>ML681989.1:47077552-47151907 GCA_007922195.1 Podocnemis expansa
GCGCACAAAGATTTTTTCTTTTTGCTACAAAGGGGTCCCCAGCCTGAAAAAGTTTGGGAACCACTGCTGTAAGCTGATGATGCAGCTGAGCAATTTCCCTGCTGGTTCTCCAGGCCCCAACAGGCTTCTTCCCTGCTGCCCGCTGGCTCCCCAATAACTTGTGCACCCATAACTCGTTCAGCTGCATCATCAGATTAGAGGGAACACTGGGCAGTGTCGATTTTTCTTTTATAAAATCATAAATTTCTAACCCTCCAGCTAGAAAGTTGCAGAGAGAAGCAGAAAAACATGACCTGACTTTATCCTAAAGGCTCAAAACCCAGAAGTCAGAGAAAATAGCTCCCCCCCTCATTTATTATTTCTTTAAACATCTCTATATTTTTAAGTGAGTTTTAATGATATATTTAAGTCAGACTTGTGACTATTTTTGATGTTTAGGATAGGCAGTACTGAATGTGTCATGGTGATGTTTCATCAACCTCACAGCCAAGTGGACAGGAGCATCTGGAGGTACTCTTCTTTGTGGTTCTGGTCTTCTGTTCAAGATGGGCACACAATCTTACAAGTTTAATAATTTCTTAGATCAAGTTTTTGTTAAATTGAAAATTCAGCGAGAGAGATGTTATTTTTGGATGATATCAAGAAATAAATTCAGGTCCTCTCTCACCTTAAAGCACTGGATTCCAATTGTCTTATGTATGTTATTTCCTTTATTCTGCCTGACTCTCTCCTTTTCCATCTTATTTTAATATATGTATTCATACATTCCTCATTGCTTTGCAGGTGATCTAAGTAATGAAACTCAGGTACTGTTTGAGGATGAGAGGAAGAAACAAGGGACCTTTGGCCTCCTCTCAGATACCCTGACATAAAACAAACAAGGAGTCTTGTGGCACTTTTAAAAGCTAACCAATAAATAAATGTGTTAGTCTTTAAAAGTGCTACAGGATTCCTTGTTTGTTTCGCTAAACTAGACCCACATGGCCACAGTTGCTTTCCTCTTTGCCATGCTTTGGAACTGGAGGTCTGCCGGCAATCAATGACAATGGGGCTTATTTACAGTGCAGAAGGAAGGACAAAAAACTTCTTTAACGTGTTGATTGATGGCAATTAACCCTAAAAACCCAGTATTTCCATATGAGCGCTAGCCTGGGGTCTTCTCTCTCAGGTATAATAGATCATGATCTGCACAGAGAAGTATTATCAAAAAGACATCCCCGAAGACTGAAAAGTCTTGTTAAATGCAGAAGGAAAAAAGTTCTTTAATATCTCGAACACCTTCTGGAGATGCTGATGTAAATTCAAAGAGAAGGTCCTGTTTTGTAAAGGTTGGGGATCTGACATTCTCCTAACTTTGTCCCCCTTTGCTTGATGGAGGCTGGCTCCATAAATTTTATCTCAACACGTGCCCTTTCTCTTCCCCTCAGGGAGCAGTTGTGGGAAGGTGGCTACTTAAGAGTTACTGTAACCAAACGCTGCCTGTCTGAATTCCCTTCCCCCTTTGCTGACCAGCCGGAGATGCTCCCTAGTCCCACAGCTTGAAAAAGCTCCCTGCTTCCTTACTCCAGCCAGCTGTGTGGGATCCCCCAAAACCGCGAGGCCCCCCAAAGCACGGGGCCTAGAGCGGTTGCCCCTCCTGCCCCCCCTTAAGGACGGCCCTGTGTATGAATTCGTGTTTACAGGAGTAAGCCTTACTGCAGGAAGTGTCTATCTATTTATAGATCCCCAATCACTGTAGTATCTAAGTACTGTGCAACATTGATGCATTTATCCTTCCAAAACCCCAGTGAGTTAGGGAAGTATCATACCTATTTTACAGGTGGAGAATTAGGACAAAGTGAGACTAAACAGCTTGCTTAAGGACACAGAGAATACCTGTGGAAGAACTAGAAACTGACCTGAGATTTCAGGTTCTGCTCTAGTGCAAAAGATAAATCATTTTAAGTTATTTCTTCTTGAGATTTCAAGCATGGCTGCTATCTTTGCATTAATACTGGTCAGACTATTGGTCCTCCTATACTGCAATGCTTATGTTTATTTGCTTGGGAGTGGGAGTTATGTCTGCTCGTCTCTAAAGCAAATAATCTTTTTTAAAAAATTGGTATAATTCAAAGTTACTATTTTCATTCCTCTGTGTGTGTGTGTGTGTGTGTGTGTGTGTGTGTGTGTGTGTGTGTGAGAGAGAGAGAGAGAGAGAGAGAGAGATGTAATCTTGGAAAACAGTGTCACACTCTCGCTCAGTGAGAAATGTTGCCCAGTATAATAAGATTCTGGCCAAACCCGTGCAACATGAGTAAAAAGGCAATGAATCCATATTAGAGACTTTTGCCCAGGCTGAGAATGGTTGCTCACAATAATATAACAATTGTCCTTCAGATCAGTTTCTGTATTCTGACATATCTGTCTTTATTTGGAATTGTGTGACTCTGCTACAAGTTACAAGAGCAAAACTAAAATGAAAGAGCAGATTATGCTTTGACAGCCAGAAGAACTCAACCCCCAACAGAACACAAAGGTAGGTCTATCTCCCATCAGTTACAATGTACCAAGATTAGGAGGCTAAGTTAGGGCTTGAGTAAGCCAAGGTCTCCAAATATTTAGAGAACTATCCCTACCATTCAGGACATTGAGAGCTCCTCTTTTGGCATCATGCTCTGACACCAGATCCTGAAGTCCTCTTTCACCGCCACACAGCCTCTACTTCTACAGCAGAATGATGTTCACTCTGTTTGTTCTGTTGTTTTATGAGGATGTTGATAGCGACAATGTTTGGTCTTCACGGGAGTCACCAAGAAATCCATGCTTTCTATTGGCTGACTCATCTCACCTCTGGTACTAGTCTATCCACATGTCCTGTTCTGTGCCTCCTCCCCTGGCCCCATGAAAGAGAATCTACTAATCTCATTCTGGATCCAGCTATTCTGCACTTCTTAATTAAAAAGGCATTTGGGACTTTATTCCCCACAGCATTCTACACGTATAGCTTGATTTTGCCGTAATCCCACATGACACTCAGAAGCAAATTAGAGAAAGATGGTTTAGATATAATGATTGTAAAATGGGTGCACAACAGGTTGAAGGACCATGCTCAGAAAGTAGTTACCCGTGATTTGGTGTCAAACTGGGAGATTTTCCTTGATGACTTGTATAATGGAGCGGAGATTGCACTTCTAAAATTTGTGATGTACACCAAACAGGGAGGAGTTCCAAGCCCTTTGGAGACAGGATTAGAATTTAAAAGGACCTTGACAAATGGGAGAATTGCTGTGGAATCAACAAGTTGAAATGAAGTAAAGACAAATGCAAAATACACTTGGAAGGAAAAGAAATAATGGTGCAGCAACAAAATGGGGGGAAACTGGCTACATAATAGTAGTGCCAAAAAGGATCTGGAAGTGATAGAGGGTCACAAATTGAATGAGAGTCACCAATCTGATACAGTTTCAGCAAAGGCTAATATCAATTAGAGGTGCATTAACATGAATGTCATAACTATGACACAGAAAGTAACTATCCCACTCTACTCAATAATGGTGAGGCCTCACATGGAGTACTATGTCCAATACTTGCCACCACACTTCAAGAAAGATGTGGAGCAGCTGGAGCAAGTCCAAAGAATTGGCAACAAAAAATGATGCAAGATTTAAAGAAAAAAACTTGGACATGTTTAATGTGGAGAAAATGAGACCAAGGAGAGATCTGATAGTAGTCTCCAGATCTGTTACAAAAGGACAGTGATCAATTGTTCTCCATGTCTTCTGAAGGTAAATAACAAGTAATGGTCTTAAACAGCAGCAGGGGAGATTTACATCTGATACTATGAAAAGAACCATTCTAACTACAGAGGTAGTTAAACTCTGGCATGAAATCCCCTACATTGGAGGTTTTTCAGAACAGGGTGGACAAACACTTGTCAGATATGGTCTTGATTTATTTGGTCCTGCCTCAGTTCAGGGGGCTGAACTTGATAAGCCCTCAAGGTCTCTCCAAACCCTATAATTCTATGAAGCACCAAATTGGCCAAGATCTTCTTTATGGGAGGGAGGAATTACTTGTAACCATGTTTTTCACAATTTCTGAAATACTTAATTGGTACTAGAAAAAATATTCAGGAAGGAGATGGTTCATATTTTCAACCCACCAGCTGTCCCCTCCTTATTTTAATTACACTGACCTGACTGAAAGGCAGTTTCACTTTCCACCCAAAACAGTTAAATCACAATATTATGAAAAAGTACTTTGAATATTTTTCTCTGACCTACATCTTTTCCTGAATATCACCCTAACCACAAGCTGTTCAAATGGTTTGCCAGAGGGGGATAAAGAGAGAGGGAGAGAATCATGACACCGTTGCATTTAGATTAAGGAAGTGATACATATAATGAGGTATGTTGTAGAGAGGGTGGAATTCATTATCAGAAAATAGAAAATAAGTCATATAAATGTGGGTTTTTGAATGCCTGCTCCTGTACTGTGATATAACTGGCCTGTTTCTTTTATAGTTTCAGCCCCCAGATTTTGATTAATTAAATGATTTTCATCACTTTAAGAAACTATATCCCTAGCCAAAACTATTCTAAAGGTCTAAATTAGCTACAAACCAGATTACAGAACCTACTGCAATTATGCAGACATATGCGGGGTAAGAGCCAATAAAAACATTGCAGGTGCCTGATTTCACATTTGACAGAATGACGGTTTGTTGTGGTTTATTTAAAACAGTATTTCAGGAAGCAAAGCTTTTGGCAGAGTAAAGTATCCAGTGAAGGTGACTTCTAGAACTAAGCCTGAACTGTCATCTGCCAAGATGGTGAGTTTTACAAGCATTGTCAGCTCAGTGCAAGCATCTCACTCTAATACGTAGTGAAACTCAATAAAGATTTTAAGATATTGCAGCAATTTGGGATGCAATCAGCCACCACAGATTGTTAGTGGACATGTGCTTCTGCCATACGGATGTCTAGCTACAACTTGTTTCCTTTTCAGGTAAAGGAATTTGGTCTTTTATTTTAGACAGTATTAAAAGAGAGACAACAAAAGACATGGGAAGAGGACAAGAAAACAGATTTTTATACTGAGATTGCTGTGGCAACAAGAACATATTTCTGAATACCCAGAGCTAAACAGCAGTTGGTAATTGAGGAGATAGGATTTAGTCACCATGAATTCTGGCTTTTTGTCAAATCACAAGACAGTGCTGCAGCAGAAGGGGGAAAAGAACCCTCTGAGAACTGTAACCTTACCTCCTTCTGCATTTATGAATTCTCGGTCTATGCCAAGGGGGAGGAACTCAAAACACCCCCTAAAAACTTGGCAGGAGTTTTAAATCATTCTTTGTTTTTTCTTTGATACTTTCCAGCAAACATTAAAGAAAAATCAGAAGCTTTAAATCAGGCCAGATTTGCCTTTTTTTTTTTTTTTTTTAAGCCCTAGCATTAGTCAAAATAAATATTCCTCAGGAAGTAGTTTTGGCAAGAAACAGAAGAGCATAGCTAATTTTTTTTCTCCGAATATGGATGTAATTATGGGCAATACAGTATGTTCTTATTGCAATCATTGGCTAGAACTGCTAGTATTTACACAGTAAGCTTTTCAGAGGCATATTTTCCTTTGTGTCACAGCTGCAGTGGGTGTCTTCTTGTTTAAACTGAATGGCTTTTTAAATAATTCCTAATACTGGTGTTTAGGAAAACCAAGTAACTGCAACTGAAATTTCTAACTACTGATCTGAAAACTCTGAGACCATAAAGATTAAAAGAAATTTCATGCTTCTCTCTTCCCCTCCACCAAGTCAGTTAATGCTTTAGCTGTGTTAGCATATATCGGTATCTATTTATATCATGTGACAGAATGAACTTACATTAGCAGCATTGCTTTCAGTCAAGGCCATAATTATGCATGATTGCACAGACTGGCTGAAGACTCATTCTTCACCTATTCCTTTTAGTCTACCTAGGTATGTCTAGGAGTTAAAATAGTTGTAGTACATCAGTATGCTGTTTCTACATACAGCAGGAGTAAGTCTCTTGTAATTCCTTCCCCTTGTTAGCAACTTTTCTTGAACTTCTATAAGCAGGCAGGAAAGAGCCAGCTTCCTGATGCAAAGAAGAGGGAACATCAAGGTCTGCTACCTTCCATTGCCAGGCACACTAGAACCCTCTCTAGTTATGTTTGCCATTCAAATGATATAAAAGGCATTTTACTCATGTAAATATAGGTAAGGAAATGAATTTCAAAGTCAGGGTACTTGGCTTAAGAAAGCATTACAGCAAGTTCTTTTGAGTGGGGACAGCTTTTTGCCAGACATGTAGAGTGTCCAGCACCACGAGGTCCCAGTTACCTATTAGGACCACTTGGTACTGCAAACATGAAATTGATCATTAAAATATATTTAATCTGTGGGATCACCCTGTCTATCCCTAGGCAGCTAACTCCATCATGCATAACAAGGAGGTTCAGCTGGAAGGTGCTGTGACTCTCTTTATCTTATAGCTGCACTGTAACAAGATGGGCTGCATGAGTTGGAAGACATGTCAAGAGTGCTGGCTATTCTCACCTAGCGCTTTAAGTCTTTCAGCAAGGCAGCCCCCTGTCATTGCTGTGGCTGAAATGCCACTCAAGGAATGACTGTGACCAGAATATTTTTATTGGGCTCAAAGAAGTTAAGTGTTCTGTCCAAATACTTAGACTATGTCATTTGGCGAGGACTAGGAGAAAGAAGATGCCATAGCCATTTTTAAGTCACAACACAGCAAACTAGCCACCATTGACTGATCTTTCCCCATTGAAGTCAATGATTTGCCATTGATTTGTTTGGAAGCAAACCCTAATCAGCATCACTTTGTTCTCTATCCCCTCTGCCAGCCATAACACCCTTTCAGGATTCCCTGATTATAGTGACTGATGGAGTCCTGTAGAAGCTGTGTTGGCAGGGGGCTAGAGAGAGTACAAAAGGACTAGGAGCCCATGAACGGGATACAAGGACTCCATACAATTAGCCCATTCTTCTACAGAGGTTTCTCCATCTGCCAGTTTGGGGGAGCTGAAATGTTGTTCCTTCCAATAACAGAGAATGTGAAACTTGCAGATTCCAATCCTCATGTGGCTTCCACAGCACGATTCTAGGAACTTGGGGGAAGGAAGAGAATGGTGCTGCAAGTCCTATTTCTGCACTCACAGGGCTGGGATCAATTTGATTTCTGCAGGATCACCTTGTAGAAGAGAAGAAGAGAACAACTGTCTTAGGAACATGATTCTGAAAACTCAGGGCCTGAACCTATATTCCTTGTTCAGCCAAGATTCTTCACTCTAGACTGTTCAGAAGTATTGTAATTTACATTGGGGTAATGGTTGGAGTTCCCAATCCTATTATGATAGAAACCATACAAAAAGAAAAACAAGACAAGACAAAACTTAAGCAAACAAACAGTCCTTACCCTGAAGGGCTTAGTGCACGTATGGCAGATAGACAGCAAATATAGCCAACAGAGCAAGCACAAGGGAAAAGTGAGAAGATTATTCAGCTGAAATCAGATATCAGTGCTGTTCTAGGGAAGGCTACAAAAAACCTGTTTGTCTGAATTCAGTCTTCATTGTGTGTTTAGGCCCTGAGTCAGCAAAGCACTTAAGTATACACTTGACTTTAAGTAGCTGATTGACTCAAGTGAACCAATTCATGTGCCTAAATGGCTTTACTGAATCAGGGGATTAGCTATTTTATTATGAAAGTTGCAGATCTTTAAATTATACCCATTTTCCTTATTTCAGTTTTCACTTCCTCTGATCCTAGTTTATTGCACTGGGTTTAACAAACAGCAGATTTTACTAACACCAGATTACCTCTCTATCTCTAAAAGAAAATTGAGTTAACAGTAAACCTCCAACCACTGTAGTACGTAAAGCAAAGAGATTACAGAGGATACAGGAAACCTAAATTTAGAGTGAGATAATTCATTTTCTTATCAAAATTAATTCATTTTATGAATAATTATTACACTGAGATTTTTATGACAATCCACTATAAACGTATTACATAGGATTGTGCAGATCAAGTTTTGTCATATCACTGTTCCCAACACGCTATATCACTTCCCTGCCCTCTACTTCTATGGTACTAAATAAATATAGGCTTCCTGGTAGGAATATTTTTAAAAGCAGATGTGAAAGGCAATGCTTTTTTGAAAACATGGCACTTTTTACAAGTGTTCATTATGTTAAACAGATGAACCGGGGCATCCTGATAGTTTTACTTTTCCTTTGAAAATATTTCCAGTAGAGCCATCTATTCAATATTCAGTGTACAATAGGTGTTGCTTTGCAGGAGCTCTCACTAGAAATGACTGTGCAATAAAAGGAAGATTATTTTTCCTCTTTCATTTCCCCTGAGTTAGATTGAGCCTCCATAGGTGAGATTGGCATTTCTGCTGGGAGACCAACCTAAGAGCACGAGAAATCCTGTGACAAAGGGAAAGTATGTACAATTGTGGAAGATTTAACCATCTGAAGAAAGGACACACACCAATGAATTTCTTTGTTTCCAAAAGGAAATTCTATATAGCTATATTACTTATGGCAACAGAGATACTGCAAAAACATTATGAGGCAGACAAAAAGGGAATAAATCAATTTTCTGCCTTTCCCATAAAGTGGCTTTAAAGTGTGATGCAACTAGTCCTCCACAAGAGGGAAGGACATTGTCACTTTATAAGACAGCCCCTGGTACCGTTTGGCTCAAAATGCTACTGACGCTATTAGAGTTGTCTATCTGTACTGCACTAACACTTGAGATATGTCTAATACAGCAGTCAGGAGTGAGCCTTCCAGCCCCTGTGGACAGACTCACACTAGTTTGAGTTAAGGTAACAGACTAAAAACATTACCATCACTGTTGTAACTCAGCCTTTCAATTCAATCCAAGCCCCTTGCTCTGAGCTCAGTAGATAGTTCAGGTCTCCACCAAAGATATTTGGCATTTTTAGCATGCTCACTTAAGGTCCCCCTAAACCACTTATGCAGTTTGCCAGTCTCACTCCTACTTGCAGCATATCAGGCCCTATATAGGTAGGGCACTGTTGTACTAAAACTGCACAGACAAGCTCCAGCTTCAAAAACCCAGATCCTCAGAGATATTAAGGCATCTAATTCCCACTAAAATCACCAAGAGCTAAGTACCACTGAAGATTTGGAACAGAGGATTTACAGACTGTTAGTGCCACAATATTAGCAGTCTGGTTCAAGGGTTGGGATTAGCACCAGGCACAACTCAAGGGTTCAAGAGTCAATTAGCAGGAATCAGGCCAGGTTAGGAGGCCAGAAGATCACAGTCAAGAGTCAAAGCAGAAAGGAGAGCTCAAGAGAGAGGCTACTTGAATCAGACAGCAAAACCAAGTAAACATCAGCATAGCTGTCTGACTTAAATAGGGGCTGTGGCCCAATCAGAAGCCTTGGGTTAGAGCTCTCCCAATCAGAGCAGATAGACAGGGTTTGTGTGACAACTGGGCTTCATGGAGCCTAGTCCCAGTTGCTACCTATACAGCTGCTAGGTGGAGGATTGCAGTGTGATGACTCCTAGGTTCTTAGATCTGTATTTAAGACTCATGAGGCCTGACAGAATCTTAAATTTTCATCTCATAAACTACTGTGAGTTGGTAGAACCCTCTGTCCACATAGAGCCTGCTGGAGAATCAACAGTAGTTATGAGTTACTTCCTAAAATGTAATTCCTTTAGAATAGATTTAAGTGCAGTGGTTTCCAGGATGAGACCTTCAGTGAAGGCAACATTTAACAAGAGGAAAAGAAAACAAAGGGAGAAGTGGCTGAGGTAACATTTATACAAATGTTATTCACTACTCAAGTTTTGATAAACTTTTTGTACAATGGAAGAGACTCGGTTAAAACCAGAGGTGGCCTTAAGCAATTGGGGACTCTAGATAAAGGCCCCCACTGCCAGCCTCCCATTAACCCCAGTCCACTGTGCAACCCTAATTGCCCCACACCATCCCCATGGCTCCTTGTTTGTTTTGCTGAACCAGACTAACATGACTATCCCCCTGGAACTTGTAAATTATTCTTGGGTACGAGATTTTTAAAAATCTTTCCATCATGAAAATAAGTTGATCATCTTTTACTTAACATAAATGAGTTAATGTTGAAGTTCAAAGTTAAAATGAACATTTAAAATTTTTTAAAAAGGATGTGCATTAATTAATAAATAAAAAGTGGTAACATTAATGATGGCTCAAAAATAAATACCACATTTAAAATTTTGGCAGTAAAAACTTACAAATTTTTCATATAGGATTGGGTTTATGTGAACTAGACATTTAATAAAATAATTATAATAAATCAAAATAAGTGAAGGGAAGGTTTCTAGTGTGTAGCTATAAACAAAAAACACTAAATTTCAATGAAATTCTTTGAAGTACTCAAGTTTATATGACTCTGGCCCCCTCAAAAATATTAAACAGTAAGTACATAAGAAGCAAAAAAAATTACTTAACAAAAGAAAGGCATACAGCACAAACATCACACACAGCTGTAATGATTGCTTGAGGGCACCACTGTATTTATATGTAGCAGCCTATAAGCACCTACCTGGTAACCTGAGCTAACCAAAGCCAAAGGAAAAATTGTTACAAAGGCAAAGGAAAAGGCAAAAGAACAGGCAAAAAAGAAAAGGAAAAGTCAATATTTCAGAAAATTAAAGAATGGTGGAATGGCCACACTGAGGAACTGAATGATGAGATCATTGTAAAAGTTCCAATTATTGTTCCATCTATTGCTTGCTCCAGCTTTTTTAGCATGTCAATGTGAAGGTGATGGGCAGATAATAGTGAAATCTGCAATTCAGATGAAGCACAGATCCTAATGATGGTTTGCCTTGATGAGCCAAGATTGAAAAGTGTTTTAGGCTTCCAGCCCTACTAGCTCTGCTAGATGGGAACAATTTCTATATTTTTCTATATTTTCATTTTTGTCCACCAAATTGATGATGGGGCCCCTTATTGCTCCTTTTACACAAGAGACTTGTGTAATTTGCTGCTGATCATTACCCCTTGCATCTCATAATCTCAGCACGGGCAACAAAAGTTACCCCACCCTCTCCAAGTTCACCAATTGAAAGTGATCAGTGAGTCTTGGAACACAAAATTCTCCCTTGCTTAGTCAAAAAGGAGGACGTTCAAGGAGGAATGCTGACTCTGTTGTCTGCATTGTATGTTTCTTTGAGGTATGTAGCAGCAGACAGGATTGTATTTTCCTTGAATGGAAAATACCTTAAATAGATCTCTTTGACTCAGACTGGAAAAATAGTTTTTAATCTGTTGTGCTAGAAACAGAAAAGTTGATTCAGTGGTAGTGGAAGCCTGTTCCATTGAACAGAGAAGGAGACAAGCCTTTGACTGCAAAATCTTCCAATATAATCATCAAGGAGGAAACACACAAATAATCATAATGGCTGTCTGTTGGTTGAGACAAATCTGATTCCTGTCCTTGCTGGTGACTGCAATCCTATCAACTCACAAAAAAGTGCCAAGTCTGATCATGCTAGTGTAATTCACATCTGTGTGCCAAGTCCAGTTCTCTACAGCAAAGTGTGGCAAAGTAGAGGGAATGTTAGGAGATCTAAAATCATGTAAGGAGTTATTGAGCCTCATCAAAGTGGAATTAACTCTTATTCCTCTAAATTTCTTCCAGTTTAGATTGTTAGTTCTTTAAAACAGGGAACATCTTTTCTGGATGTGTGTACAGTGCACCATGTGGCCCTGATCACCAGCTGAGACCTCTAAGCAGTGGAATAGCTATGGGTGGGCCAGGACCCACTCACTTTGAAAGCAGGCCCACCCAATCAATTCCTTGCTTTTGTAGCAGCCACTCCACTTTATTTGCTACCCAACAATCAGAGCATTTTGGGCAGATTTTGGCTGGCTGCTTGCCTGAACAAGCTGCTCCCAGACAGGTGACCAGAAGCCAGATGTTCAGTAATCAAGTGGCTGAAAAAGCTGCCTGACACTGCTCCAGTTGCTAGGTAGCAAATTAAATGGAGCACTTTGCTTTCACTTACTTTTTGGCTGGTCAAACTTCCCCTGGCCAAAAAACAAGAGAGAATGAATGTTCCCCTGGTGCCTTGGTTCTCGCTTTTTTTTGGCCAGGGGAAGTTTGACTGGCCAGGAAACAAAGAAAAAGCACAGCTGCTGCTGACACACAAGCACTTAACTTGGTATCTAGCAACTGGAGCGTTTCAGCTTTTTAACTTCCTGCTTCTAGTTACAGGACCAGAAGCAGAAAGTGGGCCTGGCTACCTGAGGCAATCACAGACTCTGACAGAAATTCAGTTCTGACTATGCCATTGCCTCTAAGTGCTACTAAAAAAACAAAAAACTCCTAAGGTGCTAATATGGCAATGAGTTCTGAGAGAATAGACCCGCTGTGCCTGTGCATGGACTGAGAAATCTGCAGGATCAAAACTTAAAAACCTACAGATATCAGTCATAATAATTCTTATAGAAAGTGAAAAATGGGAGTGATCCACAATTATTTGCTGGAATATAAAATGCTAATCTTTTAGAGTAGTTGAGCAGGAAGCAAGTCTGGATATCTTCTTCCCACACGCTGCAAGAGAAGCCCAATAGTCCTATTGCCTGCAAGCTGTTGAATCCTTCAGATAAAAATCAGAACCCTCCAGACAAACACTATTTCACTGACCCTTCTGCTATCCTTGCCATATCCCAAGTGCTGTGGTCCACCCCACTGCCTCCTAAAGCAGAGACACACCTGCAGCTCCAGCCCAATGACTGACCAATCCTGAATTCCAAGCTTTTAAAATGCAACAGTTAAAATGCTGAAGAACAAGTTGGTGAACAAAGGTGTTGATGAACAACTTTTCTTTCTTCTGCAATGCTGTGAAGAGTTCTACTGAAAGCTATCTTGATACTTTTTGTATGTGCCATATATTCTTGGACTGTAAACTCTGTATGTCTGCATAGATTGAGGGATGTGATTATTCTCCTCTATTTGACACTGGTCAGGCCACATCTACAGAAAGGATGTGGACAAATTAGAGAGTCCAGCAGAGGGTAATGAAAATAATCAGTAGGTTGGGGCACATGGCTTAGGAAGAGAGACTGAAGGAATTTGGTTTGCTTAGTCTGCAGAAGAGAAGACTGGGGGTAGGGGATTTGATAACTACCTTCAACTGCTTGAAAAGATGTTCCAAAGATGAGGGAGATAGACTATTCTAAGTGGTGACAGACAACAGAACACTGAACAGTGGTTTCAAGCTGCAGCTGGGGAGATCTATGTTGGATGTTAAAATCTTTCTTACTAGGAGGGTGGTGAAGCACTGGAATGGGTTGCTTAGGGAGCTGTCACAATCTCCATCTTTGGAAACTTTTAAGACCAGGCTGGATAAAACCCTGACTGGGATGATTTAGTGGGAGTAGGCCTGCTTTTAGTAGGGGGTTGGACTATATGACCTCATGAGATCCCTTTCTATGATTCTATTAGTCTGTACAGCGCCTACCATAGTGGGGCCTTGATACTGATTAGGGTCTCTAGGCATTAATATTGAGGACCACATCCTCAGCTGATGTATGTTGGCATAGCTCCACAGAAGTTAATGGGACTGTGCTTTACACTGAGGATCAGGCACCACATCCAGAAAAATAAACTTAATCACAGCAGTTCGGTGGTGAAAGAAATTTGTCTAGTCAGGGGTCAGCAATCCAAAAAATAAGAAGAGCCATTTTAAAAAATTCCTTTATTAACCAAGTGTTTTGAGAGCTGAAATGAGTGTAGCCTCCTGGGGGCAGGATGCAGGGAGCTGGGCTAGGGCATGTGCTGCAGGGTCCCCGGCATCGGGGGAGAGCCCAGAGCCAGAAGCATGCCTCCCACAGGATCCCCTGGAACCAGGCGCATGAGGCCTACACAGTTTACCCTGTGGCCATGAGAGCCCAGATCCAGGTGCATGCTGCCTGCTGGGTTCCCTGTGGTGATGGTGAGAGGAGCAGAGCCCAAACGCACAAGGGGGGCAGCCAAATAGCCACGCACAGCTGTGGAGCAGCTGTTGCAGACACTTGTTCCGGGTGGTTCTAACTGGGATAGATTCCTCTGCTAGGACTTGCTCTTGTAACTGCTGATGCAGAAGGCCACGTGGCTCAGAAATATGAGTAACTGACTGTGTCGAAAAGGGCTCTTTTCATTCATTTTGAGATGATGGAAGTTGTAGCTGTGCCTTTGTTACAATTTCCTAATGATTAGATCGGTTTGGTTTCAGTGTTCCCTCTAAGAGCCTCCGGAAGCTGAGCAGCTCCTGTTGATCTCTGTGCGCCTCCCCCGGGCCCGATCTTGGCAGCCCCCCCTCCGCGGGCCCGCTCCCTGGGACCCCCCCCCCAGCCTGCCCAGCCCCTCCCCGCAATCCTACCCTGTGTTCATGCCTGATGTACTAATAGGGGGCCGCTTGCCTGGGCACCCCATTTGCCACCAAGTGCACACCAAAAAACCCCTTATGGACAGCGTAAGAGGCTCTGGCCTGGAATCTGGGAGGCTACAGACTAGCATAACTCAAAGGCACTAACTTCGTGGGAACCGAAACCCACCTAGGAATTTATGGCCACCTGGAAATTTGGGTCCCACCTAGGAATTTATGACCCTCCTAGGAATTTGGGCCCACCTGAGAATTTACGACCCACCTGGAAATTTGGGTCCCACCTAGGAATTTATGATCCACCTAGGAATCTGGACCCACCTGGGAATTTAAAACCTAATTGGAAAATTACTATCTCAATCGTGGGAACACAAACCCCCACCAGTGTGGGAACCAGAAAAACACTGAGCTAAAAATCCTATAAAAAAGGGGATGCCAACTGGCAAAAGTTATGGAGGTTCACGTGTTACCTGCCAGAACTGATCACTCTGACAGTTGGGTTTCCCGAGAAAAGCTAGCTCGTGTCGTGTCTCTTACCATGCCTCTTGTGTTCATGCTGCTGGTCAGTGGAGCCTGGGTTGTGGTACGTATATAGGAATCCCCTACAAGTACATTGCAGTTTGTTTTACCTTGCCACTTTGTCCTGTTGGGAATACCTAGCCGTTTTACTTTGTTACAAATACCTTACAGTTTTATCTTGCAGTTTTTGCCTTGCTGTTTTACTATGTTACTGATATAGATTTGCGGTTTTGCTTTACAGTCTTGCTGTGTCACTTATATAGACTTGTAGTTTTTTGCTTTATCGTTTTACTGTATTACTGATATAGATTTGCCACCTCAGTTGGTCTTGTAAGGTTGCTGTTTTAGTTGTTAATTGCTACCTCAAGTGTCACTGTGATTACCCATTGAAAAATTTTCCCCATTGTTGCTCTAAATAAACGAACCCATTTCTCAGTTAGAACTACTGAGTCCGGTGTCTCCTTCTCCCATCGCGGTTGGGAACCAACACCCTGCATGGCCCTGCCACAGCTCCTGCGGCCAGAGAAGCACTAACGGAGCATGCTCAGACATTCTGGGCATGCTCCGTTAGAGCTTCTCTGGGCGGGAGTTTTAATAACTCCCTGCCCCACAGTGGCTCTGAGCAGGGCCTCTGGCTGCTGGCCCTGTGCAGCCGGCAGTCTTCTCTGCGTGGGGGGGCTGTGCCAGGCTGCGTGGCCGCACGGCCGCACAGCTTAGAGGGAACATTGTTTGGTTTGTGTTTCTACCCAGAACATCCGTGCCAGTTGTTTTGGTCTAATTCACTTATTGCTCTGTTACTCCAGTCTTCCACTGGTGCAAATCCACTGATGTCAATCAGACGGAGTAACACTGGGATATAGGTGGACCAAATACAATGATCAATCAGACTTGGTTCTAAGAAAATGTCATTCCTGGCTTTGTGTGGGAGTTACATAACTGGATCAACAATGTGTATGGAAAATTAATCTTTAAAACCTAAAACATATGAGCTCTGCTCAGATTCTTCTGCTAACTGGACTATAAATCTTTAACCTAATTTGGCCTCAGCCTGATCTGAAACCAGTGATTTGTGGTTATTAAGGGTTAAACATAAAGAAGAGATATTAAAGAAGACTGTTTTGCCTGCTTCATATTAAAAACATGGCTGGTGATCTTCAGCACTGAAAAACAGTGATTCTTGTACAGATAGTGCAGTAAAAGCTGGAGGTAACAACTTATGTAGTTATCATATAGGTTTAGGATGGAACATTCATGCATTCCTGTAATTTGATTTTCTGATGAGCTGACCTTGCTGCAATAAGATAAATACTCTCTATATTTCCTAAAGCCCAGAAAAAAGTGATACGTTCCCAGATAACAAGTTACCTAACCTGATTTTTTTTAACCTAAGGCAATCTACTTTTCAAACAGTTCATTTCATCCTTTCTACAAAAAGCTATATCTGTTAATTGTAGCCATAGATCCACTGTACAGTCAGCAGTCTTTGATGTGTGAGAGAGTATTTCAGGTAGTAACTGGAGAGGGAAAACATTTTTTAAAACCTAGGAGAATGTGATTATAAAACCACAAATGGGCAGAGGACCTCAGGAACCAGTGTAGTAGCTGAAATTACTATTAGTCCGTGTTTTGAAATTGACTAGATTTCAAGTTTGTTAGGTCCCTTTACCGCCACTGGCTTCTGGCTCCTCAGGATGGCACTGGCATGGCACAGAGCAGCCATGTGCAGATGTTTGTGGTCGTTGTTCTTGCGAACGATGTGCCACAGACAGTTGAGTGCGGCCCAGGTGTTCTTGTTAATGGTCATCTTCTCATAGGAGGTGGCTGGCTTGCGTTGATCTGCTCATTTCTTCAGCCCCACCACAATGCCCTTGCCATCAGCAGCCGGCTTCACTCCAACTGTCTTGCGATGGATCAGGCTATTATATCGGAAAGAGTTCCTGGCCTTCAGGTTATTGGGTTCTGTTTGCCTCCCTTGATGAGGAAACTGGAGCAGTTGTGGATGATCGTCCGCTGCAGATGGGCCGATATTGCCTTCTCTCCCATTTCTGCGTTTGGCAGGAGCCATCCCCAAGCCCTCACCACTTGCTGGCTCCAGCTCCCAGCCACTTGCCAGCAGCAGCTGGGGCCAGATCAGGCTCCAGGAGCTCGATCAGGACTAGGAGGGGGTGTGGCAGGGGGGCAGAGTCTAGGGCTTCCTGCTCTGTAAAGTCAACTTAAACACTTAAGTAGACTTATAGGGCAGGTATTATTAAGTTAACTTAAAAAAGTGCTTCAGTTGACTTAATAAATTCTAAATATAGCCCTGGCTTGGTTAAGTTGACTTAAACCTGCTGAAGTCTGTTTAAGCCCCTAGTGTAGACACAGCCAAACATATTATACTCATCACGGTCCATCAACCTGCAGTATATTATCTTCTGCTCCCCTACAGACCGCCTCCAGTACCCCCATGGACCACCAGTGCTCCAAAGACCACAGCCTGAAAATCACTGGGTTGGAGCAAAGCAGATAAGGAAGCATTTGGTGGTTCAGCACTGAAAAGCCAAAACCATTATCTGGCTTTTATCGCTCACTAAAAGTGAATATTATCTAATACTGACCTTATTCCTTTATTTAGTGTCTTTGGCTTTACTTCAGCATGCCTAATACTATCAGTTATCTGATAATGTGTGCTTTAAAATGATTACACTGTATTTTCATTTAGGAAGAGATACACTGTGGGAATTCCAAACCCTGTCAGCATCCTCTGGTCCACCTGTCATCTGGAACTGGGAATTTTGAACTGGAATTGAAAGATGAGCCATACATACTACTGTTAAGGTAGGAATCACCAGGTGATTGCCGTTATGCTTCTCTTTACAAGCAGGGGTAGATAAAGAGGTCCTGGAGTCCCTCACTGCCCACTCTCCTGGCATCCCACACCTGGGGCCTTGTTCCCATCCCACTCTATACCTGTCCCCCACCTGGGACACCAGAATGCCACCATGGCAGGCCAAGGATTGACCAGTGCTGGGAAGGGTAAAGACCTTGGACCACAGGCTGTGACCCAAGGCGCTCCCAATCTGGTCCCAGGCCAGCTGGTCTGCCCTGGCAGCAGGGCTGGCTAACAGGTGGTACGGCCTGTAATGTGGCCCTCCATGGCCCAGAGCACTGTCATCCACCCTACTAGGACCTGCTGCAGGGCTGTCATGGTTGCCTGACAGCACTCTGGGCAGTGGAAGACCATGCTGGAGTCCATAACATGCCAGCTGGCTGCACAGAAGACACTCATCAGTCTGCCCTGTCCCCAGGCTTGTAAGCACTATGGAATGTGACTTTTTGCCTCCAGGGCCCTGCACTCCCAGCATGAACAGGGCTTCTCCCATTGCTTCCCAGGTCCCATTGGCACTGTGCCAACCTGTACAGGACTGCAGGCAGGGGCATTACTGGAGGGGATGGTTAGGACCTGGGGCCTGCCCTCCCCGTGTGGCCCTGATCCTGCATCAGGGCCCAATCTGGCCGCTGCCACTGCTGTTTGCCAGCAGCAGCAGGGGCCTGATCTGGCTTTGAGCCTCCTGCAAGAGGCTTGGAGCTGGAGATGTTCCATGCTGCTTTTTACAAGTGGCAGAAGCAGTCTTCGAGCAGCAGCTTATCAGAAACTGCTCCTGCCATTTGTAAAAAGCGGCACCGCCTGTCTCTGGCTCCAAGTCTCTTGCGGGAGGCTCAAAGAGGGAGACGGTCTCTGCAGCTTCTCACAAGTGGCAGGTGCTTTCTCCAAGAGGCTGCCACTTGCTGGAAGTGGCTCAGAGCTGGATCTGGCCCCTTCTGGCTGCACTGCTGGACAAAAATCTAGGGTCCGTGCCCTGCTGGCCCCAGCACAGTGACACCCCTGGCTGCAGGAGCCAAATACACTGTAGTCACAGCCCCTAAAGCCCCTGCATTGATCTGGCCCTGCTTAGAAGTGCTAGAAGTTCTTTCATTTAGTAATGATCAAGTTTTAACTGTTTGGAAGACTTGCTGTGTTGTTGCCACTTCAGGGTATTGTGTAGAGGCAGCTATGCGAGCTGCAGAAGAGTTTGCTCTTGGCCTTAGACTCTTATTGGAATCAATCCTAGAAACAGAGATGCTCTTTCTGGGATCCAAGCACGGGCGCTGGGCTGAGATTCCTGGAAGAAGCCTTTGCCTTGTTTGTGTTGCATGACCTTCTTGATTCAGGTCTCATGTATGCATGTAACTAAAACAGTGCAGTTAGAACAAACCCAGTTTCTATATTACCACTTCCTCCTGCACTGGGAAGCTGACATGCAAGGCTCTGAATATCTGCTGCCACTTGCCAGAAAGGCGACAATGGTCTCAAAACTGGCTTCTGGTATCAGAAGCAGGGACAAGCTCACAATCTGTTATTGCTTTATTCTCTAGTTCTGTAACTGTTTCACACTGCAAACCTGAGTAAAAATTATAGTGGACTGTGGAGTAGACCAGGCTTTACCAGTGAATTTCCTAACTCACTGCCTCCCACCACAACACATACACACATAATACAGTCCTTCTGCTAAAGAAGGTATGGTTGCATTGACTGAAATATAAACTATTCATTACTTGCATTACAGGAACACATAGAGTCCTCATCCAAGATCAGGCAGTTTTTAGGCACAAAGAGACAATCTAAAAAGAACAGGATAGATAAATGGTACGAGGAAGAAAACATTATCCGATTTGATAGATGGAGACCTAAGGCACAGAGACATTAAATGACTTTTCCAAGGTCACATAAGAAGTCTGTGGCAGATTCCAGAACTGAAGCCAGATCTGCTGAGTCCCAGTCAGGGCATTGACCAAAATTGTAGCTTTCCTCAGAGGCTTTGCTGGCCGGGAGAGGGACCCGGGGCACGGGCCCAGGCCCCGCCCCTGGCCCACAGGCCCTGCCCCCAGCCTGAAGGCCCCACCCCCCTGGCCAGGGACAGGGCCAGAAGCCGCCGCACTGCCACAGGTGGCTAGGCCCTGCAGTGGCTGCAGGAGGCTGGGCCCTGCATCCCCGGCTGGGGATGGGGCCAGAAGCGGCCATAGACGGCAGGGTCCTGCATCCCTGGCTGGGGATGGGGCTGCTGCTGGCGCACACTGCCGGGCCCTGGATTGCCCGCCCCGGCTGCAGGTGGCCGGGCCCCAGATCCCCAGCTGGGGACGGGGCCACCGCTGCCGCTACCATGGGCCCTGGATCCCTCGCCGGGGACAGGGCCGCTATGGCCGCTGGCAGCTGGGCCCCAGATGGGCCGGAGATCCGGGGCACCGGCACTGGGGTTCAGGGCATGTGCCCCGGGGTGCCCAGCTCCAGCAATGCCTCTGGCTTTTCTTACATATGCTTGACAAAAAGATTGCGACTGGCATGGAACAGCATGATCTCATACATTTGACTGTTGTTTTTCCTATTACATGTTCTGGCTCAAAAGAACTTGACAAAAGAAAGAGAAAGTGGTGGCCCCTTTCCTTGTACGCATGGGAACATTAAGTTGTTTTATCCTAGGGTTCCATTTTGTGATGATCAGAGCGTTTATTGGTATTAAAAGCGTTTACAATATACATGAGATCATTTTGTGAAGTTCATCATTTAAGTTTTGCTGTTTGCTTTTGCAGACTCTTATTAGAATTAAATGCCCTACTTATGTCACTGATCAATTAAAGGCTTACTAATGCCCATTCCAGACTCCCTCGACTCATCTGCTGTGCTAAAGGACATGCAGGACAGATAGGGCACAATGTTCTATAAAAACCCAGGGGGAGCAATAGCTGTTCTCTGTTCTGAATGTTTCAATAGGAAAAAAGAAAGCCTTGACTTTTATGATCTCTTCTACTTTTACACTGTGATGAGCCCCAGTAGATGAGGATCTGTAATCTTCAGGGCCATAACTACAGATTTGGGTGCCCAGGGCAAGCAGCCCCAAAGGCACCCCCCCACACACCTGAGCCACAATCCATCTGTTCCAGAATCAGAGGGTTTCTTCCCCACACCCTGGAGGCCAGAGCTGGTTTGGAGAGGGTCCCCTCCCTGCTGCAGCCAGAGCAGGGTCGCTTCTCCATCGCTGGCCAGAGCTGGGCGGGGGGGGGGGCCCTCCCCGCCGGCAGCCAAAGGCTGGGCAGGGGGCGCTCTGGCTGCTCTGAGCTGGGCAGCAGGGTTAGGCAGCCCCCTGCCTGGTTCTAGCCACGCTGAGCTCGGTGGCAGGGAAAGTACCCCCCACCACCTGGCTCAGTGCTGGGTGGGGAGCATCTTCCCTGACTCTCAGAGGAATGTGCCATTAAGACATATTCCTGTTCAGAGCCAGTAAGCATGTGGTGCCCTCTCAAATTTGCACCTGGGGCTTTGCCCCATTTGCCCTGCTGCAATTACATCCCTGGTAATCTTTACCTAAGAATCCAAAGATCAAGGAAATGAAGTGCCATGGTGAAACATACTGCCTAAGGAGTTATGTTTCATTATCCATTTGCTGCAGATTTAATAAAAGTACTTCAATAAAAAAACCATAACTTCAGTGGAATTTGTGCTTGCCAGAATGTTGTAACTAGCAGACTTCATGGGGATGTGCACTTTCCAAAACAAGGAACACTAATAAGTATCTAGTCTGCTGTTTAGGGGGAGTTTAAACTGCTAACAAACAAAACATATCAGAGAGATTGCATTAGACCAATCCACTGCACATGTCCTAACCACAACTCTTTTAGTTCAGTAAGAGTGTGCATAGGCCCTAGAGCCACAGATTGAGCTTCATTCACAACTCAACTTATATACAAGAAATGAGACAGACTAGGTGTCACAAAAAGAAAAAAGTAACTACAATAAGAAAAGAAGGACGCTACATTATTAAAGGTAGCAATAATAATAGTACTTATACACCAAAAATGAATTTCACAGAAAGGTAAAAAAGAAACTATTCCATACTCTTACCATCAATCATCTGTAATGACACTAAGCTGAGGGGAGTGGTAGATATGCTGAAAGGCAGGGAAAGGATACAGAGTGACCTAGATAAATTGAAGGATTAGACCAAAAACATTTTGTTGAGAAGCAACAAAGACAAGTGCAGAATAATGATTTAGAATGGAAGAATCCAATGCATGACTGCAGACTGGGGACCAACTGGATAGGCAGTAGTTCTGTAGAAAAGGACCTGGGGGTTACAGTGGACAAGAAGCTGAATATGAGTCAACAGCGTGCCCTTGTTGCCAAGCAGAGCATTGCCTGCAGATCAAAGGACATGCTTATTTCTCTCTAGTCAGCACTGGTGAGGCCACATTTGGAGAGCTGTGTCTAGTTTTGGGTCCCTGCTACACAAAGGGTGTGGACAAATTGGAGAGAGTCCGGAGGTGGGGAAACAAAAATGATAAGGGGGCTGAAGTACATGACCCATAAGGAGATACTGAAGGAATTCATCTTGTTTAGTCTGTAGAAGAAAAGAATGAGAAGGGGATTTGATTGTAGCCTTTAACTACCTGAAGTGTGTGAGGGGAGCAGAAAGGATGGAGCTAGACTTTTCTCACTGGTTGTAGATGACAGAACAAGGAGCAATGGTCTCAGGTTCCAATGGGAGAGGTCTGGATTGGATATTAGTGGGAAAAAATCACTAGGAGGGTGGTAAAGCACTGGAATGGGTTATCTAGGGATTTTGTGGAATCTCCATTGTCACAGGTCTTTAAGATGTAGCTTGAGAAACCCTAGCTGGGCTGATTTAGTTGAGGTTGGTCCTGCTTTGAGCAGGGGGTTGGACTAGATGACCTCTTGATGTCCCTTCCAACCCTAACCTTCTACGATTCTGTGTGGCCACAGCAAACTATGGATCAGAGCCCCATTGGGCTAATTGCTGCACAAACACATAATAAGAAACAGTCTCTGCCCCAGAGAGTTTTGGTTTGGTTTTTTTCCCTGTATTTGCCCTAATCTCCAAGGGTATGTTGACCTTGATGCTAGGAGTATGCCTCCTAACTCAGGTAGACAGACTTTCATTACCTCTATTTGAGCTTTGGCATTAAATGTAGCAGTGTGGACGCTGTGGCGGGGCAGCAGCTAGAGATGATCACCCAAGATTGGACTCAGAAACTTGGGCGGGCTTGGATTCAGGTGGCTGGCTTGTACTACCACTCCTGCCACAACATCCACATTGTTGTTTTAAGTGCAACTAGCATGAGTCTGTCTAGCTGGGCTGCGAAACTCCCAAGAGCACTGCAAATACTCCCTTTAAAGTCAAAACTGTCACATTTCAATTGGGATGGAGGTGAACTGAGATAACACTGAAATTTGGGGTTTGTGCTGCCAACCAGAACAAGGCTCATAGCCATACCGTTATTACTCGTGTCCTTGGTTTAACTGAGACCTCAGTGGTGCAGAGGTATTATGTGGTCTGTCATTTTAGGGCTCAAAAGAGAAGAATTTGGCTGGTAGGATGTAATATTGCCAGGATACCAGCTTAATGATTGTTCACCTACCTCCCTAAAAAACTAAGTTTGTAGAGGTTTATAATGAAAATGTTTATCTGTAATGGAATCAATATTGCTATAATTTGAGAATCTGAGAATAAAAGAAATTTCAATGAATGTTTAAAGAAAGACAATCGCTTGCTCATCTGAAAGCTGGATTTTGTGAAGGTTGTAAGCCTGCATCTCAAAAAGATTATGAAATATGTATAGTGACAATTTCCAGAGGGGTAGCCGTGTCAGTCCGTGTACAGAAAAAATGAGAGTCCTGTAGCACCTTATGTGACTGGTCATTCTCCTGTAACTGATGACTGTGACTGAAACTGCAATTTTGATCTTGTTTCTGCTCCTTCAAACATTGGGGGGAAACCTATGCCAATGCAGGAGAAGGGAAAACATCATGGACAATTTTGTATTCATGTGACCAAAACAATTTTCCCTTAGGAAATAGGAGTGTGGCTTAATTTTTCTTTACTGAGAGACAGTTTTGCAGTGCAGAGCTCACTGGAATCAAATTATTGGGACAGAAAGGTATAACTCTCTTTCAGTTGAGCTCTGCTAACTTGCAATAGTTCAGGATATAGGCCACTGTATCCAAGAGCTAAGTTCAACAGCATTATGCTGGTAAAGCAGTAAGTTTACAACTCTGTACTGAGAATATTTTATTTCTGATATAAAAAATAAAGTCAGTTGTCTTTTAAAAAATGCTTTCTAAAACCAAGATTGTATCTCAGTGACAACTCGGTATAAAACTTGCTGCCCTTGAAACTCTGAAATAATAGCCTGATTTAACACTTTAAGCTCACAGTGGGGAATAGAATTCAGTACAGTTTAAATGACTGAGTCAAAATAGTTATGAAAGACCAACTGTCATGAATCTGTGGATCTCTTTCTGCTCAGATCCATAAGTGAAGATAGGCTGAGATTATATCTTTTCTTGAGGAAAGAAACAGAAGAATAAAGTAATGAACAATTCACATTAAGAGGCATCACATTGGTGGTTGATATTAACCAAAGACCTGAAATGACATATTCATTTATTTCAATTAATAAAATAGTTATATACCATCAGTTGTCTCTTACCAACCACAGTAACTTTGTGCTATCTACAAGTTTTGCTTTCTCATCTACTGCAGACCATTACTACATATTAAGTGATGGATCTAGCATGGAATCTTGAGGCATCCAGCTATTAATTTGTGCCATGATTAAAAATATTAATCTTATACTATCTTGTCCGTTTCTAGCCAGGTTTTGATTCATCATAATTTTTTTGCCTCTCAACTCATTAGTGCTTAGTTTCTTTAGTAGCCTCTTGTGTGGCACGTTATCAGAGACCTTTTAAGAGTATAAACTATGTCAAATTAGCTCTCCTTTATCCACAATTAAATTGACACAAACTACTATTCATTTGAATTTTCAGTGTCCATTTAGTCCAGCCATATTTATGTTCAGATTTAATCACTATTTGAAAATGTTCTCCCAAGCAAGTTCTGTTTGTATAATATTTAGGGAATTGGCTGTTCCGTGTGCAAAGTGGGCAGTCATACAAAAATCTGAGTGTTCATCCTTCATTAATTTTCATTCACCTGTTAAGAGAGAAATTAACATCCAATCAGAGAGAAAAATCCAATCACAGCTCTTAAGCAACCATTCACATGAACAGCAAATATGCCAGCTCTAGCACAGTGCTCATCAAGAGTTAACAGAGTTATTGAAAGTATCAAGGGTTAGAACCAAGCACCACAGCTCCCTTACTTCCTTGTTAGTTAGTGGATTGTAGTGGTTCCTCCATCTCAGGCTCAGAGGACATTTTAATTTGCTGTATCAGGCAAAAAATAGAAGCTAATTAATGGTCTAAACCCGCTGAGTAGGGTAGACACTAATTAGTCTGGGCTCTGACCCTCAGGGTGGGCAGACCTACAAGCAGTCATTAGCCTGAGCTTTCAGGTTAAGATAGGCAGTAACCACAGCCTGGACTTTAGCCCTCTAAGCAGTGCATAGCAGTAAATAATTAAGCAAACACAATCTAGGGGCTTGCTGCCTTTCAGATGGGGCAAGCCACAAAGAAGGCACAGGCCTTCCAGCCTATCATGAGTAGGTTGCCACCCAAGAGTTGAGGTTGGCAGTAGGAGGGTGGAGGAACCCAGACGTAACCTGTGAGGCTGGAGACATCTGCCTCTGTGACTAACTCCAGCTCAAGTGGGCTGAAAGGCCCACCTCTTATACCTCCTGTCCCTCCCCTCTACTTCTAGACCAAGGGGTGGGGCTGGCTTGGCTCCACCCACCAGAAAGAATGTAATGGTTCCTCCATCTCAGGCTCAAAGGGAGGCCATTCAGCCTCACTACATGGTTTTTTTTCCTCCACTTTGTAATGTAACAATAAAAGAGAACTGTAAGCAGAGTGTGTTTCTTGTGCAATGAACAGCCCCTTTACAAAAAGAAAAATGAACAGTTTGACCATATAGTGTAGCAACCTGCATGGAACTAGGAGCACAGGTTGTAGGAAAGGAAAGTTTGGATAGGCCCAGTGAGTCAGTCTTTGTGCACATAACCAGAATGCTAAACTGCAGCTGGAACAGCTCACTAAACTGTCACTTTAATAAAGAGCCAATGTAGTTTAATGTGAATGAAGCCTTCTTGGGTTATTAACCAGCACACAATACGTGAAACATATGATGAAATTTGTATGTGTAATATATATGAATAATTATCAATACCAAATACATTGGCGAAATTCAATCTGTGCATGAACAATTTGTTCACAGGTAAGAAATGGCTAAATTTGTCTAAGAGCTTATTTACAATGAATAATTTGACTAACTTAGACCCAATTTTTTTTTACAGTATACTCCAAAACAGGCTACCTAATTCTTCTGTCCACTTGAACAAGTCTATCTATCGACCACACTTGTAAAATGCTATCCATAATGCTTTGTAATCTGAGGATTGGAAAACAGCAGTTTTAAAAATCTACTATACTAATTCACTATGGGTATGTCCACACGTCTCTTTTATTTCAAAATAACAGTGGTTATTTCAAAATAAAAAAAGATTAGGTCCACACAACGTTTTCTTATTTCGAAATGACAGCCTCTGTCATTCATTTAGAAATGGCTGTTATTTCGAAAAAGTTATTTCAAAATAACACTGTTTGGACATGTTGTTTTGAAACAACTGTTTCAAAACAACACACCCACACGGCGTTATTTCGAAATAACCATTTCAAAATAACAGCCGTTTCGATAGCAGGCTTTCCCTTAATTCAAATTAACATTTTCTTAATTTTAATTAATTTATTTCGATATAAGGACTTTATTTTGAAATAACTCACTTCAAAATAACAATGTATGTGTGCACATAGCCTATGTGCATGCATGCATGAGTGTGTGATGTGAAGTGTACCATGTGGCAGGCTGTTGTGATGTCAGGGGTGACTCAACCAATTGCTCCTTGCTCTCTTTTTGGGAGCAATCCTTGGGAGCAATTGGTTGAGTCAGCTCGGCCATCACACTGGCCTGTCACATGGTACACCCACCTGCTCCTTCTATGCCCCTGTCTCCTGCCCCTGCCCCTCTTCATCACCCCCACCCACACCTCCTGCCCCTGCCCCCACATCCTGCCATCACCCACACCTTTTCTGCCCCCATCTCCTTCCCATGCCCTCCTTCACCACCCTTGCACCTCCTTGCTCCACATATGAAATTGTTAAAATAAAATCTACTGTACTAATTTGCTATGTACCTGCAGGCGTGCATCCATGATATGAAGCATAATGTGTGCATGTGCAGGGCAGGTTCCCTTCTAGTCCCCTGGTAGCACTGCCTGCCCCGTGCATGCACACATTACTGGCTCGGGTGTGCTGTGTGGGTGGGCAGGGGGCAGGAACATTTGGGGGTTCAGGGAGCAGCCCTGAGGGAGTACGGACCGAGCCAAAGGGTCGCCGCGAAAAAGCAAGCAGGGCAGGACAGGGCAGTGCTGAGCTGATCTGGGCAAAGAGGGCTGGGGATGGAATGTGGAGCCAGCCAGGGCAAGTCCCAGCAGCCAGTGAGGAGTTTCCCGGCGCCCCAGGGCTGCAGCGAGTCAGAGACAGAGAGACCCATCATGACCCCACTACAGGGCCCCAATCTGCCGGCCAGGGGACTCAAGCTGTGAGCAAGACAGTCAGGCCACAGCTGAGGAACTGGTACAGGGACAGTGACAGCACACCCCACATGGGGCTCTGGGACTGGCCAAGCATGTGGGGCACAAAGGCAGGGCCAGATCCCATGGGCCCCAAATGATGCTCAGACTTGGGGCTGGGGGTGCCACCCACCCACATGCAGCCAGGACTGGCCCTGCCTCCAGCTGCACAATGACTGGACCTGCTCCCCGGCCCCAGCCCCACTCCCAGCCCCAGGCCATCGTCTGCTGCACTGCCCTGCGACCTCATTCAGCTATGTATACCGGCCCAGGCATACCATCACCTGCCCCATTGACCAGCCATGTGTGCACGTGCCCCCTTCCTCCCTAAGTCCAGTGCCCCTGTTCTTCCTACTTCAGCCACTGCAGCGGTTCTTCTTCCCTCACCCCAGCATCTGTCCCCCTTCATGCCACCCAGTGCTGTGCTTCTTCCTGTCCTAGCACTCAGCCCCCCATCTCTCTGCACCCCTTTTATCCTTCAGTGCCCAGGTCCCCACTTCTTCCCCCCTCACCCCAGTGCCTGCCACCAGCTCCCTCCACTTTCCCTCTCACCTCACCTCTCACACTCCTACTCCGTGTCAGCTTCCCCTTTCCTCAACATCCAGCCCCCTCCCACTCATCCCACTTCTGCTGACACACCCCAATGTTCCTCAGTACCAAGTCCCCCCTTCTTTGTCCATCACTCCTGATCCCTCAGCCTCCCCCTTCCCCATTCCTTTTATTGCCCACCCTCCCCGTAAATGATGGGGAAAAAAATCAAAACAAACTATTTCATAAATTCTCTTTTGATTCTTCCCTGTCATTTTTGATGGGTTACAGCTAGTAATGTATAATGTACCATCATATTCTTAGGGCAGGGGTCTCAAACTCAAATCACCAAGAGGGCTGTATGAGGACTAGTATGTTAGCCCGAGGGCTGCACCACTGAAACCTTTTCATACAACAATATTGCAAATATCGATAAGGATAGTGTTGTTGCGGGCCACAGGAAATAGCTTTCAGGGCCACATGTGGCCCATGGGCCATGTGTTTGAGACCCCTGTCTTAGGATGCAAGGTTGTACCATTTACATGTTTTTCCCCAATGTGAGAGGAGGCGTTTACAGCACCAGAATTGCACTTATTTAATGAAAAATCCAAGAATTAGAGCAAATGTCTATCCACAGCCTACATTTCTACACCTGATGTTAGCTAGGAACCAAGGTATTCTATAGCTGTTGTATTCCAGGACTACCTCTAAGCCTAAAGAATGAAACTGAAATTATATACAAGTGATCAGTGATCCTTTTTTTTTCACTGTGAGAAGAATGACTCATTTGTTTCAAGTTTATTATGATAGTTATTTCTGGTAATTTTAGTATATTAATTTCTATGAAACTTAAACCAGTTCTATTATATTCAAGGAGCAGCCAATTTATACAATACCTGGGAAACAGATCAAAGTACCTGTTTCTATATGACCAGCTGAATCACAGGATACACATATCATATGCTGCTGATACAGCACCATGGATCAAATAACCACTGCATTGACACAGAAAGATGTTAAAAATGCACAAATTTCAGGAAAGAGTGCATACAGAAAGTGTAGTTGATGTTTATTCATTCACTGGGTAGAGGAACTATAGAATGAATGTTTGGAGAGATCATCAGGCAAAATGATGTGTAATGCAGGTACCTGTTTTGGTTACTCAGGTACTCTTGGGATGTGATTCTTCTACAATCTCTGCACAAGAAGCAATATTTCTGCAGACACAATTACAGTTTTGGAAGAGGCTGATTCACAGTGTTCTGTGCCATTCCCAGAAGTAACCCTTATGGAGGAAAACAAACAGGGAGTCCTGTGGCACGTTTAAAGACTAACAAATTTAAATTTGTTAGTCTTTAAACGTGCCACCGAACTCCCTGTTTGTTTTTCTCAACTAGAGTAACATAGCTACCCCTTTGGGACTTATGGAGGAAGAAATTGTGACAATGACTTAGTTGAACTTCCTAGTCTGGAGTATTCACATTGGCTATGTCTACACTTAGGAAGGTTAATTCAAATTAACTTAGTTTGAATTAATTAATTCAAACTAATAATGGTTAATTCAAACTAAGTTAATTCGAACTAACATGGCCACATTAGAAACCAAAAATCGAATTAGCACATCCGTGGACAGGAATTGCTAGTTCAATTTAGGAAGGAAGCACCATGGGAAGTGTGCCAACATGGCATCCAAGAAGGGCCATGCTCCCCGTGCAATACATAGAAAGAGGAAGGCACCCTGGGAGAAGGAAGGGCAAACCGCATTAATTCGAACTAATGGTTAGTTTGAATTAATGTGGTTTCATTTGATTAATAAGTTTGAACCAACCATTACTTTGAAGTTAAGGGAAGTTTTAGAACTTTGATGTAAGCATTCATTACTTTGACCTAAATTCCAGGTATAGAGAGAGCCATTGGTTATATGGGGCATACCTTCATGTTCTGGGTATTTCTAAGACTATTTTTACTGAGACAAGCTTCTAACTCAGTTAGAAAACTAGTTTACAATTACCAAGATACTAAATAGTGTAACTCAAGCCACCACAGCTGCAACTTCCTTCCTTTTAGCAATACAAAGAAATGCAATGACATTATTGATAATACATAACACTTATAGAAGGCCATGTACTTCAGTATGTATTTACATTGAGCAGCACCTTACTATGCAAGCAGTCCCCTTTATTCTAAAGGGAAGATATTCAATGTTCAATATGCTAAAAATGATAGCTACTTACATGTCAAAACATGCTTGTGAGTTACGGAGCAGTTGAGAATTATAACCTGCATTGCACAGATGGAAAAAAGAAAACAAACAGAAGAATTAAACAACTTGCCCAAAGTCACACAGCGAAATAGGGTCAGAGCTGGGATTAGAACACTCTGGAATTACTGGTTCTTAGTCCTATATGCCATCCGTTGCATCATGTTAAGCCTAAAGTATAACAGAAGAAGGTACTGCAGTAACAGATCTTAGCACTAGAACAAGCTGAGGTAAACAATAAAAATCTCAGAGCGTTTGCCTTCTCTTTTTCAGATATAAGGGACTGACAGTTATTAACAATGAACAATTACATTGACAAAGGTTCAAAAATAATTGCCAGGTAAAATGCATTCAGGTTTGGAATGTGGAAAGAAGCATAGTTATTTAATAATTCCAGAACACATGCTATTGTCTTCGTTGGGAATTTTACCAGAGTAGAAAATGAGCAAAGACTTCAGGACCACACCCCTTATGAAATAATGTGCATATGTCCCTACTTCATCATACTTCCCCCATGTAATTAAATGCTAAAAGGTGATGTTATGAATACCTTAAAGCCCATTGGTCAAGTTTCTCAAGACAGGACTGACTCATGCCTCTGTCCTGTCCAGATCTTCCAAATGTTAGGCCTTCCTTATCTTCTCTATTGTCTGACTCACTTATCTTGGCTTCCGGTCCGGATCCTGTCTTCTTTAAGTGAGCTGCCTAGTGATATCCCCAGCTGTGTTCTTGCTTCACAGGAATCTGCCGTCTTCTGGAGCCTGATCAGACTCCAGCTCAGTGAGACTGGAGATGAATAATGACCTTGCTTCTTCCCGCAGAGCAATAGCCTTGTGTTCCTCTTCCAAAACCTCTTGCTGCCTTCTGGTGTTAGTATTGCTGTATCAAACATGCAATGAACCACAGCACTGATGGAGTTCTATCTATCTTGTTCCTAAGTCCCTAGATCAGTGCCTTCAGCCCAAACTTCTTACTCTCCTCCCTCGGGGCCGCCTTCTGCTAAACTGAAGGAAAGCAACTTTAAAGGAGTTAAAACCCCTCTCAGTATTTTTTCTGTCTGTGTTTCTTAGGAAGAAAGATCATTCATCCATGCAGCCTGCTGTGACACACCACAACATCAGTCTAGCCTACAAGTGAAGCCTTGCTCACAGCTTTTTTACGTTAATACTGTCTTACTCCTCATCCTTGTTCTTAGAGGTTACCAGTATCTCCACCCTAACCAGGCACACAGCTCCCAGGCACAGTAGCTCTACACAGATGTTCTCTCATCTCAGAACATTGCCATCTACCATGATTGCCACCTGTCCCTCATGCTCCCATTTTTGCAGAACCAGGACTCCCAATAAATGAGTTCCCTTTCTGATAGCTTCCAGCTGCTCCTGTTCTTCCCCTTTCTCTCCATAATAAAGTTTCCTAGGGTCAAGTGACAGTTCTTCTTTTCCCCTCAGTTCCATTGGTCTCTGTTCCTGATGTGATCTCAAAAGAAGGGAGAGGATTTTCCTGAGGGCATGGCATATTTTACAGTTTAGCTGCTGCAAAGTTTATGGCATGGCTATGAAGTTTATGTTCCTGTTGAAATCAAAGAGAAACGCATTGGGGGCTGGCAGAGAAGAGGTGAGATCAGCACAAAATCTTGACTAGACTCAGATACAAACTGCATACAGTATGGCTATGTCCACACGTAGGTGCTTATTTTGAAATAAGTTAATTAAAAATAAAATTGTTATTTCGAATGATCTTAAATCAAAAATAAGCAAAAACCTCAAATTGAAATAGAAAGTCTGGAGAAAGGACTTGTTATTTCAAATCAGGAGAGGGGAAGCATGGGAGGTGTGGCAACATGGCCCCCTGGCAGGCATGTTGCCAGCCAATATATAGAAAAAGGAAGGCACCCTGGGAAGGAGAAGGGCAATAGTGTTAAATCAAAATCATGGTTATTTCGAAGTAGCATGTCCGAACAGAGTTATTTTGAAACAACTGTTTCGAAATAACAGCTATTGTGGTTTCAGTCTAGGTTTTCCTATTTTGAAATGAGGTTCGTTATTTTGAAATGACAGGGCTCATCATTTCAAGATAATGACATGTCGTTCAGACGTGACAACTTTTAAATCGAAACAACGGTCATTGTTTTGATTTAAAAGCATCGTGTGGACATAGCCTACTTGTATACAAATAAAATGTAAGATAGCTTTTAGTCCCTTTTACTTACAACGAATTATTGTTTTATTTTTTTTTTAAAAAATCATATTTTTGTCCTCTTTGGAAGCCTGGACTTTCAAAATGAACATGACTGTTCTTCTAAAGTTGGTTTAGTGCTGTATAAAATTTAACTTTCATTGGAATAAGTACAGCTTAGTAAATAAGTGCATCTATTTTGCATAACCCAGCAGCCAAAGGATTCACCTAGAAAACTACTTTTCTGTACACATAAAGTTTGGACATTGATTTTTTAAAAAAATCATAAAACTAATTCTTCTGAGCCAACTATGAGTACTCCTGTCTCCTGTGAAATCTTTTGTGATGCTGTGGATTGAGGCTGAAATAGTTCCCATGTTGTGTTAGTATGATGCCAGCATTAGACATGTAATCTGTGAGCAATAAAGCACTGTTCAAATAGAAAACATTAGGTATCTTTTTTAATGGACATCAAAGTTAAACATTTTGCAGTTCTGCATTGTTTCATATGCAGTGATCACTAAAGTTGTCTTATGTTTGATACCTACAGCTTGTGTACACATTGTGAAAATTTAGGCATACTATTCTTTTCTACAAGGCTAGGAAGAGTTAACACCATCGGACATGGTTCTCTAATTACAAAGGTTTTCTTTAAGTCCATTGAGACATATTTATAGTTTCTCTCTCTTTGAATTAATATGGCCAATATGTTCTCAATGGCAGTAATGTACTTGAATTCAGGCTTGCACCTCTAATATAGATACAATTTTTATGAGCCCCTATAGCAGCAGGTAAAGCAATTTCTTTTTGGTTTATTGCTATGCATCACTAGATGGGACTCAGTTTGAGTTTATTTCTGCAATATGTCTAGTGCCATTGACCTTTATGTACCTTCTAGCCTCTCTGACTTCTATGTTATCATGAGTAGGAGGCTGTCCACATTGTCCTGATAGAAAGACCTTTCTACTTAACTATTAGTCACAGTATGAGATAAGCAGATGAGATCTTAATAATCTGGTCTCCCTGAGTGATATGGATGATATTCAGGATCTATTTGTTGCTGTTTCACGTACTGAATAATAATTATATAAGTTCTCCAAGCTCTCGCATTCCTCCACCCACCATTCGTCTGTTCCACAACCATAAAAAGATGGGCACTTACATTTTTTGGAAAAAGTTAGTTTGCTTTTAGTGCAAGTTTGACAGGGGATTGTATTTGCATTCAAATGCCAGAAAACAAACTTATTTGAGCAAAGCCTGAGGAATATAACAAACAAACAAACAAAATATCAATGATGTCTGGGCCTTAGAAAACTCACCCAAAGGCACATTCATGCTCTAAGGCCATCTTGCTATCAATCTATAATCACGACTCACTGGAAGATCCCATGTTACTGACAAGAATTGGTCCTAAAAGCTCTTTACATTTTCCTCAAGGAAGTTGGAAGAGCGATCCTCACATTAAAGGCAGGAGGCAAGGCTCCATGGATGTGCCAAGGATTGCCTTAGAACATCAATGGGCCAGTGCATTTCTCTGACATACGAATTTCCCCTCCATCAAGTACAGAATGTAGGTGGAACAGGTTGGATCACCTGAAAATTGTTCTTGTTCTAAATGAAGTTTTTCAATGATTTCTTCTTTAAAAATATCAGATTAAAAAAAAAAATTGAGCAGCTCTGGACCAAAGCTTAGGTTTTCCAGTAAGCACTTGAATAGTCACTCTGGTTGAAGTCAGTAGGACTATTAGTGCTTAAAATTTAAGTGTACACTCAAGTGCTTTTCTGAACTAGGTCTGAAGTCAAGTGAGCGCATAGGGTTCAGATCACAGTGCAAAGATGCATCACATGTAAAAAAACCAAGAAAGCTTTCATTAGTATCCAGCAGTTATGGCCAAAAGTTTCATGGCAACAGATCTACCACAAGAACAGCCAATGGTCTCAAATGCTATGGGAGTACTCTAAATAACAAGATGCTTAATAGGAGGAGATTTTGATAATCTTGTGGAGGACGGTAGGTCCCTTGTAGCAGTATCAAGGGGACTCCACAAGGGATCTATACTTGTCTGTTAGAACCATCATGACTCGCTTGAAAAGGAAATTTTCTGAGCTTTACACACCTCTATAGGCTAAAATTTGGTCCTGGCTTTATAAGAATAAGGGCTTCTGTAAATAAGCTAGTAATCTAACTCACGATATATTCCTTTAAATGCCATAACACCTTTTAGATTGCATTCTGCACATTTCATATTAAATATTAATAAAACTGCACTGGAAGCTTTCCATCAGAAATTATTGTGTAAATTGCACAGCATTTCCAAACTATTGTATTAGGCCAATTTAACAGCTCCCTTATAGAATACAATGATTAATCCAATAGATGTCACTTGAAATAAATGTAATCGCAGCTTGATTAATCATAAACTAGCACTGTTTATGAAGGAAAACATGTTTCTAAGAAATCTACCTTATAAAATGTTACATACTTCAAGCATACACTAGAAAAAGTGCTAGTGATATTTTTGCCTTTAATTTGTAGCTGAATTGAATCTACCTTCTAATCCAAGATGTCATCTTCAAAATTCCTGAATAGGTTATGTAGCTCAAAAATTACTGTGTTTGGAAAAACAAGCAAGGAGTCCTATGTCACTTAAAGACTAAAATTATTTATCACATGAGCTTTCATGGGAGACAATCTCACTTTGTCTGATGAAGTGGGATTTTCTCCCACAAACTCATGTGATAAATAACTTTTTAGTCTTTAAATGCCACAGGACTCCTTGCTTGTTATGCTGAACTAGACTAACATGGCTGCCCCTTTGGAACTTTGTTTGGAAAAAGGCTATCAGATTGCTGAACCACAACACATGATGTGCTGGATTCTGAAGGTACCGTATATTCTTAAGATGCCTTCAGCACAGTATGGGAATGTGACAGGATACTCCCAGAATTCTGTCTAGTGTACGACTGTGACCCCCCCCCCGATCTCCAAACCTGAACACCAGCTTCCCTGCTTTACCAGGTGACTACTCACTGATGAGTTAGTCCACACCCGTCTCTTGCAAGTAATCGGTCCCAGGCAATAAGTGTGGGTTCTCTGGCTGCTCAGGCGACAGTCCCCAAGTGAGCACGCCCAGCCTAAGATACCACACTGGGAAGTTCTTTTGTATAGGGATCAGGACCCTTCCCCAATCATTGTAGACTCATGTCTGTCCATTTAACAAAGAAATGGATGTACCCAGCCTCCCTCATTGACACCCTCTGAAGTCTACACAGCTTTAGATAAAACAACTACTAATTTATTGATTAGAATATGATTTTAAGTGGGTATATAACAAATCAATGCACAATCATTTAATAAAGAAGTCAGACATTTCCACAAGCAAATAAATGGTATAAAGGATATGCTAATCTAACAATACTGCTATAGTTATGCTCATCTCACCATCCAAGTCTGGCTGTGATGATTTGCAGTCATCTCTACCTGTTTCTAAATTGTCAACGGAGGTGGCAGACATAATGGCCCCCCCGCCCCCCCCCAACATAGCCCTCTAGACTATGGAGCTCACAGGGAGGAGCGTTAAGTATCTCTCTCTCCGATGGGTCTCATCTCCGGGCTATCCAGCTCAAGGGGAAGAGTGTTAAGGATTGATCTTCCCTGATGGGCCTCAATCTCCTGTGTGAGTTTCTTCTTCCCTAGCTTTGTGTCAACAAAAAGGGGGGTGAGTTCCTATCCCCCCTGAACAGTTTCTCGGCACCCCTGTCACCACGAAGGAGGGGTCATTGTCTGGGGTCCCAGTTTTATCATTGGTCCTGACCAGGATCCTACTCCTAATTGGCTATTTTTACTCTGGCTGGGCAAAATTCTATTAAACCCCCCTGTCTCAGCTAGCTTGTTGTTCTCCCACCCTCGGATGCTAAAGGGCACATTGCGACCTGGTCGGACTGATCCCCTGACTGAGACAGGGAGTACCCACCCCCGAGACCCTCTTTTTTTTTTTTTGGGGTGTACACGGATTGCCGGCCGAACGATTAAGTGCTGAGATGCTGCAGCTGGTCTGCCTCCTCGCTTTGGGTTCTACTGCGGTCCTGGGACAGGTATTATAAATCGATATAGGCCTCCTACTTTCTCTTAATCATTCTACTTGGTACCATTTATATATAGTCTGTGATTGTAGCGTCTTCACCTGGTTTTGCATAGTTTGTGTAGTTGTTATTATTTCCTCTGTATCCTGCATAATCTTTTTATGGTATAGTTGTTTAAGGTCTAGCATAGTTTTGTGTTGTTAATTTGCCAGGTGTTTTGTTAGTCATTTGTATTTTGCATCCTTCTTACTGTATAATTGTTCATTACTCTGCTTCTGCTCTAAACTGCTGGCCCCAAACTTCCCCAGTGTACACGGGGGGAGTGTGGGGGTTTATTTTTCTCTCATCTGACTTTTGTTTCATTCTGCTGCCCACCCTTCTTGGCTAGCAAGGAGGAATGGCTTCCAGCCATTGGTAAATACGCGTCGGGTGGGCTGGTCAGTGCTTATACCGATGTTGAGGCAGTAAAAGGCCAGAAAAGTCCTTGACTTATTATGGCCACCCTCTTGTAGGTCATTAATCCATACTGTTATTTAACTATAAGTACTTTTGTAGGTTGTAAGTGTTTTGCATAGACTCTCATACTTTATCCTGTTGTTTGGCTGGAGGTGTTTTACAGGTGCTTTATATAGACTTTCTTGCTCCATACTGTTACTTGGTTATAAGTGCTTTGCATAGGTTTTTAGCTTTATATTGTCATTTAGTTATAAGGGTTTATTCAGATTTTGCTTTATACTGTTAGTTGGTTATAAGTGTCCTATCTAGGTTTTGCTTCATATTGTTAGTTGATTACAAGTGGTTTTGCATAGATCTCCTTGTTTTACACTGTTAAGGGGTTGAAGGTGTTTAAGGTGTCACTATAAAAGTAGTTTTTTTTGTTTAATTGAACTGGTGTCTGTCTCATTGGTGGGTGTCGCTGGTCCATCCCAGTCACATTGCGATTCTTCTTGTAGATGTTTTAAGATGGAGAATCTCTGGCAAAAAGCCTGGAGCAGCTCAAAGTATCTCCCTTCATTTCCAATCCCCTTCAGCTCCCCCTCTCTCTGTGCTGCTGTGTGACTTCTTGCCTTCTACCTGAGCCAGGGAAGGCAATTTGCATTGTTTTTGTCATGTAATACTCCTGGCTCTGTACTAGAGATAGTCCTAAGGGGCTCTGCTATTCAACATGCTTGACATCAGCATACATACATGATACTGAAGGGAACGTGACACCATAACAATAAGTCAGAACATTTACACGGGAATCTTGCATGCCATAATTGGTATCAAATCCTAAAATTACATTGCAAAAGTGAACAAAAAGATTACACTGATCATAGCCCATTGTGTATCATTTGGCAGGCAACCTTTTAAATGGTCCTCATTTTGCTTAGGACGCCACATGTCAGCACAAAAATGAAATGTGCACATTGGAAAATTTTTAAGAGCAGATTAAACAAACACTTGTGAGGGATGGTTTAAGGTGGTACTTAGTCCTGCCATGAGTGTAGGGGACTGTACTCGATGGCCTCTCATGATCCTTTCCAGTTCTGTGGTTCTCCTCCACACTTAAATTTCTCATTTTCAGTCCAGTCACACCCAGTGATGACTGATTATGTCCTGTTTCTGCCCAATATCAGCAATACATTCGTGTTCCTCCTGGTTAGGAGGAGGAAATAGCATGGAGGGCTGGAAGTGTTAAACGTCATTGTAAATTCTACACTTTTAAAAAAATTAAAACAATTTGGAAACACATTGGGAGCCATTGTCTTAAAATATAGGAAAGAAGATCATGCTTCCTTGAATGTCTCCATTCTGCATTCAGGCAAGATACTTCCTCACCCTTAGTTCTTCTCTCTTCCTCCAGACTCTTTGCTCTGCTCTAATTCTGTCCTCTTAATTGACTCTGGTTCCACATTTCCATTGTTGCTCACAGTTCATTGATATAACAAACTAATATTTTCTGCTCCACACACGTGTCACAGAGCTGTTTTGAAGATGCCTCACACATTTTATTTGGATGCAATCTATCATTGCCTCCCACTCAATGGTGAGCTTTAAAAAGGATATCAGCCATGCAAAGTAGTAAGTGTATAAAGAATGTTGTGTGCCATTACTAGTGTCCTCTTCTGCAGGGCATAAGTTCATCATTACTGCATCAGAAACTGATCAGTAGAACTGCTTACATGAGTGAGTATTCACTAGATGATAACCATATTTGTCAACCCTTTCCTGCTGGGGTTCCTTGAAGTCTTTGTGGAAGGGAATATTATTTCTAATGGTTCCAAAACAACATATGAGAATGTGATGAGTACGTGGGGTTGCTGTGGAAGTTTCCTGTACTTAGGGCCTCACAGTGACATGGCTAACCATTTCTACATTGAGCTATTGTGTAACTGTAATTTTTATTATAAATGTCAGAGAGTTTTGTCAGTCAAATAGAAACCAGATGATCAGTGAAGCCTTGGATGTTTATCATTTTACAATTTTAAATTGTAAACAGAAGTAAAATATTATTTTCTTAAAGCTTTAATTGAACTGGTTTTCCTCTAACTGCAATGGTTTGGCATGAAATGATTTCCTATAGATACTTAGTATCACAGAATCACAGAAACTGGAGGGACCATGAGAAGTCATCAAGTCCAGTCCCCTACACTCATGGCAGGACCAAGTACCTTCTTAAACCATCCCTGACAGGTGCTTGCCTAACCTGCTCTTAACCACTTCCAGTGATGGAGATTCCACAGCCTGCTCAGACAACTTATTCCAGTAGTTAATTGCCCTGACAGTTAGGAATTGTTTTCCTAATATCCAACCTAAACCTCCCTTGCTGTAATTAAAGCCCATTGCTTCTTGCCCTATCTCAGTGGTTAAAGAGAATAATTTTTCTTTCTCCTTCTCATAACAACCTTTTAGGTACTTAAAATTATTATTGTGTCCCTCATTAGTCTCCTTTTTTCCAGACTAAGCAAACCCCTTTCTTCCAATTTTCCCTCATAAGTCAAATGGTCCAGACTACAATTTTTCTTGTTGCTCTTTTCTGGACTCTCTCTAATTTGTCCACATCTTTCCTGAAATGAGGCACCCAGAACTGTATACAATACTCCCGCTGAGGCCTAATTTGTGCAGGGTAAAATGGAAGAATTGCTTTGTATGTCTGACTTACATCCCAGAATGGTGTTTGTTTGTTTTTTTTCTTTTCTTTTTTTTGTTTGTTTTGCAACAGTGTTATACTGCTAACTTTTATTTAACTTGTGAACCATTATGACACCCAGATCCTTTTCCACAGTACTCCTTTGTAGGCAGTCATTGTTCATTTTGTATCTGTACAATTGGTTTTCTTTCCTAAGTGGAGTACTTTTAATTAGTCTTTATTGAATTTCATCCTATTAATTTCAGACTGTTTCACCCATGTGTCCAAATAATTTTGAATTGTGATCCTGTCCTCCAAAGTGCTTGCAACCCCTCCCAGGTTGGTATCATCCACAAACTTTGTAAGTGTACTTTCTGTGCCATCAACTAAATCATTGATGAAACTATTGAGCAGAACTAGACCCAGAACTGATTCTTGTGGTACTCTGCTTTTATGCCCTTTCAACATAACTGTATATTATTGATAAATACTCTCTAGAAGCAGTTATCCAACCAGTTATGCACCCATCTTATAGTAGCTCCATCTATTTGTATTAATCCTCATGAAGATTAGATAATTGTATCCAAAAAGACACCTATTTTCCCACAGCCTCCTCCCTACAGTAAAACTAAGAATAACTCTCTTTTTACATTAATAGTCTGTCTCTATGAAAAAAAAACATTGATTTATCAGTGATGATACTGGCTATGGTATCTAGAAGTTGGTGTACTATCAGGCTTATAAAAACTTATAATCATACCTTTACTCAGTACCATCTTTCATAGCAGATGCCGTGTAATCCATTTTGTGTCTGTGAAAAGCATGGCAAGCTCTTTTTTATTGCTAAGGTGTCAAACATGCGGCCTGACAGATGTTTTGATCTAGCCTGGACATCCTGCTGAGCTAACTGAGAAGTAGACTTTTAAATGGAGCTTACAAGAGTCTTTGGTACATACCTCTTTGCAATTGTCCTTTTGTGGTGTGCTTGTGCCATATTCTGCAATTTTTTTTAAACAACACAAAATATTTCTAATGAAATATAGTTTTATAGAAAAACAAAATAGCTATAATAAGGTGAAAAAGACATAGCCTGACAAAGAACTCTCTACTATATGTTCCACTGGACATCACAAAGGTATAGAACAGCAGGAGAAACTAGAAAGAAAAGGACAGAGGAAAAGGGAAAGAGAAAACAGAGGCTGGAGAGAAGAATGAAAAAGGAGAGCGGTAAGCAAGTAAACTATTCGAAGGGAGTAAGTGAGAAGATAAAATGGAGACTGGATGAACAAAGTAAAAGAAGGGAAGAAAGGGGGATGGGAGAACAGAACAGGAAGGGACCCGGGGTTAAAGTACAATTTGGCAGGCCCATGAACCCTCCTATTTGGGCAGACCCCCCACACACACAGGTGGGCCCCCCTTCCACACCCCAGCTCTTGGTCCCCAAATGCCAGCTCCCCACCCACCTACCCCACACCCCAGCTCCTGTCCCCCACATGCCAGCCCTCCTTCCCAGTTCTTGCCCCCATATACCAGCCCCCCACCCCAGCACCTGCCCCCCAAATACCAGCCCCCCATGTCAGCTTCTGCCCCCACCCCAGCTACTGCCCCCAATATCCATTCCCCATCCTCAAAATTCACCCCCCAAATCCACCCTCAGCCCCCAATATGTACCCCCAAAATCCACCACCTGTCCCCAATACTCACTCCCAGCTTAAGTACCCCCAATAACCTCCCCCCAGTGCGAGCCAGGCTTCTCCAGTACTTACCAGCAGCCGCGCACTGGGCTGGGAGACAATGCAGCCTGCAGGCTGGGCTTGGAGGCTTCTGCCTGCATGCGCAGTCTGCACATGTGCAGGGAACTGAGCACGCCCCCTCTGCTCTCCCTCTGACTGCCAGAAAGCTGCAGAATGCCGTTCCGAAGCCTGCTATTTGTAGGGATCCAGCATTCAGGCCCATAAAAATAGAAAAGGGAACCAGAACGCTGCATTCTGGGGCCCGCTATTTTTAAATGGTAGGCCCCTGAATGCAGTGTTCTGGCTCCCTTTTCTATTTTAAGGGGGCCAGGAATGCTGAGCCCCTAAAATAGTGGGCCCCGGAATGGTGTTCTGCTGCATTCTGGCCCACTTTAACCCTTGGAAGTGAGCACACCCTAGTCTGAAAGGAGAAGAAAAAGAAAAGGAGAGATCATACCTCTGTAGAATTGTTGCAAGCTTAGCAATGGAGGCCAGGCAAGCTCATTTTCTCAAGAAATAGATTTATTAGTTTCTTCTTGGACCAATGTTAGTGCTTTATTTAGTAACACTAAAATTGGTTGGGAAGTTTTCAACACTGTGTTGCGTCTTTAGTTCTTTATACAACAATGAAGAAACCACATGAGAACAGTTGACTCCTAAATAACTGAGTTTTTAGTAAATATATATAATAATACAAAACTTCACTATGCACATATTACTGCTCTGACTGGTCTCTGCCAGCTTCTAAAACACAAAATAATGACTGCAACTACAGGATTCCCAGACTACCCTGTTCCTAGGCACTATGCCCCACTGACAGCATGCCTATTTCAGATGCTTATAATTTGAAATAGCAGCTTTAGGACTTAGGGTGGGCCGATACACGGCAGATCCATGCCCTAGCACTGAGTTGTGGAGCAATGAATGCTTTCTTCCTAGCAAGCATGGCCCAAGGCTTTTTGGCAACTTAGATGAACTAGGACTTTGGTGCCCCACAGGGGCATTGGTGGCTGAGGGAGGGACCTGGGGCACAGGCCCAGACCCTGCCCCAGCCCACAGGCCCCACCCCCAGCCTGCAGGCCCTGCCCCCTGGCCAGGGACAGGGCCAGGCGCCGCCGCGCCACTGTGAGTGGCTAGGCGCTGCATCCCTGGCCGGGGATGGGGCTCAGAAGCAGCCGCAGGAGGCCGGGCCCCACATCCCCAGATGGGGATGGGGCCGCCGCGGTTGCTGGCGGCCAGGCCCCGGATCCCTGGCTGGGGACAGGGCCGCGACAGCCACCAGGGCACTGGCACTGGGGTTCAGGGCACATGCCCCAGAGTGCTCAGTGCCAGCGATGCCCCTGGTGCCCAACCTCTACCCCATGACTAGCCAACACTGGGCTACAGAGAATGACTAAACTGCCAGACCCTGAGAAGCTGCACACAAGCAGCCAACACTCTTATGAAGCTGTGCTGTGACACATTATAACTATTTACATACAGAACTGTGCTCCATGATAGGGACATCGCTACATGTAGGAAAAAGATTCATGGCAGAGGTCCCCAAACTCAGAGCCATCCTTATGGGCGGGGGGCTGAGGCCAATTGGTTCTGGGCCCTGTTCCCCCCATGGTATGGCCCTGCCCAAACCTACCCTCCTTAGGGCCAAGACTGCCTGACCTCAAGCCCATGCATGACACAAAGTGCAGCTCCACTACGCACACTCCCCCTGTGCTGAGAAAAAAGTACAACAGGATGGAACCAGGCAGACCCCCCCCCAACTCCCTCTGGCTCTAGGAAGAAGCCAGTTAGCTGGCCTAGGTAGCTTCCCCTCCCTGCAGATGCTGAGCTGGTGGAACAATCAGCAGCAGGGCTGGGCAGCTCTTGTATAGAGCCCAGTGGGGCTGCCCATGTCCAGAGTCAGCAGCTTGGCCCAGTTCCCACGCAGCCCAGTGGTAGAGCCTACAGAAGATCCATGCAGCAGGCACAGTTCTCCCCAGACTGAGCCTATCATTATGCCTGCAGGGGACTGGGAAGCCTCTCCCATGCTGCACTATGTAGCTACCATCTCCATTTAATGGGCAGGGAAACTGAGGTACATATCACAGAACGCACAAATCCTCCCCTATAAGATTATATCCTGCATCCTTGGCAGGGCAGAGAATAAATCACAGGAGTCCTGATGCCTAGCCCCCTGCTTTAACCATTAGACCACATTAGAGCAGCAAATACTACCCAGGAGTCCTGATTAAATCCAAATCCATCCTCTCTCCTTGGTCTATTCTTTGGTCCCTCTCTTCTCCTTCCCCACTCTTAACTCCAAGAACCAAGCTGGGGTCTGTGTTACCTGAAGGAGCTTCTGATGTTCGAGGATTCTGGTGGTGTGTGTTGGAGGCGGTGGAGGAGTGGAGGGATCCCAAGTGGGAGGTCTGTAACACAGCCATGAGGAGGGTGGAATGGAGTGTGGGAGGATAAAAGTGATGAAGGACCAGAATACAGCAAAACCAATTAGACTACCCCGCCCCCCCAATGCACACCCAGGTCCCAGTCATGTCTAATGGCATTTGCATCATCTTCCCAAGTCAAAGCTGATTTCAGATCCCAGGTAAGTTCAAGGTGTGAACCACCCATCAGCCCCAGAGATGCTGCACTGGATTTGGTCCTGTTGTCCTAGCTCTGAGACTAGTGGAGTCACTCCTGCTTTACACCTGGCAGAAGCAAGATCAGAATTATCATTCTGGATTCTAGATTAATCCCTCCCTTGTATGTAAGGCCATCATTTACCTCTGGAAAGTGTGTGTTTTGGGGTCCTCCCTTCCCACACCTTGGCAGGGGTATATAAATGCCAGTACAAGACCAAAGGTAGCAGAGAAGCAGTCCTCACAAACCTAAGCCGCAGGCCAGGACTCCTGGGTTCTGTTCCTGGACTGGGCAAGAAGTGGGGCCTAATGGGCTAGAGCAGGGGATGCGGAGATTTGCCCTGCCACCCCTGCATCTCCCCATAGCTTCCCCAGCCAAGGATGGCTGGAGCCAGGACTTATGCCCCCATCAGCATGCCTGCTTTGGTTTTGCTAGGGCCACAGGGAGTCGGCATCCCCCCTCCTCATGTAGTTTCCCCAGTAGTGATGGGGGACCTCTGCTCCCCTCTCTTAGCTGCTGCCAGAGCCAGGGCAGGAGTCTGTTCTCCAGCAACATTCCCCCCACATGGTTTCCCCCAGCAGCAGGTGGCACCTGCAGGGCTTTTTGCCCCCACTGTGCCTAGCTTCTCCTGGGCCATGTTGATGGATGGTCAAGTAAAGTCAGGCATGGGCATCCTCCCCCAGTTTCCCCCACTCACTTAGAACTTTTGGCCTGACCTAGGCTCCTGACTCCCATATAGCTGGAGGCTCCCTTCCTGCCCAGCATTCCTGCTTGGCCAGCCAGGGTCACCACCATTACTGCACAACCCCCCCCCCCCCCCAGCTTTGTAACTGGCCCACTGGGAGATGAAGGAATGGAAGGTTACTTACCTGTAAGTCTCCTTCTTCAAGATGGGCTGCTAACATACACATCCTTATCCAGGTGTCTACGTACTGCAGCACACAGTCATCCAGAGCTTTTTGCCATAGCCTGTCCCCATAGGATCAGTTGCCAATGCCCCCTTTGATCTGCACACCTGTGCAGTACATATGTGGCACTAACTCTGCTCCACCTTCATTCCTTTCTTTCTGCTATATCTGAAAAGTGGGGATGGAGGGAGGATACAGAATGTATGTGGGCAGCCCATCTCGAAAAGGGACACTTAGGGTATGTCTACACTTATAATTTAGTTTGAATTAAGGAGGCTTAATTCAAATTAAATTAGTGAATATCCACACTTGCTTTCATTAGTTTGAACTAAGGAGTTCCCTTAGTTCGAACTAAGGAAAGCCTAGTTCGAATCTATAAAAAAAAAAGCCTGCCTTAAGTTTGAATTGATGGTTAATTCAAACTCATTAGTTTGAATTAAACCAATGTAGCTGTCTTAATTCGAACTGTTAGTTCAAATGAATCACAGCTTGATTTTCCCTATGCAATGGCGCCCCCTACCTGATTCAAACTTGCAAGTCCTGCGCATGGACATGCTAGTTTGAATTAGGGTTTCTAGTGTGGCTGTATTAATTCAAATTAACTTTATTCGAACTAATAATTATTAGTTCAAATTAATTAGTTCAAATTCTGTTAATTCAACTTAACCTTCTAAGTGTAGACATAGTGTTTCAGGTAAATAACTTTCCATTCTTCTTGGAGCTCTGCTCACATCCCTTCTTATTCAGGTGACTTATAAGCCATGCTTAGGATGGTGGGTGCAGTTGAGGTTTCCCCACCTGCAGAATGGCTCTGGTCAAGGCAACATTGTCTCTTGTCTGTTGGACAATTGCATAATGGGATGTGAAGGTATGACCTAAGGACCAGGTGGCCGCCGTGCATATTTCTTGAATTGGAACCTGTGTGAGGAAAGCCGTGACAGATGCTTGGGCTCTGGTTGAATGGGCCTTGATCCTCCCTAGAAGGGGAATGTTGGTTCTGTAGTAAAAGTCCTCAGTACAGCTTGTTATCCATGACAAGATGCATTGGGATGTCACTGCCTGGCCCTTCATGTGTTCAGTGACTGCTATGAAGAGCTGAGTCGATCTGTGGAAGGTCTAGTTCACTTTATGTATGTGGTAAGTGCCTTTCTAACATTTAGGGTGTGCCACCTTCTCTGGTTCTTAGTTACCTGTTAGTCTGGGAATAACAGATAAATTTACTGGTTAATATGAAAAGGTGAGACCACCCTTAGGTAGGAAGGCCGGATGAAAGTGGAGTTGTACCTTGTCTCTGTGGAACACTGTGTATAAAGGTTCTGAAGACAGGGCTTTTAATTTGGAAACCCTTCAGGCCATTATGATGGCCACTAGGAATACCACTTTCCAGGATAGGAATAGCAGTGTGCATGAGTCCAGAGGTTCGTAGGGGGCTTTTGTAAACCCTTTGAGCACCAGGTTTAGGTTACAGAATTGGTTCTCCAACCTGGGGATAGAGTTTCTCCAGCCGTTTGTAAAATCTAGTAATCATGGGATGAGAGACGGGGGTCACCCCTTCGAAGGAGTTATGACATGCTAAGACAGCTGCCAGGTGCACCCTGGGGGAGGGTAGCCCCAAGCCCCTCTCCTTTAGTTCTAGGATGTAATTGAGCATGGCCTAAATCAGGGTGGACTCTGGGGGCATCCTTTTGTCGCCAGTCCACTGGGACAACAGCTTCCACTTAGCACCATAGGTTGCCCTACTGGAGGGCTTCTGGCTCTAGATCAGTACCTGCTGGACCTTCCTAGAGCAAGTTTGCTTGTCCAGACTCAGCCATGTAACTTCCAGGCTGTTAGGTGGAGAGGCTTCAGGTCTGGCTGTTGAAGGCAGCCTGAGTCCTGCATTAGCACCCTGAGCAGGAGGACTGTAACTAGGGCAGAGCGACCAGGGCTTTGCCCCAGGTGTGTATCAAGTGGTTCCATTTCACTGCTGGATCTGAGAGCATGTTTAATACTGCTTGCTCTGGGTGTGCCCCAGGCACCAAAATACCTAGTTCTGGCACTGCTGAGCAGGAGCATTATGGGTGAGGCTGCTAAGAGATCAAGGAGCGTACTGAACCAAGACTGGCAAGGTCACTACAGGGCTATCATAATTACATCCACCCTATCCCTTTGGATCTGTAGCAGGGCCTTGTGAATCAATGAGATGGAGAAAAGGTGTAAAGGAGTGGGCCCTCCCAGCTTATTAGGAGGGCATTTGATAGGGAACTCCTATCTCTGCCCCTGACTGAGAAAAACAGTCTGCATTTCTGGTGTGACCTGAGCCTCCTCGGATAACTTCCTGAATGTACAAAAATCAGAATGTGCAAAACCAATGGCCAAACCCCCAAACCACTGATGGATGGTACTTAAACCAGTCTCCCAGTCAGTAACAAAACATGCTTCTGATTACCCACACTGGTCATCACAAAGCATAACATAACAGAAACAGCCCCATTTACTGCATATCAGCTTGTCTGATCCCCACCTAGCCACTGAGTCCCTTAAAGAAATAGGTTCTCCTGACCCTAGAAGGGACAGCCACATTACCCAGAACAATATAGGCTTGGATGTTACCCAAAATACCATGCTGCCAGTCAATCCTTTAGTAACTATGACTAAAGGTTTAATATAAGAACAAAAGAAACAACTATGAGAGATGTTAAAGGGTCAAAATGAATCACAGACATGCAAATGATTTAGAGTCCATAGAAAGCAAGTCCTTGCAGAATTTGGAGTTTGCAGGTTAGTCTAATTCCTCTGGTAAACACCCAGCACCTGGGTGGGTTTCAGTCCTTTGTTAAGTGCAGCAGAATAGTTTGAGAGGAGAGTGTTGGTTGCAGGTTGGAGACAGAAGACAAAATGGAGAGGGGGTCGCTGCCCTTTATTAACTCTGGCTTTCCCCAAGCTCTGTAGTGTCCTTGCCAAACCAAAATGGAGTTGAGTCACATGGCCACTCTGGGTGACTCATCAAACAGGCTTCTTCCTAGGCCACTGTAGCTGGAGCTCCCTTAAGGGGCCCTTAAAGGGACAATGGTTTTGTAACCACCTAATCTGAGAGTGCTTTAGAATCAAATAACTTGGAACACAAATAGAACAAACATATTCCTAACTTCTAATACAGATATGACCATATATAAACCATATAATCATTCCTAGCAGATTACACCCTTTCTATTGATACCAAACATAGCATATCACATATGGATTATTGCATATGTGAAATATTAATATGCAAGATAATTGTAAACAACCCCCTACACCCAGATAGCGTCACAGAGGCATGGTCGAGCCTGTGCCAGGTGCCTGTGGTCACAGAGATATGTGGAGCAGGGTATCCCTGATGCAGCTCAGGTTTTTAAAATAAATTTGAGAGTCTGGAGGTAGAAGAAAATGAGGATGAAAAGATGGAAAAAGATGAAGAGACAACTGCTTGCAAACCTGCAAGGGTGGTCAGTTCCATAACTGTTACAATGGGTGGGAAGAAGGAACTGAAGGGGTGGGGGGCAGGTCAGCACCACCTATATACTGTGCAATATGCAGGTCAGAGGGGGCATTGGCGACTGACACTATGGGGACAGGCTAGGGCAAAAAGCTCTGGATGGCCATAAACTGTGGCATGTAGACACTTGGATAAGAAAGAATGTGAGCAGTACCTGAAGAAGAACTTAACTTACCTGGCCCAGTGACTTGGCAGCTTTTGCTATGGCTGCTGGAGTCTGAGTGGGAGCAGGTATGGCAGGAAAGGGGAATGGGTAAGTTTATTTTGCTGTTTGCTAATGAGGCAGGAAATGTGGCCTACCTTTCGTAGCATCTGAAAGCCTAAACAGCAGCAGGCACCCCAAGGTTGATTTGCAAATCTGGGAGGCATTGTTGTTAAATGGCTTATGTTGTTAAACAGCTGATTGATAAGTGAAGAAAAAGTGAGTGCTCAACAGATCCAGCCCTGGGTCTGTTGCTAGCACTCCCACAATTGTGGGGCAGGTTGCAAAGAAATCAATCAATCAATCAATTCTGTCTAATTTGGTGCCCTTTAAAACCTGGTGCCCTAGGCGACTGCCTGTTTCACCTATATGGTTGGATCTGCCCTGCTTCCTAGTCTTCTTACACTCCACCCCCAAAAAGCTGCCTGCAGGTAGAGTTAATTTCCCTCAGAGCAAAGCACCTAGCTCAATACAAGTGATGAATACATGTTAAATAAATAATGAAGACCCAAATAAGATTTCTCAAAATACAAGATGGGTGTTCACCATGCCATACATGAAACTTGACTGAATATATAACTTGACCTCAAAGGTATTGCCAACCCTGCCATGTGTATTCAGAAATTTCAAAATCTTATTTTAATATTTGATTTTGCACTGAGGACTTAAAAATATGCAGAGAGTTGCTCATAAATTAATTAATTCAACTTTTGGATTCTTAGGATAATGAAAGCTCCTTTCTCAAGTTCATATCGTTTAGCAGCATCATGCAACTGAACTGTAGCCCTACCATATATATTAAGCCTACACGTTACCCTGGATGTTCAGAGGATATTTTCTTAATGTCCTTTCCATTTCTTCTCTTAATCTATTGTAATGTCAGAATAGTCTTTTAAAATGTTCCTTTATGAAAATGATTATTAAAGGACATTGGATAATTCCGAGTTAAATAGAAGAGGAAAAGATCTTTGATGAAGATAAACCTTTAGTCACTGGACAGCTGTACTCTTAAAAATAGGAGAAAAACTTACTGGAAAAATAAGCTTTGTTTTTAATTCAATAAATAGGAATAGTTATCTTTAGAGTAAAACTGCATATGAAAATGATTGTTTGGGCTGACTTAATGTTGTATCTTTACAAAGATGCATTCTGTACTCAAAAGGCTAATGTATTTTCTTATTAACATCACTTATGTCACTGAATAATTCCACTGAAGCCAAACTAATAACTCCAATTTACTCTCATGTAATTGACAGCAAAATTAGGTTCATTTGGTGCAGCATGAGAGCTTATTTTCACCATATAATAAGCATAAAATATGAAAATGTTTTTGCAACAAGAGGGGCAAAGAGTCAGAACACCAGCAGTCATAAACTCTTTACATAGTACAGTTGTAAAGAAGCCCTCAGCAATCTCTTGGCTTAATTTTAATGATAGGCTAAGCATAGCCTTCTCTAGCTATTTTTAACAGCCATTATCATGGGTCTGCCACAATTCCAGAATCATGCATGTTAGCATCTCTACAGACCCCCCCCCCTTATGGGCAGGGAGGTATGGCCTATGGGCCAAAGTTTTTATAGAAGTCCCCTTGCTCAGGGGAGCAAGGCCCCCATGGCCTGGGGCCTTGCCGAGTGGCAAAAGCCAGCCAGGGGAGCACTAGCAAGATGCTTTCTGTCAGATCAGCCATCCATCCCTGACTGAGCTGGGTAGCTGGCTTTTATACCTTGAGCATGCCCAGCAGATACAGGGAGGCAGAGCCTCTTCTGCCTGGAGTTTCCTTAACCCTTGCCTGTCCACTGTGGGGCTGGTATGCCCTGTCACAGCCATGAAGTATTGATTCTTGTGAAACTAAACAGTGTGGTGCTTATTTAGTGGGAGCATGTAAAAATTCTTCTCAACATATATATTTGCAAACATCACATACAGCAAATAGGTGAAAATGGTTTGACTTTTTTGTTTGAGAAACAGCCTGTGAGAACGCCACAAAGCTCAGTCACTTTCATTAAGACAACTATAATTTGGCAATGGCCACTTTGATCTAATAAAGTGTGTGTCTTAGTCCCTAAAAAAAGCTAGCCCTGTACAAGACAAACTGCAAGCCATGCCATCCTAAAAATAAGACATCACATTAAAACAAAAAAGTTATGTCAATAGAATGCAGATATACCCAAAGGCTATGTCTACACGGCACTTTTATTTTGAAATAACGCTCATTATTTTGAAATAAAAGAAATTAGGTCTACACAATGTTTTCTCATTTTGAAAGGTCGGATCCCGTCCTTTCGACATAAGAATCGTTGTTCCAAAACAGTAAAACCTCGATGTTTTCGAAACAGCCGTTATTTTGGAAGGGATATTTCAAAATAATGCCGTTTAGACCTGTTGTTTCGAAACAACTGTTCGAAACAACGGCCCAATTGGCATTATTTCGGAATATCCCTTTCGAAATAACGGCTGTTTCAATTGTGGGGTTTTCCTTATTTTGAAATGAGCCCTTTTGAAATAAGGGTTTTATTTTGAAATAAGTCATTTCGAAAGGACTTATTTAGAAATAAAACTGTGTGTGTAGACATAGCCAAATGTTTTTGTTATTTCCATCTCTGTATATATTAGAGGAATTATTATACTAGAGTTCCTAAAAATAAACAAACTGAAATATACTCAGATGTCACTATGCTGGTTTCAGAATATACATAAACAGTGCTTAATCCAGAAACATAATGAACTGTGTCCCTCAGGCCTGCATATTCTAGCTATCTATATCTATAGCCACATCTATAGCTATTCACAGGTTAACTTGCATATTCTAAGACCAGGCCTAGTATTTTATCATCTTAATCATGTGCACATGCATAATGAATTAATTTGCTGCAACATCTCATTAAATTCCTTACTGAGATGCTGATGCTATTTACTCCATCCTGTCCCCAACCCCAAACCTATAAAATGTATTTTAATTTGTTTTCCTAAGGTTTTATATTTTCTTTTCTTGATCCTCTGTTTTCCTATCATAATAATTATTTCCTACTTCTATAGCTCCATTAATGTAGATGACACTTAATAGAAGTTATGCAGATCAAATCCCTGCTTCAACTGAAAGACCTAATTCAGCTCCACTGGCATCCTGCGATGGAACTCTATTGGAGTCTAATGTCCTCATTTCTGACATTAAAAAGGTACCTGCATAGGTGTGAGTGTCCTCAATGAGGCACCATAAAGGGAAAAATGTCTCCCTATCCAGGCTCAGGGTCTATGTTAACATAAGAACAAGAAATGTCTGTGACAGAATGCATCCCTGTAGTCATACTGTACACACTGTTGTAGTAATCTTTATACAATGTACTCATTTGCAAATTCATAATTCGTTGTTCAGTATTGGCTTCATAAAATATGTGTCCAACCCTGTATGTAAAGATATATGATTCCCCCTATAATGTTATTAACACATTCCAAACTCCACAATCCTGCCCAGACAGTAGTTGCCAAAGAGCTCTATCTGAAAAAAAGGAATATATGCTTGCCTTTATTTGCATTTAAGCAGTCATCAAGCAGGAAGGAAAACAAAGGAAGCTCAAACAGGTGAAGAAAAACAGCAGAGAACCTCCTTCCATGCAGACTTTCTTCTATTTTAGTTCTTGGCTGGAAATGATTTTCAAAAGGGTGATTGGAAGTATAAGTAGTAGATGCAAACATGCAAAACACCCCTTTCTTTTCTCCCCATATACCTCATTCTCCATATCTGGAAATACAAAACAAAACAGCCATTGGACTCTGAGGGAGAGTTCCTGAACTACAAGTTTGGTCAGTAAGCTTGCTGGAAACATGTGATGAGAAATTCTGCTTTACAACTAAGATTATGTCTTATGTAGATACTAGTAAGCATTTTATCTTTATTTTTCTTGGCATCATTTCTAACTTTTATGTCTCATTTAGACCAGGAGCATCAAACTCCTTTGCTATGGTAGCCCAGATTTGACTTAAATATACTTCAAGTGAGCTGTACATTCCATATATTTAAATACTACGGCACTCTCATGACATTGTGGAGTGCTATGTATGCGAAACTGCTCTCCACAATACCGCTTTCTCTCTCTTGCTCGCTCTGTTAGTGAGAGTGTGGTCTCACAGCACAGTCTTGCATACCCAGTGCTCTGTAATGTCACAAGGTCTGACACTTTCCCAGCATTGTGGAATGCTGGATATGCAGGACTACATGTAGTCTCTTTGTTAAGGCGAGAGTATAGGCCTGCTAAGTGCAGTCTCAGGCCAGATGGAAGGGGTTCGCAAGCTGCATTCTGCCCAAGGGCCACATGTTTGACATCCCTTATTTATACTCACTTAAAATCCATTTTTTTTAACTTAATAAGCATATTTTAGGGTTTTGTCTAATCCAGTGTGTTCAAATGGAAATTTCTGGGTAACTATTTACACAATAAACTAGAAGATTATTACATTGGAGGAATAATGATTTTAACGTATTGTCCATGAAAGGGCTGGGCAGTACAGGATGTACATTTCTGGGGAACAATCAGGATTGGGCATGAGTTGAGGTCACCCTGAAAGAAATAGGACCAAGGCCAGTGAAAGGCAGGGTGCAAGTGGTATGCTGTAACTGAAAGACAGTTTTTGAGCAGCCCAGTTGGAAGCTGCTTCAGAAAGGCATGGTAAGGCACTCCAAAGTTGCAGGCCAAATGTGGAACAACTCTCTTCCTGCAATAGTCTGGATTATGCCACCCTATGTCACAATGTCAAACCTAAGAATTTTGATGCAATGAAGGATAAGGGTGAAGACAATAAGATCATGTCAAATTGCTTGGGTGAGAGAAATCTTAAAGGTTATGCTGAGTGTTTTTGTTTGTTTGTTTTATTTTTTGTTGATTTGAATTTTTGTTAATAGGTAAATCACCTTGAAACTTCTTCCTTATACATTCTGCCGTAGGCCAATAGGGTCTGGTGTTTATATGTTAATACAGCAGATGAATATCTGACTTAAGGACATTATAAGATACCTGTGAGAACTCAACAATTAAGGCTTTAAACTAAGCACAGTCTCATAGTTGAGCCTATAACTCCAAGAAAAAAATGGGCTTCCATTAATGGAGAATTTGCATTTATAGAAGAAAGTATAAACTTTAAAGTAAAGGAGCTGATTAAATCTCAGTTGATAGAGATGAAGGTGAGAATAGTGGGCAAGAAAATTGATAACATCATGAAACATTTATATACCCAATTAAAGAAATGAGCAGCCCATGAGATAACACTCTTATTTATATGAATTCATGAGAAGTCTCTTCATTTCTGTTTCTGCAGAAAATAAATGTGTTTAGTGAAATTTAGAGATCCAAAAATGTCCTATGCACTGTTGTATCGTTGATTAACTACTGGTATATGTTGTATTGACTGTATGTAGTTGATTATATTGTACTGATGATGTTGTACTGCTGATAACTATATGATATTAACATAAGAACATAATTTTAAAGAGACATTCACCAGTAAAATATAATATAGCACAGATGCCAGCAAGCAGATGCACATACAAAATGGATGACTGTATATACCAAATAGGTAGCTGTGTTTGCAAATAGGTGACTGCATGTGCAATTAAAGGTTTTCCACAGAATTACATATTTTACCCTACACTTACTTGCTTGTGCCTCTGGGCACCTATTTTGCAAGCACCATTTAGTCACTTCTTTGCAAATCTGATATTCTATCATCATTGTCACACCTCACTGTACTAACATAACATGCACAGAGACAGATTTAGATTATGAAGGCTCAATGAGGCTTTTGATCCAAGAATGTACAGCATCATGATGTTGCTATTTTGATTTTATTGACATCTTATCTGTGGGAGGAAATGGCTTTCTAAGCATTCTTTACTGCAAACTTCTCAGAATTTTCTCCTGCATTGCTTTATATAGCTAAACTCTGCAACACATAAATGTACTTCATCAGATTTGGGGCTTCTTGTAATTCAGCAAAATCCAAACGTGACTTTGATGGTCCCTAAGACCATATGTGAATACAAATCAGTTTTACACAGCCTGAAGTAATTTACTTGCTTTGATGTGCCATCCTGTTTTAGTATAACCATCTTCTTAGAAGATGCATGGAAGCTCCTCTCCCAACCAGAGGTGGCCTTAGGCAGTTGGTTGGGGACCCTAGGTGAAGGCCAAGTGTGGGCCCACTATAGGCCCCTACTGCTGCCCACCCCATGGTGCCAGCCCCTCTAGCAGCCCTAAGCCCCAAGCCCCCCCCCCACTCCTCCCCCAGACTCCTTGTTTGTTTTACTGAACCACACTAATATGGCTATCTCTCTAGAACTCTTAAATTATTCTTGGGTATGATATTTTTAAAGATCTTTCCATCATGAAGCTTGTTAAGTTAATCATCTTTTACTTAGCATAAACGAGCTAGTGCTGAACTACAAAGTTAAAATGAACATTTAATTTTTTTAAAAAATGTGTGTATTAATTAACAAACAAAAAGTGGTAAAATTAATTATGACTCAAAAATAACTAAAATACCACTTTTAAAATTCTGGCAGCAAAATCTTACAAATTTTTCATATAGGATTGGGTTTATGTGCACTAGAAGCAAATAATTATAATAAATAAATATAAGTGAAAAGAAGGTTTTTAGTGTATAGCTATAAATGAAAAACATCAAATTTCAGTAAATTTCTCTGAAGTATTCAAGTTTATAAGACTCTGGCCTCCTCAAAAAGTATAAAAGCAGCTAAAAAATTACTTCCCAAAAGAAAGATGTACAGCTAGAGTCATGCCTAGGGCTTCTGGTGCCCAGGACAAGCAGCACCAAAGGCGCCCCCCCTAGCCCCAATCTGGCCTGGGGCCCAATCCGTCCCTGGTGGTGGGGAGGAGGATCTGGCCCCAGTCCCCTGGCCAGTCAGGTGCCTTTCCCCATCGCCAGCTGATTGCGGCCAGGGCAGAGCAGGGGGTGCATTTCCCGCCTGCCCAGCAATTGCGGCCAGGGATGGGCAGAGGGTGTCTCCTCTTCTGGGCACGCCGGCTTCAGAGAAGGGCTGGGGGGATGCCTCCCCCACAGGTGACTGCAGCCAGGTAGGGCTAGGGGAGTTGCTTCACCGCCAGCCAAGATAGCTTGATGGAAGCAGAGTTCCCGCCTGCCACCAGCTTTTCAGGTCCCCCAGGGGCCCGTGCACCTTTCTCTTACTTGGCTGCAGGTCCCAGGAGGCTGGAGCTGCTGGCAGGAGCTGCTGGCCATGTGGTGCTGCCAGAGGCTTCTTCCCTTCCGAGCATGCACCCGCCAAGCTTGCTCAGGGGCAGGGCAGGAGATGATTTCCCCCAGCCCCAGCCTGGCCCTGGGACTGTACCTTCACCAAAGGCACATTCCTCTTTGGGGCCAGCTTGGGTAAGTCTGGCGCACATTAAAATTCTGAGCCTGGGGCTTTGCCCCATTTGCCATACCCAAGTTACAGCCCTGCACACAGCACAGACATCATGCACAACTGTAATGATTGCTTGAAAGGCAGCACTGTATTTATATGTAGCAACCTATGTGGACCTACCTGGTAACCTGAGCTAGCCAAAGCCAAAGGAAAAATTGTCACAAAGGCAAAAGAAGAACAGGTAAAAAAAAGAAAAGGAAAAGGCAGTATTTCACTAGTGGGATTAAAAAATGGCAGAATACCTGGCCACTCTGAGGAACTAGAAGATGAGACCATTGGAAAAGTTCCTGCTGTTACGCTGTCTATTGTTTGTGCCTGCTTTTTTAGCATTTAATGTGAAGGTGATGGGCAGATAATGGTGAAATCTGCAATTCAGACAAAGCAAAGATCCTAGTGATAGTTTGCCTTGAGGAGCCAAGACTGCGACGTGCTTCGGCTTCCAGCCTTTTGCTAGAGGGGAACAATTTCTATATTTTTCTATATGTTTATTTCTGTCCACCAAATTGAAGAAGGGTCCCTTATTCCTTGGGGCCCTAGGTGGCCACCTGCTTCACTTACCCCTAAAACTGCTACTGCTCCAACAGATATACAGATTTAGGGCTGTAGTCTGTACTCCAAAGATAAATCAATGCGATTTTGTGGTAGTTTTGCCTAAATGGAGCTGAGTGGACTTCAGATAGAAGGAATAGTAAAAATGGCCCTCAGATTTGGAAATATAGGGTTGATAGTTGCCAATTTGACATTTTTTAAAAATAATTTTAGGGACTGTAGCACTGAACTACCACTCCTGTATCATTTTCATCAAACATCTTGCTCTTGGTGCAGACACCTATCCTCTTTATTTACAACATGCAAACCTGTTGGGAGCATGGACGCTGGCAGGCCACGCCTGTGTTCGCAGCATGACCCCTGAATTCTGTGTACTATGGAAAAGTACAAGCATGCTACCCCCACGCCCCTGGCTTGTGGGAAAGAGGATCTGGAGAAGCTCACACCACCTTTCAGGCGAAGTAAACAGGTATATTAATTATTGCAATGACTGCTAGAGATATGCTAAACTGTATAAATAAAGGACACCGGGATTTTCCCGGGACGCTTCTTAGCCGTATTCCACGACTCTGCCTGGTTTCTTCCCGCATCTGGTGACCCCGACGTGATCCAGCCCTCCACCTCATCGGCTGGCAAAGCCTTGGTGCACCACAGCGTTTTCGCTCTCTCGTGAGTATGGGGGGGGATTTATCCGTGCAGCAAAAGGCTCATGCGAAAGAGCTTTTAAAACTTCTCAAGCAAACCGGGTGTGTGGCTGCCTCTCAAAAACATCTGGAGGATCTCCTCCGTATAATTGAATATAAATGTCCATGGTACCCTGATAAGGGCTCCTTGAGCGTTTCCGATTGGCAAAAAATTGGGGAGCGGTTATTCCGTGAGCCCCGGGCTGAAATTCAGCATATTCTCCTTTGGCAGCACTGTGCAGATGCAATAGGGCGATTACGGGCAGAAGCGTCCCCCGTTGCATCTCCCTTACTCGCGGGGCCGGCTCCTCCGGATTATCCCCGCGTGTTGCCCCCAGCCCCATCAGTTGACCAAGCCCCGAGCGCGCCCTCCGCTCCTCAGGCTCTCGCCCCTCCTGAGCCGTCTCCGACTCAGGTGCATTCAGGGGCTGTCCGTGCCGCTCTTCAGCAGGCACAGCGTGAGGGACAACATCCCCTTCTGGAGCAATGGGATGGGGAACTCCCGTCTTTGTACCCTCTTACATATACTCAGCTTGAAGGGGAAGAGCCGCAAGTGACCCACACTTCACTTAATTATTCCGTTTTGAGAGAGTTGAATAAAGGCATACGGGAATCTGGTCTCCACTCCACTTATGTTAGTGGATTAATAGAAGGACTGGCTAATGGTTATACTATGATTCCCCAAGATTGGAAAGATCTTTTCCGAATGATCTTGTCCCCTGCTCAGTATGTGGTTTGGGATAATGAGTTTCGGCTTGCCGCAATAGCTGCCAGCACCGCGGGGGCTCTCCCTGATCAAATTTACGGTGCAGGACAGTTTGCCACCATCCAACAGCAAATGGAGCTTGGTGTGGAACATTTTCACCGTACTGCGCTCTGCGTGCAGCGCGCCTTTCGCAGGGTTCCTGCTTCGGGCAAGCCCCTCTTATCCTTTACCAGTGTTAGACAACAGGCGTCGGAACCATTCCATCAGTTTGTAGATAGGTTAAAGGAGGCCATACACCTACAGCTTGATAATCCCGAAGCTCAAGCAGAGCTTCTCCTGCGCCTGGCGCACGAGCAAGCCAATGCTGACTGTAAGAAAATTCTCCAATCTGTTGTTCATCGGGCTCAGTACACGCTTGCTGACATGATCCAAGCGTGTGCTGAGGTGGGCACTCAGACCCATGCAATGGCCCTGCTGGCCGGCGCGCTCCGAGCTGGTAACAAGCCTACGGGCAACTGTTTTAACTGCCGTAAACCGGGCCACTTCCGTCGGGAGTGCCGAGCACCCGGGGGCGGAGCCCATGGTGCGAAAAATCAGTTCCCTGCTGCAAAGAATGGGGGTCGCCCTTCTAAAAAATGTCCCCGTTGTAATAAAGGCTTTCATTGGGCTAACCAATGCCGTTCTAATCCACCGGGAAACTCCCCGACGGGCCCCCCCCAGGCCCAGGCATAAATCAGGGGGCCGTCCTCGCCACGCTCCCGCCGCCAGCCACCAAAGGGAGCGCCAGCATTGACCTTATTAACGGCAAAAGCATGGCCACCGCCCTCCCGGGGGAGGTTTTGCTCATGCCCACTCAACTTACTGGCCCCCTCCCGGAGGGAACAGTGGGTATTATTCTCCCACGCTCTTCCGCTCATAAGCGCTTGATCATGGTGGTGCCAGGGGTTATTGACTCTGATTACACAGGAACAATATTCGTCCAGTTCTGGAGCAGCCTCCCCTTGGAGCTCCACCAAGGGGAATCGTGGGCTCAGCTCCTCGTCCTGCCTTACTGTTCGCCGGGAGGCCCCGGGCTCGCAGAACGGCACGGCGGTTTCGGTTCCACCAGATCGGACGACACTCAGGTACCTCTGTTTCATCCCCAGGTCGCAGCGCTCCTCCAACAAATACAGGTCCGCAAGCCGACACGTACGTATTACATTAATGGTAAAGCATTGGATGGGCTCCTAGACACCGGAGCTGACATCTCTGTTATTGCTCAACAACATTGGGACCCCGCTTGGCCTTCTGAAATTGCTCCCTCCGTATGGGGGGTGGGTGGCGCTCAAGCTTCCCGCCGCAGCACTAATTGGCTCTCGGTATGGGATAACGAGGAGGCTAAAGAAGTTGCACAAATTCGCCCTTGCATTTTACCCATCACGCTTAATTTGTGGGGCCGAGACATTTTGTCACAGATTGGAGCCTCTCTTGTCACGCCATGACCCCCCCAGTTGCCCTGGCACTACAATGGAAACCACACGCTCCCATTTGGGTTGAGCAGTGGCCCCTCCCCCTGGAGAAATTGGAAGCGCTAACGCATTTAGTACAGGATCAGCTGTCAGCACAACACATTGAACCCTCCACTAGCCCTTATAATACCCCGGTCTTTGTCATTCATAAAAAATCAGGTAAATGGCGGTTGCTCCATGACCTTCGTGAAATAAATAAAATTATCGAGCCTATGGGCCCGTTACAATGTGGCACCCCAAATCCAAATTTAATCCCTCATGACTACCAGTTAGCTATCATAGACTTAAAGGACTGTTTCTTTTCTATCCCCCTTAATGAACAGGATAAAAAATACTTTGCTTTTACCGTCCCGGTCCTTAACAATTCCCAACCCACCAAAAGATACCAATGGACAGTATTGCCCCAAGGCATGTTAAACAGCCCCACGCTCTGCCAACATTTTGTTGCCCGGGCGTTACAACCCTTTCGTGATAAATATCCCCGACTTTTGATCTATCACTATATGGATGACATCTTGGTCGCCGGCCCTACCTTACCGGCCTCCTGGCGCCATGATCTCCACTCTAGCTTGCACCTATTCGGCCTCCAAATAGCCCCCGAAAAGGTTCAGACTATGGAACCCTTTTTGTATTTGGGCCATAAACTCTTTGCTGCATATTCAGTTCCAGTTATCCCTGCTATTCGCCTTCCCTCGCCTGTTACTTATGTTGTGTTACAGCAAGTCCTGGGGGCCATCAATTGGTTACGCCCTTATTATCGGCTTACTACAGAAACTCTCCGACCCTTGTTCCTAGCCCTTAAGGATGGCAAGCACCCCTCTGATCCCATCTCTTTACAGCCATCACAACTTGCCGTTCTTGATCATGTTAATTCCATCATAGCCCAGCGGTGGGTGGATCGGGCCGCCGCAAATCTCCCTCCTAAACTTATCTGTCTTCATGACACACTTCAACCTTGTGCAGTCCTGGCTCAGGAGCCTGCTTCTGCCCCCCTCCGTATTCTTGAGTGGCTTTAGCTTCCCCACGCCCCTCCTAATACCCTGACACCGCTGGATTGTATGATTGCTCAATTGATTACTAAGGGCCAAATGCGTTCTCTGGCTCTGATGGGTCTTGACCCTACTGAGATTGTTCTTCCCCTCCCGTTGAAACGCAGTGCCCTGGCGATTGCCTTTTCGGAGTCCCTACAACTTGCCTTAGCTGGGTATGTGGGGCGTCTTTCCTATCATATTTCCAAAGACCCACGCCTGCACATTGTGCAGCACATCCCTATTCAGCTTGAGTGTTTACTCGTTCTTACCCCCATTCCCGACGCGCTTACTGCGTTTACTGACGGCAGCCCTACCCGCGGCGTTGTCTCTTGGTTCGCCGCTGGCCAATGGTCTTCACGTTTTACCCCTCCTCAAACCTCGCCTCAGCGCTCGGAGTTAGCTGCAGTCTGTCTTGCCTTTTCTCATTTTTCTGCTCAGCCTATTAATGTTATTACTGATAGCCTATATGTCGCTAATATTGCCTCTTGTATAGTTGGCAGCTATGTTTCCCCAGCTATTGATCCGGCGCTTTTGAGTCTTTTCCTTGCGCTTCAATCCCTCATCCGCTCCCGTTCCCACCATTTTTTTATTGCCCACATCCGTAGTCACCAACCACTTCCTGGCTTTCTTTCGCAGGGCAATGCCCATGCGGATGCGCAATTGCGCGCCTTTTGGCCCTGCTCTGCTATTGATAGTCATGAACTCCACCATCAGAATGCCAAGGCCCTTGCTCATCAGTTTTCTATTCCCCTTTCTGATGCTCGTGCTATTATTCAACAATGCCCTCAATGCTCTCTTCATGCCACCTTCCCTCCTGTCGGCGTTAACCCCCGGGGCCTTGGCTCGAACCAATTGTGGCAAATGGATGTTACGCAGTTTCCCCCTTTCTCCCCTTGGCGCTACCTCCACATCTCCGTGGATACCTATTCCGGTTACTTATGGGTCACCCCGCACAAGGGTGAGAAGACTAAACACGTTATTAATCACCTCCTCCGTTCCTTTTCTGTCATGGGTGTTCCCCAGCGTCTCAAAACAGACAATGGTCCTGCATATTGCTCCACTGCCCTTGCGGACTTCTGTGCTCGCTGGGGCGTCACTCATACTTTTGGCATCCCCTATAATTCTCGCGGTCAGGCTATTGTTGAACGTACTAATCGCACCCTTAAAACTGCCCTTAACCGCCAAAAGCAAAAAGGGGGAGTACCGGTCAGCCTTCCCGAAAAAGAGGAATGGCTCGCTAGTGTTCTGTTCACGCTTAACCACTTAAATCTCCTTCCCCATGATTCTCGATTGCTCTCTCGTACGCAGAAACATTTTCAACAAACAGAGGTCCTTCCTGCCCCAAGGGTAATCTACCGTCAACTGCCCGGAGAAACGTGGAGCAAGCCTGTGCCCCTCATTACCTGGGGGCGAGGATACGCAGCGGTCGCAACCGACAGCGGGCCAGTGTGGGTTCCAGCGAGATACGTTAAGCCGTGGGTGGCAGATGGCGTGGCACCAAGGTCTCAAAAACCCCATCCCGAACTTCAATCTGCACCTGACACCCGACCCGACCACCCCTGTGACCACTCAGCGTAAGTGCGGGCAGCACAACCCTCCAGTTACTTGGGGACAGATCAAAAACCTCGCTAGACAGGCTGAAGGGACATTAGACAGCAATGGCCTGGAGAAAACAGCTGAAAATTATGTTACCGCAATTATTGCCTGTTTGCATGCTAATTCCTGTATGATATTGTGCCTGTTTACCCTATTATTGTGTCCTTCAAGCTGCGCTAACCCCCTTCCAACTGTAACATCCAATGTGTGGGAGGCGTTTGCTTCCATTCTTAATCAATCTGGTTTTTGCTTAACCCAGCAAGTGGCAGTGGGACAAGTATTAGGTACCTGTCTCGTCCCTGTCTGCCACGATGCATCGGATATTGAAAATAGTACCTGGTTTTACCAAAGTCTGGGATCTAACACTACTATCCGGAATTTGGGGTATTCGGCCTATCATAATTGGGGAGTCCAAACCCCGCGGCCACCCTCCGGTGCTATTGTTCTTGACACGCCATATATTGCTAGCCATAATGTTTCCTGTGCCCGCATGGTGAACTGCACCGGGAAGTGTTATCTGCCCCAGACTCATTCACTTAATTGCTCCTTTTATCAGAATATATCTTATATGTATAAACATGTTATATTGCCTCCGGGGTGGTTCTGGACATGTACAGGGCTCACCTTTAATTATATTCCAGCCAATATTACTCATGGCACCACCTGTTGCTTGAGCAGGCTTTCCCTTATTATGCCCCCGCGGTCTCACCTGGCCTCCCCATCTCATACTAAACGAGCCACTGCTCCTTTAGACTCCTCCTGTAATAGTTACACCTCCCTGCTCTCCAAAACCGAAACTATTGCGTTAGCTCTTTCCTTGGTAGGTGTGCCTGGTCTCGCTGCTCGTAATAGTATGAACATTAATGCCTTGGCTTGTGCGGCAGTAAAAGCCTTAAATGCCACCTCTACAGCTATTGCCCTCTTAAATGCCGAGCAAGTAGAGATTCGGCACGGCCTTTTGCAAAATCGTGCAGCCATTGATTATCTTCTCCTATTGCACCATTACGGATGCAAAAAGGTTAATGATATGTGTTGCTTTAATATGTCTGATCACTCTCACGCTGTTGATAATCAATTACAGGTCATTAAAAATCTCACCTCCCAAATTCAGATTGCCTCAGACCCCTTTTCGGGGTGGTGGAATTGGCTCTCCTCCCTCCTCCCCGGCTGGGGCTGGCTCCACCGTCTTATTACTTATGGTGGCTTAGCCTTGCTTTGTCTTCTTTTCCTCTGTTGCGGCATTCAATGCATCCCCTCCCTTGTTGCTATGTGCTTTCATGGCTGCCCCTGGTCCTCCAGGGCGGCGACCAAACCCCCTCTTGCCAAATTCTAAAAGACAGGGGGAGATGTTGGGAGCATGGACGCTGGCAGGCCACGCCTGTGTTCGCAGCATGACCCCTGAATTCTGTGTACTATGGAAAAGTACAAGCATGCTACCCCCATGCCCCTGGCTTGTGGGAAAGAGGATCTGGAGAAGCTCACACCACCTTTCAGGCGAAGTAAACAGGTATATTAATTATTGCAATGACTGCTAGAGATATGCTAAACTGTATAAATAAAGGACACCGGGATTTTCCCGGGACGCTTCTTAGCCGTATTCCACGACTCTGCCTGGTTTCTTCCCGCACAAACCTTTTTCCCATACAGAGGTCAGGCACTGGGCTCCTTGCCCTTGCTGGCTCTGCCACAAACTGACTGCAAGGCTCTCACCCTTTTCTCTAGCCATGCCCCCCTGCTCTTCTTGCATCCCCACAAAACAAAACAAAACAAAACAAAAAAAAACCCCTTGTATACCTCTACTGCTGGGGGAGCAGCTGATCTTAATTAGCCCTTTACTCTCCCCAAGCCCTGCTTTACTCAGCTGCCACACCTGTGGGGCCTGACAGACTGGCTCTTCTCCCAGTTTAGGAAGCTGGAAGGGGGTTAATTCTGTCCCACCCTGCAAAGAGACCAATGAAAAAACCAGCAGAATCAAATCAAATCAAATCTAAGGGCTGGAAGGGACCTTGTGAGATCATTGAGTCCAACCCCCTGGGAATTGAACCCAGGACCTTCTGCATGTTAAGTAGAGGTGTTAGCCACTACTGCCAGCATGTGAGCTACAAAAGGATGCAAAGAATTATTTAGAGTATTGAAATCTATCTTTGAGCATCTTTAAAAATCTTTTAGATCAATTCCTGCCTTGACAGTCCAGGGTAGTTACAAGTTGCACTCCTTGCAGAAGCAGTGGCTGCTGTGCTATGAAGGGGAGATGCAACTTGGAGAGAAGGCAGCAGTGTCTGACCAAAGCTTCCAAATGAGTGCAGCTCTCTGTCACTCTGGCCACATCCTCTTCCTATGCAACTGCTCCCACTTCTATAGATATTCTGGTCAGCTCCAGTCTCTATAGTGAAGAAAGGATTATTAATATCTGATGATAGTGGGATCCAAAGGCACAACTATGATCAGGACCCTTCCGTACAAGGCATTGCATGCACATGTTATAGGAAATATTATCTGTTCTCAGAACAAAGATACTTATCTAGCCTAATCTAAAACAAAGACAATACTATTGCCTCCATTTTACAGATAGCCTGTTTACATTTTTTTTTTTTTTAAGAAACAACCAGACAGGGCATTAATCTTCAACTGTCTTTTACATTTGTATGGCCCACATTTGTGTCTTCATATAAGCTACTCTGTGAAGCAGCAACACTAGCAAACCCTATATTCACACAATTCCTACATAGAGTTAGTTTTCCCAAAATAGTTTCCCTTGTGATGGCACCAACAAAATAACAGTTTTCGTTGTTAACTTGTCATATTGAAGTGGAGATGAGATGTGACAATATGAAATCACACAAATGATGCCGGAATTCCTTATTCCTGCTGCTCTTGATTTCTTTTGAAACTGCTATCGTGAGTTGTAGAGTTCATGGCAATTATTCTCATAACCAAATATTTATTGGTATCTAATAAAATAAATCTTTGTCTTTGTTGAGACTTTACACTGAATGTATTTAATTTTTACTTTTCATTTAATGTAATTCTCAAATAGTGTGTCTATACTAGAGGCTTAAGTTGACTTAACCTTGCTTAAGTCAACTTAAGTAACTCCATGGCCACATTTGGAGTTTTTTAAGTTGATTTAAGGGCTTTCTTAAGCTGACTTAATAACTCCCACTTCTAAAGTGGACTTAATAATTAAGTAGACTTTATTAAGTCAGTTTAAGCCAGTATAGCCACGGTTTTGTCTTAAGTTGACTTAATTGGTCTCCAGGCCATGTCCCACACTTCCCTGGCCACTAGAAAGAGCCTGGCCTGGCCAATCAGGACAGGGCCAAGCCCTGGCCAATGATGGGGCAGGAAGAAGCCCTACCCTCCATGCTCCACAGAGCTGGCCAGGCCTGCCATCCAGCGGGCATGGAGGGAGGCAGCCAGCAACTCTGGTGGGTCCCTGTGTGGACTTACCAGGAGATCTTGGATCTTCTGGCCATATGGGGGGACAAGGCTGTACACTCCCAGCTGCAATGCCTGGTGGATAAGTGGCACAGCAGGGACACCCAAAAGATCTGGGTTAAGATCAAAGACTTCTGCTAGGGCTACCAAAAGTCCTGGAGGGGTTGAGGAGGGTTGGGGTGTGTGTGTGTGGGGGGGGCATCTAACATCAGTTGCCCCTATTACACCGAGCTACACACATTCCTGGGGCAGGAGCATGACACCCTGCCAGCGCACAGCCTCAGCTCCACTGAGACCCCTGCTCTCAATGATGACTGGAAGGAGGGCTTGTTGGATGAGAATGTGGTGCTGAGTCAGAGGGGCAGCTCGCTGGCTACTGATGCTATCATGCCCGAGCGGTTCCCTGCTCCAGTTCCAGACCCAGGGATGAAGGAAAAGAAGGCTCATCCATGCCCTGGACAACCCAGGTGAGTACTTCCTCCCTGTGGAAATGGTGGTGCAGGTAGCTGGGACAGGGACTGTGGGAGGACAGGGCCCAGGGATAGGCAGGGTCATGGGAGTGGCGCAGAGGCCTTCCCACAGGGGCAGAGTGGTAGGGAGCCATGTGGTGAGAGGGGACCCAGAGCTGAGTGTGGTTGGGGTCTGTCTGGAGGTGGGGTGGGTGACTACAGGGGGGAGCAGCAAGGGCTGACAACATGCACCCAACATTGTTGGCACATGGTCCCAGGAGAGACCAACAGTGCAGGGCTGCCTGAGGCTCACCACCATGGCCACTGCACCCGACTCATGCAGCAAAGCATGATGGCATATACTAATGGGTTCCTATCCAAAATGCATGCCACAGATTGGTAGCCCTTCCTGTTCACTGTGTCCATGGCAGGGATGGTGAATCAGGGGAATGGTCATGGGACAGCAACTGCTGTCAGGCTGCACACTGCATTACCTCATGGGAGAAACTCTTGTTCTTCACTTCTCTCTTGCAGACCCTGTGCCCATGACATAGGGCACTCCTGGGGTGCACCCATCCCTGACCATGAGGAGGAGGTGGGATTGTTTGCAGGAGGAGATTCTCGAAGACCAGCTCCAGCTGGCAGAGTGCACTGGCTGAGACCTGAGGGCAGCAGTCCTCGACTGAATGCTCAATCTGATGGAGCACTAGCCCCATGCCCTGGCACATCTGGCGTGAGGTTGGGGTCCTTGGCGGGCCAAGGATTCCCCTACCCTGGACCCCAGCACCCCTCATCACCGGCAACCCCGGACTCAGGGTGGATGGCTGCATGCTCAGGACCCAACTGCCTGAGGATGCTAACACCCCCCCCCACCCCAACCCTCCTCAATCCCTCTGACCCCCCATCTCTCCAACCCCCCCTCATTTCCCTCAACCATCCTCATTCCCCCCCGCCCTCCTCACTCCCACAACCCACATCCCCTTAGTCCTTCAGCCCCTCCCCCACATCCTCCTGTAAATAAAACTATATGCACCATTATTCTGTGTCTAGTGCACAAGTTTATTGTGTTGGGGTGGGGGGAGAAGGAAGGGTGGGGGTGGGGATTAGGTATGGGTGGGTGAGAGTGCTGACAGTGTAGGAGGCTCAGCCTTCAACACTGTCGCTGAGGAAGTGGGCCTTCAGGCCATCCTGGATAAGCATTGCTTGTTGCTGGGCCTACTGTGTCCATGGCAGGATGTCACTGAGTTGCTCGAAATCTGTGGTGATCCATTTGGCCTCAACATCCCAGATGTGGGGGACCCATTCCCCCCACAGCTCACAGAGGTTGTAGAGCACCCAGCACATGCTGACGACCTCTGGGAGGATGGTCTGAGTGAGCTCAGGTGGGTGAAGATGGCCATCCAACATGCCTTCAGCCAGCCGAAGGCACACTTGATAACTGTCAAGCAGCTGTTGAACCTCTGGTTGTAGAGGGCCCAGCTGTCATTCATGTTGACCATGTAGGACTTCATGAGCCATGGCAGCAAGGGTGATAGTCATCTTTATGTCCCTGAGGGTGATGTTGTGCTTGGGGAAGAAGGTGCTGGTACAGGTCACAGTTCTCCAGGACGCAATATCGTGTGCCTTCCCTGGCCATCCCACACAGACGTTGATGAAGAGCTCTTGGTGGTCCATGAGGGCTTGCATGCCACAGATTGGTAGCCCTTCCTGTTCACGTAGGCTAAGGCCCAGTGGTCCTGGGCTTGGATGGGGAAGTAGGTGTTATCCATGATGCCCCTGCAGTTGAGGACCTGAAGTCGGAGAAGCTGTCCAGAATGCCCTGCAGGTTGCCCAGGGTCATGAGATGGCCAAGAGCAATTCTGTTGATGGCCCTGAAGACCTGCCTTAGGACAGCCCTCACAGTGGACTTGCCGATCCTGAACTGGTGGGCGATGGAGCACTAGGAGGCTAGGATTGCCAGCTTCCAGAGCACAATAGCCACTCACTCATCCACATGCAGGGAAGGTCGGAGGCAGGTGTCAGTGCGCTGCAGAACTGGGATGAGCTTATGACCAGCTCGAGGAAGGTGCTCTTCCTCATTTGTAGGTTCTGCAGCTACTATTCATCATTCCAGGTGGTGAAGATGATCCAGTCCTACCAATAGGTGCTGGGTTCCCACACCCAGATGTGCCAGGGCATAGAGAACACCATGATTGCACCAGCTACCAAGTTTGCCGGGGGGGGGGTCAGCCTAATGAGGCCTGCCCTCACACTGGCAGTTGCCCTATGGCGCCTACACCACTGCCAGAGAAGTCTGGCTAAAACATGGCTGGTGTGGAGCACTCTGCTGGTATATTGCTGGAGTACATCAGAGTCCATGGCCTCCTCCATCTTCATCTTGCTGGACATGTGCAGGGTGCTGTGGTAACTTCCTATTTTATAGGAGTGGCCGGGGGATGGGGCACGCTGCTGTGGTGCACTGTGGGCCAGCAACCCACAATGCAGCACTACTAGGGCAACCTAGCAGCTGCCAGTGTGGACATGGGTTGTTGCTGTCACTTTGAATGTGGCCTCTCTGGCTGTGTTCACACGCACAGGGTTATTTCGAAACAAGTTGTGTCGAAACAACTTGTTTCGAAACAACACCTTATTTCGAAATATCTTATTTCGACTTAACAAAATGTTAATTCGAAATAAGAAAAAAAGCGGAAAAATGAAATAGCAAGTTCACTGTGTGAACATGCTATTTCGTTACCCCTGGGGGTGAGCCGCTGCTGGCTCACCCTGCAGCCCCAGAAAGGTCACCAGCAGGGGTGAGCCGCTGCGGGGTGGCTCAGCCCCCCCGCCAGAGCTGCCCCCAGACCCCGCCGCGCTGACCCCCGCCGGTGCCTGCTGGCCAGGGGACACCCCTCAGCACCCTGGCCAAGGTGCTGAGTGTTCCCTGGCCAGGGTGCTGAGGCGGCAGCCCTTTAAATGTTGTTTCGGAACCTATTGTTCCGAAACAACATGTTCACATGCGTTGTTTCGAAACAAGCGTTTCGAAACAAGGTTGTTTCGTCCCCAAATGGGGTTTAACTTGTTTCGAAACAACACAGTTGTTTCGAAACAAGGGCTTCCCCTTGTTTTGAAACAACTGTGCGTCGTGTGAACATGTTTTTTTTTGTTTTGAAACAACGAGGTTGTTTCGAAACAAAAGTGCCGTGTGAACACAGCCTCTAAGTCAACTTAACAAGGTCGATTTTAAGTTGACTTAAAGTCGACTTTGTTAAGTCAATGTAATTGGGCCCTCTAGTGTAGACATAGCCAATATGTGTCTAACAGCTTAGTCAAGTAATATCAGCTCCTTCAGGTAGCTAGAAATAAGCACAGGATAGGAGAAAATAAAAAGGGGAAAAGACAAGTTACAGACCAGGACCCACCGTGGTAGGTGCTGTACACAGAGAGCCTAAAAAGACAGTCTTTGCTCCAAAAGTGCTTACAGTCTAAGTGATATTTCCCTGTCATGTACACATCTGTTTAAATCTGATACAAAACGTGTCACATGTTTGAAATAAGCAGATTTAGAAAAAAGTCAGTTCAGGCATAAAACAATAGGAGCCAATGCTGCTTGGAATTACACACAAGGTTAATTCTGGTTTATTCAGATGAAGTCAACGGAGTTACAACATAAGTAAAAAGAGAATTTAGATTAATATTTATGAAGGCATTGGATTTTAGATGGGGGTGGTTGTTATAATGTTCAAATTAAATATGACATAACTAAAACTGGTGTCGTGTTCAGATCACTCAAGGTAGCATGTGTCCTGGGCATATGACAGAGGAAGAAGAAAGAGGGTACTGAAGCAATTATGGCTTCCTGAGACCAGATATATGCCTAGAGGTGTCTCCAATTTAGGGAACATATGCCAGGTAAGAATTACCCAAGTGCTGCTGTGTTCTGACACACCCCTCTATGCCCTGCCCTGGATATACCCACTATCTCAGAATGGATGGACAGGTACATTAGCACCAGGGGTTAAAGTAAGGGGAAACGCACAGGACACCATTCCAGAATCCACAATTTTTAGGGACTAGTGTTCCAGGGCCCCCTAAAAATAGGATAATGGAGCAGAACACAGTATTCCATATTATAACCCCTGTGGCTGGGCACTGCTCAGGGCAGGATGGAGAAGCCCTCATTGCTAGGGGAGTAAGGACACAACACCTTTGCCTCATTCCCCCCCCCCCTTCCGCAGATGATGGCATCATCAGTTGGGGGCTGGCAAAGCCCAGGCCCAGGCAGCGCTCCTATGAGGTGAGTGGTAGTGGGGCGGGGAAGGGGCTGGGGAACTCGGAGCTGGCCAGGCTGGGGCAGTGAGGGAAGCCTGGTGAGGAGGCCCTAGACTGCAGGAGAGGATGATGGAGTGGCCCCAGTCCCAGGAGTGCAGGCAGGTCGCTGGGTCAGACTGAGCAGGGGCCTTCAGCTGCAGCTGAGAAGCAGCGTGGCCTCAGCTCTGGCAGTGGGACAATGGGAGGGCAGGAGTTTGAAGGGCAGTAGCTGGGGTGGGTGGAGACAGGAGTTTGGGGGGTGGTAGGTGGGGGCAGAAGTTTAGAGGCAGATGGTGAGAAATAGCCAGGAAGCAGGATTGAGAGTTTGTGCCCAATTACAGGTTCAGCAGATGAAGAACCTTCCAAATGCTTATCTCGGCTTGGACCTGCACATGCATGAGGAGGGCCCAGACAATACAGAAGGGGGCCCAGAGATTAGGAGGGTTCCAGGGCCTGTCAAATTATACTTTAACCACTGATTTAGCACAGCAGCGGGTCATGCCAACTTTCTATCAGCTAAGTGGTAGTGTCAGCTGGCCAAATATAGCAATCTGTTTGGCAGTCTGTTCAACTTAGATATGGTCAGCAATAAAGAAATTACGTATTATTTTAGAGATCTATTACTATGAATACACATAAATTGTTTTATTGTCTCCTTCCCATGGCCACTTCAGATTCAGCCAACTTCTGGGAAGAGTGATAAAACATTCACCAAGTTTGGAAATGGGTAGAATATTCACTTTCATGATAACCCCCAACTCATCTTATTATTGAATTCCCCAGGGCCACCACACCCAACAGCAAAGCAGCTTGGTCCTAACAACAACTGGAGCCACTGTCTGAATTAGAGCCCTATGAAAACAAGCATACTGTGTTCCTGCCCCCATGGTGGCACTTTAGCTAGTTCTGCCATGGGAGTCATTACTAATACAATTCAGAGTTTTGGCACTCTGTTCCCCAAGTTAAAATTTTCTCTCTGGGCACCTCCACAGTGAAATTCTTGTTCACACTACATTACCTCCACAATAAAATGAAATCTAATTGTCTAGACCACTGAGCAGCTGATTATTGTTCCTTCATATGCCCCTCAAGCAGTTAAATAAACTCACAAGGCACGCTTTTCTTTGGTCAGGTTCCTCTCACCCCACTGTCTTCTGGGTGTAAAATTTCAAACTACAAAACCAAATGGAAGGCCTCACATCACAGTGCGATAAATTCCTTTGGAAGACCTCAATCCAGTAATATTTAACATGTGCCTTTAAGGAGATGTGTTCCCATTGATTTCAATTTGGTTTGATTAAATTGTTAAATGCTATGATGAATAGTGACAGATTTCATCTCACACCCAAAGTTAAGAACAAGCTTAAGTATTTTACTCAATGAAAGTCTAATATGGGAACCGAGGACGTCAGCACTTTTCCTAAGATGCTCAAACAAACAAACAAGAATTTTAAATTTGTTACTCTTTAAGAGCCACAGAACTCATTGTTTGTTTTACTGAAAGAGACTCATTCAGCTACCCCTTTGGATCAAGACCTTGTCAGACTCTACATTTTGCCTAGTAACTCTTACTATATATAACTTTGTACTACTGATTCCTGGGTGTTCCATGACAGACTTTGCCAAGATGGAGAAGGTTTATTTGGGTGAATGAGTCAGGAAAATGGTAAGGCCATACAGAGATTTTTCTCCTATAAGGCTCTGAGTCAAATACAGCTGAGATCAATAATGAAGAATCTGATGGCTCTTCATTCATTTAGTGAAATGTGTTGGCACTTTCAGTCCATTTCACAAGCGTGAAACAGCTCCATTGCTAAAAAAGCCACTGTCACAACTGGTACCCTTTATGGCAGTCTCAGCACAGGCACCATGGCTTGACTGAGCAGTGACATGGTATTTCCAGAGGTGAGGTATGTTGCTGAGGAACGTGAAAGAAACTCCCTTCTGTTGCTGCATTTGCTAGAGAGTTTCTATGAATAAATACAACTTTATTCTCCCATACTTATCAAACCAATATATCAGGTGGGCTAAAAATAGACTCATAGGCTCATAGGCTGTGTTCACACAACATTTTTGTTTCGAAACAACAAGGTTGTTTTGAAACAAAAAAAAGCATGTTCACATGACGCACAGTTGTTTCGATACAACGGAAACCCATTGTATTGAAACAACTGTGTTGTTTCGAAACAAGTTAAACCCCATTTGGGGGCGAAACAACCTTGTTTCGAAACTGTTGTTTTGAAACAACGCGTGTGAACATGTTGTTTTGGAACAAGGTGTTCCGAAACAACATCTGAAGGGCTGCCCCCTCAGCACCCTGGCCAGGGTGCTGAGGGTGTCCCCTGGCCGGCAGAGCGGGGCTGCAGGCACCGGCGGGGTTCAGCGCAGCCCAGCACTGATCCCCATGGGTGCCTGCAGCCCCCTCCCCAAGCGAAATAGCATGTTCACACTGTGAACTACAGAATTCTTAATATTTTCTCTACGTCATGACTCATGTTAAATTTCCATTAAGCAATACTTGTCACAAACCAAACCCAGAGCATGTTTGCACAGAAAACAAGGCATAGCAAATTCCTGCCCAAAGACCGAGAGCATCCATTAAAATTGTATTCACAGCAACCTGTGTTTGATTTTCATTCCAATTTGATGCAACCAAAACACTTACAAACCATGAATGTAATCACTGGCCACAAGAAAGACAATATAGCTACTGAGTGAAACTAACATTTAATCCAAGGAATAGATCCAATGGATTCTGGACCAGCAATAGGATATGCATTCACTTTCAAAATTCAGACAGCACAACAGGCTTTAACCCTTCCAGCCCTCAGAGCTGTTGCAATTGCTGTTGGAATTACTATTTATAAAATGAAGGTTTTACCCAAGGTGTATAAGTACTGGGTAAGGGCCCTAACGTTGACTTAAATAAAGCCCTGTCTACTTTGCAGGGCAATAAAGTCGACTTTAACATCAGGTAAAGCTGACTTTATTACTTCTGCCTATAAAGTCGACTTTACAGTTAAGTTGAATTTATTAAGTCAACTTAATTGGCCTCCCAACCACAGAAAACATGGGGATAGAGGCTAGCTAAACGGCACAACACAGCCAAACTCCCCATGTTCCCTGACTGATCTCCCCTGTTCTGAGCTGGATCGGGCATCACAGCCCGACCTGGCATTTTCCCCATTCTCAGCCCACTCTGCATGTCTCCCCTGTTCTTTGTCTGCCCTGCATCTCTCCCCCATTCTCAGCCCACCCCACGTCTCCCCTGTTCTTTGCCCGCTCTGCATGTCTCCCCCATTCTTAGCCTGACCCTGCATGTCTCCCCTGTCCTTTGCCCGGCCCCACGTTTCCCCTGTTCTTTGCTCGCCCTGCATATCTCCCCCATTCTCAGCCTGACCCTACCTGTCTTGCTCCTTCTCAGCCCAATCCTCGGTGTCTCCCCCTTTTCTACCCAAACCCCTGTCTCTCCCTTGCCCTTTTCAGCATGATCCTGCCTGTCTCTCATCCTCTCTGACCAACCCTGTGTGTCTGCCCTTCTCAAAGGACCCCCCTGATATTGTTGTAAAACAAACAAGGAGTCCAGAGGCACTGTTTAAGACTAACAAATTTATTTATTGGATGAGCTTTCATGGGAGAAAAATCCCACTTCATCAGACAGTTTGAAGATGGGGGAATTTACAAAATGGTAGGAAATAAATGCAGGGGAGTGTAAGACATAGGATCAGGTCACAGTCTAAGGCTGTGTTCTCACACAGGCAGTTATTTCGATATGGTTGTTTCACAACAACCGTATATCGAAATAACCCTTATTTCGAGACAACTTATTTCGAATTAACAAAATGTTAATTCGAAATAAGGAAAAACCCGGTAATCGAAATAGCAAGTTCACACTGTGAACTTGTTATTTTGGTACCTGGTCCAGGGGGCTGCAGGCCCCTGGGGGTGAGCGGCTGCGGCAGCTCACCCTGCAACCCCAG
>ML681989.1:47156907-47186625 GCA_007922195.1 Podocnemis expansa
TGGCCAGGGTGCTGAGGATCCAATGTTGTTTCGGAACACTTTGTTCCGAAACAACATGTTCACACGCCTTGTTTCGAAACAAAGGTTTTGAAACAAGTTTGTTTCGACCCCCAAATGGGGTTTAACTTGTTTCGAAACAACACAGTTGTTTTGAAACAAGGGCTTCCCCTTGTTTCGAAACAACTGTGCGTCGTGTGAACAGCTGAAACCTTATTTCGAAACAACCTCTGTCGTTTCGAAATAAGGAGGCTGTGTGAACACAGCCTAACAGCAAATCAAAGCAGTTGTTAAGATTCAAGCACTGGGAAAGAGCACATGGAAAGAAAGAAAGAAAGAAAGAAAGAAAGAAAGAAAGAAAGAAAGAAAAAGATGCTATTTCTTTTAGATTAGATTGTGTGAAAGCAGGATTAAATCCTGACTATGGATTTTTTCCCCATTATAACAGGTGATTTGACTACACCTTCCTCTATGTGCTGTTTCCTGGTGTTTAAGTCTTAACTACTGCTGCGTCCTGCCACTGCACTGTCAGTTGTCCTGCAGCATCTGTTCCAGAGCCAGAGGAGTCAGGGCAACACAGGGAGGGTGTGGAGTGCTGCGCTGGCACGTCGCTGGGCTACATCAGGCTCCCTGATCTCCCTGGGCTCCCTGTTGCCACACACAATATGAAGGGTGGTGTGATCACTCACTTCTTGTTGTAAAGGAGTCGGCAGAAGAGAGGGGCATCTCTGCTGTGGTGCACTGTGGGCCAGATACCCACAATGCACCACTCCTATGGCGACCTAGCAGCTGCCAGTGTGGACATGGGCAGTCTCCTGGCATTTTGAGTGTGGACATGCTAAGCTGGCTTAATAAAGTCTACTTGAAGCAGACTTTATTAAGGCGGCTTAACCGAGCCCTGTAGTGTAGACATAGCCACTGTCATCCCAATTTTAGATAGATAGACTTTGATGAGGCACAGAAAAATGAAGGCCAACATTTTCAAATTGAGACTGATTTTGGATGTCCATCTACAACACTTTTTTTCCCAGGTTTTCTGATGGCCCAAGCACCTGCTACGAGAAAAGAAGTCAATGTGAGTTGCAGGAACTCAGTACCTCTAAAAAGCAGATCCATGATACCTCAGGCTGAACCCTCAAAAACTCAGGTCCCTGAACTCCTAAGCCACTTGTTTGAAATTTAGCCTAGTCAAGATCAGGCAACAAATCATAAGTGGAGCTGATGTGCTAGTTAAATCAACCTCTCTTTGTGAGAGGCTATAGAGAAGAGCAAGAGTGGAACAGAAGGTGACATATAGGTACATTCATTATCTCAGGAGTTCCACTACTATCATAAACTGTTGCCTGTCTGTGTGGAGTATTTTACTGGCAAATTGTTTTATGTTTTTCTTAAAGGGGGTCTGAATACTTAGGGGAGGAGTTAGTGGTTGGATCTATGGGAAGAAATGGACAGATAAAAAAAGATGAAAAATGTAGAACTGATTAAATAAATGATTTTAATAAAATAAATGAGAAAAATATGCAAATTAATATACCAAAATAATGTGATATTATAATAAACCCTAACAGGTTAAAGTATGGTAGGAGTACAAATAGTTAAAAGTTAAAATATTTTTTCTCTATCCTCCCAGTTACTCTTGGATATTTTCAACTCTTTTTCCTTCTTGCTAAATGGTTTGCTCCATTTTTAAAAAATAATCTATATACATTTGGTTTAAAATTGAAATAAATACCTCTGATAAATACTACAAACTAACCAGTAATCAAAGGGCTATGAACTCAGTAACCACAAATACACTGGCTAGTTATCATAAAAGGGCCAACATAGGCCACAGAAATGAAATTACATAAAAATAAACAAAGCCAAACAATAGATGGAATGAGCAAAACAAACCAGTCATCACCCTGACCACTTTGCTTGTTTCTTGTAACTCTGACATCTGTTTTCTGTCAATTTATACTTTAAACTTTTTGATGCAGGAACCAAAGTTCTTTATGTGTCTGTACAGCACTTTGCATATTTTGGCTGCTCCTGCAAATTAAACTGTATAAATATTTTTTTAAAGGATCTGCTTCTGTCTACAAAAATCTCAAATTTGATGGGTAGAAATGGTTGTTATGCATTCTGTATTCTGAGACTCACGCAGACTGGAAGGGATTTGTGCAGAAAAAAAGACATTTTTATTTACTTTGCTAATCCTACAGAGCAGCCCTTGTGTTTTGTCTCATATAGAATTCAGGTCAAGTCTTATTATTCATCTTGCACGAGTGCAGAAGTCCAGTCTTAAAACAAGATTACTCTGTATTGTGTAGTAGACCTATTACATGGTATTACTATATAACAGTAATTCCTAGTTACCTTTCTTTGTTGTAAAACTAATACTCATTATTCACACATTTCTCTGGCTGCTAGAAAAAGTACTACAGAGAAACCAGACTGTACATTTGGGTCTGTACACACTTGAGGTCTTGTCAAACTGGGTAAGTGCAGTGTATTTTCACCTAGCAGCCTCCAAAGCAAAAAGCAATTATTTTTCATTCCTACTGTGTTTTTAAATAATTGATTGTAGCAAGTAGTTGTTGCCTCTCTCCTAGACAGAAAAGGAGGAACTGCCACTTAATACCTTGATGGGCCAATCGAGGAAGCCATGCCTCCCACAGTAGAAGTGAAGGGCAGACCCAAAACAGAAACATAAAGGACTGGCTGGCACTACAGTTCAGACGGAGGGCCAGTCACTGAAGGAGAAGGATATCCCCTGCACACTCCTGGAGAGAGAAGCCAGAGAGAACCCTTGCTGCTTTGAGGATTTCCTGGCCGCACCTTAGCTGCTGGACAACCTATATGGCTAGGGCTTGCTTGTACTCAATGTAAACCAACAAGGTGGATGCTGACCTTTGGCTGCAACTACAGGTTCACAGGGGTAGAGGAAGTAGCCCAGAGATAGCTAACCAACTAGGTTCAGCTGGGCTGAAGCTCAAGCACCTGTCAGTGAGTTTCAGCTGGAGCCCTGCTGACCCAGTAACAGAACCCTCTGCCACTGACAGGTCCCTGGGCTGGGTTGCATTGAAGGTGGGTGGACACATCCCCTGCCTCACTTGTTACTCACCCATGGAAGCATCACCCAAGCCCGTGAGGCCCCTTAGGGCAACAGACTGCTTTTCTACACTGCCATATCTGAGGGTTGAGGTCAATAGACTACTTGTGAGCCTCACCCCACTTGAGAACTTGAAGCTATCAGATATGGAATGCTAAATCTCAGCCTGAAGCCTTAGCACTGACCAATAGAAAACAAGAAATATGGAGGGTAATAATGAGGCCTTTCATGTTTAGATTACACATTCTAAGAAAGCCATCTCAGGAGCTGCTGAAATATTGTCTGACCAGTTTTGTGGTCAATGTGTAAAAAAGTGGTGGCATTACTAAAGACACTATGACAGCTAGCAGTAACAAGCACCCTTGCTGATGGTCTCAGAAGAGGGACCAAGAATTATATGGTCAGGGGAACATACTACCCTTCAACTCCTAACTAAGGAAAGAGGAACTATGGTGGAGAATTTTCTATTGCTGCTGCCTAAGGGTGGGACTGTTCTGTGGACAGAGGATGTCATTTTCCAGTTCTCAATCTTGCACCACTAGTCTGAACTCAATTGGGTAAGGTTCTGAGCATGCTAGCCCTGGCCCAGCAAAACACATGTGCATGTGCTTCACATTATACCTGGTAATAGTTGCAATGAAGTTAACTTTGAAGAGAAAAAACAAATGTTCAAAACAGACTTTAAACACCAAGCAGCCCTGCTGCATGCTAACATAATCATCTCACATGGAATCAAAGAACCAAGTCACTCACATTTGTAGGGGAGAGATTTTCAAAAGTTCCTAAGGGAGTCAGATGTCCAATTTCAAGTGCAGTTCAGTGGGTTTTGAGCACCTGACTAACAGCCTACTTTGAAACTCTCAGCTTAATATTTTTAAGAACTAGCTGTTTTAGATATGTAAAATCTGCATTAAGAACTATATTTCAAAACTGTCTGGGAAAGACAATCTTAAATATATGTTATATTTTTTTTGAGAAATATTGTGGGATTATATCTAACGCCAGCTAATCCCATTGTGATTCATAAGCAAAGCCAATAAATTATTTTAATGGTTTTGTAGTTTTTGACCACTGCGGTATACTGTATTTCAAGAGCCAAATAGTTAACTGCAAATAAAATACAGACACAAGTTAACAGCTGTGGCAGATGGAAAATTGTATGTATTGCAAACTTACAAAATAAGCAAGAAAAGAATTTTAATTTGAATCACACAATCCTTTCGAAGAGAATCTTAATTTAAAAGACCTAGTTAGGAAGAATAATTGTTCCCATTTGTTATTTTGCCTGGATGATTTTCATATAGCTGTTCTTACCATCTATTGGTGAACCCAGTGGAAGAAACAAATTACCATATTATTAAAGCATATTTGCAGCAAACAATACAAAATCCAAATAAACTGTACTTCTGTTGTCAGTTTTCTAACTAATTCCAGAAACATTATGCTTGACTAAGAGGAATGTGCCATATCTGTGTTTAACAATTTGGTAGATTTTAATAAAAAGGGTACAACAACTCCGTCTGAAGTAGCCATGCCTCCTGAGTTAAGATCCAGCACAAGAACCATCTTACCCACTGAAACTGAGGTCTTTCTCAGAGGATTTTTGTATTGTGTGCAGTTTCATAAAGTTTTAATTACAGCTGCTACCACTAGTGCTGCTAGAGTTACCTTTTGTCAGCATTCCTGTTTTAAATCCACTATGTTTTTACAGATGGTAATATATTAATATTTGAAAGTTTGTTCTGGATTAAAATCTTGTACATCAAGGTTTTTCAAGGTGAAGGGTGGCACTGAATTTTAGTGTTGTTTTTTTTTACTTCAATTAGTTTACCAGAAAGCAAGTAGGTTCTGAGTTTGCCTGAGTTAGCTTTTGTGTGTCATTCATCAAGAGTATAAACTAGTATGTTCATTTGTGTGTACTTAAATTCTGTGGCTACTTTCTTACACTTAGAAAAATAGCTTCAGTGAATAGCAACATATTTTTCATTGTAACTTTAATGCAAACATGTTACATAGGGGTGTTGTACAATCGTAAGTCTTGTAATGTAGACTGACAAAGATCAGTGATTGATGAGCCCCTAATGTTAATAATGAAAGTGATTTATACTTACATGGCACATGTCATTAAGAACAATCCCAAAGCGATTTGCACACTGATTTATGAACCAATGAATCAAAGCTTCTCTAAATGAAGTCAGTCGTCAAATTCCCAATGACCTTGATGGGACCAGGATTGTGCTAGATATGAAGTGCTCGGTATTAAAAAGGTAAATATTAACCAAAAGCTGTTATGCAGTGGGCGTGCAAGATAATTCAGCTGGTTCATATTCTAAGACTGCTCAGGTATCACTGGTTTGTAACAATTTTTTAACTGTGACCAGTATATGCACACATGGGTCATGTGGCATGCTTTGATGGTCTCCAAACTGGGGCTATTCTGGATCAAGTTCCTAAACTGAGGAGCTCTCACAGGCTATGTCTCCACTAGAGGACTCAGGTAAGTTGACTTAAAGTCGACCTTGTTAAGTCAACTTAGAGAGGCCCCATTTGTTTAAGTCGACTTTTTAAAGTAGACTTAAGCCAGGGGACCCATTTAAAGTTGACTTTATTAAGTTGACTTTATTAAGCAGACTTTAAATGGGCTGTCCTGCCTTAAGTCAACTTTATTAAGTTAACTTATTGGCCACATTTTAACCCTTAGAGCTGATTAAAGGGTGAGTTATTAAGTCACTTTAAGAAAGTGCTTAAGTCAACTTAATGAACTCCAGATGTGGCCAGGGAGTTGCTTATGTTGACTTAAGCCTCCAGTGTAGACATACCTACACAGACCATGTTGCCAGGGATCTCATCTTCAGCAGCGTCATACAGAGAGAGAAGCACAAAAATGGCCACACTGCATCAGACTAATGGTCCGTCTAGCCCTGTATCATGTCTTCCGGCAGTGGCCAATGCCTGGTCCTTGAGAATGGACAGAACAAGCAGTCATTGAATGTTCCATCCTCTGTTGTTTATTCCCAGCTTCTGGCAATTAGAGACTAGGGAGACCCACAACATGGGGTTGCATCTCTATCCATCTTGGCTAATAGCCACTGATAGACCTATCTTCCACAATTTTATCAAGTTTTTTTAAAATCCCATTATAGTTTTGACCTTCACAACAACCACTGGCAATGAGTTCCACAGGCTAATTGTCTTATATAGAATGACAAAGGGAATGGAGCACTGAAGTGAAATCTATATATGAGAAATAGGAGGAAGTTTTCTGTCTATATTTATATAAGAAATAGCAGATTAGTCACTACTACCCATTGGCCATTTAGCAGCATTTGGAAATCTAAGAAGAACCTCCAAAATACAAAATGCAACGTTTAGTTTAAAAATTGATGATCAGAAAATACTCAAGCTCCTGAACTGGAGAGGATTCATAGATTCGAAGGCCAGAAGGGATCATTAAGATCATCTGGTGAGTCTGACCTTATGTATAATCCAGGCCATAGAACTGCCCCCAAAATAAAGTGATAAATAAAATAATAAATATTAATATTGTCAAGTTAAAAATGGCCAGGGGTGGAAAATTTACCACAACTCATGGTAAATTGTTCCAATGGTTAATAACCTTCACTATCAAAATTTATGGCTTATTTCCACTCGGAATTTGTTTAGCTTCAGTTTTCAGCTACTGGATTATGCTATACTTCTCTTTCCTAGATTGAAGTGCCCATTATCAAAAATTTGTTCTTCCCCTATGTTGGGGTAAATTTCTGTTATACCCCTTATTTTTGCTTGTTATAATGGTAAGTTGCCATTAAGTAGTGTACCTAGCCAGCCTCAGCAGGCTTGGTTATGTTAACCAGCAGAGCTGCACAATCCAGTAATGTAACAGTTATGTTACTTTGGCAGGCAGCCAAGGTTTAGAGTGTGCCTAGCAGCCAGGAACAGAGTCTGCCTGGCAGCCCAAGAACTTTCTCTTACGACTGCCATTTGATTGGAGAGGCAGAAGGGCTGCGAGACCCTTCCACAAAGTTTTCTATTTGATTGGGGGGAAGGTTGTTTACTGCTGGAACTTTCTGTGCACTCTGCTAGAGGATTGGTTGGACCCTCCACAGCAGGAGAATGCTACACTCTGATTGGGCAGTTTGAATGACCCACAGAGTTTATTATGGGTTGCCTGCTGTGGGGAGGGGTTCCTGTTCCTTTTCTCAGGGAATCCTTCTGGTGCTTCATTGTGGATTAGGGCTGGAGAAGAGCCTGAAGACCAGAAGACTGGCAGGTTGGCTAGTTCAGGTTTAAGCACCTGCCACTGGAGAGGACACCTTTGAGCAGTGTGTGTGGACTTGCTCTGTTGCTAGGACTTGGGCTGAGGCACCTGGAAGCCCTCAGCTGCGAAAGGTGGAGTATGAGAACTGAGTGGGAATTTTCCTAGTTGAAGACTCTGGCTTGGGCACCAGAAGCCGCAAGTGCAGATAGAGAAGGAATCATCGTGGGACACTCAGCGGACTGGCTTGGGAGAGACCCTGAAGCGGGATCCTTCCGGAGACCCTCGGGTTTGGAGCCGGGGACTGTGTTTCAAGGCTCTGCTCTACCCTGGGAGGCTGGGATCCCTGGACTTTGCTTAGGGTGAATGGACTCTAGTTGCAGGACTAGACCACCAGTGGTCCAGAAGCAGACGGTCCACACTCGGAGGACGCCGGACTTGGACCCAGAAGTAGATGGTCGGAGGAGCTCAGCATGGCCTGAGAGCCACTGATCAAGTCAAGCCCCGCGTGGCTCCTTGCAGTGGTGGGACTCAGCCTGTGCCTGGAGCTGAAGACTGTGCGGGAGTCATAGGCCAACACCCCATGCAGAGTGAAGCAAGACCGTAAGGGAAGTCCAGGCGGTTGGGCATATAGGTCCTCTTGCTTCCCCTTTTCCTGTTGTTCTCCTAGTTTAAGGTTTCGGGGTTTGGGCATTGGCCTACTGGGTGGGTGTGTTTGGTCCAGGGTGTGAAGGGATAGCTTACTTTACTGTAAGTGGGGTGGGCATTTGTTTAATAAACAGTGTTTGTTCTGGAAACCTCTGTCTCCTAGTGTTTATTCCACCAGGCTATACAAAGTGCGATTGATAGAGACTTGAGGGGCAGCTTGTATTCAACACTCTTGAACCCATTTCTGGGAATATTAGTATTTTTCCAGAACACCTACGTTTGTTACGTAGGCTGGTCTGGTCACGTAGGAACCTCTTTGTTAAGCTTGATAGATTGAGCTTCCTTAGTGTATCAGAATCAAGTATGTTTTCTAGTTCTTTATTAATTTCCGTGGCTCTTCACTCCAAGTTATTAATATCCTTCTTGAAGTGTGCACACCAGAATAGAACAGTTTTCCAGCAGCAACTGCATTAGTGCCAAAAACAGAGGTAATATATTCTTCATCCTTCTGTTCAAGACTTTTTTATTTATGCATACAAGGATTACACCAACACTTTTGGTAACAGTTTTACAATGGGTGCCTAAATTCACAGAGTCACTGTTTCCCAAGACAGAATTCCCATCCTCCAAGTATGGCTTACATTCTATGTTCATAAGTGTATACATCTAAATTTGGCTGTATTAAAAACACATAGTTTGCTTGTACTCACCTTTCCAAATGACCAGATCACTCTATATTAGTGACCTGCCCTTGTCATTATTTGCTGTCTCCCCTCCACCCCAACTTTTCTGTCATCTACAAACTTTATCAGTGATAACTTTATGTTTTCTTTTAGGTCATTGATTAAATATCTTAAATAACAGAGAGCCAAGAACCAACTCTGGTGGGGCACTATTGGAAACGCAACCACTTGATGACAACTGCCCATTTAAAATTACTTTTAAGATCTATTAATAAGCCAGTTTTAATTGATTTAAAGTATATGTTGTTAATTTTCTGTTGTTCTACTTGTTGAAACAAAAGATCATCTGATAAATCAAATGCCTTACACAAGTGAAGTATATCACATCAACACCATTTTTTTTATTAGCCAAATTTATAATCCCATGTAAAAAAAGTTTGGTAGATAGAATTTATTTTCCTTAAAACAATGGTAATTTGCATTAATTACATTATCATCCTTTAATTATTTGTTAATTGATTCCCATATCAGCTGCTCCATTATCTTGCTTGGATCAATTTCAGGCTGACTGGCCTATAATTAAGATGGAAATCAGCATAACTAGCGCACCTAAGGCCATCCTTCTTCCCACTTTCCTAACAGTCTTAAATGCATTTTGAATAAAAGAGCTAACAGTATAAAAACTGGATATCTTAAATTGCATTCACATTTCCTCCCCTTACAGGAAAAGTGGAATAGAGGGGCGAGGGGAGAAGAGAAATGGCATGCAATATGTTAATAGTTAATTTTGCATTAAAAAAGTATGAAATGGCTCTCATCAGTCATTTAAAAACAGATAAAAATGCAAAGCCCTGTCGTTCAAGGAGAGGAATCAAATATACCAAATTCACAGTAGAGTCAATCTTAGCAGTAGATAAAATGGAGAGAAAAATCCATAAGCCCAACATTTCTTGCTCAAAAATCATTGAAGTCATTGTTTTTGTTATAGAAACCTTCTGGTGCCTCATTTCTAATGGCACAAACAGTTAACTAGATTTTGGGCAAGTGAATGTAGCTGCTGTACCACAGCAGCAGCATACGAAGATGTCAATTACATCCTTCCACTACTGAGCTGACAAAGAAGGCAGTTCATAACAAATGGCGCAGTTTGTTCTTCAGCTATCCTAGATGCACCAACGATGATATAAAGGGCAGAGTTGACTTCTGAGTCCAACACTCCATAATGACACCTGAAGCCCCATGCTGCTGCACAGTACTCATCAAATGTAATAATTAGGGCACTGGTACATCCATAAAATTGCAATGCTACTGCCCCATGAGTTGCCAGCAACTCTTCGGAGAAATGCAACTGTCAACTGGATTGTGATGTGTGTCTTCTCTGTGTGTTGCCAGGATAGCAAAGGGTTGAGCTTTATCCCCAGATAAGTAGTATACAGTTAAAAAAATGATTTGCTAATTGTTCAGAAGTACCTAAAGCTGTCAAAGACTAACAAGATGGCAAAGTGGAGATGGACACTGTCCTTAGTGCATTTAGTTAAAGTTGCCACTTAAAACAAAAAACAAAACAAAACAAACAAAACCGCTTAATCTAAGTGTCAAGGTCAGATAAAAGGCAGGGGTCCAGTTCTGCAGAGCTCCTTCTGGCTATTACCAAGTAGAATTCATCAGTGCACATGTACTTAATTGCTGTGGTGTGTAGTAGGTCAGCCATATGTATATTAAAGAGCAGCTGAGCATGTACAGATACCAGAGCAAGTTCGTTGTTCATATGGCACAGGCAACTCAAACCATCCCAACATCTGATAGTTACTGTTCTGTTAAAGATCATTCACATACTAAAATCTACATGTTTCTTGTCTGAGGCCATGCAACATAATTTTCAGACTAAGCCACATTGCCAAGCTGTATCATATGCTGATTAAAGTTAAGTTCAACCAGTGCGAAGTTTCTGTCCTGTCTCAAAGGCAATCTCAATGAAAGTTATCAGTGTAATCATTTAACCCTCAGCACTACAGTTAAGTCAGGATCCTGCTTGATAATGAAATAATATTAGGTTGATTAAAAGCAAGAATTAAAGTTTCAGTCTCTCAAGCAGCTTAAAAGTGACACTGATCACAGGATTTGGGAGATAGTTCTTTGAGTCATCCACCTTCCTTCCAGACTTGAACTATTGCTCCATGTGAACTTCACCAAATGCTTGGAATTGTTCAGAATTCCAGACTGGAATTTATAGGATCTTAGCAGAAAGTCACAAGAGTATTAGTTCATGTGATGCAGGAACACTCTGTGGCTGTTGTGCAACCCAGGAGCCTTTTAAGGTATTAAGAAAGAAATCACTGAATCCAGTTCCTCCCTACTGAATAGCTAGGATAATTTGGAGTCAGTTGGGCAGATTGACAAAGCCTTTCTGAAAGTAGATAATTCTTTCTATTCATAATGTCTGTAATTACTGGCTGGCTGCTGGCCAAAATGAGAACTGCCACAGCATTCGTTAAGATGAGTTTGAAACATTCAAGGGGTCTCCTCTGCCTGAAGGCAACTAAGAAGGCCAGAGTGTGTGAAATCCAGAATTTCAACACATTTGTGCACCTTTCTTGTTTCCTACTACTAAGATGTTCCATTAACACAGTGGTTCCCAACCTTTTGCAACTCATGACATACTTGGTAGCATATTGTGACCCTACAGGACATCTACCCCAGGCCACATCCAGTCATCTCCCTGGCTTACCACTCTGTGGCGACACAGTAATGTGTCCTGACACAGTGGCTGAGAACCACTGCATTAGCATTATAGAGACTTTTTTGTTCCCCTAAACAAAGCAGACTTTCTGACTTTTTGATAGAGGTTGTCACAGACATCAACCAATAGAGTATATATGTACTATGAAAATCACATGGAATTGACTTTCTAGCTGCACTTAGCAAAGTCTCACAGAAGATTTTGCAAGCCATGACATTGTGACTATAAGAGTCCATCTATTTCTTCTCTGAAGTGGTCCCAGTTGACACACTGAATGTTCTGTCTCTTGCATGTGTTTACTTCAGCTACAGTGCACTTTAACCTTACTATTGCCATTAGAAGATGATGATGCTGAGAGTGAATGAAGTCCAAAGTAAACTCAGAGATGGAAAATGGAGCATCTAAAAAAGGAAAACAAGATCTTCTGAATGCTCATTAGTCCAATGGGCTGAGCAGAATGTACTGTTGAGGTCATGAAGGCAACACGGATTGGCAACACTTGTCCAACCAAGGTGAATTTTGTTAGCAAGAGAATCAGTGGTATGGCCAGCAATCATGTTCAGGAAACTGAAGTCTCCTCACACCAGTACAGGATATGTAACAAGAGGAATAAGCAAGAGTTGCCATTACTCAGATAAAGGACAGTTAATTTTCATTAGATTACAGTGTTTACAAGTATGAGGCACCACACAGTGTTGTTGCCTTCTTTAAATTGTCCAGATGATTGGAACTTAAGTCTAATTTTCATCTAAGCGCAAGTTCTGAATTGTCAGTGATGAGTAGCTGGCAACCCTTGATTTATAATATCAAGTCCTTGATGGAGTGGGATTCTGGAAGCTTTAAAATGTCCATGAACATATTAGCAGCTAGCTGCTGACAAATATCATGTGTAGTAGTGGAGATTCCCTCTATATTTAGCTGTAAGCTTGTTAGTAGTATGAGCCAGGTTGTCAGGATTTGTTCTTCCCGTTATGGGTAGTTACAGAGACTCTCACCATGAAAGCTCATTACACATCTCCAGTCGCAGAAATCAAGATTATAACAAATGTACATCCATAGCGATCTAATATTCTTAAGAAGGTGCACAGAAGACACAGTTCTATTTCCACTGAACTCAGAGGAGGATTTGCTATTGACTTCAATAGAAGTCATAATGACTGTAATTACTTTTCCATAGTTCTGCAGGTCTCTAGGAAAATGGTCTCCAGAAAGGACAAAATCTTTTGTTTGTAGTCCTGATGGGTTTGTACAAAAGTGATTCTTACGTTCAGAATAAATCTTTCATTGCTATCAAAGACCTAAATATAAAACAATGATGACACAAAGCCCAGAATACAATGGCTTAAATTCTCTAATACCATATAAGAAACTGTTCTTAATTTCCCTTGTGGTTTTCAGTAATCTCTGACATTGCATTTACATTCTATGTAGCTCTCCAATGTGTGACAGAATCTCAGCACAGCAATATAAAAATAATACAATTCCAGAGGGTGATATTAGGCTACAATGGCTCTTAAAGACAATAAATTAACTATTGATAATCTTTCTGAATAATTGTATTGCTTTTCTATTACAATGTAGTTAAAATTGCTATACAAGATACACTTTTATTATTTTGTGCCCTGCCCACTTTCAAATTAATATTTTCAATATGATTAAAAAACACCTTTTCCATATGCTAGTCAAAAGCTGGATTTCTATTTTAGATCCCAGTATTATTGTTAACATTTTTTTTTCTTGCAGCTCAATTGGTTTGAAAATAAGCAATGTCATTTTTCTTTTCTCTTGCATTTGTCTTCCTTTTTCTCACTGTTGCCAGGTGTCAGTTGCCCCTCTCCCTCTGCGTCAAAGGGAGACCACAATGCCTCATTATGCTACTCAGTCTACATTCTAATGGCAGGGTGGGAGCCAGTTACCTTGTAGATGCCAAACTTTGGTTCTTATCTGGGATGTTTGTTATTTGTATTCTATTGATTCAGAGATCAAAAAAGAATATTAATATTTATACTTGTGTGTAATATCATTGCCTAAATTTCTTTTTGAAGTTTGTAATAAGATGTTTATGAACTGCTTAAATGGCTAATTACCTTATGCTAATAAATTAAGCTAGTTACCAGAATGTGCCTAGGACATAGAGATGCACTTCGAAGCAACAAAGTATATTTTCTATTCTTCATTCAAGCTGCTGTGTTGTCTTCTGTCAAGACACTATCATAGCCTACTAGAGAACTATCAAAGAACTCTAGGCCCTGCTTCTTACTCTCTCAGATCTCCTTGGACATTGTCAAGGGAAGTTTAAGTTGAAAGACTGAGGTCTCCATTCAGGATTCACAAATCAAGTCTTCCCTGACCTATATTGCCTTTGGTGCCCAATTCAGTGGGCATGCTTTGAACATGCATAAACTGTGTCAGAAATGATGCCCTGATCCTATAAACTTTACTCCAGTAAGTTGAGCACTTACCCAGGATGTGGGAGATGTAGGTTCTAGTCCTGCTGCTACCTGATGTGGAGTAAGGATTTGAATATGGCTCTCCCACTTCCCAGTGCCAAATTTTGATGTGGGAATCAGTTGTGTAACTGTGAATCTGAATTACAGCCCCTTTGAAGGGTGTGGCTTAGGACCGCTGACTCTCCTTGGTATTTTCTAGTAGCTTGCTTAGGAATGCCCCCACTGAGTATTTTGGCTATTGTTATCCCATTTTTAGGCACCTGTTTCTCCCCATTATTGCATTGGGAGCCCAAGAGCCCAACTCAGAGCCATATATTCCACTAGGTATCAAGGTGTCAAAAAGTTAGGTGATGCAATGACTAGCATTTCAGAGTCAAATATCTTCCTTATGTAGCTCAGCTCTCCCTAAATTACTTGCTCAAGAACCCTGAAAGAACCCAGGTTTATGAGGTCCTAAGCTGGTAACCTAACCACTGTAATGTTCTTCCTCTGTAGAAACTCTAGTAGCTAACAACATATACAAAAGCAGTGTCCCAAAGACATCACACATACTTGCCAAAATTTAACTTCATTGTCATTAGTACCATGGTGGGCCAGAACTTTACGTAGTATTACTTAGAATAGGATTAATAACGTTTTAGGGCCCGACCCGTGAAAACCTTTCCAAGGCAGTTCTTCAAATGATCATTTTTGTACCACAATGGCTTTTTGAGGGGTACTATATATTGCAGGGTTGGAAATTCAGGAGCACATATCTAGTAATGCTTTCTAAAGCTAGTCTATGAATATTTGATAACTTTACATAATGTGCTGTACAATAAGGAAGCAAAAAGACCTGAGTTAATGAGGAAATGACTGCAGGGACCTTTTCTGTAATTCATAAACCATAACACTTTTTACATGAAATTTTACAAGGTTTATTTAGAGGGACTGGTTGGCTCATGGACAACTTGTAGCATCTCACAGTAAATCATTTGATAATTCTTGGTGTGATTTATAAAAGCTAAAAATAATCAGTTACTCCATGTTAACCGAAGTTCCATTTATGTTGCTATGAATATTGTTTTTAAATCAGGTTGTGGCATTTACCAACAGACTGCAAACATTTTAAAAACAATGCCTGCCAGTCCAGTCCCTGTGCAGCAGCATTGCAGGAACAGGGAAAAGCCAGTGATGTTGACGTTTCTTTTTCAGGACTATTTTCTTCATCTCCTGCAGAGATAGCAATGCTAAACAGTCACCTCACAAACCAGCTCTATAACCTCCAAGATTTTATCCTCAAAACCAGAGAAAACACAGAATCTTTGACAATTCCCTTTATTTCCTGTGTCTAACAATAGCACCCTCCCCCGCCCCCATCTTGATCCTAGTGGAATCAATGGCAAATCTCTCACTGACTGATAAACATTGGATCAGAGCCTTGGAGAATTCTTGCTGTTTTAGGATGTTTCTTCACTTATGGCAACAAAGTACCACCATGAGATGGATCTTTCCATATCGATTGAGTAGTCAGTGGAGACCCGCTCAGTTGATCCAGAAGTGAAACATTAAAACCACTCCCTCAAGTTATATAGTAGTACATCAATAGGAAGGCTTTTTCCATCAGTGTAGCACAGTGAAGATGCCACGTGGAGAAGGAGTTATGAAATTGATGGGAGTTACGCAAGTTACTCTGTATAGCTTACATAACTCCTGTCTATTGCCATCAAATTTCCAGGGAAGTGTAGACTGAAGTTTGGACTGCTATGAAGCCAAGTTTAAAGCTGTTATTTGCAGATTTCTCAGTGAAATTCGTTCAGCTGTTTGCTTTCATGCAGCCTTTCCAATGGGGAGGAGAATTTTAAAAAATAATGAATATTTAAAATAAAACACATTCAAATAACATGAGAATCATAGAATCCCCACTGTCCCTGAAAAATGAGCCGCCATACTGGTGAGATTTACATTTAAACAGAAAGAGCTGAAATAGATGGAAATTCTTCTCTGTGATCAGTTTTAGTTTGGGCCTAGTCAGTACCATAAGACAGCTTTGTGTGTCACGTTGGATTGATTTATTTCAGTATTTGATGGATATTATGAAAATTATCAATCTAATTTTCATCCTTGTTTGCAATTGTTGAAAAAGCCCCAAGAGACAATAAGTAATTCTAGTTAGCTGTCTTCTTCACCCTCAAAATTTCTCTTCACACTAGTGCTGCCATTGAAAGTTCTACAGTTGGTTATTCGAACCAAGGTGGATTAAGAAAGGACTTCAATTTCTAATACTGCCTGCTCAACATTTTCATGATCATTCTTTTCACTTAAAAATTTAAGTATTATTTAAAGGTCATTATAGAAAACAGACAGCTGCAAGCTACTTTCTCAAAACAAAAGTAATAGAATAAATAGAAATCATGTATGCTGGATAATCAGCAATCAGTGGAACTAGTGATGAAGACTTTCTGAGTCATAAGCTATTAGTCACTAGTTAAGTGGACAGAAGAATTAGGGAAGATAATACTCACAAATCCAGATTAGTAAAGAGTTTTTACATCACCTCAAATCTAGCCTTTCAAAAATTTTTGTAACATAAGTGCTCTGCGCAATTGCCCTGATCTGAAGCCTGCTGAAGATAATGGGAGTCTTCTGATAGACTTCTTTGGGCTATGGATCATGCTCAATGTAGGCATGAAATAGGTACAGTGACAGGGAATATCAACCATGAAAGGATGGATTCTAAACAACATACAACCAATGCAAATAATGTTGTAAAATCAAGCATAAACCTCTAATATATCATTGTCAAAGAGAGTGAGTTGGGGATCCAGAAGTAGTCTCCACCTTGCAATCATTTCCTCATAGGTGGACCTTTCAGTCAACGTGCTGCACTGGTCTACTGGCATGGATTCACTTTCAGGAGTGGGACTTAACTTGAACATCACCCATGCCACTCTAATAGGGCCTTCTTTTTACAATGGCCCATTACACAGAAAAAGAAGGCATTTAATGAGAGAACAATAAATTTAAAATCAAATAAACATAAATATTCTACCTCATTTCCCAGTGTAATTCAGTGCTGCTGTAAGGTTTTGAGTCAGATACTTTTTCTGGATTGGAAAATTAGGCTGCATAGTGTAATGACTTCCAGTGACACCTCTCACTAAGAAATCTGGGAATATGATAAGGTAAATAAAATCTCTTATTTCACAGCTGAATGTTTGAGCAGAAGGAAGGCATTTTCTCATGTGTACAGCATTTGGCTAGCTTCATTATGGATTTTTTTTTTCACTTCCCTCAAAGGCACGCACAAGATTTTAAAAATCCAGCCCACTAGATCTGTTCAGCTATACAGCTCTAACTCTTCATTTTATTCGTGACTTGCTGCACACCCTGGAATTCTAAACCTCAGACTTGCCTCAGCAAGCACAGACCCCCAACTATGGTACAAAGCTGATTCATGATGCAGCTGTCTAGCTGGCAGGTCAAGACCAGTACGTTTGTTTTCAACATCTTGTGAACCAAACTAAAGCCAGAGGCAGTCTGCACTAATCCACCAAGCCAGCTTTTTCAAGAATTATGTCTCCTAATGTAGAGTTTTATAAATATTGGATTACTGTATCACATGCTTTTCCAAACTGTCTTTAGAGGATGCAGATTTTTCCTTAACCAAGAGGGCCAGGGAACCCATCAACTATGTACCTGCACTAATTGCCAGATTAGCTTGAGTTTAATGTATGGTTTATGAACAGAGCAAAAGCTGTTTTATCAAATTAGCATCAAGAGTTGGGAAAAAAAAAGATCAATTCTTTTCACTAACTGTAACCCACTTATGTCCTGCTTGAGGGGACAAGTCTTTAAAATGACTCCACCCATTAGATAAAACTATTATAAGAATACATCAATATATTCTAGAGATATTAAGTTACACCGTGAAAACACTGGTAGTCTAATGTTCCTAGTTTGTTACAAAAATGGAGTAGTGATGCAATTTGCAATTACAAAATTTAAAACAGTTTAGCAAGGAGTAAATGTGATAAAACATTGTTACCACCTTAACTATTTTTAGAGCCAAGTGTGATTCACCCACTCTCCAAAGACAGAAAGCAGATGGAGCCCTTTTATTGGTTTAGGACTGTTAACGTGATAACAAAGAAAGATGGTGCTTTGTTTCTTTGTTTATTTAAGAAATTTTAACAAGTTTAAAAAACCTTTCAAAGTAAATGTCAGAAACAAACCAATCATTATAACAGTTAGCTTTTGTTTAAAGAGACCGTATACAGGAATATATTCCCCAGATCTTTCTGTATAACAGGATGTTATTGGGCCATATAGTGATTTGGATGACCTTGTAAAGTGAAGCATTAGAAATAGGATGAAATTCAACAACGGGAAGTGCAAGTTCATGCACTTAGGGACAAATAACAGGAATTTTTCTTATAAGCTGGGAATGCATCAGCTGGAAGTGACGGGGGAGGAGAAGGACCTGGGCGTACTGGTTGATCACAGAATGACAATGAGTAGCCAATGCGATATGGCAGTGAAAAAAGCTAATGCGGTCCTGGGGTGCATCAGAAGGGGTAATTCCAGTAGAGATAGGGAGGTGTTAGTATCATTATACAAGGCGCTGGTGCGACCTCACTTGGAGTATTGTGTACAGTTCTGGTCACCCATGTTTAAGAAAAATGAAGTCAAACTGGAACAGGTGCAAAGAAGGGCTACAAGGATGATGAGTGGAGAGGAAAATCTTTTCTATAAGAGACGACTTAAAGAGCTTGGTTTGTTTAGTCTTCTCAAAAGAAGGCTGAGAGGAGATAAGATTGCTTTTTATAAATACATTAGAGGGATCAATACAAGGGAGGGAGAGGAATTATTTAAATATAGCACCAATGTGGACACAAGAACAAATGGATGCAAACTGTCCTTCAGAAAATTTAGGCTTGAGATTAGACGCAGATTCCTAACCATCAGAGGAGTAAAGTTCTGGAATAGTCTATCAAGGGAAGTGGTGGGGGCAAAAGCCTTAGGTGCCTTCAAAACCAAGCTTGATAAGTTTATGGAGGGAATGATATGATGGACAGTGTAGCTTAGCCATTGTTTGTCTTTTACTACTGGTGATGGGTATGATAGTGACCTGGGAAGGGGCATTGGATCGAGTGGGTTCTGAGTTATTACAGAGAAGTTCTTCTTGACTGGCTGTTGTGGACTTGCCCTCATGCTCAGGGTTTATCTGATCACCATATCTGGGGTCGGGAAGGAATTTTCTCCCAGAGCAGATTGGCTTGGGCGCTGGGGAGTTTTGCCTTCCTCTGTAGCATTGGGCATGACTCACTTGCTGGTTGATTCTCTGTATTAAAGTCTTTAAATCATGATTTGAGGACTTTAATAGCTCAGTTATGGGTTTGAGGTTCATTGTAGGAGTAGGTGGGTGAGGTTTTGTGGCCTGCAGTGTGCGGGAGGTCAGACTAGATGATCATATTGGTTCCTTCTGACTTTAGAGTCTATGAGTCTATGATAGGCACAAGGAGCTCAATCTCTTTATCCTAAAAAAAATAAGATTAAAGGGTGACTGATTACAATCTATAAGTATCAAATGGGGGACAAATGTATAATTATGGGCTTTTTGACCTAGAAGAAAAAGGAATAAATACATTCCAGTGTTTCCAAGACTGGACGTTTTTCTACAAGATATTCCCTAGGAATTATTCTGTGTTCTACAGGTTAGGCTAGATGATCATAATGTTCTTTTCTGACCTTAGAAGCTATTAATATATATCATTAGTATCATTACAATACCTATGACATTTATAAGAAAAGTAGACAGGCATGCTGGGATTTTTGCAGTAGAATAAACAGTCAAATAGTTAAGTAAATTCCTATCCAGTGTCTCTTTTCCTGGGTATATAATTGGTCTAATTATTTTTGATAATTGCAACCTTTGATATTTTTTGGACAATTCCTCTGTGGTTGGACCTTTGTTTCTTATAGGGAGCAAGGGTTGGAAAGTTAAATTCTTTTCACAGAGGCATTTAGAATGCAATTGACTACTTTGCAAACACTTGACTACTTTAGGGAAAAAATTGTTCTCTGGTATACTTGTGCAACATGACAAATCCCAATAATATTGCAGAGGTGTGCTTGTAATTGAAATGATCATTTGGCCTTACATTGCGTAGTTATCACTATTAAAATTAACGCCAAGACCTAGTTTTGATAATGATCATCATTTTTTACTGAAGAGTTGCCAAACATCCAAGTTTGTCCTGGAGATTCCAGGAAGATTAATCTTTAATGAAAGATTATATCATATAATGAAACCTCCAGGAATATGTCCAACCAAAATAGGAGAGCCTAGTTAGCACTCTCATTTGGATTGTCTTCATCTTAAAACCAGAGCCACATTTCCCTTAGTGATGATATTAGAAAAAAAGGCAAAAAACATGTACTGTAAATAGATATTCTACATTGTCAATTCACATGTTCCCAGTACATAAAGAAAGCGAAAAAACCCAATCTTCAGTTGGCTCACTGATAGTGAGGTAGCCTTTTGCTTTTCGTATCCAGTTGATGGAAAAGATCTTTATGCTGAGCTCAAGTGGTTTATTTTTCTTTACTGATGGAAGCTGGCTGAAATTTTTCATGTCTCCAGGGAAGGAAGAGTCATTCCCTGATGGCTGGCCAAGGAATAGCACAGATGGCAGCTGCAGAGGCAGCTGGACTTGCTACCATTACAGATGGAGCCAAAGTGCTCTGCTGCTGTTGAAATAGGATTGAAAGAATGAAAAGAGTGGAAGGAAAAAAATAATCAAATAGAAATCCAGCAGTAGTGCCCTTGTGAAATCTGTAAACTATCAGTGTCTTTGATACAACTCTGACCCTCCCAACCCACAAACAACATTGTGCTTCCAGAGGTGGGCTTCTGTAATCAGGCAAGCAGGGTGACTCCAGGATGGTTGAAGAAGGTGTTGGGGTAATAAAAAAGGAAGGCGGGGACAAATCTTTATACATACAAAAATACTTTCGTTCTGACATAGACTGTATTAAGATGAATGAGAAATTTCAATATTAGATGAAATCTCCACATGCTTTCTTGGTAGAGATATTATGTTGAGAGAGGCTTACCATCTCCTAGACTATGTTTGCACTAGAGGGCTCAGGTAAGTTGACTTAATAAGGTTGACTTAGAGAGGCTCCATTTATTTAAGTTGACTTTAATGGCTCTCCTACCTTAAGTCAACTTTATTAAGTTGACTTTAATGGCCACATTTTGTTAGGTCACTTAATAAAGTTGATTTAACCCTTAAAGTCAACTTTAAAGGTGAGAGTTATCAAGCCGACCCAAGCAAGGGCTTAAGTTGACTTCATGAACTCCAAATGTGGCCCTGGAGTTGCTTAAGTCGACTTAAGGCTGCTTAAGTCGACTTAAGCCTCTACTGTAGACATACCCGTAGAGCTTTAATTGGCTATTGTCCTCTGGGATCAGCTGGTCCTAAAACATATAATCTATTTTCTGTGATTTCAAGGATCTCAGTCCTTTGTCTTCTGGGCCTAATATTCTACTCTGCCACATTGGTTTATACATTGTGGTAACTCAGGTAACTTAAACAGAATCACATTGTCATTTAAGTGGCATCATGGAGTGGCAAATCAGGCCCTCCATATTGAGAGCAAATTCAATCTGAAACTATTTTTCTTAAAGTGTAGTATGCATACAGGACAGTGAATCTGTAATACTATTAGTGCAAATCTGTTCTGATATATATTAACATTATTATGGAGAGGAAAAACGGGCTTCAGAATCCAATGACAAAACAGCAAGAGAGAGGAAAATTAATAAGGTCAAAGAGCATTTTCCATGCCACACATTCTTTATGTCTTCTTAAATTTAGGTATGGATTTATAGTAAATGAAAATAAAAGAATTTTTAAAGCAAACATTAGATGTTAAATCATTTGTTTAACAAATGAGTTGTATAAAACTCTTATTGATGATTCAGCATGAACAGAACAAAGAATGATTGTGTGTTCTTGTAACTAGAACCACAAAATCAAATTGTACAAGGAAAAAAGACCAAGTTAATTGGAAGACCTTTTAAAATAAAGAGACAAATGGGTCAATACATCCAAATTTGAGTCAATTTGATAATCTAAATGCTAGTGGATCAATTTTATCAAGGGTGAAAAATATTTCAGATATCCAAATCCCCATCTGTGCTAGCTTGTGTCTGGATGTTGAACCAGCTAGTTAATCTGCATCTTCAAATTAGAATCTGTAATACAGTTGAACATCTGATGCTGTGCACCAAATCTTTATGAGATAAGAGATCCTAATTAAGATAAATGTTACCCAGAGCTGTAATTATGAAAAAGTACGTACTGTGGAGGGGCAGTACTTCAATTATTAATTCATCATGGAGTGATCCTGTCAAATTGCTGTAGTCAACTTCCAGATTAATTTCTTTATTCTTAGAGCAGCTACTGTTTCAAAAAGGTAATGACTGGTACCAGTCTTAGGTTTCATATAAGAGGATATTTGCCTTATATGTGGTTTTCTGTCTCACTTCCTTGCAATGAATCCAGTTTCTTTAAGTCCTGATACTGCAATGAGCTCTTTGCATATAGACTCTTGGTCTCATCAGAAGGCCAACTGACTTCATTAAAGAACTATGCAGACAGATGAGTTTGCCCTCACAGTGTCGAATTTAAGTCACATGCTATGGGATTCACAGAGAGGACTTTTACGTGAACTACCATGTACTGGAATATACACCACTGTATTCAACACCCAGGCTTCCTATGTTGTGCAATGAGAAGAGATAGATACTTAAGAATGAGATTCACAAAAGCCAGCATGATGAGCAAAGAACCATCTAAACCAGGCAACAGGAAATGCAGAGGAAGGGTACGTTGCCTTATCCCCATCCCTCAAATGGTTTTAGAATCTACCTTCTAGCTAGAGACAGGTGCCTATCGTCACTTGGGACTCACAGCTCAGAACCTTCTCCTAGAGTTAGGCGCTGGTTAGTGATTTTGCTTAAAAAAATGAGAAGACATTTCGCACTCTTCTTTATAACCATTATCACAGGGCTTAGGGCACTCACCCAGGATTTGGGAGACCCAGGTTTAAATCTCTCCTTTGCCTGATATGAAGCAGGACTTGAGTCTCCCACCTTTGCGGACAATGCCTGTGTAGCCAAGCGGGTGGCTATGGATCAGTGCATACTTGAATATTTATGAATAGTGTAACATACCCAACACTCAAGATTGGAAGAGGCCAGCCCCACACATGCGTAGCTGGGGCATTCGCTAAGAGATGGAGATGCAAGTTCTAATCTCTGATCCTCATCAAGCAGAGGGGAAATTTGACCCTGGGACCCCTGCATCCTGGAGGAAGATGCTAACAATAGTACCAAAGATTAGAAGGGTGGTGACACCATTGCTGTTATTGTTTGTGTGGCTTGAGGCATATTCTGAGGCTCCCTACCAGACCAGGTCTTGAAGAGAAGATAGGTGGGAGAACACCAAGTCTGTAAGGCTACGTTCACACACAGGGGGTTATTTCGATCCAAGTTGTTTCAAAACAACTTGGATCGAAATAAGGGGTTATTTCGAAATAAGTTATTTCGAATTAACAGTTTGTTAATTCGAATTAAGGAAAGAAGCTCAAAGTGAAATAGCAGGTTCAGACAACAGTTATTTTGAAACAAGTCACCATTGTTTCAAAACAACATGTTCAGATGGCATTGTTTCGAAACAATCGTTTTGAAACAACGTTGTTTCGTCTCCACATGGGGTTTAAGTTATTTCAAAACAACACTGTTGTTTCGAAACAACGGAACACGTTGTTTCGACACAACCGTGCATCGTGTGAACAGGGTAATTCTTATTTCGAAACAACCTCTGTTGTTTCGAAATAAGACTGCTGTGTGAACACACCCTAAATGACACTGGGGTTTAGGTGAAGGGGCATTGGCAATTCCATGACTCTGGTTGTTGACCACAAGCTCAGCCATTGAAATCTGGAGACTTCACTGGTAGAAACTTAGTCACTTAGGGAGTTTAGGTATTTGCAATCTTAGGGGGCAATTGAGCATTGGGTTTTTTGAATGGCAGTCATACCTAAATGTTGGACTTAAGTGCCAAAAAGGATACGTAAGTGCCTAATTCCCTTTTGTAAGGCTCCTTATCTCCTTGGGTGGTTGCCAACCCCCAAGCATAAGTAATGAGTTTATGGTCCCATGCTTCAACAATATTCAGGAGCTTGGCCCTCGCTCCACCAATATCACTGTGCTGATGGGGGCCAGCTGCAGACCTTCTAGTGGTGCTCATTTGCGAAGGGGCAGAGTTCAGTGGCCCCCAATGCCCAGGGCAGCCCAGCAGTTCTGCCTCCAACCAGACGCACTCACAGCAGCTATCCAGGAGCCACTACAGTAGGGACCCCCTCCCCAAGCAGGATGGTGGTCATTTCTCATCTCCCTACACAGACCCAGAACCCAAATTACAAGCTGCTCCTGTTCCAGGCAGTGTGGTCAGGTGGTCACTACCCCTACCCAGCCCCACCCTTTCCCACTCCCCCTTCTGAGCTCTATAGGGATGCTTATATGGAGCCTCCCTATTATATGGAGCCTTAACATGGAGACTTATAATCTAAGGCATGTAAAGAGGTGTGAGTCAGGCAAATAGGGATGGGGAGGAACCCATCAAACTTCTTCCTTCCTTCCTTCCTTCCTTCCTTCCTTCCTTCCTTCCTTCCAAAAAATGAAAGTTGAATTCAGAACCACTATTTATGAACACATTAGAACAGGAATCTCATGAGTTTATATTTTGTTGCAGAACAAATAAAATGAAACAGCATATGGTTTCACATCCCAGGCCTGCTGAAATCTTGTGCCTAAGATTCTACCCCATTTAATCAGGTAATATATTACAGATAGCTGATCCCCCCCCCCCAGGTATTCCATTATAAACCATGGTAAAATAAGGAGCATAAAATGCCAGGTGACCAGTAGCTATCATGGTATTTACAATTCTGTCAATTTAGTCCCCTGATAAGAGTGTGTGCTGGCCTTTCCATATTTACATTCTTTGTGCTTCATACACTGATATGCTTAATGAAGCATAATTAGTGTAGCCCATCAATTAGCAGTGCTCCTCCTGTTTTCTAAGACATAGGTTTCCATTGCCTCTTTGTTTCCTTGTTTGAATCTGCTAAATTTTAATTTTACAGTAAATGCCAGTTTACATTAACTCAGCTGTCCTCATGACATAATCTGATTTGAAGTTATGCAAATGACTTCTTGCCATATCTCTGATTAGATGAAGAAAACAATCCCTAATTATTTCAGAGATAAGTTGTGAGAAATCAAGCTTCATTATATGTTGTAGTTTCTCTTCTAGAATTAAATTTGGAGTATTTCCTGCCATAGGACATTTCAAAAGGCACTTTAAAGACCTGTAGTTTCCATGCACTTTCTTTGCTTGCAAAGCACTTCAACTATTTGCTCACCGTTTCCTCAAATCAACCCTTCCTTTTTGTATTCACAGCTTTCCAGACATCATAAGTGGAATACCAACCAGGCTTAGTGCAAATGCTGCTGTTACTAACAATGCAAAGTAGTAAATCCCACTGGTAACTCGTAGGTGTCAGAAGTTTTTTACTATCTTAGAATCATAGAATCACAGAGTTAGAACGGACCACAAGGGTCATCTCGTCTCATTCCCTGCCAAGTAAAAGGAGAAGTGGCACAAAAACAGTACTTATGATTAAGACACTATCAGCCAGGAGCAAAGAAACAATTTTAGAGGATTATATTCTGTGCTTTATTATTAGTGGAGTTTTGCTGGATTTCAACAGAATAACCCCAATAATGACTCACTAATACATCACAATCCATGCTTTTCGAATCACTTTCATATAGATGGGGATGGCTGAAACTCAGAAGGCCCAGCAGCCAGATTCTACTGGAATAAACAGCCAAACATTTGAATGCTTATTCAAAGTTTGTATTGATTTTTGCATACATTTTTAGCTGAAAACAAATTAAGTATTTCCACAATCCTCAAATTCATCTTCCCACATGGTGCTTTGGCGGGAACAGAAGGGTAAATGGTTGCAGCCCTGAGCTAACATTTCCTCAATAAGAGCTTCTCTGTTTTGAGATCATTACCCCATGACTGCCATTTTGCTGCAGTGGGAGGAAGAGGGATACACAGGATGCAGGCTACTTACCAAAATACTTTGAAACTATAAAAATTCCATTCAGGCTTGAGCTTTGGGCAAAGAGTGCCACCCACCTGGGGATGATAAAATTCCAAATTTGGAGCCAAGTTTTCCAATAGTCCTTACCTCCGAATACATGGGCTTGAAGAGTCATAGCTCTAATACAAATCAGTTCTTGTGTTTCTGTCACAAAATGCTTTTCCTACATTAAATCACACCTTTACAAAGTTAAAAATAAAACATAAGAGTAGAAGGGGAGAGAAATTAGGTATTAAGAGAAAAGTACTACCCTAACAGTATGAGACTGCATGGATCATCAAAAGGGGGACAAAAGAGACACAGGGACAAATTCTTCTGTCCTTTATGTCAGTGCAACTCCAGAGCAACTCAAATGAGGTAAATCAAATGACTTTGGATTGAAAATGAAATAAAAGAATGTGTGAGAGAAAAGGTAACAAAAAAGAGAAAAAAATCAAAATGTTTTTGAACTTCTTAGATTGTTTGATTCAAGGTTTGGAAGGACTTTAAAGTTGGGTCTTGTTTTACGCATAGTCATTTATTCATAACCCACAATGCTTTTTTATCTTACCTTCACCTATTCCATAGGCTTTCTCATTGCAGAATGTTTTCCTCCAGTTCTATTCTATTTGATGTTTCCCTTTTCTTGGTAATATTATTTTCCTGTTGTCCTGACATTCCTTCACAGCATATACTTATCATTGCATACTAATAAAGATGCAATATATTTACAATTCCCCATAATACATGCACAGTCAGGGGAAAAGAACATTGTAGCATTTTGGGGACTATAGTTTGTCACTGTCACCAAGTAATTTATTATAATGCTATGATGACTTCACATTTTTGCAGGATAGTAGTCTTCTGCTGCTACAAAAGCACCAAGGCCCATGTGTTCTTATTTTATATAATGCACGCTGAAGGAAAGCCAACAGCTTTAAGTTCAAAGAAGGAAATATCAATCTTGTGACAAAATTTTATAACCCGATCACTTTAATTTTGTTATTCCAAATGTCTGCAGTCATTCTATTGTGAATTTCTGTAGAATGAAACAGCAGTTGTTCATCGTACTGTTAATTATATGGAAAAAGAATTGTCACAGCCAATCAGAGAACAGAAATGCCTTACAAATACTAACCCATAATTTTATTTAGATCTTGATCCTGAGCTCATTGCAGACAATATTAACACTCCCATGAACTGCAGTTGTTGAAGGTCATGCTTTTATTGATAACCTAAGAAATTCCTTCAACTCTGATTGAAAGAGAGAATCTACTTTACATAATAATTGTGTGGTTATTGAGAAATCAGAGTAAAAATACTTGCAAAATCATCCCTATAGGCTAACTGAGAAATAACTAAATCATCAATGTGCAAATTGGACCCCCCAATCTGACTCCCAAATTAGAGATCTAACAAAAGGGAAGGTATTTTTAATTATCACAGGTTTTTTCCTCATACCTGTGCATGATTGCGCAAGTATTTCACATTTATTCTGTTACTGCATATCCTTTGACATCCTGTCCTCAGCACTTCCTATTAACATATCCAGACCAAACATGACTTCAATGACCTATTCTTGACAGTAAGTCTTCACAGGTTCTGCTTCACTTTCTTCCTTCTTGCTGTAGCCTAGGTGTAAGAACCCTCTTATACTCTGGCCTCAGGGTTTATTTTCTATAAACACTTTAATCTCTGACCAACAGTTTTTGTAACACAGGCTATATTCACTACAGAGAGACCCTTGTAAGTACTGTTTAAGAGTCAACTGCTCAGTTACACCAGTGCTTATCTGGAGTCAGCCCAGTGGAGTCAGTGTGGTTTCTGCACAGTTCCATCTGCAGCTGTGATGAGAAACTGGCCCAAATTATCTTATAAATCAAGTATAGTTTGTGTCTAGATCACTTTGAGACTCATTTATCCATTAACATTAGTTATTAAAAACTACACAGTCTTTGTGCAAAAGAATAAATGGGCACAAATCTGACAACAGAAATCACAACATTCAAAAACCAATAGAGGAACATTTCATTCTCCCTGCTCACTCCACTGATGATTTGTTAACAGCTGGGCTCAAACAAATGAATAACAAATCAAAGCTTCAAGAAGAAACTACAGAACTGGACTTCATGTGCTGATTTGACACTGTTACCTCAGCATTATAGAGGGACTATGGATTTCTCTCTCATTACAAATGACCTCACCTTCATCTATATACCGTTCACCAGTGTTTGAATCTAAACAACTACTTTAATTTGCTGTAACAGTCTGACCTGACTCTATGACTTACACTTCCCTGTATCTATTTTCCTTGCATTCTGAAAGTTCCCCATCTTCAAAGCATCTGACAAAATGGAATTTTCTCCCATGAAAGCTCAAGTGATAAATAAATTTGTTAGTCTTAAAGGGTATGTCCACACTTACAATTTAGTTTGAATTAAGGACGCTTAATTCAAACTCAGTTAGTGCCTGTCCACACTTGCTTTCATTAGTTCAAACTAAGGAGTTCTCTAGTTTGAATCTAGAAAACCTCCCTGAAGTTCAAATAGATGGTTAATTCAAACCCATGAGTTCAAATTAACCCAATGTAGCTGTGTTAATTCAAATTAACCACAGCTTGATTTTTCCCTATGCAATAGCACCCCCTGCCAGATTCGAACTTGCAAGTCCTGTGCATGGACATGCTAGTTCGAATTAGGGTTTCTAGTGTGGCTGTGTTAATACAAATTAACTGAATTTGAACTAATAATTATTAGTCTGAATTGATAAGTTCACATTCAGTTAATTCGAACTAACCCTCTAAGTGTAGACATACCCTAAAAGTGCCACAAGACTTTGTTTGTTTTGCTTAAAGAACATGAAAGTTAATCATGCTTTGGGATACTGTAAATTGCATGTTGGCTTTGGGGAGTGGGAAATTGAATGGACTTTGTAAAATTGGGGTTTGAAAATGAAGGTTTCAGAACAAAATTAAGATATTAGTACTTCACATGATACAAAGTTTGAATTGCAAAGAGGGCTATATAACCAGAATTAAGAAATGGAACTTTCAGGTGAGAAAAAAATATGATATGTCACTCTTGTGGTCTCTTTACACCTCTTCATGGCTTACCCATAGGCATAGAATCATTGTCAGGAGGGTAGTCCCTGCAATTTAGAATATCCTGAGCTATTTGCCATGGCATCTGTTAATTGGGTAGGCTATTGTCCACATATACATCATTATTTCGAAATAATCCATTTCAAAATGAGTTATTTTGAAATAAAGTCCTTATTTCAAAATAAGTTAATTCGAATGAACAGTTTGTTCATTCGAATTAAGAGAAAGCCTGCTTTCAAAATAGCCGTTGTTTCAAAGACCTCCGTACATTGTGAGGAGCTTCCGGGTCTTCACATCGGCAGCCTCCATGTCCTCCTTTGGCCAGCTCACTATACCGGCAGGGTATCTGATGACTGGCAGGGCGTACCTGTTGATGGCATGGATCTTGTTCTTCCCTTTGAGCTGGCTCTTCAGGACCTGTCTTATCCTTTGGTGGTACTTGGATGTTGCTGTCTTCCTTGCCTCCTCATCGTGGTTCCCATGTGACTGTGGGATGCCCAGGTACTTGTAGCTGGTCTGTATGTCTGCTATGTGGCCT
>ML681989.1:47191625-47215689 GCA_007922195.1 Podocnemis expansa
CCGGGGGCGGGGCTCCCTCCGGCCCCGGCAGCAGCGGGCTCCAGCCGCACGCCCCCTATGTTTGGGGGCAGTGGGGGCTTTAAAGCCCCCCGGGTGAGGCGCCCTGCGGCGCCTCACCTGACAGGTGCCTTCAGCCCCTGCAGGCACCTGCTGGGTTATGCGCCCAGCCGCGCCTTACCCTGCCAGTGCCTGCAGTCCCTGCAGGCACCCTTGGGGTAAAGCGCCCAGCGGCACTTTACCCCTCGGGTGCCTGCAATCCCCTCCCCTGTCGAAATAGCAGGTCCACACTGTGGACCTGCTGTTTCGATGCCTTATTTTGAGGACAAAGTTTTTTGTCCTCGAAATAAGTTGTTTCGAAATAAAGAGTTATTTTGAAACAGCTTGTTTCGAAACCTCTTGTTTCGAAACAAGCCCTCCCCGTGTGAACATAGCCTAAGAATCAATGGAAAAAATACCATTTGCTTGACCCTGAATGAACAGAGTGCTATACTAAGGTAAAATAATTTAAAACTGCTTCTTGAAAATAAACTGAAAGACCTTTTTTTTTTTTTTTAAACCAAGGGACTTTGCTATCAAATCTTAAAGCCTACATAAGATAATTCTTCTTTATCACAAATCACTGCTCTATTAGAGAAGTTTGTGTTTGTATCCAGAAATTAAAAAATCCCACATTTTTGAAATTTAGAGGAATTGAGGTTCTGGTTTGGTCAATCTCTAGTGTTATGATGTTCACATATTCTTATTTTACATCTCAAAAAATGTGGGGAGCCAAATAGAATTGAGTCAGGGCTGAAACAGATTTGTAAAGATGAAATACAAGAAAAGGAAACGCTGCAGTGACATCTAGGCTGGGTATAAGATTCATCCTTTACATATAGGCTATGTCCACACATACATCGTTATTTCAAAATAAGTTATTTTGAAATGAGTTATTTTGAAATAAAGTCCTTATTTCAAAATACGTTAATTCGAATTAAGGGAAAGCCTACTATCGAAACAGCTGTTATTTCAAAACAGTTATTTCAAAATAACCCCTTTGGACATGTTGTTTTGAAACAGTTGTTTCAAAACAATGGTGTTGTTTTGAAACAACATGTCCAAACAGTGTTATTTCGAAATAACTGTTTCAAAATAACAGCCATTTCAAAATGAATGGGGTTTAAGCAGTTTTGAAATGACGGTTCTTATTTCGAAATGACAGAGCCTGTCATTTCAAAATAAGAAAACTTTGTGTGGACCTAATCTTTTTTATTTCAAAATAACCAGTGTTATTTCAAAATAAAAGAGACGTATGGACGTACCCATAGAGTCTATCTCCTCTGAACAAACAACAGACTAAGACCATGTTTACACTGAAGGCGACAAATTCACTGCCATTGGATTGATCTTTCTGGATCAACTTAGTGTCATTTAAGATCCACTAAGCTGATGCAGAGATCGACTTAATAAAAATATCCCCTAAAGTGGCATAGTGCTGCATCAGTGACACTGCTTTTTCCATTGATGCATGAGGTACAGACACTGCACTGAAGGGGAGTTAGGAAGTCAAGGGGAGTTACACAAACTACTCTGTGGTAACTTGCGTAACTCCCATGGACTATGGCTGAATTTCACCACCAGTGTAATCCTGAACTATATTTGCTCTCATGGTATATCAAAAAACTATCCTGACTTGTTTATCGATCACTCTGATTATGTTAGGTCAGTATATTCTTTGGCTCCATTTCTTTCAAATACTTTTATTGTGCCAATGATCTTCTTCCTCTTTTAGTTCCCAGAAAGTTTCCATTGACTTGGATCACTCACTTCCTTATGTCAAAGGAGTTTACTCACTGAGCTAAACCAAGTCCAGATTTGCTCATCCATTACTTCCTGTACTCAGCTTATTTTTTATGTGCTTTACCAAAAAGGACAACTAGACTGGGAGTTGTAAGTTCTGAGTTTTATTCTTAGTTCAGTCACTGATATGCTATGTGACCTTGAGCTAGTCACTTCACTTCTTTGTTCCTCTGTTTTACCTGCCATCTTTACTGTCCTATCTCTTCTGCATAGTGATTCTCTCCTATTCTGTTTGCACACTGCCTAGCACAATGTGGCCCTGATCTTGATTGAAGTCTGCAGGTTCTATTGTAGTAAAAATAAAGTAATAGTCTACCTGATTTCTGATCAATCCTCATTGGCCAACTGATTTAATTTCTGTGATGAACTGAAAGAAATGATTTATTAAAGAAGTTAATTTATTGGTCATATCAGTATACCAATACATTATGGGCTTGCTCATTACCAATGGCAAGTAAAACTGAATCATGAAATAGCATTATCACCACTGAGGAAGTAAATACAAGTGGATTCCTCATCCAGAATGCTCCCTTGCACTAGCTTTCAAACTGGGGAGAAAAATGTGGTTTATTTGACTTAAAATGTCCATCATGCCCTCAAGTGTTGAAAAAAAAATATATTTAAAATAAAGAACAATGTATGCCAATGCTGCTTCTTTCTGAAAATTTACTTACCTAAATACCTTGGGGTTTATACTGCTACCAATCTGAGAATCTTCCACACAAAAATAAATAGAATTGCTCCCTAGTAGATTGCATGGAGTCTCTGAAGTTTCCCTTTTCAGGGTCAAAACTCAGCTTGGGATAGTTTGATGATGGTGGTGAGGTTTTATTTTTTTTGTTTTATGATTTTTTTTTTGCCCTTTTGTGAGTGAAGGGGTCTGTAAAATAATGGTGAAATTATAAAGATGCCCAAGTGGAATCACAAACTTATTTAAGGAGGAAAAAAATTAATTTGCATTAGCCTTTGAAAATTGACATAGTTCAGAAGATGTGGCATCTTTTTTAAGTCTATTTTTTTAAAATTAATTCTAATGCATAATGCTTTTTCTTTGAGTGCTAGCCTGAAAAGCTTTACTTGATATGAAATGGATTGTGCTTATAAAATCCTTATAGGTGTTATAGGGTGTAACACTAAGTTTTCAGTATAGAGTCTGTAGCATATCAAGCAGCATGGCTCATCTTGTAATATATATATATATATATGGGTTTTTTAAAAATATTTTATATTATATTTTAAAGAAACCCTGCTAAGGGCACAGGAAGTTGCCATTCCAATTAGGAGAAAGAACAGCAAATATGTGAGACAGCCAGAATGGCTTAGCAGAGGAACAAGAAGAGGATCAGGGATGGTGTAGGTTCCTTGCTGAATGGGGCAGGCACCCTCGTGACAGAGGATGAGGGAAAAGCTGAAGTGCTCAATGCTTTTTATGCTTCCATTTTCACAGGCAGGGTCAGCTCCTACCCCACTACCATGGGTATGGCAGGCTGGAGAGAAGAAAAGAGGCCCTTGGTGATGGAAGGTCAGGTTAGGGACTGCTTAAGGAAGCTGGATGTGCACAAGTCCATGGGGCTGGACGAACTGCATCCAAGGGTGCTAAGCAAATTGGCTGATGAGATAGCAGCACCGCTGTCCATCATCTTTCAAAACTCATGGAAAACGGGGGAGGTGCCAGAGGATTGGAAAAAAGCAAATGTAGTGCCTATTTTCAAGAAAGGGAAAAAGGACGATCCAGGGAATTACAGACCTGTCAGCCTCACCTGAATCCCTGGAAAAATTATGGAGCAAGTTCTCAAAGAATCCATCCTCAAACACTTAGAGGAAAATAAAGTGATCAGGAACAGTCAGCATGGATTTACCAAGGGTAAATCATGTCTGACCAATCTCATTTCCTTCTATGAGCAGATGACTGGTTTTCTGGATGCAGGAAGAACCGTTGATGTGATATACCTTGATTTTAGTAAGGCTTTTGATACGGTTTCCCACAGCATTCTCCTTGGCAAATTAAGGAAGAATGGGTTGGATAGGTGGACTACAGGGTGGATAGAAAACTGGCTAGATTAACGGTTTCAGTGTGTAGGAATCAATGGATCCATGTCTAGCTGGCAACCAGTCACAAGTGGTGTGCCCCAGGGGTCGGTTCAACATGTTCAACATTTTCATCAATGATCTGGATGATGGGATAGACTGCACTCTCAGTAAGTTTTCGGATGACACCAAGCTGGGGAGAACAGTAGACACATTGGAGGGCAAGGACAGGATTCAGGGAGACCTAGGTAAATTGGAACAGTGGGCCAACAGAAATCTTATGAGATTCATTAAGGACAAGTGTAAAATCCTGCACTTGGGATGGAAAAACCCCATGCACTGCTACAGGCTGGGGAACATTCAGCTAAGTAGCAGCACTATAGAAAAGGATCTGGGGTCATGGTGGATGGGAAGCTGGATATGAGTCAGGAGTGTTCTCTTGCGGCCAAAAAGTCCAATGGCATTACTGGGCTGCATCAAAAGAGGTGTTACCAGCAGATCAAGGGATGTGATCGTTCCCCTCTATTCTGCACTGGTGAGACCACATCTAGAATACTGTGTTCAATTTTGGGCTCCCCACTACAAAAAGGACAGGGACATGCTAGAGAGAGTCCAATGGAGGGCAACCAAAATGATAAAAGTGCTGGAGCACAAGCCCTATGAGGAAAGACTGAAAGCATTAGGCTTATTTAGTCTGCAGAAGAGAAGATTGAGGGGGGATTTGATAGCAACCTTCAACTATTTGAAGGGATGCTGCAAGGAAGATGGAGCTCAACTATTTTTGGTAGTAATGGAGGACAGAACGAGGAGCAATGGTCTCAAGTTAGAGTTAGGGAGGTCGAGGCTGGATATTAGAAAAAACTTTTTTACTAGACGAGTGGTGAAGCATTGGAATGAGCTGCCTAGGGAGGTGGTGAAATCTCCATCTTTGGAGGTGTTTAAGGCCTGGCTGGACAAAACCATGACTGGGATGGTTTAGTGGGAGTGGTCCTGCCTCTGGCAGGGGGTTGGACCAGATGACCTATGAGGTCCCTTCCAACCCTATGATTCTATGATTCTATGTATATTAGTGCTAACGGCTGAGGAAGGAACCTTTTGGGGCTGAAGGCTTGTATATCTTTATTGTTCCAATGAATGTAATATATTATCAGCCTTAACGTGCACCTATACGGTATATTATATAATATTTATGTTGGAATACAACAACAGCTGAAATACAGCATAGAATTTGCGGCACCAACTAATATTTAATTAGTATTTGCATAGCACTTTTCATTTTTACAGCTGTGAATGAATATTAAGACTTAACTACTAATAAACCTAGATTATAGAAATGTTAAAGAGAAAGTGAGAACAATGCCAAGAAAAGAAATGACAAAGAAGAAACAAAAGCAAGACTAAGTGAAGTTTCAAGATTTGGCTTGGTCAATCTATATCAGAAAGATGAAGGAGAGGACAAAATATGTTTTCTCCCTTGAAAGCTCATGCAATAAATAAATTTGTTAGTCTTCAAGTGCAGGGCTGGCCCAAGGTTTCTTACCACCCTAAGCCAACAGTGATTTTGGTGCCTCCTTCCCCCCAGCTACCAGCAGAACAGCAATGTTGCCGGGATCTGGCCCTGGCTATGGGTGGGGAGTGGAGCCGGGCAGGATAGGCTTGCTCCTGCTAATTGTTGGCACCATAGGCGACGACCTAGGAGGTTTGCTGATCCCAGCCCAGCCCTTGATGCCTGCCAATTGTTGGCACCCTAGGCGACCACTTAGGTCGCCTCTGTGGAAGCACCAACCCTGTTTAAGTGTCACAGTACTCCTTGTTTATCTTTTTCATTGTCCTCTGTTTTGTTCACACTGTTCACTCCTTAGTAAGTGCTGTCCATCTCCCCTTCTGCTCTTAACTTATTCACAGAGGCTATGCCTACACTTACACTTTAAATTGAATTAGTGATGATTAATTCAATTTAAAGTATTGCATGGCTATACTAGCTTTTGTTATTTCAAAGTAAGGACCTCCCTCAATTCAAAATAAGGAAAGGTCATTTTGAAATGATAAAACCTCCCTTAAATTCGAAACAATGGTTGAATTTAACTTATTAGTGTAGCCATGTTAATTTGAACTAACTGTTAGTTTGAATTAACACTTTTTGCCCTTCTTCCTCCCAGGGCACCTTCCTTTTTCTATATATTGGGTGCGGGCATGGCCCTTCTGGTGGTCCATGTTGCGGCAACTCCCATGGTGCCCCTCTTCTAAATCAAGCTAGCAGGTCCTGTCCATGGGCATGCTACTTTGATTTGGGTTTCTAGTGGATCCATGCTAATTTGATTTAATGATTATTAGTTCAATTTCATTAGTCCTATTTACGTTGATTGGATTTAACAATCTAAGTGTAGACATAGTCAGCGAGTAGTCGGGATGTTGATCTTTTGGTATCTGAAGTTTGAGCAGATTCTACCTGATGACTTTAAAATGAGGTGTGGGGGTCCTGTGGCACTTTTAAAGTCTAACACATTTATTTATCACATAAGCTTTTATGGGAAATTTTCTCCCACCAAATGTGTTAAGTAAATGTGTTAGTCTTTAAATGTGCACAGGACTCCTTGTTTGTTTTGCTGAAATAGACTAACATAGCTACCCCTTTGGAACTTTAAGAAAAAGACTTTTCCTAATCTCAGATTTATATTTCCATGCATGAGCAGTTATCCATAAGAATGTAAGGGGAAGTTTTCAAAGGTACAAAAGACTGTATGACATCCATCATTAAAAATCAGTGGGAGTTGGGTGCTTAACCAGTATTTCTGCTTTTGAAATCTCCCCTCCAAAATGCATTTCCAATAAGCACATTATTGGTTTTTACAATATAAAGCAATTGTATATTCCTCCACAAACAACTTCTTTAAGTTGAAGTGCAAGTTGCAGTCAAATATCAGTGATTTTTCAGGGGTTAAAGTAAGGGAGAACACACCAGAACATTGTTCTAGGGTCCACAGTTTTTAGGGGCCAGTGTTCTGGGGTCCCTAAAAATAGAATAAAGGGGTGGAACGCAGCCCTGTAGCATTCTGGCGCATTCCCCCTTATTACTCCTGTGCAGACACTTTCCCCACTCGCTGGGCTCCCACCCATAATGGCAGCCCCACCCCTGAGCCATGCCTTCTCCACCCATCACCACCTTGCAGTCACTGCTCCTGGCTATCCTGCTGCTGCTTGCCCTGCCTCTTGGAGAGCCCGAAGGGGAAGTACAAGGCTCTGTGCCAGTGGCAGGTAGTGATGGATGTGGTGAGCAGGACACTAGGGGTGGGAATGGAGGGATATGGAGCAGCACGAGTCACTAGAGCAAGGGGTCAAGATGGGGGGCTAGGGAGGGATGGAGGAGGTTTGGGGGCTGGAGTAGGGGCTAAGGACAGAGGGGGCTAGAGAGGTGTGAAAGGGTTTGGGGGGCTTAAGGGGGTGGAGTAGGGGAATGGGGACAAGGGGACTGGAGTGGTCTGAGGAAGGGTGGAAGGAGCTGGCTGCTGAAGGGGGGTGGAATGAAGAAGAGGGGGCTTGGAGGTGGGGGTTAGGAGAACTGGAGTGGGGATTTGGGGGCAGGGAGCTTCGGGAAAGGGGATGGGGGTTGAGGAGGACATGGGGAAAGAAGGGTCTGATGTGGGCACTGGTGGACAAGGTTAGGGTTATGTTGTGGATTTGAGGCTGTGCTTCATTTGTGAGGAAAGAGCTGGTGGGACTCAAAATGCCTACCTGGGGTGGGTCTTGAAAATGCATGAAGGGGGCCTGGGCAATATGGGAAAGGGGGCTCAGAGAATAGGAGGGTTCTGGGAACCATCAAATTATACTTTAACCACTGGTTTTAGTGGGACATTGCCTTTCAAAAATATTAGAGTCAGATATTTAAAATGGAGTTAAGGCTACACTTTTCAAATAAGACACCCAAAGCTCCTTATTAAGGACACACAGAAATACCGTAGGAAAAGTACCAGAAAATATGCTATCTTATCCATCCACAAAAGTATCATTTTATTCATGTCTACACAACGTAGAATGGCTGCTTATTATCATTATAGTGGTTTTCTAGACTGAAAACAAAATAAAAACTTCTGAAATTGTAGTTTCATCAATAACGTGCTGGCATTGGATACTCTGTCTCAAGTAGATAGGTCTAAGACTGAGGAAAAATGATGACTTTTTAAATTCAGATTTACACTTACATTTTCAGAGTTTTATAATTCAGAAACTCCTAGTCTAATTTATTTCATATTTTGTAGAAAATTGCAACATTAGATCCATACCTGGCATACTGATCTTGAAGTTGATAAATGTTTCTAATTAGATTTTAGAAGGTTGGGGATAGAAACTCATTTCTCCGTGATAAAGCTGTCAAAAAGGAAAAGAGAGAGAGAGAGAGAGAGAGAGTGAGAGAGACATCATTATGAACTCATGTTTATATTATCTGTATGTGCTCATTTGTGTGTAGTGAGTAAACACAAGGGTCTACAGAATAACACATAGAACAATATATTGTTCAACTTCTACCTAACTTGAAATGCAGATTGTTAATTTATTATGACTGTGAGAAATTAGGTAGATTCTGGATTATTTAAGGAAACAAAGAGAAATTGTAGTGGACTTCACCCCTTCTCAGTGATGCCATACAAATGTGTTAAACTTTGTGAATCCAACATTGTATCAGTGCCAGCTTGCAAACTTCATTTGATCTGCTACACTCCAGCTTTCACAGTGGTCTTTTCTGACTACTCACAAATCATCATGGCTATGTCTACACTGGCAATTTAGTTAGAATTAAGGTGGCTAAATTTGAACTAAATTAGTCCCTGTCTACACTGGACTTCCATTAAGTTGAATTAAGAAATTCCTTAATTCGACTTAATGAAAGCTTAGTTCAAATTAATAAGAACCATCTGTTAGTTCGAACTAAGCTTAATTCAACTCCTTAGTTCAAACTAAGGATGGTGTAGCCATGCATTAACCCTTAATTCAGCTTTATTAAATTCAAATTAAGGACAGTTAGGTTGAATTAATATTAATTCATTCAACTTAATAAGGTCGAGTTTAGTTCAAATAAAAGTCAAACTCATTAGTTTGAATTTAACAAATTTGACCTAACTTTTTCTAATACAGACATAGCCCATCAGAGTTTGCCCTTACAGGCAAACATTGATCAAGGGCCACATTTGAAAAGCACTACATATAGTTCAAATGGAATCCCAGCTAAATTTAAGTGCAGTTTCCAGGGATGATTGCACAGATGCCCCACAACTAGCCCTTCTTCACTGATCCCCATCCATAAATCTTTATTATTCCAAAACCTTCACTGCTTGACTTTTTTTTGTGTTTGTTTTTTGTTTATGATTGTGGACTATTTAAACTAAGCCTCAGAGCTTTCTTCTAAACAGATTTGTATAGTACATCATATTCTATAATCAGAGGCCTTAATTTATGTGTCTCAGGGGAGATTTACTAGTTCTTACAAACTACCTGTCTTCCAATTTCCTTACCTCTAGGACAACATACAGAACACATCAAGCATGGCCAGAAGGATCAGCAGCTATTCAGAGTTTATTTAGCTTGCTAGCAGCAGCAGAATAAAAGAAAGCAAGCATTTGAACAATTTTTTCACCTATTGGCAGCACTTCTCCTAAACAAGTAAGACTCCTGGCTTTTTCTTGCATACTGTGCATTAGAAGGACAAAGAACCAATCACTTACAATTTCTATTAAGAGTCCTGAAGTGTTCTGTACAATTCACCCCTCTATAAAAGCTAAAGGTAATTCAAATATTGGTCAACACTACAGAACAAAAGCGCTCTGTCTTCCATGCTGCATATAATCCACTAATTAGCTGTAGTTCCTCAGCTGTTCTTTTATCTACAGACTTATCCTTTAGCCAGGGAGCTGACATAAGACCATCTCACTTACAGTTTTCATATTAGCTCCTTCACTTCCTAAATATTAATTACCTGGAGTATTACTAAATTTGCATCATTTAAAGATTTTTTTATGCTTATATTTAAATAGCTTGAAGTTTCCTAGTTCTAAGTGAGTTGGATAGGGTTTAAGCATGATACAGTTTTATAAATTGCTTTATTTATTACTGCTAAAGAAATAGTTTAGGTTTGGAGTTTTGTTTGCAACAAGTTTGTTTTGTTTTTTGTATATGACCCAGTTATATACTTTTCATATTTACTAACACACACAAAATGAAAAAGAAAACATTTATAACTCAAAAAATCAAGTGCACATTCACTGTAACAGTCACCTCTATTCTAAATCTTAACTTTCTTTTATGAAAAAGAGTATTTGAATGAGTGATCTGCCTGAAAGTTGAATGGTATAAAAATCACTGGTTTAAAATTAAGTAGACAGGAATAATTATAAATACAGCTGTTGCACTGAATGCCGGTTGGATTGAAATCATAAATATCTATAAAAGATGCAGATTCCAAGTCACCCCACAATGATTATTTATACGTGTCTTGGGACAGAGGTTGGTCTTCAAGACAGATTTGAATTAAGAGAGGTGTTTAACAACCACCTGACAAGGGAATCAGTTAAGATCTGCTAGTGATAAATAAATGGGGAAAAGAGTACTTTTTCCTCTCTCTCTCTCTCTCTCTCTCTCTCTCTCTCTCTCTCTCTCTCTCTTTCACTTACTATCTACTTAGTAGTTTGATACTCTCAGCTCTGGTACTCAGTGCAAATAAAGACTACCTTTTGTTACCAATCTGAGGTTATGTTTACACGTAGACGCTTTTGAATTAGCTTAAATTGAAATAAGCAAAAACCTCAAATTGAAATAGCAAGTCCAGAGACAGGATTTACTATTTCGAATCAGGAGAGGGGCAGCATGGGAGGTGTGACAACATCCCACCCAATATATAGAAGAAGGAAGGCACCCTGCGAAGGAGAAGGGCAAAACAACCGTTTTGAAATAACAGCTATTTCCACTTCAGCCTAGATTTTACTATTTTGAAATAAGGTTCGTTATTTTGAAATGACGGGGCTCATCATTTTGAAATGAAACATCATTTGGACAAGACAACTTTTAAATTGAAACAATGACCGTTGTTTTGATTTAAAAGCTATGTGTGGACATAGCCTGAGAGAAGACCACCTAGTATAATTTATTTTTACTTATGTATAAAACCTGTTTTGTATAATGTACTGATACATGTCTATTTCATTTTTTGTTATTAACATCTAGATATTTTAGGTCAGGTGGTCAGGACACATGGAAGTGGCTAAATGCTGATTTTTTGCCTGTGGGCAAGATAACCTTCTAGTTACAGTGCATCTGTTTGCATTTTGAGCTAGGTAAGGAGTATTGGACTTGCCTATGAACTTCTTTTGGACTCCTCTACACCCTCATAGCAAACCAATGAAGCAGAAAATGTGCATAAATGTTTTCATATTCTAAAATTTGTATCCAGATTTCTGACCCACTCTCTTTGTAACGTGAGATCAATGGTGTTGGCTCAGTCCATTGTAAATATAGACAGGGATGTGCATAGGAATAAAAATATGGCCACTTTGGGGGGGTGTCACGGGATACACATCTGTGCACCCTGGGTTACAATCTATATGATTTTCCTGTTCACTTGTACACTGTGGTTGTATGATTTGTTGCCAGATATAACATGCAATGTTTTTTATGGATGCTCATGACCTATTCTACAGCATTACTATGATGATATGTTCCCTGCAGCTTTATGCATGTGCCCAGATGTGTAACATGTTTTCCATTGCTAAAGGGGGAGGGGGACAGACAGAACTTTCAGCAGCAGTGAGCAAGCAAATGCCTGGAAAAGACAGCAAAGACATGCTAATTGATGTGGCTCAGACAAGACAAAGGGATCACCTCTGCCCAGAAAGGGGGGTGAGGAGAACAAAGACAGACAGCAGGAAGATTTTGGAGGCTTTTGGGCTGGGGCTGTCAATCTTGAAAGATCTCTAAGCAAGATGTGGGCCCTGCCTGGTCTCATGCACAGACTGGCTATACAAACATCTGACAGCTGAACACCCTGAGCATGAATTTGAACTATGAGGTCAGTTTAAATAGAGATATTAGGGTAATATGCATGTTTTACCTTTTATTTTCTTGTGGTCTCTCCTGACTCATTTATAGTATGATTCTGCCATGATTGGCCATATTCCCACTTAGAATTATAATCTGAACAATAAACTTGTAGTTGTTTTATCTAAAGCTGTGTGATCTTTAGAGGGTGAGAGTGAAGAGGGCTAGGCACAATCCATTTCTTTATTAAACTGATAGACTTGACGCATGGTGGTTATGAGTGGGCCGCAATCTCTGTAGACAGTGGCTGTTGGTGTGGTGACTGGGGCCAGAGGTGCTTGCTGGGGGACCGTCATTCAAGCGGCCAGAGGGCATACACCTACTTCTTGGGACTGATTGCATGCCAGAGGCCAGAGTGGACTGACTCAGGAGTGAGTGCTCACTTGGCAAAGTGGGGTGAATTGGGGTTCAGGAGTGGGAATTGGGAGGTCAAAGTGGCACACCGGACTAGATCTCGTGAGCAGCCTGCCACAGGGGGGACACTTGTTGTGTCCCCTGTAGCCGGAGGATCTGGATCCCAGTCTCCCTGCAGCTGGTGAAGTTAGCTCTCTGCACCCACTCTCATGGCTCGTAAAGCTGTCATCATTGCCCTGACCAGGGGCATAAGGAGCTCACTCTCCATCCCCTCACCCCAGGATTTCTGTGCTTCTGCCAGCTGGAGGAAGGTCTTTTCTTTGCTTGGCCCCAGTCCCCATGCACACCCCTGAATATAGAAGATGAAGTGAAATTGTACAAAGTACATGCTAGGTGGCAATGTGCAAAGGATAACTGAAGTTCACTCTTACACTCACCTGATACTGATGTAACCTTCTACAGGCCAATCACCTCTCTCAGTGTTACAACAGCCTGAAGTTTGGTCTAATCTAAACTGGCTGCAATGACCAAGGGAGTCTAGAAATGCAGCTGAAGAGGTATAGTTCAGGTGTAGCAGCCTGACCATGCATCCTTTCCTCTACCTCTTTTCTCTTCTACGCCATCAGCAAGGAGGGGGAGAGGCCATTGAGTCCCTGCACTGGCTCTGCACCACTGGAGAATGATGCTTACACTGGGATCATGCTCCTGCATCCATTACATTGGCTTTAGAGCAATGTTACACTGGTGGCATGCCATGCCTGTTTCCACTTAGGATCCACAACTGTGAGCCCTCTCCAGGATTCAGATGTTTAAGTTGTTTCTTGCAAGAATGGCATGGCAGCAGACTCCTATGTCCTCACTGGCCACCCCCTTCATAAAACTGTTAGTCCTGTAGTTGGGGATTCATGTATGGACCCCCTCCCTCTCTTCCCAGTCAATTCTTCCTTCTACCTGATGAGGAGAAGGACTTGGAACATGGGTTTACTATTGCATAGGTGAATTTCCTAATCACGACACTCTGAAGTTCTTCTCACCCTCTCCCTTGTCCAACGCAGGTTTATTTATCAATGGTGGAACAAGATTCAACAGAGAGACTGAAAGAGCCTTACATCACAATATTCTACAGTCCAGTGGTTAATGTACTCACCTAAAAGTCAGGAAACCTATGTTTAAATCCTTTTCTCCATGCCAACTCATCTGGCTTACATAATTGTCAGAAAATACATAAAATCTTTCCAAACTACATTGTAGAAGTCCTTGTATTGGTCCACCTGTACTCAGTGCTAAAGACACCAGTACATTTTCTATACTGAGCACTGAGTTAATTAGCCATAAAACATATACCAGAAAAAACTGATCAAGTGTTTCTAGGTGAAGGATATAATCCCATTCCCTCATTTCAGTACCCACACTTCGGGCACATTTAAACTGCATGTTCATTACAGCAGAATGTAGGGAACACACACTATATCCCTCCCTGGCACAGGTAGAAATACCAGTGGGAAATAATGAGGCACTGCTCTGGTGCATAAAGAAGAGCCTAAATCCTCACCCCACGGCCTGCTTCCTCCCACCCCAGTGGGTCCTGTCCTCCCCTCACCCAGCCCCCTGTTGCCTATGATGGACCCTCACATCACTGTAGGGGCCAGAACTAGCCCTCCAGCCCCCCGCTACAGCTCCCCCCACACAGCCACACCCCAGCCCACAGCTACACACACTCCCTACCAACCGCCCACCCCACAACTCCAGCTACACACCCTCTGCTACACATCTATTCTCACCCACCTTACACACACACACATATCTGCCGCACACAATCCCCAGCAGCCCCCCTCCCAAGCCCTTACCTGGGCTGTTTGCAGGCTGCCTGACACCAGCTGCTCCGCCCTGCAGGGGGAGATTCACACGCTCCCAGCCTCTCTCTGCTGGCTGGGCCTAAGGTGGAGCCACCAGAACGCTGCGTTTGGGCTGCTCCTGCTATTTTTAGGGGGATCCCTGGAACTCCATGTTCCAGTGCCTTACTCTATTTTTAGGGGGGGCAGAAGGCTACCTGCTTAAAAATAGGGGGCCCCAGAACTGTGTTCTGGTGCCTTCCCCCCTACTTTAACCCCAGCCTTTTCCCAGCCCTGCACAGCCCAAGTGGCTGGGCTGAGCAGAGAGGGAACTTTAACTCCAGCTCTTGGGGATGCTTTCAGCACACTTTGGGTGTTGTCACGTCACACCAGTGTGCCCTGGCACACTGGTTGGGAACCACTGCTCTACATAACCAAGCACAGTCTTCCCCTGCCTATACTGCTATTTTTTAGCCATGGAATGCCCAACTGCTTTCCCATTGCCACAGCCTTTTATCACCACAGGGAAAGGCTCCAGTAGTGGAGGCAGTGGGGAAAAGCACTGGCAGTTGGGAAAGGTTGGCGGGAGGTGGCAGTGGAGGAAGTCCCCAGTATCTCCCCACAGCCTGAGCCTTTGCCCTAGGCTTTCTCTGTCCCATTGAGCCACACACTGCAGCATGAATACAGCCTGCTTTTCTACAGCATCTAGGTACATATGCCCTCCGCCAGTTGTGTTCAGTGTTGACATACAGTATGTGACAGGAAAAAGCTAATGATAAGTCAACTCAATATTTAAAAATGCCTTTTTATGAGTAGATGTGGAATTAAAAATATGCTTGTAGGATATTTCAAACTCTTGTTTGTAGCATATGAATTTGGCCAACAGTATCACACCCCTCAGAACCTTTTGTTCATTCAGCACAGAGACTTACACATTTACCTCTTCAACCTTTTCAGTCCATTTTAAGTATAACTACTCTGCTTGTGACTTGAAAGTGGAGTGCTTTTAGTCTCATTGGCCCTGCTATTCTATTGAAAGTCACAGCAGTAAATTTCATGTCAGCCTACTATGTAAAACATGACAGAACCTAAAAAGAATGTAGATATCTACGAAGGCAATATCTATAGATTTTATTCTGATAGGTCATTAGACAGGAAACCAGAGACTGGGGAAGTGTGAGAGAAGAATTAAGCAAGCAGTCTCCCCGCCTTGTGCACTTCTTATAAGGACTGATCAAAACTGCAGTCCCTGAGCTCTCAAGAGTGCAGAGGCTGCTCTCTCCATGCAGGAAGGGGGCACAACTATGACTCTCCCACCCTCTGTACCTGCTTCCAGAATGGCACTGATACAGAGTAGAGGTATGCTGCAGTCTTTAAAAGGATGGAGCAGAAGATGGAGTCCTATTATGCACTGGGGGAGCTCTTGAATGCAGCAGATGTAATGGCTGTTGGGGACACAGTTTTCTGAGACAGGAGGAGCAGGTTACAGGATGCAAGGAGCATGAATGGAGAGCCCATTAGAGCCATGAGAACATTGTTTAAGTCCCACAAGGGAACTGGCTCTCCTGATGTAAGTGGAGAAGCCTTTTCAGAAATCATCCCCACAACAACTGATTTCCCGTAAATAAGGAGCTGAAACACTGCTAATGCTGCCAAATGCATTCTTAGTGAACTGAGCAGAAGGCCTGATTTCTTCAGCAGTAGTAGGTATGTCCAAATGTCCTGGATGGAATTCTCTGTCAGTTGGGTCCAGTGAGCCAAGGACCACACCAAAAACATCTTCCACTTTGCTCACTAGGCTGTCCTAGTAGAGGACTTTCTACTCTTGAGTAGGATTCCTTAGACAGCCACCAAGCACCACTTTTCTTCTTCATTCAGTCATGCAGTAGATGCATTGTAAGGTGCAGGAAGCTGAGGACAGGATGGAGGGTGTGGCTGTGGTTCTGAGTAAACAGCTGGGGATGGAGAGAAAGCAGTATAGGATGCTGTACTGAGAGACCAAGGAGGTCTGAGAAGCAGTACTGCTGTGGCTATGCAGGAGCAATGATGGTGAACTTGGCCTGATCACCCCTGAGTTTGAGGATGACCCAAGGAATTATCAAAATAAGGAGAAGGCCTACAAAAGAGTTGATTACCAGCTGCGTTGGAAGGCATCAGAGAGGGAGCCCAGGCTAAGCCAGCCTGCCCACCCCTCCATATCCCAAAGCAGAAGAGGTGACACTTTCTGTCTGGCCTCAACAGAAACAGGTTGATCACAGAGATGCTCTGTAGTATGAAGATGACCTGGAGGACACTTGCCTTCAGGGATCAGTGAGAAAACCCCATTGAAATGGTCTGCAAGATAAATCTGTGCCTCTGGCAAGTGAACTGCTGCTTCAGAGACATCTTCTTCAGTGCAGAATTGCCACAGGTTTTACCTCTAGGTAGAGTAACCTATGATGAGCTCCCCCTCGTTTGGTCACATAATACACTGCAGTGGTATTGTTCATGAGTATGCAAAACTGGGTGAGTGATAACAGTCCCAAAACGCATGACATGCATTATGCATGGCTCAGTGTTCCAGCATACTGATATGGAGTGAGGCTTCTTGTTATTAGCACCAGCTCTGTAGCCCTCAATTAATCCAAATGTGCCCCCCAACCCCAGAAAGAAAGTTTCAGTAACCATAGATTTGGTTGGAGAAGGCTGAGGGAAGCAGACTACTTGGTACTTGGGAGCTGCCTGGAGACACTCTTCAGTGGAATGAATCTAGGGCTAGTGGAAGGCAATGAAGGAATCTGTCCAGAGGATGTAGGGCAGGGTGATAAACTGTCCTGAGTCACATCTAAAGAAGGCAATGGGACAGAGTGGTGAATTGAACCACTTGTGTATAAACAGATGTGTATCCCAAGAGATTCAGACACAGCAAAACTGTTGTGGAAGGCTGAGATTTCAGACTGAAGCAGAGCTGTTAAATTACCTGAAAACAGTCAGCTGGCAGGAATTCTCTCAACCACATGGAATCTAATGATTCTGGTGAGCTCAATTTTTTGAGTGGGAGCCAAGGTTGACTTTCCAGTGTTTAAAATGAGTCCCAGAAGGGCAAGCAAACACAACATGATATTGAGGTGGGCAAAGACCTCCACTCTGTAGCCACCCCTCCATAACCAATTGTTGAGGTACAGGAATATGTGGATTCCTTTCCTCTTAAGATATGTTGTAACCACACCCAGCTATTTGGTGAAGATTCGGGATGCCAAATGGGGGAACTATGTACTAAGTGTTGTTCTCATATTACAAAACAAAGAACATACCTGTGACTCAGTAGAATTGCCACATGAATATAGCTGTCCTGAAGGTCCAAGGCAGTGAATCAGTCATTTTTGAGACAGCATGGGGAGGACAGGGAACTGATGGGCAGGATCCCTTGGGAAGCTGATCTGAAGGGGAAAGGCACCCAAGACAGCTGGCTGCATTTTAAAGAAATCCTGCTAAGGGCACAGGAAGATACCATTCCAATGAGCAGAAAGAACAGCAAATGTGGAAGGTGCCCAGTGTAGCTTAACAGAGAACTCTGTACTGAGCTAAAGCATAAAAAGGAAGCTTACAGGAAGTGGAAGCTTGGACAGATGATTAAGGAGGCGTATAAAGATTTTGCTCGGGACTGCAGGGACAAAATCAGAAAGGTGAAAGGACAATTGGAATTGCAGCTAGGAAGGGATGTGAAGGATAATAGGAAGGGGTTCTACAAGTATGTTAATAACAAGAAGAGGATCAAGGATGGTGTAGGTCCTTTACTGAATGGGGCAGGTATCCTCGTGATGGAGGATGAAGAAAAGGCAGAAGTGCACAAGTCCATGGGGCCAGATGATCTGCATCTGAGGGTGCTGAGGGAGCTTCCCGATGAGATAGCAGTACCACTGCTGGAGGACTGGAAAAAAGCAAATATAGTGCCTATCTTCAAGAAAGGAAAAAGGAGGATCCAGGGAATTACAGACCCGTCAGCCTCACCTCCATCCCTGGAAAAATCATGGAGCAGGTTCTCAGAAGAATCCATCCTGAAATACTTGGAGGAAAACAGAGTGATCAGGAACAGTCAGCATGGATTCACCAAGGGTAAATCGTGCCTGACCAACTTCATCCCCTTCTATGATGAGATGACTGGATTTGTGGATGTGGAAAGAGCCATTGACATGATATACCTCGACTTTAGCAAGGTTTTTGATACAGTTTTCCACAGCATTCTCGTCAGCAAATTAAGGAAGTATGGGTTGGAGGTATGGACTGTAAGGTGGATAGAGAACTGGCTAGATCAACGGTTTCAGCATGTAAGAATCAATGGCTCCATGTCTAGTTGGCAACCAGTAACGAGTGGTGTGCCTCAGGCGTCGGTCCTGGGGCCAGTTCTGTTCAACATTTTCATTAATGATCTGGATGATGGGATTGATTGTACATTCCATAAATTTGTGGGTGATACCAAGCTGGGGGGAATGGTAGACACGCAGGAGGGCAGGGACAGGATTCAGGGAGACCTTGACAAATCAGAGCAGTGGGCCAATAGAAATCTCATGAGGTTCAACAAGGACAAGTGCAAAGTTCTGCACTTGGGATGGAAAAACCCCATGCACTGGTACAGGCTGGGGAGCCATCAGCTAAGTAGCAGCAGTGTAGAAAAGGACCTGGGGGTCATGATGGATGGGAAGCTGGATATGAGTCAGCAGTGTGCTCTTGCTGCCAAAAAGGCCAGTGGCATACTGGGCTGCTGTCATGCTAGGCCTGAAAAGGCCAAACCATCTTTCTAAAATACATGAACTAAGTCTTACCTTTGAAGACATATTTTATGGAAATGCAATGTATGAGTAGACTAGGGCTTTGATATGCATTTATATCGTTAGTGGTTTCTTGATGATATTTACATGTATCCTGTTAGAGGTTAGCAAGGTGAATGAAGTGCTTCCCTATCTGTTACCATTGTTCTATTGGAAGGGGTCAAGAGGGAACATTAACATCTAAAGGAACCTTTGATGTACCAATGTAAACTGTCTGTTAATGGCGCTAATGCATTTAATTACCTGGGGTGCCCAGGAGGGGAAGGTTTTCCTTCAGAGGACAATATGTATTGCTATGCTCCACTTAAGAAAGTACCTGGGAACTGTCATCAAAGCTCACCCGAAGAATTGACCTGCAAATGCCCACCTTGCTAGCTGCAACTATAAAAAGACATTGGGAACCAAATTCCTTTGTCTCACATCTGTCCAAGCTTCTCAGGGAAAGTTTGGGCCGCAGGATTGAGATCTCAACCAACACTGGCCTGGAAACAAATTTATTTATTACATGAGCTTTCGTGGGAGAAAATCCTACTTCGTCAGACACTTTGAAGATGGGGGAACTTACAGGCTGGGAGAAAAACAATCAAGAGTGATTAGGAAGATTGAAGTGCTTAGCACATACCCCCTGCAACAAACTATGTTGCCAGCTTTGCCCACATATCTGCACAAAAGACACCATCATAGGACCTAACCAAGCCAGCTACTACATCAAGGGCTCATTCACTTGCTCATCCACCAATGTGAGTTCCAGAAATGTGCCCACGTCTTATCCATTGGACAAACAAGACAATCTCTGCGCAAAAGAATAAATGGGCACAAAACTGACATCAGAAATCACAACATTCAAAACCTAGTTGATGAGCACTTCAATCTTCCTATTAACTCTATTGAGTGTTAACAACTGTGCTCAAGCAAGTCAGTAGGACATCAAGACTTCAAAGAGAAACAGCAGAATTGGAACTGATATGCAAATTCAATTGTATGACAGCATGATTAAATTGTGACTATGGATTCTTCTCCCATTACAACAGGTGATTTGACCTCACCTTCCTCTCTGTGCTGTTTCCCAGTGTTTGAATCTTAACAACTGGTTTGATTTGCTGTTTCAGTATGACCTGATTGCATGACTTTCACTCTACTGCATTTATTTTTCTCCCATTCTCTTAGTTCCCCCATCTTCAAAGCATCTGACAAAGTGGGATTTTCTCCCCCAAAAACTCATGTGATAAATAAATTTGTCAGTCTTTAAGTACCACAGGAATCTTTGCTTGTTTTGCTGAACTAGAGTAATGCTGCTACCCTCTAGGAACTTGTCTTGTACCAGATTACTATATCCAATGCTTAGATAATTATGTGACTCCATTCACAATCACATCAACACCAACTACAGAGTAACAGTGGTTCAGTTCTTGTTCAGCAAATCATAGATTTGCTTTACATTGAAATGGGCAGTGTAAAATTCAAACTTTTTCCTTGGAAACCTATCATTAGCAAGTATTGAAACTGATCATGGCAGCTGCGCTTCGAAATGATCTTTTAAATAATTGACACCATCTCTCTTCAAATGAAGATGCCAACCATGTAAAAATACTTATATATCTAATTAGATGAAAGATGTATTGTATACAATATGAGCCTAAAGTATTTCGAAAAACTTATTTGCCACTCCCTTTCCATTTTAAGAGATTTGTACATGATGAATTGTGTTTCTTGGCACTGGTGTAGTGAAATGCCTGCATTTGATAAAAGTGAAGTCCAAAAGAAATAAACTACCAGTGCTGGAAGCACTAAGTAGATTTGATGTGTGATTTTGTTGTTTTGTTGTTCACACTTTTTTTCTCTTCCTTACTTCATTCTGTTGCCATAGAAATGAATTCAAACTCCAAACATGGTCCTTTTCTCTGCCTTAAAGGCCACTTGTTCCATTTAACTTAAGATATTCAGTACAGATTCAGAGAAAACCGAAGAAAACCCAATGCAGTTTGCTGTTTAATAAAAAGAACCTTAATTTGCAAGGGGCAGTGAATGAGTTGCACTGAAAGGCAGTGGGAAAAGGTGAATCTGTGTACCAGAAGATTGCCTGCCTTTCCCTATTATTAGGTACAAAAATAGAACAGTGATTTTAAATTGCTGCTAGTCCCAGCTCCTGGAAAGAAGAGGCTGCTAGGTAAACTAGTCTGATTTTTAGAAAAAATAGAGTCTTTAAAAAAAGCTGGGGAAAGACCTCTTTTTCATGTACATGACAAAGTGACAAAAAAGGCTTTATTGAGGCATGCTAATGAACTCTTAAGGTACTGAATGAGCTAAATGAGATGCAGTGTTCAGGCTGCCCATACTGACATTCATAGGAGATGTGGCAACTTCAGCGGTCTTTGTTAGTACTATTAGATGCATGCTGTAACCAGAACACATTCAGTTTATTTTAAAGGGTTTAAGTGCAATGGATCTTATGCTCATGGAGAAAGCATAAGTGGAGAAATTACTTGGCATCCAGGCCTGTTTGCCTCCTTTTATCTGGACTGATGGGAAGACAGATTTTTGTAATGAGCACACAGTCTTGTAAGGCAGGAGCTCTGAATTCTTGCTACTTCAGAGACATTTATCACAGACCTGCTGAGTTATTTTGGTGGGGGGGGGGTGTATGGGCCTCAGTTTATCCATCCATACAATAGAGAAAAATAATAATCTTATAAAGGTATTATGACATGTCATTAATATTTGTAAAATGCTTTTACATGGTTAGATGAATGGTATGGTGAAAGTTAAAAAACCCAACCTTTCCCTGACAAAAAAATCAAATCAGATATTTCATCTCTTCTGCCAAACTGACAGCTGGTTGTTTGCTCAACTGACTGCCTGGGAACAGAGGAAAATAAAGACCTGAACGATAAGTATCAAAGGTCCCTTTTGCAATGCACCAAGGCCATCCAAGTTGTTCAGTGCAAGAATATGAGCACCCAGACTGAGAAAAAAAAGAATGTAGAACTTAGATTTAACACATGAAGTTGTAGTGTGTTTCAGGAAGCACTGAATTGACATGGGGCATAAGAGAACAGAAAGCTTGAAGAGAATCACTAACATATTTTCAAGAAAAGTAAGAATTTTGATTAGTTATTCCCATGATGAGCAACTGCCAGAGATTAGAGAAGAATCTATATCTCCCATTGCTTACTTCTCTGCACTAATGGCTAGTCAACGCATTCATGTCTAACTGCATCTTTCGTGCTTGAGGCATTCTAATATACTTTTCAGTGATTTCTTTGATTCCAAGGCTAGAAGGAACCACTGTGGGCTAGTCTGATTTCTATAACACAGGCCATTGAACTTTCCCAAAGTAATCCTTAAAACATATCTTTTAGAAAAACATCCAGTCTTGATTTAAAAATGGCTAGTGATGGATAGGCCACCAGGATCCTTGATAAATGTTCCCTTGATTCATAACCCTCATTATTAAAATACCACCCTTCTTTTCCAATCTGAATTTGTCTAGCTGGATACTCATATGGAGGTACCCGTAGTGGTTATTATCCTTCTTTCAATAGAAGCAGCCAGCAGGAGCTGAGCCTTGAACATGATATCTCTTTTAATGAAAAACTGGCTATTAAGCAAGATACACCTTTTTTTTTTTCCAAAAGTGTCACAGGAGATGAAAGTCACAGCAGAAACTCATTGATAGACCTCATTTCATCCAGAGAAGGTGGCCATTGCCATATAGAGCATTACAATCTTTCACTCCTGAACATAATGGGATGTGGATTCTAGGTAATAGTCTCATTGGTGTGTTCAGTGTTTCTCAACCCAATCAGCAGACACCTGCAGCCCATGTGACATCCTCAGGGCTATACATAGAGAGCCACATAGGTGGCCCACAATGGTAAGTAGATTGAGAACCACTAGTGTATTTCACATTTAGGGATAAATTTGGATTTCAGTTACATTGGCAGAACTGCTCTGAAATTGAGAGAATGGAGTCAGAATAACTAACAGCTAAATTTAGTCCACAGGCCCAAATATAAGACAGCAAACAAGGAATACTATCCTGCACACACTGCTCACTGAGGGATGAAGTTCATGAAATGGTTGCAGAGTAGAGTTGGTTGGGAATTTTTCCACAAAATATTTTTCTCTGAAAAATGCTGATTTGTCAAAGAACAGAACCATTCACGTGGAAGAATCAGTTTCAACAAATTTCCTGACTCAAAAAAATGTCAAAAAATGTTTTGTCATCTTGAAACTAAGTTGGTTCAAAATGACTTTTCATTTTGAAATTTAACTCAGTACGTACTTTAAAAAATCATATTCAAAACTATTACATTTAAATTGACCTGAACCAAAATCATGAGCAAAGCCCACCCTCCTGAATGGCCCCTTTAGAATCCTGCTCCCTGTTGTACGGCAGAATGATAGTGGCTATATAGTGGAGAAGATTCCATGGCTGCAGAGGCAAGGGTAAAATTTGCTATTTAATTATATAAATTATCAAGCTTGGCCTCTGACAACCTCACTGCTGTCACTGTTCTACAGTGTCAGTGGTCAGCACACACCCAATCAATAGTGAGGAATCTGAAGTGACAGTGTCCTGGCTGAGAGATGAGGAAGCTACACATAGAGCTGGAACGGTAACAGTATAATATCATACAAATGCAAATGGGTGGAAAGCCAATTTGGAAAGTTATATATTAAACTCAGACTGGAGAAAAAAAAGTGTGAAATATTAGACTGGAAAGAAGTATTGCTTTCATGTACATAATCACCCCACAGTTTCTACAACCAGTTACTGAAGGAAGATCTAGTAACAGAGCAGCAAATGACAGCCAGTAGGAGAACATTATTTTTAATATACATATCTGTCAATCAAGCTCTAAGCTGGTAGTTGCGAAGAATGACCTAGTTGTCTGACTCTTGGCACAAGAGACTGCCCTGTGGGAAATAGAAGCCTGAGCCCAGTAGCATGACTATAATATGGGCCTGGCAGGGGAGGTATGGTAATGATTAGAGCTGTGGGAGATGGAAAAAAAAAAAAAAAGAGAAAATCATTTCATGAACATTCACACTAGAGGAGTGCCATTTACACAGATAGATAGATAGATAGATAGATAGATAGATAGATAGATAGATAGA
>ML681989.1:47215699-47242450 GCA_007922195.1 Podocnemis expansa
AGATAGATAGATAGATAGATAGATAGATAGATAGATAGATAGATAGATAGATAGTCAAAGGCTGGGAATGCAAGGAATTCATTTAAATGAATGTGAATGAAGTACTGTGAATCTAAAACTAGCTTAAGCATCAATGCCAAGATATCCTCCAATCTTGTTTATCTTTAGGCATTTATGACAGCTGACTCCAGTCCCTCTTACATCTTTCACTTTTAATGGAACACCTTGCACAGCTGTTCCATAACAGTAAATGTGCTAATTACACTCAGGCAAAATCAATGAATGAGCCAATCAAGGTTAGAAAAAATTGTCTAACACTATTAATTTGAAAATGTATGTATTCTTTGTGATTTTAAAATAAATGTATCTAAATCTGAGTTCCTTTATTTTCATCTGTCAACTTATAAACAAATAAAAGTGCTCCTGCAACAATTTAGCTGATTATAATCTATATTCAGTAGATTAAAACATTTGTTACTTATTTTGGGAACTAAAATATCCCATGATTGGAGGAACTCTATAAAATGAATTTTGAAACCATGACAGTCAGACTTTATGAAAGCTAAATGAATAGAAACCTCTCTTTGTATGGTGGGTAAGTTAGAACCACTGCCTATCAAAAAGAATATTCTTCAAAGGTTGTCTTTCATTTTATATATTCTTCTATTTCATATTCTAGAGTCACTGTATATTTTCACCAGGTTAAGGATTACAATTCATTTATGATGGGGAAAAAAGAGGAGTCTGAAAACAGTTATTGATTAAGACCATTGAAAACACATTGAAAACTCATTCTGCTGCCCAATTTAATGGAATACCCTGAACTCATATGTTTGGACTGAAACTGAAATTAATGCTTTTGTTCTTCTTAGACTAAGAATGTGTGCTTCTTAAATCATAGACTCTTTTGCTCCAAAGAAAATTCAAATTCTCACTGCACTGGAAATCTGAAAGAAACCTGTTAAAACAATAAACCTTATAATGTACTCATGTTTTCCTTCCATCTAGACAATGGTGGAATTTTTCTAGCTTTGAAAGTAAGTCATGTGTCAACTAGCATCTATGCAGAATTATCATTCGGTTACATCTGCCGGCATCAATAAAACCATTTCTTTAGAGCAGCAAAGGTAAATTCAATTCGACCAGTTCTTTTATTAGACCAAAAGATGTATAAAGTGAAACCGAACAAATTTTTATTTCTAGTTCTATCTCCCAAAGACTTGCCTTAATATATCAGTCTACTTAATTTAAGAGATAGCATATCAAGTGAACACTGAACAGAATGGAGCAGGAAACTTAATGCTTAGACATCAGACTTATATACCTTTTTACTCCTACATCTCATATGAAAGCCCAATATGACAATTATCTGTCAAGGACAAGTTACACTAAGAAGGTACCAGTAAATGGAACAACTGGAGTTAGACTCTTTGTCTATGTCTGCATCTAGAATTTTAGTTTGGACTTGCAGGTCCAAACTAAATAAGTCCAAGGTTAGTCCGAACTAACCTCAGGCTAGTTCGAACTAACCTGGACTTTTTAGTTTGAACTAGATGCGTGTTCAAGTTTGAAATAACATTTTGCACATATTTTACACACCTGGGAGTTGTGAACAAGGATTAATTGCTGAATGATTGAAATTTTTAAACTTTTCAAAGCCAAGGGCATTCTTCTTTAAAGAGAATGTTTCTGATGGCCTTTAGAAGTGTCATAGTTATTGGCCCAAACATGATTAGGTATGCACCAAATCACAGAACTTGACCCAACCATTGATCAAGCCAAAGCGAAGACTCCCATGGATGAGAAAGGGAGCTAGCTAGATCACGTCCTTACTCTAGTTTCTATTTCCATCTATATCAGTCCTGGCAGCTCAGTAAACCTCTCCAATTTGGACTGCTAGCTTCACAACGTATGTTTCTTTGTGAGGTAGCAGTTGTCTGCCTGTCTGGTATTTCCTTCCAGTCATGCCAAATCTGCAGTAATCTGCCTCTTCTTGAGACTTGGGCCTTGGGCTAGGTCACTTTAATTCTTCCCTCTTCTGGAGTAAGACATAATCAAAAAGTGAGGAGAATTAATGCAAATAAATCAGTTAATAGGAAATAGAGGGGAATGTCACCTCGTAAAAGGAGACAGAATTTGGTCCTTGCATCCTTCAGGGATAGTCCTTTGAGAATCCATCATTGGGAAGTTCCTATCTTCAGCCAACCCATTCCTCCAGAGCACAGGGTCTGTTCTATTCCCTTGTCTGACAGTAAATGAGCTTCTTACACTCTTTCTTTAGCCAGTGCATGCTTTACAGGTGTGACAAGGCAGAGCTATCTGAGCCCAGAATAACTTTGTAAAACTTAATTGTCCAGTGTTGTGTTTGTTATGCCTCATATCACTTCCTTACAGTAGCCCAGTGACGAGCACCACTGAATCTGACCTATGCAAACAGAAAGATCCTCACTGGTGTGAACTTGGACCTACTCTCTTCCAAAACTGCTGGTACTGATTATAACCTAAATATCCATGTGTGACGGGGCAGGCCCGCCCCGCACTCAAGCGGGCCTATATGCCCGGAAGAGAAGGGAAGCCCCGCCCCTCAGGCCCTGCTGGGCATGCTCAAACAGCTGCCTAGGTATAAAAAGCTGTGATTCCCCTCAGTTGGGGGCTGGCCAGCGGAGGGAGCAGACGCAGGCTAGAAGCTCTCGCCCAGACTCTGGTCTGGCTCCTACCTCAACGGGGCAGATGCTGGGAACGCTAGAGATGCGGAACGCAGAAGGCACTGCTGACCAAGGCGTCCTCAGCCGTGAGGATCCTAGGACCCAGACTGAACAAGGCACCTGACCAGGTGGACATCAGGAGTCCAGGAGGGGCACCTCATAGCGACCTCAGGTAGGAAGTAGCCCAGGGCAGGGTAAATCGGGGTGAGCATTGGCCAAGTCCGGGCCTCAGTCGGCGCGTTGCGGCTTGGATCCCCGCTGACTGGGCCAGGATTCCCGTACACCCCAGGGCCCTGGGCTGGGGTTCAGAGGAGTGGGAGGGCCTGAACTCCCCTACCTGGGCCTACATCCCTCAGAGCGCCCAGCCGGGGCTTGGACTTGTTGACTTTGGCCGTTAGGCCGCACTGCCCTGACGTGAAGGGCCAGGACTCATTGACTCCGGCCAGTGGGCCGCACTGCCCTGACGTGAAGGGAGGGGACTCATTGACTCCGGCCAGTGGGCCGTACCGCCCTGCCCACAAAGTACCCCGCAGACAGGGTCAATAAACATAAGGCCATCAGGCCTTAGACCGAGAGCTTCCCTGTTTGTGAGCACACGGAGCTAGGACACTCCGCGACACCATGATAAGAACAGAAAAGCTGAAAGCATGCGAAGGATTCCTAGGTGCCTGTCAATGCCATTTCTAAGGGGCTTAACCTTCCGTAAGTTGACCTAACACCACCTCTTAAGGTCAACTTAATGATTAAATCGACCTCATTAAGTTGACTTTTGCCAGTATAGATGGTGCATAGCCTTTAAGTCGATGTAATAAGATCTACTTAAGGGTTAAGCTGACCTAACAGCTGCCAGTGTGAATGTAGGCAATCCACAGGAATTTTGAATGTAGACACTCTAAGGCTGTGTTTTCACACAGCAGGTTATTTTGATACGGTTGTTTCGAAACAACCGTATATTGAAATAACCCTTATTTCGGAACAACTTAATTCGAATTAACAAAATGTTAATTAGAAATAAGGGGAAAAAGCGGGAATCGAAATAGCAGGTTCACATTGTGAACTTGCTATTTCGGTACCTGTGTCAGGGGGCTGCAGCCCCCTGGGGGTCAGCCGCTGCGGCAGCTCACCCTGCAGCCCCAGAAAGGGGGCTGCAGCCCCTGGTGGGTGGAGGGGGGTGAGCGGATGTGGGGCACTGGAGCCAGCTGCCCTAGCTGCCTCCAAACCCCGCCAGAGGATCGGGGGCACCAGCCGGGGTTGCCCCCTGACACCGCCAGTGGGTCAGGGGCGCCGGGCTCAGCCAGCAGCCCGGGCTTCCCCCCTGACACCACCAGTGGGTTGGGGGTGCCGGGCTCAGCCGCCGGCTGCCGGCGGCTGCCGACTGAGCCCCACGCCCCTGACCCACTGGCGGTGTCGGGGGGGGCAGCCCGGGCTGCCGGCTGAGCCCGGCGCCCCCGACCCGCTGGCGGTGTCGGGGGGGCAGCCCCGGCTGGTGCCCCCAACCCGCTGGCAGTGTGTGGAGGCAGCTTGGGCGGCTGGTTCCAGCGCCCCACAGCTGCTCACCCCGCCCACCCACACCAGTGGCTGCAGCCCTCAGCACCCTGGCCAAGGTCCTAAGGGTTCCCTGGCCAGGGTGCTGAGGATCCAGTGTTGTTTCGGAACACTTTGTTCTGAAACAACACGTTCACACGCCTTGTTTCGAAACAAGGGTTTCGAAACAAGTTTGTTTCGACCCCAAATGGGGTTTAACTTGTTTCGAAACAACTGTGCGTCATGTGAACAGCTGAAACCTTATTCTGTTGTTTTGAAATAAGGAGGCTGTGTGAACACAGCCTAAGTCAACTTAACAAGATCAACTTTATGTCAACTTAAAGTCAACCTTGTTAAGTTGACTAAACAGAGCCTCCAGTGTAGACATACCCTAAGAGTCTGGTGCTATTACAGCTGATTGTCTGACTTCTGTGCAAACTTCCCCTGACAAAACAAACTTTACATGTAACCTAGTATCCCTCAGGCCACTAACACTGGGTATGTCTACACTATGGGCTTACGTCAACTTAAGCAAAGCCCTGGCCACATTTGGAGTTCATTAAGTTGAATTAAGGGCTTCCTTTGACTTAATAACTCTCACTCTTTAAGTTGACTTAGGCATTAAGTTGACTTTATTAAGTCAATTTAATGCAATGTGGCCATCTAAGTCAACTTAAGCCCTATGTAATAACATGTGCCTGCTGACGTCAACTTTGTATAGTCAACTTAAGCAAACACATTTTTTATTAGGACACTTTAAGTCAAGTTAACCAATTTTGTTAAGTCGACCTAAGAGATGGGTGGACTCACTAAGTTGACTTGATGAAGTCGACTTTAAGTAGACTTCCTTCAGTCAACCTCACAAAGCTGACTTAGCTTTTGTAGTGTAGACATACCCACTGGTTGCTGCTTCTCATAGTTATTTCCTCATTTCACCCAGCTCTATTGGGAGGAGCTTTCACAACAAAACAATTTATTTGCAGCAAGTTTTTCCAGATAATCAGCCTAAATTTTCTGCTTTTCATTTTATCCTATTACTCTTAGTTATATCTCCTGGTGCTATACTAAAAAATTCTTTCTTTGGTGAAGTCAAACATTTATAGATTCATATCATGCCTGCCCCCTTCCCCCCCACCATCATTTAGCCAATTTGGTTTTTTTTATCCTTCATAAATACCTACAGTCCCCATGGAATTTATATCAGTCTTCTCTAAATTCCCTCTAATCAATCAATATATTTCTGGCTATATGTTGCCCAGAAATGAAAAAATGTCTTACAGATGCACCAGAGACATATTGAAAACCATGATTATTACCAGCATAGCATCAATACAGAACAACATTCCTCAAGGTCCCAGTTCCAGCACAGGGCTTAACAGGGTAGCATAAGAGCAGCCAACTAGGGATCACTAGGATGCAGTAGTGTGCTAACCATGCCCATTCCCACAGGCATGACCAGGGGTTAAAGTATAATTTGGGGAGCCCTGGAACCTTCCTAAATTTCTGCACCCTCTTCAGCAGGTCTGGGCCCCTCTCAGGTGGCCCTGGGGCCCCCTCAGGTGGGCCCAGGCCCACTCACATACCCCAGCTTCTGCCCCCAATATCCATTCCCCTGTCCCCAAAATCCACCCTCAGCCCCCAATATCCACTCTCCTGCCTCCAGGATTCCTGCAGCCCCAGCAAATCCACCCTTCTGCCCCAATAGCCACCCTCTGCCCCCACTACCCACCCCCAACATGAGCTGGGCTATTCCAGGCACTTACTGGCAGCCATGCACTGGGCTGGGAGACAATCCCTCCTGCAAGCAGTGCTTGGAGGCTCCTGCCTTCAAGCACAGCCTGCACATGAGGGGGGAGCCAAGCACACCCCTCACTCTTTCCTGCTTGGCAGAACATGACAGAACAGTCTTCTGGGGCCTACTGTTTTTAGGGGCTTAGTGTTCAGGCCCCTAAAAATAGAAAATGGAACCAGAACACTGCATTTTTAAATGGTGGGCCCCAAAATGCAGTGTTCTGGCTCTATTTTCTATTTTTAGGGGACCCAGAATACTGAGCCCCTAACAATAGTGGGCCCTGGAATGGCATTCTGCTGTGTTCCAGTGTACTTTAACTGCTGGACATAGCCCATCTGTAATTGGTAGATGGAGGGAGGAGATCATGTGAACCTGGTTAGGACAACTTTAACACTTCCTGGACTGCAAGTATCTGGTACTACCTGTAAGTGAGAGCCCACCACATTAGTAATATGCCAACAGCACAGCTCAAAATATGGCAGACTGATTAGGAGATGAAACTATACAGAGAACAACAAAATCTACCTATGTGCTTGCAACCTCAGTGTATCCACGACTCAAGGCATCACAGTTTTTGCATGACTTGGGAGAAGACTAACACTGTGAAACAGTAGTTAGGGAACTTTGAGCTTTCAGGAAGGACAGATGATGAACTGAAACAGCAGTATTTTCTGGTCAGCCAGCACCAACTTGAAAGAAGCTCCTTTATCAACTTTCACAGCCTTTTTCAAAATATCATTTCCTAGCCAAAGCGGTAGAACCAGTTCTGGAGCCCAGGATTTCATAGACAACAGCTTTGTAACACAAGGAAAGGTGATAAAAAGACATTGACCTTTATTTCCTGATCCAAGCACATGATGTGATACATGGTTGCAAAAGGTGTTTGTCACATGATAGTGAGTAGCATCTGCTTCCTTTTTTGTTGGAAACTAAAGTGCAAGTAGAATATACCAAATAAAACCAACTGTAACTATCTAACAAAGGCAATTAATAAAAACACAAAAGTAGAAGCATCTAGGAGGGAGATCAGGGCCTTGAAGAACTGTCCATAACTATCATCTCTGAACCTCAATGTTCTTCTCATTTCACAGCCACTAATCATTGTCAGAACAGGCCTCCCTGCTGCTTATTCTCAAAACACTTCCTATTTAGCTACTAAGGTGGATGATCTTTTTGGAACCTGTATTTGGAACCTGGAATTTTTCATTATGAATGATTGGCTGTCTGACTGTTACTTCTCTCAGCACAGAAGCACTGTTAATAGTGTCAAGATTTTAGCATTTTTCTAAAAGCCCCAGCTGCCAAACCATGATCTTACATGAAAATCTCACCTTTCATGGAAAAAAAAATAAGTGACTAACCCTCAAGTTTAAAAGAAAAAGCTTGAAAACATTAATCGAGTGTTCCCCAAAGGTTCAAACTCTACATTTATTATTCTTTAAATCTCATGATTTTTAAGTCCATCTCATGCTTTTGTGGGGAGGGCAAACTCAGGAGTTTTGAATATTCAGGGTTGGCTATACAGCATCGGTAGTATTCTGAATGTCCTGGAGAAAAAGCCAGTCAGTGTCCCTTTGGTTTTATTTAGGTGTCTTATTTTCCTCCTGAGGTATTGACCACAGTGGGTATGGGTATATGAATATTCCATGAATGACATAGATGTTCCCTTATCAGTTTGCAAGAGAGTTTCTATCTGAAAGCTATCATTCTCTCTCATTTGTAAAGGGTGTTATTATTTTGACCTTTTTAGCATCTCTAGTCCCTGGAGTTTCAAGTCTTCTGAGGTCAGGATTATTAAGACTAAAATGGAGAAGGTTTTAAATTCACATCTACCCTGGGACTTCTAAGGATGTTTTTCCTTCAGAAGGGTCAAAGGAGAAGCTCTCAAACCTGGTGAGATTGCCTGGTGAATTTTAGGTAGATGGAGCTCCAGTTAGGTAAATGCCATTCAGCCAAGCATTAGAGCTAGACCCACAGGATTGATGTTAAATGACAGATATTCTATAAATCCAATCTTTTATATTCATTATTATTATTAGTAGTAGTAGTAGTAGTACATCTTCCAAGAAGTCTAGTCACTCTCACCCCTGCAAAAACTAATCCTGTTTATAATTGGGGAAAGTGTTAGAAATCTGTACTATACTAGAAAAACTACAGAAAAACTAATCACCATCAGCAAGCTGAGAAATTGACAATAGGGAATTCTGATTTTCTTTTTTGGCTGCTGAAAGAATATAAGGATGGAGGAGGAGTACAAATGTTTTCTGTGGCTTCACAGGAAATAAACTGTAACAGCACAAAGTCTGCACAGAATTCAGTGACCTGATCTTTCTATTGTGTTCCAGGCTTCCAAAATCACTAGAGCTGAGAACTGTGCTGATGATACTTGAAAAAATGCATATGACTGACTACTCACCTTGTTGCTAAGTTGAATTTCCTCCTTCACTTCCTTTTTTTTATTGACACATTATAAGGTCAATGGTTCCATCAGCTGAGACTCAATATTATGCCAAAGGACTTCACTCTATCTTGATTTAGCAAGGCTCTTTGTGTTAAATCATGATCTCCTGAAGACATTTTAATTGGTTGTTGTCTGTTGGAAACACATTAATGACCAAATACTACATATTTGGGTATTATGGATAGTCAATACTGAATAGCTAGTGCTTGCCTTATAAATATGATAAAGGTACTTTTAATGTGTAAATGACCCAAAATTCTGTACAATTATGGCCTTTTACAATGAAGAAAAGAGAATCCAGCATAGTACATTTCCACAAGTAAAACATGGAGCAGAACAGATTCATTATGAATTAATGAAATAAACTATACATTTACATTACTGTGGCTTTAACCAAAACCAAGGGCTTGATTTTTCCCATCACCTGCACCAAGGCAAGTTGAAAACAACTACCTGGATGTTGGTAGAGCTAAATTGTACTGAAAACTTGTTAAGTGAGAGCCATGGGTCCAGATGATGAAGATGTCATCAATGTAGCATTGGTAAAGATGAGGTGTTTTGGGATGAGACTTGAGGAATAACTTTGAAGAGAATCAGGTCTTAAGTGTTTGTTCAAATGTTACTTTTCAAATATTTTACAGTGAAGTCTATGAGGAAATCAAGTGATGAGTAGGCTGACCAGCCAATGTCAGCATAATAAATGTTTTCTAATATGCAAGCAGAAATGGAGGTTTTGCAAGTTCTATAGAAACTAATCCCAAATGGTTAAGGGGGATTTTCCTTTTCCATCTTTTTCTAAATCAATTGTTAGTTTACCAGTGAAATCTTAGTCCCAATGCTTGAGAGAGGGGGAGATCATCTTTTAGAATAGGCCGTAGGTCCTTAATGATCTATTGCAGAGGTCTGACTTGAGGGTTGTATGGGGTGACTAGTGGTGTTCTGCTGTTTCTTTCTTGGGCCTTTACTGTAGCAGATGACTTGGGGGTACCCATCTAGCTCTGTCAATTTGTTTTCTTACTTCCCCAAGTGGGTACTGTAGTTTCAAGAATGCTTGAAAGAGATCCTCAAGATGTCTGTCTCTGTCTGAGGGATCAGAGCAGATGTGGTTATATCTTAGGGCTTGGCTGTAGACAATGGATCATGTGGTGTGTTTAGGATGGAAGCTCAAGGGATGTAGGTAACTATACCAATCAGTAGGTTTTCGGTACAGGGTGGTGTTGATGTATTGGTCCCTGATTTGTACTGTAGTGGTGAGAAAGTGGATCTCCTGTGTGGAGTGTTCCAGGCTCAGTTTGATGGTGGAGTGGAAATTGTTGAAATCTCTGTGAAAATCTTCAAGAACATCTGATGAAGTGGGATTTTCTCCCACGAAAGCTCATGAGAAAAGTAAATGTTAGTCTTTAAGTGCCACATGACTCCTTGTTTCTTTATTATCAAAAATTTTAATAAGAACACCTGGCAAAAAGTGATTCAGGTGCGAGTGTGCTGCCTTGTGGTTAGGTGTAGCAGTGCTTGTGGTTAAATGTAGCGTTTTTTAGGGCTTTTTTGTTTTTGTTTTCTGTGTAGCCCTATTGACCAGGTTCACTGCTGATCCCAGTTTGCATTGTGACTTGGTATTCAGCCAAGTAATCATGATCTCACACCAGATTGATGGCCTGTGTCCAAGCCTATTATCTTTCTAGACACTTGTGTTTGGGGTTTTCCTGGAGATGTTGTAAATGGTACAGACTCTAGCTAACTTAGAAACACCTCTTGACAGCTGTTGTGATGACTTGGGACTGCGAGCTAACACTCCACAGCAGGACCATCCCTAGGGGGGAGAGGGGCCCAGGGAGAATCAGTTTGTACAGGACCTCTCCATTGTCTACTTTTCAGGCAATGTTCCCTTTAATTTGATGATTCAGATGAACAAGCTATGAATGCAGCTGAGCAAGTTCCTGCTAGTTCTCTGAGCCCCACCAGGCTCCTTCCCTGCTGCCCACTGGCTCCCCGAGTGCATCCATAACTTGTTCAGCTGCATCATCAGCTTGGAGGGAACATTGGTGGCCATGTCATATTTTTTCTTTAATAAAATAAATAAATTTCCAGCCCTCAGACTAAAAAGTTGCAGAGAAAAGCAGAAAAACATGACCTCACTTTATTCTAAAAGCTCAAAAGCCAGAAGTCAGAGAAAATCAACCCCCCATTTATTATTTCTCTAAACATCTCTTGATTTTTAAGTGAGTTTGAATGATATATTTAGGCCTGACATGATTGTTTTTTAATGTTCGGGGTGGGCAGTCCTGAACGTGTCATGGTGATGTTTTATCAGCCTCACAGCCAAATGGATAAGAGCATTTGGTGGTACTCTTCTTTGTGGCTCTGGTTTTCTGTTCAAAATGGGCACATAATTCTACAAGTTTAATAAAGTTAGCAGCTGGTTACTTACCGGTAACTGTCCTTCTTCGAGATGGGCTGCTCACATACATTCAGTTACAGGTGTGTATGTGCCGCAGTGCACAATAGCTTGGAAAGTCTTTAGCATTAGCCTGTCAGGTCAGGGCACACAGCCAATGGCCCCTCCACACTGCGACTGTGGCTATATAGGTGACCGTGACCCTGACCCTCCCAGTCCCATATACCTTTGCCAACTCCATTAGCGGGGATGGTGGGAGAGACCTGAATGTATGTGAGCAGCCCATCTCAAAGGAGGACGGTTACTGGTAAGTAACCAACCGTTCTCCTTCGAGTGCTGTAGTAGTGCGTCGTGAAGGTATGTATTGATGACCACGTAGCAGCCCTGCAGATCTCTTGTCTTGGGACCTAGGCGAGGAAGGCCGTGGAAGATGCCAGAGCTCTGGTAGAGTGGGCTCTCAGTCTCTGGGAGAGGCATGTTTGACCTTCCATAGCAGTCTTCAATGCAGTTCACAATCCATTTGGAGATGCACTGAGAGGATACTGGGGAGCCTCTCATATGTTCAGTGACCGCCACAAACAATTGGGAGGTCTTGCAGAAAGATCACGTGCATTCGATATAGGTTAGGAGTGCTCTCCTCACATCCAGGGTGTGCCATCGTCTCTGGTTTTTCTGTCAACTGAGGGTCAGGATAGAAGACCGGCAGACAGATTTCTTGATTCATGTGGAAGGGGGTGACAACCTTGGGCAAGAACGAGGGGTGCTGACGAAGGACCACCTTATCTGGGAAGAAAACCGTATATGGGGTTTCAGAGGACAGGGCTCGTAATTCTGAGACCCTTCTGGCCAAGTTAATGGCTACCAGGAAAGCCACCTTCCAGGACAGTATGAGCAAGGTGGCTGAGTCCAAGGGCTCATCAGAGAGCTCTGTCAGAGCCCACAGCACAATGTTCAAATCCCACTGAGGAGTGGGTTTATGGGGGTGGGGAAAAAGTTTTTCCACCCCTTTCAGGAATCTATGACAGATGGGGTGTGAGAAGAGTGGAGCCCCATCTATTCTTTGGCAAAAGGCCAAAATTGCCACCAGGTGGACTTTCAATGAGGACAGGGATAGGCCTTTCCCTCTTAAATCTAGAAGGTAGTCTAAAGTTGCCTGAATTGGTGTGAAGGTAAGTTGTATGTCTTTGTCATGGAACCAAGTGGAAAAGTGGTTCCATTTTGTCATGTAGGTAGACCTTGTGGAGGGTTTTCTGCTGCCAACCAGGACCTTCTTAACCCTATCCAAGCAGCACCTCTCTTGCTCACTGAGACAGAGAGCATCCAGGCTGTCAAGTGCAGGGGCCCCGGGTTCAGGTGCCGAAGACAGCCCGAGTCCTGTGTCAGGAGGTCCACCCACCATGGGAGGCAGAGCGGGATCCTCACGGACATTTCCTGTAGGAGGGGAAACCAGTGTTGTCTGGGCCAGTCCGGGGCTATCAGAATGATGTGTGCCTTGTCTGTGAGGACCTTCAGTAGCACCTGGTGGATCAGGGGGATTGGAATGAAGTCATACATTAAGGCCCCCGACCAATTGAGGATGAAGGCATCACTGAGAGAACCCTCCTCCCTACCCCGAAGGGAGCAGAACCGAGGGCATTTGCGGTTCTGCCCTGTGGCAAAGAGGTCAACCTGAGGGGTTCCCCATCTGTTTGTCAGCAGGGAGAAAACCTCATTGTGGAGGGACCACTCATGATTCACAAGGGATTTCCTGCTGAGTGAGTCCGCTATGCCGTTGTCTACCCTAGGCAAGTGGGAGGCAGTCGGTGTGAAGTGATGATCTATAGCTAATTGCCAAAGCTTGGTTGCTTCCTCGCATAGAGCCGAGGAGTGGCCTCCCCCTTGACAGTTCGTGTAGAACATGGCCGCTGTATTATCTGAGAGGACCTGAACCACCCTGCCTTGGATCTGGTCAAGGAAGGTCATGCAGGCCAGCTTGATAGCCCGGAGCTCCTTCACATTTATGTGGAGGAGTCTGTCCTCAGGATTCCAAACACCTTGTGTGGAGATTCTACGATTCTATCAGAGGCCCCTGGACAGGTGGGGTCCCCAACCCAAGTTGGATGCATCCATTATCAGGGTCACTGAAGGCTTGGGCTCCCTGAATGGAATTTTCCCCATCGCAAAGTTGGGGTCCTTCCAGATTTGGAGGGACCCCAGGGCATGTTGAGGGACTGAGAGTATCTTGTCCAGGTGATCTCTTCCTGGTCGGAAGCTCATGGCAAACCACAGCTGGAACGGTCTCATCCGCAGGTGGGCTGTTCGGATCACCGAGGTGGCTGCTGCCATGTGTCCCAAGAGCTGCGTGCACCGGCGTGCTGTGGTTAGCCTGGGTGCCTGGAGCTCCATGATGATGGTGCAGATGGACCAAAATCTTGACAGGGGCAAGGACACGGTACCCGGTCGGGCATTTAAACATGCCATGATGAATTCCATGTCCTGAGTGGGGCAAAGCTTGGACTTCTCTGAGTTTATGCGGAAGCCCAGGAACTCACACAGATTCACTACCAGGTCGACATGGTTTTGCACCTGTCGACTTGACTTGCTCACTATGAGCCAATCATCTAGATGGAGGTAGATTCTTATACCCCTCCTGCGTAGGAAAGCTGTGACCGGTTTGACGCACTTTGTGAACACCCTGGAGCTAGCGATAACCTGAAGGGTAAGGTGGTGAAGTGGTAGTGGTGCTGTGCCACCACGAACCTGAGAAAACGTCTGTGGTGGAGTTGAATGGCTAAGTGGAAGTAAGTGTCCTTTAGATCAAGGGCTGCGAACCAGTCTCCGGGGGACAGGGATGGGACAATCTGGGGCAGGAAAACCATGAGGAACTTTATTCTCTTTATGTGTTTGAGTGCTCTGAGGTCTAGAATAGGTTGTAGGTCCCCGTTGGGCTTGGGGACTAGGAAATAGTGGGAACAGAACCCTTTGCCACGCTCTCTTTTGGGAACCTTTTCTATGGCTCTGAGGGAGAGTAGCTTCTAGCATTCAACCTCGAGCCTGCCCAGCAGTTCTGGGTTTTCTGATATTATGCAAGGGGGTGGTTTTCTGTCCCAAGGGATTGAAATGAACTGCATGTGGTATCCTCGTGCCACTGTGTCAAGGACCCACTGGTCTGACATGACATGGGTCCACCGTGGGGTGAAGTGGCAGGAGAACAGGGGTTCTGGAGAGCTGCCCTCTGAGGGACCATCAAAAATGCTGCTTGCGGCCCGAAGAGCAGTCCTATCCCTGTCCGCACTGTCCAGACTGTGAGGCGCTCAGCTTACCCCCTTTACCTGATTGGCTCTTGTCTTTCTCCAGGTCCCCAAGATGGCTCTGAGGAAACTGGAGGGATCTCGGGAACTGGGTCTGCAGTTGTGGCTGCTGTTTCAGTTGCTGTAACTGTTGCTGTAGCTGCTGATGCGACCTTGAGGAGCACCTAACAGGTTGAGGATTGTAAATTCCAAGGGACTGGAGCGTAGCCCTCGAGTCCTTCATACCATGCAGCTTCACATCTGTGGAAGATGTGAAGAAGTCAGGACCCTCAAAGGGAAGGTCCTGGATAACCTGCTGCATCTGCATAGAAAGGCCAGAGGTTTGGAGCCAGGCCAAACTGCGCATAACAACTGCGGATACCATTATGCATGCCACTGTATCTATTGCGTCCCAGGTTGCCGTGAGCACATCCCTGGATGCTCTCTCTCCTTTGTCCAGCATTGCCTCGAAGTCTCTCAGGTGCTCCTCGGAGACAGCTGAGCGAAGATTTCGCAGGGCCTCCCACAAGTTGAAGATGTAGCACGTCATCAGGGCTGAGTGGTTTGAGATACGCAGCTGTAGGGCAGCAGAGGATTAAACTTTCCTGCCTAATAGGTCAAGCTTCCTTGCCTCTCTGTTCTTGGGCATGGAGCTCTCCTGGCCCTGTCTCTCCCTTTGTTTGACTGCTTTGACCACCAGGGATCCTGGGGCAGGATGGTGGAATAGGAAGGGGAATCCTTCCGGGAGACAGAGTATTTCTTGCCCGCCACTTTGGACACTGGCAGAATCGAGGAAGGGGTTTGCCAGCATTCTTGGATGATATGAAACACCCGGAGCATAGGGGAATTGTGACCTTAGCCAGAGGGGCTCTACGGCAAATGTCGAAGAGGGAATCATCTTCCACTTGGATCACCCCCAGCTTCAGCTTCAGATTTGATGCCGTGCGGTGGCGGAGGTCCTGCTTGATGCAGGGATCTCCCTCGTGGTTGGTGGACATGTCAATTAGGCGCTCATTGGGTGATGAGGATGATTGAACCCTTGATTTCCTACATTGAGTAGAATCAGGGTCTGGCTCATCATCAGAGAAATCTAAGGACTCTGGCCCCAGTGATCAAGCATAATGGGAGGAGGCATCGTCTGCCATTGCATTCAGCCAGTCAAGGGTCCACTCATTGTGCGGTGACCTCGTTGGCAGCATAGAAGCCATGGGGGGAGCAGAGCAAGGGCATCGCTGGCGCTGAGCACCTGGGGCACATACCCCAAATCCCAGCACTGGTGCCCCAAGTCTGGTGGCCCCCCCGTCTCCAGCCTGATCAGGCCAGAGATCCGGGGCCCAGCTGTCCGGAGCTGTGGCAGCCCCATCCCCAGCCAAGGATCAAGGGCTCGGCTGCCCACAGCAGCAGCAGCCACTCTGTCCCTGTCCCCAGCTGGGGATGCAGGCCCAGCCGCCTGCGGTGTCATGCGGCGGCTTCCGGCCCTGTCCCTGGCCAGGGGCATGGCCTGCTGCCAGGGGGTGGGGTCTGCGGGCCGGAGGTGGGGTCTGGGGCCATGTCCCAGGTCCCTCCCCAGGGCATCGCTGCCCCTGGAGCAGAGACCTCTCCTGATGGCCATATTCCCCTCAAGCTCGGTGATCCAGAGCTCTTTCAAAGCCACTTTCTCGGATGCTCCTCCTGTGGGGGGAAGAAAGGGGTCTTCAGAGGATGATCTGGATGACCTCCCCCCCGACATGCAGTAGTCTGGTACCGAGAGGTCTCCAGAGGACCGATGAGGCGGAGCCGTAGTACATGGCCTGGTGTTGGGCTTGACGGTACCAGGTTGGAGAAGGGTGAAGAAGGGCGCGACGGTACTGGTACCCATGCAGGTGTTGTCGGTCCTGGGTCTGATGGTACCAGAAGTGATGACACCGGAAGTGGCGGTATCAGCGATGGTGCCGGGTCCAGCGGTATTGGGCTTAGTGGCGGTACCACTTGGGGTGGTACTGTGTCCAGCAGTGCTGAAGGGGGTGGTGCTGCTATGGTCCACTTCTTCGTCTTCTGCACCAGAGCCAGATTTGAATACCCTTGGTGGGTCAGTGCCTGAGCTGGTGCCCTAGTCGGGGCAGCTGGGAGGCTACCAGGAGACCAGTGAGGTCAGTGCCAAAGCGGTACCATAGCGGGCTGAGATTTCGAGCCTGATACCGGTGATCAGCGGGGATCCTGAGCCTGGGCCGATCGAGGGTCCGGCAGAGCTCTGGTGGCTCGGCCACCTTTGAGCAGAGCGGTTCCATTCCCTGAAATTGAGAGGAGATGGCGCTTTCCTTCTAGCTGAGTCCTTCGCTTGAAGGATCTGCAAATGGAGCACGCTGCCATGAGATGGGACTCACCCAGTCAGGCAAGGCATTTCTCATGCAGGTCATCCATCAGAAAAGCCTTGCAGCATCCTATGCACGGCTTGAAACCTGGCATTTCAAGTTTTGCGCAAAAGACAGGCGCTTGCGTTTCATTAGAAAACACTGATCCGAACTGACACTGATGACAGAAAAAGGAACTAGGAGGGTCAGGGTCATGGTCACCTATATAGCCATGGTCGCGGCGTGGAGGGGGTGTTGGCTGTGCGCCCTGACCTGACAGGCTAACGCTAAAGACTTTCCGAGCTACCGTGCACTGCGGCACGTACACGCTTGTAACTGAATGATATGAGCAGTGCTCGAAGGAGAAACATTTTTCTTAGCTCAAGTTTTTGTTAAATTGCAAATTGAGAGAGAGAAAGAGATGCTATTTTTGGATGATATCAAGAAATAAATTCAGTTCCTTTCTTAGCTTAAAGCACTAGATTCCAGTTGTCTAATGTATGTTATTTCCTTTATACCCTCTGACTCTTTCCTTTGCTCTCTTATTTTAATATATGTATTCATACATTCCTCATTTCTTTGCAGCAGATCTAAGTAATGAAATTCAGGTATTGTTTGAGGATGAGAGGAAGAAATAACAGACCTTTGGCCTCCTGTCAGATATGTGATGAAAAACAAACAAGGAGTCCTGTGGCACTTTCTAAAAGTTAACATATAAATAAATCTGTTACTCTTTAAAAGTGCCACAGGATTCCCCGTTTGTTTTGTTAAACTAAACCCACACAGCCATCCCTTTAGAACTTGTCAACATGCTATGTATCAGTAATAGCACCAGGTTTCCCAATGTAAAGGATTAATTCATTTTCAAAAAAATAAAGACTTCAAAGAGAAACAGCCGAAATCGAACTAATATGCAAATTAAATTGTGTGAAAGCAGGGCTGAACCATGACTATGGATTCTTTTCACATTATAACAGGTACTTTGACTTCACCTTCCCTCTGTATGCTCTCTCCAGGAGTTTGAATCCTTACAAATGCTCTGATTTGCTGTTGCAGTATGACCTGATCCCATGTCTTACACTCCCCTGCATTTAGTTTCATCCAATTCTGTAAGTTCTCCCTCTTCAAAGTGTCTGACAAAGTGGGATATTCTCCCATGAAAGCTCATGCAGTAAATAAATCTGTTAGTCTTTAAGGGTGTGTTCACACAGCAGTCTTATTTCAAAACAACAGAGGTTGTTTCAAAATAAGAAACACCATGTTCACATGATGCACAGTTGTTTCGAAACAATGGGTTCCGTTGTTTCGAAACAACAGCATTGTTGTGAAACAACTTAAACCCCATTTGGGGTTGAAACAACGTTGTTTCGAAACTATTGTTTTGAAACAATGCCGTCTGAACACGTTGTTTTGGAACAAAGTGTTCCAAAAGACCATTTGACCCTCAGCACCCTGGCCAGGGTCCTGAGGGCTGTCCTTCAGTCCCAGAAAGGGGGCTGCAGCCCCCGATAGGGGTGTGAGCCGCTGCAGAGCGGCTCAGCCCCAGCCTGGGCTGCTCCCAAACCCCGCCATGGGGTGGGGGGGCAACCAGCTCAGCCCGCCGCTGCAGGGGCCGGGGTGAGCATGGCCCCGGGATTCCCTGGTGCCCGCTCCTGCCGGGGCGGGGCCAGGGATACCCCCGGCCCCACCCCTGGCAGGAGCAGCTGCGCCGGGGAATCTTCGGGCCACGATCACCCTGGCCCCTGCAGCAGCGGGCTGAGCCGGTCGCCCCCTACCCCACGGCAATGTTTTGGGGCAGCCTGGGCAGTGGGCTCCAGCCAGGCGCCACTGACCCCGCGGTGGGGTTTGGGGGCAGCTCAGGCTTTAAGCCGGCGGGGCAAGGCGCCGGGCTGTGCTTCACCCCGCGGGTGCCTGCTGTCCCCTCCCCAAGCAAAATAGCATGTTCACACTGTGGACATGCTATTTCGCTCCCTTATTTCGAAAACACCTTTTTTGTCTTTCAAAATAAGGTGTTTCGAAATAACACTTTATTTCAAAACAGCTTGTTTTGAAATGTCTTGTTTCGAAACAAGCCCTCTGTGTGTGAACATAGCCCTAGTGCCACAAGACTCCTTCCTTTTTTTGCTTCTCCGTAGTGTGCTCCAGGCTGCTTTCCTCTTTGCCATGCTTTGGAACTGCTGGGCTGACTGTAATTAGTGACAGCAGGGCATATTTACAATGCAGAGAGAAAGATGAAAGACTTCTTTAATGTGTTGATTGATGTCCATTTAGCCTTAAAACTCAGCATTTTCATATAATTACTAGCCTGGCATCCTCTCTTTCACCTGCAATAGATCATTATCTGCACAGAAAAGTCAATTCAAAAAGCCATCAGTGAAGGCTGACTACACTACCTCACAGGGTCTGAGTCTTCCTCCCTCCAGCTACAAGGGGCTTCCCAAAGCATGGGGCCAGGGAAAGCTGCTCCTCTCTTCCCCACTTAAGGATGGCCCTGCTCCACAGATAAGTGTCTGAGTCTGCCACCCTCTTTGTCCTTTGCCCAACATGTATCTGTTGATCTTCAGAACTTGTTGCAACACCAAGTTATTTTCCTATACTTAGCTAATTTGGGCTGAGTGAACATGAGTCACAATTTTCTTGCCGATAAGGATAGAAAAAGATTTTATATGTTTTTGTTTTATCCAGTTAAACTGTTTCTATGTGTTGGTAATATATATATTTAGGTGACTTTGACAAATAAAAATAAATAAACTCATGTGAGGAAGCTCTGAGTTGGAGAAATAAATGTCTTGTTTAGTTCAACTATTGAAAATAGTCAGTACCTTTCTAAAATAACTGTCTTTATATAATAGCTGTCACATCTTTATATGGCAGAACTCTACTACCCTGGCTTCCTAAAAGATACCCTGAAACATTTTTTTTAATGTATATCACAGAAGAATCTGATCTGTAAAATTTGGGCCCTGATCTAGAACCAATTATTTTTGAAGCTCAGGGGGGCTCAGAACTAGATACATTTCTATTATATTTATGGTACAATTGGGAGATACGTAATGGTGAATCCTTGACATAATCTGTCTGATTTGTACTGACAGGTACACCCATTGAAGAGTAATTAAAATTTGAGAATTGATAAGTTACTAAATGCAATGGATTCACCAACTGAAACCCAATACACAGAGAAATCAAATGACTTGTTCAGTGTCAGAAAGGAAGTTTGTGGCCAAGCTGGGAACCAAACTCAGAACAGTGCTTTGACCACAAGACCATCCTTCTTTCTCTACAAAGCTCCACTCTTAGATTAATATTTAGTGGCATTTGTTCAGTAGGCCCTATTTTACTATTACATAGAACTTTGTGCACATTGCCAATCTGTACACAAAATAAATTACCATATTACTCTATATTAATATTACCATAATATTATAGCAATAGTATTATATTACTGTATTCCTTTTATAACATCTCCTAGGTTATGCCTATGCTGTAGGCTCTGTTAAGTTGACCTAAAAAAGTCTACTTTAAGTCAACTTTAAGTTGACCTTGTTAAGTCGACTTAGAGAGTCCATATTGAAAATTCCAGTTGACTGCCTGTATCCACACTGGCAGGTGTTAAGTCAACCCTTCCTGGTGGCTAGGAACTCGTGGAGGGGGCCTGGAGATCAATTAGGTTGACTTAAGTGCTCTTCCCTTTTTACACTGGCTTAAGTTGACTTAATAAGGTCAACTTAAGCATTAAGTCAACCTTGAGCTGTTTATTTAGTCAACCTAAGGAAGGGCTTAAGTCAACTTATTAAAAGCCCAGTGTGTCTGTGGGGTTCTGTAGGTCAGCTTAACCTTCTTTAAATTGACCTATGGCTCCAGTGTAGACATACCCCTACATTTTACATTTACCAATGTGCTGTAAACTGTCCTATGCAATTAAAATTAAGCTAGTCAAAGAAATTAAGAGAACTTTTTTTTTTTGATGCATCAAGCTTGCTTTTTAAAATTGTGTTTGCTTATGTACCTGCTCTTTGGAAACTTTAGTAATGTGTCTCCTATTATTAGTATAAATTAGTGAGATTCTGCTAATTATTATCCATCAGATCCTTCCCATTCTGTTCTTTATATGAAAAAGAAAAATACAAGAAACTGAAAAATTTTTTAAAAAAATGAAAAGAAACTTAAGAGTTCAAACAAATGTTTTTGCCAAATTCTGTCAAAATCTGCAGTATATGTATGCTTTGAAAATGTCATGAAAATCAAATATGATTTAGCGTGTGATCTTCTTGAACAACAAAAATAGTCTAGTGAACTTTATTACATTTTGCATATACTGCACACTTTTTAATAAGAGGGCAACTATTCAAGGATTTCTCTGTGTGCTGTTACCTTGTTTAGGTCTCTACAAAATTGCCATGTATCATAGTTCAGGGCAATTATACTTGTTTTTCTTCTCTGCAGTACAGCAAAGCACTTATTGTCAGGCTTCCTGCTCCCCAGCCATTGCCTTTCTTTGATGGAGACCCTCATCTCACTCACTCCTGATCATGGTATTTCCAAGCAGCTCAGTCCCCTGACAATGCCATGATATCAAAGCAAGAGAGGCTTGCTTATTTTCTCTTCAGAGACACTTAATTGTGTGACCACCCACAGTTATAGTTACCAGACAACTCTTTTTAAGCAAGTCTATTTATCTTTATGGGAAAAAAAAAGTAAAAGAATCTACACACATGCCAGTGAGTTTATCAGAGCTCACTTTAACACAAGCTCTGGAGGGAGGACTATTTCAACACTGGGATGCATCAGTAGCAGTGTGGCCAGCAGATTAAGGGATATGATTATTCCCCTCTGTTCAGCACTGGTGAGGCCACATCTGGAATACTGTGTCCAGTTTTGGGCTCCACACTACAGAACTGACAAACTAGAAAAAGTCCAGCAGAAGGCAATGAAAATGATTAAAGGGTTGGGGCACATGACTTACGTGGAGAGACTAAAGGAAGTAGGCTTATTTAGTTTGCAGAAAAGAAGATTGAGGGGGGATTTGAAAGTACCCTTCAACTACTTGAAGGGGTGTTGCAAAGAGTAGGGAGCTCAGCTGTTCTCTGTAGTAACAGATGACAGAACAAGGAGCCATGGTTTCAAGTTGCAGCTGGGGCAATGGAGGTTGTATCTTAGAACTTTCTCACTTGGAGAGTGGTGAAGCACTGGAATGGGTTACCTAGGAAGGTCGTGGAATCTCCATCTTTGGAAACGTTTAAGACCCAGTTAGACAAAACCCTGGCTGGGATGATTTAATGGGAGCGGTCCTGCTTTTAGCAGGGGGTTTGACTAGATGACCTCATGAGGTCCCTTTGAACATTAAGCTTCTGTGATTCTATGATTCTATGAACACCTCAGCCAAGGGGTTTCCTTGGCTATGTCTACACTACAAAAGCTAAGTCAGCTTTGTTAAATCAACTTTATTAAGTCGACTTAGTGAGCCCAACCCTTCTCTTTAGTCAACATAACAAAGTTGGTTAACTTGACATAAGAAAGTGTCCAAATAAAAAATGTGTTTTTTTAAGTCAACTTTACTAAGTCGATTTAAGCAGGCACATGTTATTACATAGGGCGTCTTAAGTTGACTTAGATGGCCACATTGCTTTAAGTTGACTTAATAAAGTCTACTTAATGCCTAAGTTGACTTAAAGAGTAGGAGTTATTAAGTTGACTTAAGGAAGCTCTTAAGTCGACTTAATGAACTCCAGATGTGGTCAGAGCTTTGTTTAAGTCAACTTAAGCCTCCTTAAGTTGACTTAAGCCCATATTGTAGACATACCCCTTTTGGTTTCAAGTTCATCACAGTTTCAGCTGAGAAAAAACACAGAGTTTTACAGGGTCTCAGTAGGCCCAATTCTTCTAACCATTCTCTGAGGAGTGAGGCCCTCTCTAGACCAGAGCACTGTCCATTTATTGAATGAGGAAGAAGGCTCTGAACCTGTTTAAAACCTGGCTACTTGTCCAAAAAACCCTTCTTTGCCAGTTTCTCTCAGGAGAATCCGGTTTGCATTAATACATATGAACTTTTCCATGGGGTGGCTTCAAAGAGCTGATAACCAGAATCACATTAGTATTTTTCTCTTCCTCCTAAAAGAGTTATACATAATTTCACAATGAAACACACATAACTGCTTTTTTAATACAATTGTCCCCAAAGATATTAACCCTAATTCAGTCAGGCTTAACTTAATTTAATAAAGTTTATCTTCATTGTATAAGGTTTGTTCAGAATATTGCATGGCTTGTTTGGCTTGTTTTCCCCTGAGTGCTTCTTTCCTCTTGATTCCATATATACCTGGCATTTCCATTGTGTTGGCTTACAATAGTTAAACTGCATGGCCAACAGAGACAGGTGAATAAAATTCCTTGTCTGACCCAAAAGCTGCTTGTTGGCTCTATGTTGGACACAGACTTTAAAACCTAAATTCAGCATATGTACACAACTCCTTAAATGTCATCTTTACATACATCTCATAGTAATTAGGTGGATCAGCATGGCATAAGCTTTTATTAGAGACTCTACATGATGACATTTATGAACAAAACACATGAAAGCAATCTTCTGGGTAGAGTCAGTTTGCCAGGACTGATGGGATTTCCTGTTATAAAACAATGATCCTTTTGCCAGCTGGTACAAATGGGTTTCTGTGTTACAGAAGGCAAGGGAGGAAGGGGTTGTGCCCATGATCTCTCCTTCTATACCGGGTAGCTAAGCAAGTCCTGAAAAAGAAGAGGTACATAGTAGATCCTTTAAAATGGTGGCTGAGCTATATTTCTGACATGTATTCCCCCAAGGCATTGGCTATACATCACTTACAGCCTTGTAATATGGTCTGTGTAACTTTCCTATTCACCCTTACAGTGTACCTGTAATGCAAAGTATGTCATATAAGACATTTTTTGAATGCTTATGTCAAGTTCTACATTAATATTACAAAAGCATGTTTCTTGCAACATCATACATGTACACAGATATGAAACTCTGCCTGGACATGTTCCCAAAAGTATTTCACATGGCTCAAATAGAAGCAGACAAACAGACCTGTGTTTACACACCCAGCAGAAGTACACATACTAGAACAATGCAGCCTAAGCACCTTGGCTCAAGAAGGAAAGATTGTGACACAAAAAATCACCTGATCACAGGGAGGTATTGTGGGGTGGGGGGGTCAGAAAAAAACATAGACATTTGGAACTGGCTGAGGTGCTTTGTCAGATTGTCTCTTCCGGGCAACATGAAGGACTGACAGCTGCTCACAGGACAGAGTCTGGCTAAAGCCTGTCACAGCCAAGCCTGGGGGTAAGCAGATCATAGACTGGAACAGTGATCTTATTTTAGAATGTGGCTTTTCCTTTTATTTGATTTTGGTTATTTCCTCAATTGATTAATTATTATTTCATACCAGCTTGACTTATCTTCACTTAAAATCTCGGTGTAATCAGTAAATGTTCATTTTATCTAGAGCTGTTCAATGCTTAATGAAAGTGTGTGAGGTCCCACTAAAAGCAAAGGTAGGTGCATATCAATTTCTCTGATAAATTGACAAACACATGTAAATAAGCTAGCAGGGTAGAGTGGGCAGCACTGAACTTTGCAAGGCTATTTCCCAGGGTTGCACCTGGGACTGAATTGTTTGCTGGGTGACTGTCCCATGAGTGTGTAGTGAGAGTGTTCTTCCACTGTTTTAGGGACTTATCAAATGCAGGTGGCTGGGCATGAGCTGATCTAGGAGTGAGGGTTCACACAGCAAGGCAGGGTAAGTCAAAGCCCTGAAGTGAAGAACTGGCATGGCACAGTGGCACACTACTCCACATTGCAGGAGGGGACCATCACAACTCTTGCTGGTATGGAGCACTTCCATGTCCCCATGCTTAAATATGGGGTGTGGCTTAACAATCACAGTATAGCTCCCTAATATAATAAAATTACTGTGGCTGAAATTGTCAGCAGTCCAGAGACCACATCAGATTTTTTCCTATATGAATATGACATTTTTGTTTTTCTAACTTGGTTCTGAGTGACTTCTGTGAGATATCAAGTCGTGCAGTTAGCATGAACAGTTTACAAAACAAAATGACTCATTCTCTTAAAGTTCATCTTAACTCACAGATCCATAGATTCTTAGGACAGAAGAAATCACTTTGATCATCTAGTCTGATGCCCTATATAACACAGGCCATAGAGCTTCCCAGGAATAGTTCTTGTTTGAAATAGAGCATATCTTTTAGATAAACATTCCATCCTGATTTAAAAGTTGCCAGTGATGGATAATCGACAACAGCACTTTTAAGTTATTCCAATGATTATTTACCTTCACTAAATTTGTCTAGATTAAAATTCTAGTCACTGGAATTTTGTCTGATAAATTAAAAATCTCTCAATTATCAAAAATCTATGTCTCATGTAGCTCAATCATTTTTAACTCTATCTTTGTTAAGCTGGATAGATTGATTTTCTTGAGAGCATCACTATAAGGTAAATGTTCCAGTCCTTAAATAATTTTCATGACTCTTCTCAGTACTCTCTCCAGTTTATCAACATATTTGTCAAATTGTGGACTTCAGAACTGGACATGGTCTTTTAGTAGCACTAGTGGCAAATACAGAGGAGGAAATAGAATGTTCTTCTTCCTGCTCAAAACACACTTGTTTATAAATCCTAGGATTGCTGTGGTGGGGTTTACTAAACCCAGAAGCCCCCTGCTGGAGACCTCACAGTGCTACCACATGAATCCCAGGAAAGAAGCTGTGGTGATAAATTCTTCAATCAGCCTAAAGAGATTGTACAGGAAGCAGTTAATCAGAAAGAGGTTGCAAATGGTTAGTCAATCAGAAAGGCTGCATGGAGCAGTCAAACAGGGACCAAGAGGGTCATATAAAAAGATGTTGCAGAGCCAGAGAGAGTCATTTCCTTGCTGGAGCCAGTAAAGAGCATTTAGTGCTCCTGACTGGCCAAAGCGAACTGCAGCACCATTGACAGCTCAGTGCTGGCAGGGATTGGGGTGGGGTGAAGTGAGAAAGAGTGCCTGGTTGGCTGTTGAGCCCCAAAGTAGAAAAGTCCTAAACTAAAGGTAGAGCATTAGTGAAGGCAGGGGCCATGGGGAAGTGCTCAAAGGAACTGAAACCCATTTAATTAGAGACAAGATGACATGTAGCTGCTATTCTTATGGCCCCTGGGCTGGGATCTGGAGTAATGGGTGGGCCTGGGTCCCCTCCAGAGGCCATGGAGGAAGTGGCCTACAGCTAGACAGCAGTGAACTTCCCCCCCAAGGAAGATCTGAATTGTTAAGAGGACCAGCTGGGCTGGAAGAGACCAAGAGGGCAAAAAAATGTTGTCTCCAAGGAGGAAGTGCTGAGAGTATAGCCCAATATCAGGGCTGATTCTGATTATAGACACCCAAACAGAAGAGGTGCTCATGAAAAGTGGATTCCTCACTGTAACAATTGAATTTACCTTTATTATAACACTGTTTGACTAAGATATCATGTTCAGCTGATTATTGCTAATCCCTTGTCAGAGTCACTGCTTCCCTGGAAGTTCCCTGCCTTGTTCCTTGTTCCTAGATATATACACTTGTAACCCTTCTGCCAGGGCAGGCTGGCAGAACAAGAGCCAGGTTCTATATCTAAGGGTTTCCCAATGATGCAGCACCATGTACTGGAGTGAGCCCCCACCCAGATCTCTGGGAATCCTGCACTGTTCCCTGGGCAACCCAACAGGTAAGGCTTCCCCACTCACAAGGACGAGTCTGAGTGTAGTAAATGGAGCTTTTAATAGCAGTAAAACAAAAGTGCAAAAGGCCAAATAATAGAGATCATCACTAATCTAGGAAACTTAAGTACAGAGTGAAGTTCCCAATAACCCACACCGCATAACAGAACATACAAACTTAATGGCAAAACTGGCACTGATCTGGAGAATCAGTGCTAACTAGGCTCCCAACCAATCCTCAAGTATGTAGGGAGTGTCTTTCATGCCAGCTATCAACTGACACCATCTACTGTATATCAATAACAAGAAGAGGATCAGGGATGGTGTAGGTCCCTTACTGAATGGGGCAGGCATCCTCGTGACAGAGGATGAGGAAAAAGCTGAAGTGCTCAATGCTTTTTTTACTTCAGTTTTCACAAGCAAGGTCAGCTCCCAGCCCACTACACTAGGTACGGGGGACTGGGGAGAAGAAGAGAGGCCCTTGGTGACAGTAGGTCAGGTTAGGGACTGCTTAAAGAAACTAGATGTGCACAAGTCCA
>ML681989.1:47252450-47285299 GCA_007922195.1 Podocnemis expansa
AATGCACTATATATGCACTATAACCATAATGCCACAGTAATCTGCCCCTTGAATATGGCATGCAGATCTAGTCACTCCATCACAAAAAAATATGTATTAGAAATAAGTATAGAAAAGGGCATCAGAAAAAAACAATTAGGGAGATGGAATGGCTTCAGAAAAGCACAGATTAAAAGGACTGAGACTATTCATCTTAGAAAAGAGATGAATAAAGCAGGATATGATACAGGCCTATAAATTCATGTATAGTATGGAGAAAGTGAATAAGAAAGTGTTATTTATTCTTTCACATGGAATAGGAATCAGGGATCACCCAAAAAATTAATAGGAAACAGGTTTAAAACAAATTTATGAAAGTATTTCTTCACACAATGCATACTCAGCTGGTGGAACTCATTGTTAGTGCATGTTTTGAAGTCCAAAAGCATAAGTGAATTCAAAAAGGAATTAGGTAAATTCATGGGGAACAGACCCATCAATGACTACTAGGAAAGATGGTCAGGGATGCAACCCCTTTCTCTGAATGTCCTTACATCTGTTCTGCCAGAAGCTGGGAGTGGAAAAGAGTAGGTAGCTCTTAGAATCATAGATCATGGAAGATTAGAGTTGGGGGTGATCTCAGAAGGTCACCTAATCCAACCCCCTGCTCAAAGCATGACCAGCTCCAACTAAATCATCCCAGGCAGAGCTCTATCAAGTCAGGTCTCAAAATAACCAAGGATGGAGATTCCATCACCTCCATTAGTAACCCATTCCAACTTCCAAGGAAAAAGATTTTCCTAGACTTTCCCTCCTGTGACTTAAGATCATTGTTCATTGTTCTACCATTAGCTGCCACTGACAAGAGAGTAGCCCCATCCTCTCTGGAGCCCCACCGCATCCTTCAGGTAGTTGAAGGCCACTCTTCTCTTTTATACAGCAAGGCTAGGTCTATGCTAGAGGTCTCGGTTAAGCCAGTTTAAAGTAGAACTTATTGGCTATGTCCACACGATGCCTTTAAATCAAAACAACGACTGTTGTTTTGATTTAAAAGTTGTCATGTCCGAACAACGTTTTGTTATTTTGAAATGATGAGCCCTGCAATTTCAAAATAACGAGCCTTACTTCAAAATAGTAAAACCTAGGCTGAAATCGAACTAGCCGTTATTTTAAAACGGTTGTTTTGAAATAATGCCATTTGGACATGTTATTTCAAAATAACCATTATTTCAATTTAACACTTTTGCCCTTCCTCCCAGGGTGCCTTCTTTTTTCTTTATATTGGCTGACAACATGCGCCTGCAAGGGGGCCATGTTGCTACACCTCCCATCCTGCCCCCTCTCCTGATTCAAAATAGCAAGTCCTGTCTCCGGACTTGCTATTTCGATTTGAGGTTTTTGCTTATTTCAATTTAAGTTAATTTGAAATAACAATTTTCTTTCAAATTAACTTATTTCAAATTAATTTATTTCAAAATAAGCATCTACATGTGGACATAGCCATTAAATCAGCTTAGAGCATCCACATTCAAAATGCCTGGAGACTGCCCATGTCCACACTGGCAGCTGCTAGGTTCCCCTAGGAGTGGTGCATTATGGGTAGCGGGCCCACAGTGCACCACATCAGAGATGCCCTTTCTCTCCTGGCCACTTCTTTACTACAGGAAGTGAGTGACCACACCACCCTCCATACTGTGTGTGGCAACAGAGAACCCAGGGAAGTCAGGGAGCCTGACGTGGCCCAGCAATGTGCTAGCACAGTACTCTACATCCTCCATGCATTGCCCAGACTCCTCTGGCTCTGGACCAGGTGCTGCAGGGCAACTGCCAGTGCAGGAGCAGGGTGCAGCAGTTATTAAGATTCAAACACCAGGAAACAGTGCATAGAGGAAGGTGAAGTGAAATCACCTATTGTAATGGTAAAAAAATCCCTGGCCATGATTTAATCAGGAGTGCTCCTGGCCCGGGAAAAGATCTGGGGCTCAAGCACCAGGACTTGGGGCTTGCATGCCGTAAGCATGCTGCTGCCGTTGCCGTGGACTCAGGGCTCTGGCTCTGGGACTCGAGGCTCGAGCACCATAAGCCTGGAGCCAGTGACACTGCTGGATTCGAACCTGCTTTCACATAATCAAACCTAAAAGAATTAGACAATTCTTTCTTCCTTCCTTCTTTCTTTCCTTCCTTCCTATGTACTGTTTCCCAGTGTTTGAATCTTAACAACTGCTTTGATTTGCCATTACAGTGTGACCTGCTCCTATGTCTTACACTCCCCTGCATTCAGAGACATCTCTAGAGGAGTGCCTAGGGGTACCATAGCCTGAGATTTTTGCCATCTCTTTAGTATCACAGAAAAACCTTGATTGAACAAGAACACATATAGGTAGAAAATAGTGTAAGGCAATCTAGTAGAGGTTGTATGTTAAAATAAAACTGGAAACAGCATAATATGTAATAATCAGTAGTAAAGAATTCATAAATCATAATTTATCAATGTTTTAAACAAAGTTGGTATTCAAAGGGCATTCAGCAAGTAAAAATGGAGAGATCATAGGTTTAGCAGATTCCATAGGTATATCTCTATCAGCAGATTCAACAGATATATTTTTTGGAAAAGTACGTCAAGATGGATGAAGATTTTGAACTTTTGAACTCACTCAGTCCCCCTCCCATCAAGGATTCTAAGGTGTCCACCCCCTGTCAAAAGGACCCATCAAAAGTATTGATTTTGATCATGCACTGTGCAGGTGATAGGTGAAATCACCCTTTTCCATTTGGATGGAGATGAAATCACACCTTTGAGATTGGTCAAGGAGAAGATGGGAGTGACAGAAGAGCGAATAAAAGGTGCTGCACAGAGCAGAACTTCAGAGATCTCTCCCACTCCTTACTGGGTTCCACTGGCCTCTGGCTACGTTCCCACTGCACTAAGGAGTCTCACTCACACTCATCCCTAGAGAGAGTGACAATGTCTCTAGTGGAAGCCAGGGAGCTAGGTCTTTGGACTTAGTCTCTGAAAGGCACGGGGCTGTATATCTGAGCCGTGACTCAGGATTCAGTCCTTGAGCTGGGTCTTGGACTCAGTCTCAGAAGGGCACTCCGATAAAACTCACAAGCAAGCCGCTAACTCAGTCCTGTGTATAGCTTGTGGGCAACGAACTGATACTTTGTAGCTCCGGTCTCTGAGCAACTGCACCTGCAAGCTGTGAGCTGTGCCTAAGTTCCAGTTTCCACGGCAACCAGACCAGAGCGGAGCTGAGACTAAGAGAGAGAAAGTTCCAGCCTGCAGCTGCCAGCATTTGGAGAAGCAACACACCCTCTCCCAGAAAGAAAGAGACTCTGCCTTTTTCCTTCCATTTTGGGGTAAGAAAAGGGTCCCAAGGGAAGGAGGAACACTAGTAGAAAGCCCCAAGCTTTTTAGATTACTTTCAGTACTGCCAGGAAGCCCAAGTCTTACAATGTAATTTTATAATTATAAGTAAACTACCTAGAAAGAGTGAGATAAGAAACCTAGATTAAGATCTAAAGGAGTAATAGTAAGAGTTGAGATCTCTCCATTCAGCAAGTGCCTGATCCCCATTTGCTGAATGTTCCTTTTGTATACCTAAGTGTTGTGTCTATGTTATAATTGTATAGAATAGTTTTAATGTGTTATATTACTGTTCAGTTATCCGTGAGGCAAATATAAGTTCCTCGTCAGTTTCCAGAGCAGATATTACAATAAATCTGATTTTTGCCTTTGACAAATCATTGGCTCTAAGCCTTTTATTGCTTCTGGTCTGTGCTTGATCGGCGGGCTGTAGCCATATCCTCCACTTGGGACATTTATCCTGGGCGCCGGTATCTGTCCATTTAGGTGAAAAATGGTCCCCCCTCGTTGCCCCCGAGGGTTTCAAAATTAAATCCCGGGCTATGGGACAAATTGGCAATTATCAAATTAACTGATTCGATTTTCTGGAGTAACAGTACGGGGCCCAGGGCGAATCACCTGCTGTGGGCTCCCCCAACCCCTGGCACTGGGGGTGGGGCCGGCCAGCCCAGGGGAGGGGCAGACCCCTGTGCTGCCCCCCTCCCATGGCAGGGACCAGGTTGGCGGGCAAAGGGGCAGTCCTCCACCGCAGCGCTGCCGGTACACCCCCCTGACCATGCGCACTGCTTTGGGCTCCCTGCCGGAGCAGCAGGGAGGAGCTGGGGGAGCAACAATATTGGCTCCGCGCTGCCTCCTGCCCCTTTCCCGCTGCTCCAGCATGGAGCCCAGAGCAGCGCTTGTGGCCAGGGGGGTGGCAGACTGGCAGTGCTGCGGCAGCAGACCGCCCTTTTGCCCACTCGCCGGTCTCTGGCACTGGGGGGGGGGGGGCAGCTTGGTGGCTGTGCAGGGCCCCCCAAAGTGCGGGGCCTAGGCGGCTGCGCCTTTTGCTCCCCCTTAAGGATGGCCCTGCCTACATTTATTTCCTCCCATTCTGTAAGTTCCCCCATATTCAAACTGTCTGGGGAAGTGGGATTTTCTCCCATGAAAACTCATGCAGTAACTAAATTTGTTAGTCTTAAAGGGTGTGTTCACGCAGCAGTCTTATTTCAAAACAACAGAGGTTGTTTTGAAATAAGATACGCCATGTTCACACGACGTACCATTGTTTTGAAACAATGGGTTCCGTTCACACGACGTACCATTGTTTCAAAACAACGGCGTTGTTTCAAAACAACTTAAACCCCATTTGGTGATGAAACAACGTTGTTTTGAAACAATTGTTTTGAAACAATCCCATCAGAATATGTTGTTTCAAAACAACGGTGACTCGTTTTGAAATAACTGGTGTCCGAACATGCTATTTCGATTTGAGCTTTTTCCTTAATTCGAATTAACATTTTCTTAATTCGAATGAACTTATTTCAAAATAAGGCGTTATTTTAATACAAGTTGTTTCAAAACAACTTGTATCGAAATAACCCCCTATGTGTGAACGTAGCAAAAGAGTGCCACAGGACTCCTTGTTTGTTTCACAACAATATCTGGGGAGTCGGGCTGAGAAAGAGAGAGACACACAGGGTTGGGCTGGAGAAGGGCAAGTGGAGAGACCCAGGGGTTGGGCTGGAGAAGGGGGGAGACACGGTGTTGAACTGAGAAGGGGAGAAACATGCAGGGTCAGGCTGGAGAAGGGTAAGGGGAGAGACACACGGGTCAGGCTGAAGAAGAGGGGAGATGCAGGGTTGGGCTGAGTAGGGGAGAGACACGCAGAGTCAGGCTGGAGAAGGGGAGGCTATGTCCACACATACATCATTATTTCGAAATAACCCATTTCAAAATTAGTTATTTCGAAATAAATTAATTTGAATTAACAGTTTAATTCAAATTAAGGGAAAGCCTGCTTTCAAAATAGCGGTTGTTTCGAAATGGTTATTTCAAAACAAGGCTGTTCGGACATGTTTCGAAACAGTTGTTTTGAAACAATGGTGTTGTTTCGAAACAAGGTGTCTGAATGCCGTTGTTTCGAAACAACCGTTTCAAAACAATGGCTATTTCAATTAGATGTGAGGTTTAACGGTTTTGAAATAACGGCCGTTATTTTGAAACAACAGGTCCTGTTCTTTTGAAATAATGGTGCATTGTGTGGACATGCCGCTTCTTATTTTGAAACAACCTCTGTTGTTTCTAAATAAGAAGCCTGTGTGGACATACCCAGAGAGACCTCAACCTCTCCTCATAAATCACATGTTCCAATCCCCTAGTAATTTTTGTTGCCCTCCACTGGACTATCTCCAATTTTTCTATATCTTTCCTGTATTGGGGGGCCCAAAACTAGATACAGGATTCCAAATGTGGCCTCACTAGCACTGAATAGAGGGGAATAATCTCACCCCATGATTTGCTAGTCATGCTTCTGCTAAGGCAGCCCAGTATTACATTAGCCTTCTTGGCATCAAGAGAACACTGTTGATCCATAGCCAGCTCCTTGTTCACCGTAACTCCTAGGGTCTTTTCTGCAGATATGCTGTCTAGCCAGCCAGTTCACAGTCTGTAGTAGTGTGCATGGGATTCTTTCATTCTAAGCGCAGTGCTCATCACTTAGCATTGTAGAACCTCATTAGATTTCTTTTGGTCCAATCATCCTTTTTTTTCTAGGTCACTCTGTATCCTATCACTACTCTCCAGCATATCTACCACTCCCTCCAATATAGTGCAATACACAATCTCGCTGATGGTGCAATCCACCCCATCTTCAAAAAGCATAGAATCATAGAAACTGGAAGAGACCTTGAGAGGTCATCAAGTCCAGTCCCCTGCACTCATAGCAGAACCAAGTACCCTCTTGAACTATCCCTGACAGGCAGGGATTAAAATATAATTGGGTGGGCCTTGGAACCTGTCTGCATGGGTGGACACCTTCTGGCACAGGCGGGCCCCCCAATACCCATCCCCAGAACCCCCCCCTTGCCCCAGTTCCCATCCCAAGACACACACACACACACACACATACACACACACACACACACAGAGCCACCCCCAGACACACAGACAGACACAGACACCCACAAAACCCCAAGACCTTACCTTGGTAGTTTGCAGGCTGCCAGACCATCTGGAAGCTGCTTCCAGCCACAAGCTGTTCTGCCCTGCCAGAGAGACATTCACAAATTCCCAGCCTGTTGCAGCTCTCTACTGGCTGGGCTTAAGGTGGAATAGGGCTTAAGGTGGAGCCACCAGAATGCTGTGTTCTGGTGCGTTCCTCTATTTTTAGAGGCCCCAGAATACTGCCAGCTTAAAATAGAGGGCCCAGGAACTGGGTTCTTGTGCTTCCCCACTGCTGACAAGGGCTTGGCTAACCTGCTGTTAAACACTTCCAGTGATGGAGATTTGAAAACCTGCTTAGGCAATTTATTCCAGTGATTAATCACTCTGACAGTTAGGAATTTTTTCCTAACATCCAACCTAAATCTCCCTTATTCTAATTTAAGCCCATTGTTTCATGTCCTATCATCAGCAGTTAAGGAGAACAGAGTAGAGTTAAACAGAAGAATTACCTCTCATGGCTTACTCTTAATACTTTTGTTAATATGTCCCAGAATGGTGTTTGCATTTTTTGCAACAGTGTTACATTGTTGATTCATGTTTAGCTTGTGGTCCACTATGACACCCAGATCCCTTTTCACAATACTCCTTCCTAGGCAGTCATTGCCGATTTTGTACATGTGCAATGGATTGTTCTTTCCTAAGTGGAGTACTTTACACTTGTCTTTAATGAATTTCATTCTGTTTACCTCAGACGATTTCTTCAGTTTATCCATATCATTTTGAATTGTGATGCTATCCTCCAAAGTACTTGCAACCCTCTTGGCTTGATATCATCAGCAAACTTTATAAGTGTACTCTCTATGGCATCATCTAAATCTGTAGTTCCCAACTTTTTGTTGTATGTGAACCACTACATCATCACTGAAAGCTTTTGCAGACCACCGTGTGAGCAAACCATTTAATACATTTTTAACATAGCCTATGGCTGATGAGAGTCAACTTATATATCAAGGGGTATTTGTCAGTGGGAGATATAGTTATGCCAATGAAATCCAACTGGAATTAGAAGTTAAGACTTAGCAGAAAGTAGTTTAATTAGTGACTCTGTTTTTGCTTTGTTCTTGCTGCATGGTTACCACATTTCTGCTATAGACGTTAGCTTATTTCCTGTCTGCAAAGAAATTGGTCTGCAAAGTTAGCTCAGCAAAGGTAGCTCAGATGCAAACTTGCAAAACCATGTCTACCCACCAACAAAATTCCAATTGGCTGAAAATAGTGAGTGACAGTGTTCTGTCAGTAATGAAAACAATAACCAGTCTAAGAACCAATAAGGTAGTGGCGTAGCTTCTCAAAGGGTGTCAAATATGGTAAAACAAAGCAATGGTACCTTCTAGAAACTGAAAGTGGGGTTGTGGAACATAATAAAAACACTGAGAAAGCCCAGGTAAACTGGAGGTCTGCAAAGGTATGAACCTACTGCCAAACTGAGGACTGATCACCCATGGTTCCTTCCCCAGTGAAGAACCTTTTCACTGGCAAGTTCGCTGGACGAGAGTGAAACATCTTACCCGGGATAGGACTGGTGCAGCCAAACTGAACCTGAATTTGAATCAAAACTGAATATGAATCAAATGAATAAGCCATGGTTTTGCAAGCATAAGGGATAATACTTAACAGTACTGACTGGAGCCCAGTATCAATTAAAGGCTTAGTAATAGAAACAGATTTAGGAATTATAGTTATACTTTTGCTGTAATAAACCTTTTGCTATTTTTTTGCTTTGCTTTAATAAACCTTTTGCTATTTTTTGGCTTTTGCTTTAGAACATTAAAAAGAATAAGAAAAGATAATTTTAATTAGATGTAAATAAATAAATTGAGTTAGTAAAAAAAAAATCAAATATACCCAGTGTCTGTTACAGTGTCTTATCCCCCTCAACTGTATCCAAAGAATCCATTATCAAACAGAAAATTCTCAGTATTAAGAATGCAGCTATTTCTAATAATTTATTATGCTTACTCACAACGTATTGAACTCATCATAATACATATACCTGCAATAATTATCTTCCCACCCCTACAACCCCCCATGGACAACCTGCTGTACCCTTGCAGATCACCAGTGGTCTATGGACCACAGATTGGGAACCACTCATCTAAATCATTGATGAAAATATTGAACAGAACCAGACCCAGAACTGAACCCTGCAGTATCCCACTCATTATGCCTTTCCAGCATGACTATGAGCTCTTGATAATTACTCTCTGGAAGTGGTTATCCAACCATTTCTTCACCTGTCTTATAGTAGTTCCCTCCAGTCTGTACTTCCCAAGTTTGTTAATGAGAAGATGATGCAAGACCATATCAAAAGCCTCACTAAAGTCTAGACCAGTGGTTCCCAACTGGTGTGCTGCGGCAACACCCAAAGTGTGCTGTGAGAATCTGGGAGAGCTAGAGTTAGAGCTCCCTCCCTGCTCAGCTCAGCCACGTGGGCTGTGCAGGGCTGGCAAAAAGCAGTGGCAGCTTTTGGGGTAGGCGAAGCAGGCAGCTATCTAGGGCCCCAAGCCATAAGGGTCCCCATCCTCGATTTGGTGGACAGAAATGAAAATATAGAAAAATATAGAATTTTTTTCCCATCTAGTAGAGCTAGTAGGGCTGGAAGCCTAAGCAATTTTCACTCTTGGCTCACCAAGACAAACTATCTTTAGTATCTGTGCTTAGTCTGAATTGCAGATTTCACCATTATCTGCCCATCACCTTCACATTGACATGCTAAAAAAGCAGCAACAAGCAATAGACAGCACAATAGCAGGAACCTTTTCCTTGGGCTGACCTCTTAGTTCCTCAGTGTGGCCATTCATTCTGTCTTTTTTTAATTTTGTGAAATATTGCCTTTTCCTCTTTTTTTTTAACCTGTTTTTTTTTGTGTTTTCCTTTGAGTTTGTGACAATTTTTAGTTTGGCTTTGGTTAGATCAGTTTACCATAGATCAGGTCCATATAGCCTGCTACATATAAATACAGTGCTGCCCTTAGACAATCATTACAGTTGTGTGTAATGTCTGTGCTATATCTTTTTTTTTTTAAGTAATTTTTCTTCTTTGAGCGCTGCTCGGATGCATTCAGTAATAGGTGTCTCCATGCCAGAGTGCCGGATTGGTCAGAAAAAAACTTGTCCTAGCCTGTCAGAAGAAGGGAGGCAGCCACCGCCCCTCACGCCACCCATGTCTATATTTACAGCCACCTCCCTGCTCCCTCCTCAGTTTCATTTCTTCCACCATGCACTTTGGATCTGGAACGTCTGCTCCTTGCTAATTGCAAGCAGCCTGTCTCTTCATTGGATTCACTGTCCAGCAGGGCACATCTCCTCTGTGGATTTAATTCCACCATGAGAGCCCAACACTGGACTGGAACATCGCATCGATGATGCTGGGGTTTAAACCATGTGCCGAGTGCGGCAAGGCCTTCCCCCGGGACAACCCCCATGGGAAGTGCCTCAGGTGCCTGGGCATAGACCACCTGGTGTCAGCACGTTCCATTTGTCTCTCCTTTAAACCTCAAATGATTAAGGAGAGGGAACAGTGACACAGTGCCCTAGCCTCAGAGGAGGCTCGGCACCCTTCACCTGAGGCTTCAGGTGAGATCCCAGCACCGAGAGCCAGCTTGGCACCGGAGCCTATGCAGCACCATGCCACCGGTGGCTGCCACCGTACCACCTCGGTGCCAACTCCAGCACTGCAGCACCTACCCAGCACATTAGCGCCTTGGCACCAATCGAGGTCGCCCTCAGCCAGCCCAGCACTGTCGGTGCCGGGCTCGTCTCGGCATCGTGCTATATAATTGCTGGTGCTGATGGCAAGATACAGCCCATCCTCACCGGTGCCGACATCACCTCGGCACCGGCTGATCCTACCCTTTGGCACCGCCAAGCCCGGTACCGAGTGAACGGGAACACCCAAGCAGTCCTCCCTCCTCTAGCGAGGACTTGCCCGTGACTCATGCGGTGTCGCTTCTTGTCCCATCTGCCCCAGAAGCAGTGGAAGCAACATGAGCCCTGCTGCTCCTTCCTGCCCCACCTGCCCCACTCCCTACCAGAAGGGGCAAACTGGCCTTCATTTTGAAGGCCTGGGTTCACATGGGACACTCACCTTTGCTGTCCAGCCCCCCGCCTTCCACCCTGGGGAGGGCAGATACCCCTCCACCGATGGCACTGGGCTGGGAATCCTGATCCCTGTCCCCTGCCTCCAGCCCAGAAGAGGGACCTTCTAGGGGCTCCAAACGGCCCTGGCACCGCACATCGGCCCCATCATCTTTCTGATTTGGACCACAAGAGTCGTCTCCTGAGGGCACCTCCGCCACTCCACAGCGGACCCCCAGTGCCATGCTGTCCCCAACACCAGAGTCCTTCATGGGCAATCTGCCGGCGCACTTTGATCTCCTGCACTGGACCACGGCCCACTTAGGTATGGAGGTGGAACCCCTGAACCTCCCTCCCGATACCTTGTTTGGACTGGCATTCGCCTCTATGGCACCTTTAGCAATCCTGCCCCACCCGAGCGTGTGGGACCTTGCACACTCTCGGTGGCAAAGTCCAAGCTCTGTCCCCCCGGTTTCGGATACGGCGAGCATGAAATATTGAGTATCCAAATTGGACTACCTCTTACTCGCTGGCCACCCGGTCCCTCCCAGGGATGTGATCCAGATGGCAATGGGGGCCAGAGAAACCCCCAGGGACCCCCTCCCTGGCACCAGGTAGACCAGGGAACTGGATTTGTTAGGCCGCAAGGTATACTCCTCGTCGGCTTTTCAACTTCAGGTGGCAAACAACCAGGCTATAACCAACAAGTACTTGCTGGATGCCTGGGAGTCCCTTGGGAAATTTAGGAATATGCTCCTGCCCAAGGCCAGGGATGAGTATGATGCCTTCTTGGAGGAAGGCAACATAATATCTTAAGACCTCCTTCTCTCAGCCTGCGATGGAGTGGACACTGCAGCTTGCACCATGGCCTCAGTGGTTGTCGTCTGTAGGGTAGCATGGCTCAGTGAGGCTAGAGCACCCCCTAATGCTCAGCAGGTGGTCCTTGACCTGTCTTTTGAAGGGAACGTCCTGTTTCCCCTGGAAACCCTCTCTGTGGTAGGTATGGCCCGGGACCCTCGGGGAGAAGCCAAGTACTCTGGCCTCCTGCCTCCCAGATCCCCCCCCCCCGGCTTTGCTTCCCCATTCCCCGGGGGGGGGCAACCTCCCCTTTTTCCCCTTTCACCTCACTCTCAGTGGAAAGAGGGCCTTCGGTCACCCCTCCCCAGGAAGGGGCCCTTCTGACCATTACCCTCTTTACCCTTGGGATGCGAGGGGCCCCCGTGGCATCATGGTTGCCCTTTTTCCCCATAGGAAAGATAGGCCTGCGGGGATCCACCTAATCCCTCTCCGTTCTCTCCATCCCTCGATTGCAGGACCAAAGATTTGATTGGGACGCTGGGGCTGACAACGTATGATGCCCACCTATGGTGCCAGTATCCCAATACCATAGTCACCACCAACCCCCCTCTCCCCCCTTCCACTCCTTAAGCAGTCACATTCCTGAGGACGAAAGTTGCCCCTCTCCTAACCCTAACAACCCTCCTTCCTGAATCCCCATTGCACTCCCTCCCTAACCTCTTGTCGAGGGATGGAGACGCATCTCGTTGTAGCCCAGCTACGGCAGGGATCCGAGATGTGCACATCTGAAGCCCACTTGCAACAGGACTGTGCCTGTGGACATGACGTGTGTCCCAGGTAGGCCCCCTTGCTCCGGGTTCGGGGAAGCGGAGGGGATGTCCTGGGTCACACCACCGTCTTCTGTGCTATGACTCAACCCCCCCCACTTTTCATCAAGACCTTCCTCTGTGCATTAAGGGGACACATCTGTGTAGTTTTCAGCTACCTGGATAGCTACTTCATCGGGAAGGGTCCTCTAAAGGGGGTTTTACCCCTGCATGGGCCCAGGTATGGCCACCCCCCCACCCTCATACGGTTCCTCGTCTCTGCCTATGGTCATCGAGTGGGAACCAGGAGCTTGCCTTGGGAACCTTCTCCTTGGTCTACCACCTCCAAGGTATCCCACGCTTCCCCGACCACACGAAAGTATGGCCGGGGTCACCCGTTTTAAATCCTGAAGGGGAAATACCTTGACATGTATCATAGGTTGTGATATTACGTAATGTTTATCCCTTAGAGTACCCTCCCAGGTGGCTCCCGCCTTGGTACCCGCTGCCCCCTGGACAGTTGTCTATGGCAGATGGAAGGTTCCCTGCTTCCAGAGCACTTGCATCATCCTGAGACCTAGGGTCTTAATCCCTAGCATGGGCTCCTCCCCCTTTCCGCCCTGCCCCCTGTGGGACTATCCCACTACATCGCAAGTAGCTCCTTGATGCTATGGCGTTTTTCCCCATATGCGTTGGCGACGCCTGGCAGTTCTGCGGTTCCCCTTTTTCCCTTCTTAAGGACCCACCTACTCCCACTGCAGTTATGATGGCGTGACACACAGAATCCAGTCTGTACAACATGTAACAGTTTGGGGCTATAACCCATTATTCGCCCTTTGGCTCTCTCCAGGGAGAAAACTTCACTGGGTTTTCTGATCCCAAGGTGGCCGCCAGACGCGGCAGCTGCCACCTTGTTATGGGCAATTCTCTAGCTCAAGAGGGACCCTCCCCTGGCAACGGAACTCTTCACTATCCATGTATTGAACAGTTTTTTCCTCCCGGGCAGCCCTGACGTGGCAAAGTGGTAGCGTTCTCCCTCAGGAATGCACCTTAGGTACTGAGTCCGCGGTCCTTCTCAACCCTTCTTCAATTTCTTGGTCTCTGAGGAGCTGTCTAGACGGTAGTAAGGTTCTCCACCATCCTTTATCCTTCCCCTCACACTTAGTGAGAGCCTCGAGGGGCAAAACACCATAAGCTTAGACCAACGGGGCCCCTAGCTTACATCCTAGCTCCCAGTGACCCATAGTAGGTCTTTTTCACCAACATTGTTTTAGGCCACCATGCGGTCAGTATTTTTCCGGGGCCTTTCTCCTGTGAGAGCCCAGTCATGGTACCAGCTTAGCTGCAATCTGCGCTCCTTTGATACCAGGTTGTGAATTAGCATGCCGCGGGCCCGTCCTGCTTGTCTCAACTCTATACACCGTGGCTAGTGTCCCATGGTCTTCTCAGTCGCTCTTGGCTGTGTTCTTACACAGCGGGTTATTTCGATACGGTTGTTTCGAAACAACCGTATATCGAAATAACGCTTATTCCAAAACAACTTATTTCAAATTAACAAAATGCTAATTCAAAATAAGAAAAAAAGCGGGAATCGAAATAGCAGGTTCACACAGTGGCCATGCTACCTCGCCCCAGGGGCAGGGCACCATGGGAGGTGTGGCAACATGGCCGCCTCACTGGGCCATGTCGGCGGCCATGTTGCTAGCCAATCCCGTAAAAGCCGGCCCTGACCTCACTTCCCTGTCCACCCAGGCTAGCAGCGTGCTGCAAGCCATGGACAGTGCCCGGCAGCTCAGACAGCACCATGACACCCAGGGACCCTCTGCCCCCCTGCAGGGTGCCCTGCACATGCAGGCCACCCTGTTTGTGGACACAGAGGGTGCCCAGCCTCCACACCAGGCCCTCATCCACCTCATACTCAGGGCTGACCTCGTGCCCCTGCCCTCCCCTGTGCCCCACCAGCTCTGGGTTCGGGAAACCAGCCCAGACTGGTGGGAGCGGGTCGTCCTGCACACCTGGGGCGATGAGGACTGGCGGCGCAACCTCCGCATGACCAGGGCCGGCTTCACTGCCCTGGTCATGGAGCTCACCCCTTACCTGCACCGCAGAGACACCTCAATGAGGCGTGCCATCCCGGTGGAGAAAAGAGTGGCCATTGCCCTATGGAAGATGGCCACTCTGGAGTCCCACCGGGCAGTGGCACACCTCTTCAGAGTTGGGCTATCCACCATCTGTGCCATCCTCTGCGAGGTCGCCAGGGCCATCAACCGGGTCCTGATGCAGTGCCTGGTGAGAGCAGGGCAGCTTCAGGACATCATCCCGGGGATGGCTGACCTCGGTTTCCCCAACGGGGTCCTTGATGCCATCCACATCCCTGTGTGAGCCCCAGAGCACAGGGCAGCAGAGTACCGCAACCGGCGAGGGTACCACTCCATGTTCCTGCAGGCCTTCGTGGACCACTGGGGCTGCTTGCAGAACATCTATGTCGGATGTCCAGGGAGGGCCCACGACGCCCGGGTCCTCCAGAACTCCTCCCTCCACCGGGACATGGAGGCGGGTACCTTCTTCCCCTGGCACGACATCCATCTCGGGGGGGCGTAGTGGTGCCCGTCCTCGTTGTGGCCGACACGGCCTACCCCTTGCGGCCCTGGCTCATGCGGCCATATGCAGGGCCCCTGGACCTGAGCAGGCAGCTTTTCAACCAACGCCTGACCGGCTGCTGCCAGGTCATGGAGCGGGCGTTCGGCTGCCTCAAGGCCCACTGGCGGTGCCTGCTCATCTGTCTCCACCTTGCGGAGAGGACCCTGCCCCACATCATTGGGGCATGTGTGGTCCTCAACAATTACTGCAACCTACGGGGAGAGCCCATCCAGCCAGCGTGGGAAGCCGAGAACCAACTCCTCGCCACGGACCTCACGGAGCGTGAACCCGTGCTCACAAGGGAAGAGCCATCCCGATGGGCCCTCGGCGTGTGCGATGCCCTCTGGGTTGCATTCATGGAGGGGGACCTGTGAGGGCCAGGCCCGCCCTGCCCTAGACCACCCTCTCCCCCATCCACCCACAGCCAGCCCCCACCCATCTACCCGCACTGTCCACCAACCCCAATAAAAAGACTGACACACAAAAAGACGGTGCAACCGGGGTTTATTAACAATGGGGGTTTGGGGCAGGGGGGAAGGGAGTTCCGGGGGTGTCAGGGAGGGGGCAGCAACCTGGGAGGGGAAGGGGATGTAAAAGTCCAGGGGGAAGGGGGGAGGTCAGGCAAGGCGTGGGGGTGGCTTGGGCGGGGGTAGCACACCCTGGCCATGCCCACGGCCGCCTTCCAGCCAGCGTCGCCTCTGGGGAGGTCCGGGCGGTGAGCCCCCCGCAGGCTGTGGTGGTGGCAGCCGTGTGGCGAGCTCTCTGATGGCAGCTGGCAGCTGGTCGGCGAGGCGGCCCAGGGCGGTGGCTAGCTCGGTCTCCACCTCGATGACACGTTCCAGCCACTGGTGCTGCTCCTGTCGCCAGGCCTGGGTGGAGGCCTCCATCCTTTCGCCTAGGTCCTCCAGGGCCTCGAGGAGCTCCAAGCGGATCCGTGGGGCCCTCCTCCGCTGCCGGTGTGCCCATGGGCTCTGGCGTCCGGCTGCCAGTGGTGGTGGCAGCTGGTGAGGGGCAGCCCTGTGACCTGCCGGAGGGAAGCAGAAGACACAGTCAGCCCCTGCCACCTGTTGGTCCTTTCTGTTCGCGCCTGTCCGCTGCACACACCCCTGCCCTGACTGCCAGAGGGTCCCGGGATCCCATGGGGGGGTGCCCTGAGGTGGGGTTCCCAGTCCCCAAGGCCTCGGAAGTGAGGCCAGGGCAGTACCCGGTGGGGGACATTGGGGGAACCTGGGTGGCAACTTTGTCTGGCTGGGGTAGTCGTTGGGGTCTAGGGGGACCTGGACCACCTGCCTGTACAGACCAGTATTCTATGGCAGTTCAGGCTCCTTCCACCCCTCCGGTCAGATGCCTGGCAAACCCCTGTATTTTAGACAGCCTGCAGGACTGGGACTGTGAGGCTAGAAAGAGGCACAGGACAGTACAAGGGGGACTATGTCCTCCTCCTGCCTGCCATCTGGGAACCATACCCAGGGGGCGGACATGCCGGTTGTGCCCACAGGGGTAGGCTGGACTCGATCACACCTCGATCTAGGGGGCCCCCCACGGCTATCTGCCAGTGGTGTGGCCCACATGCTGTCCACCCCACCCGGGATGCGGTCGAATCTCCGCTGGCCGGCCCCTGTCCACCGCCCCCGGCTGCACGGAGCTCATCATAATAGGGGCAGGTGATGGAGCTCCCTGCCCCCTGGAGCTCCCGGGCCTCCAGGGTCCGGGCATGCTCCTGTCGGAGCTTTTTGATTTTGCTCCAGACCTGCTCCAGGGTTCAGGGGTGGCCCGTTGCGGACATCTCCGCGGCGATGTCCACGTACACGTCCCGGTTCCGGTGCGATGACAGGAACCGGGACATGATGTCTGGGTGTTGCCAGGTCCCCAGCAGGCACAGGGTATCCTCCCTGGTCCATACTGGGGCCCTGCGTCGCTCCCCAGCGGAGGGGCCTGCCTGGGTGGCCATGTGCCTGTCAGGCAGTGTGCACGCTGGCTGACAGGCATGCCCAGACCAGAACTTCCTGTTCCCCAGGGTGCTGGGCACCCTGGGAGGAAGGTCAGATGGTTGTTTCGATAAAACCGTTGTTTTGAAACAACACGTTCGTACGGTGTTGTTTCAAAACAACTTGTTTCGGAACAATGTTGTTTCGTCCCCGCATGGGGTTTAACTTGTTTCGGAATGATGCGGTTGTTTCGGAACGGGAACCATTGTTCAGAAACAACCGTGCATCGTGTGAACAGCCAAAACCTTATTTTGAAACAACCTCCGTTGTTTCGAAATAAGGGGGCTGTGTGAACACACCCCTTGAGCCCACCTCACAACCTTGTATCCTTCCCTCTCCTTAGCCAGACGGCTTGCTTGGCTGCATCCTAGATAAGGGGCATGGTCATCCCCTTACTTCACCTTGTGTACTCAGTAGTCGCCAGAGCGGTTCATGACTACGTGGCTCCCGCAAAGCCTTCGGGTGCTCTATGCCTGCCCTTTCTTTGTTCTTGCACGAAAAGCGACCATATGGCTAGGCTCATCAGCCAGTTTCAGTGTTCTCCTTTGAGACCATGTGACATGGCCTAGGCCAGACAGTGTAGTTTATTGATTACATTACACGTTTCTCCTGGGTGGGGCACCCGCGTAACCTGTCTTCTTAGGTTGCATCCCTTTTCTCCAGCTCCGGTGACTTCGTCGACCTGCATATGCGCTCTGCCTCGGCGGGTTCAGTTTTGCCCTGTTCTGGTTGACCCTCAGCCCTTGCTTCTTATGGGCTGCCAAGGCTCATTCGCCTCTTGTTTTCGGCGAAAGTCTTGCTGCGGGAACTCTACCTTACAGGGCTTGTTGCTGTGCTGTAGGCAGAAGTACTAGCTCCACCCACTGTCCTTTCAGCATGGCTAGTAGTCACCTATTACTGAATGCATCCGAGCCGCGCTCGAAGAACAGTGGGTTACTCTTCAGTAACCATCCTTCTTTGATATGGGCTGCTCGGATCCATTCAGGTCCCTCCCCTGCATCCCCACTTCTAGAGCTGGCGACTCTAAGGAACAGAGGAGGGGGCGGGGAGGCGGCCATATATATAGACACGGGTGGCATGAGGGGTGGTGGCTGCCTCCCCTCTTCTGACAGGGTAGGACAAGTTTTCTCCAACCAATCCGGCGCTCCAGCATGGAGACACCTATTACTGAATGGATCTGCGCAGCCCATCTCGAAGAAGGATGGTTACTGAAGAGTAACTCACCATTTAGCTTCTTCTGTACTTACTATTTAATGTTTTTGAGGGGTCAAAAGTCTTATAAATTGAGTACTTCAGAGAATTTCACTGAAATTTGTTGTTTTTCATTTATAGCTACACACTAGGAACCTTTTTTTATCTATTTTTATTTATTATAATTAGTTGTATTAAATGTCTAGTGCAAATAAACCCAACCCTATATGAAAAATTTGTAAGATTTGACTGCCAAAATTTTAATTGTGGTATTTGTTATTTTTGAAACATCATTAATGTTACCACTTTTTATTTATTAATTAATGCTCATACTTTTTTTAAAAAAATAAAATGTTCATTTTGACTTTGTAGTTCAGCATTAGCTCATTTATGTTAAGTGAACGCTGATCAGCTTACAAGCTTCATGATGGGAAGATCTTTAAAACTATCATACCCAAGAATAATTTATGAGTTCCAGAGGGATAGTCATGTTAAAAAAAGGGTCCTGGGGGGTGGTCAGGGCTGAAGGGGGGGACTGGGGCCATGGGAAGGGTAGCGGTGGGGGCTAATAGTGAGCCCTTTAGGGGGCCCTACAAAGTAGTTTGTGGTGAGGAAACAGCTCCCAGCCTGTCAGCCAGCCTGCAAACAACCAAGGTAAGGGCTCTGAGGGGAGCTGCTAGGGATTGTGTGAGGCGGGGGTAGGTGTGTAGCAGAGGTGGGTGGGAGTGAATGTGTATCAGAGGATGTGTAGCTTGGGTTGTGGGGTGGCTGTTTGGTTGGGGGTGTGTATAGCTGGGGAGGTTGTAGCTGGGGGCTGGAGGGATAGTTCTGGCCCCTGCAGTGATGGAAGGGTCCATCACAGGCAGAAGGGGGCTGGGGGAGGGGAAGACAGGACCCAGTGGGGTGGGAGGGAGCAGCAGTAGGGTGAGGATTTGCCCTGGGTGGCAGGGATCCACTGTGGAGAAGGGGGAAGTGGGTGCTGTGCCATGCTCCCCTGACCTACCCTCCCACTCCCCAGGTTCCCCCTGCCCCCCCAAGCCACTCTTATTCTCCCTTCCCCTCTCCTCTCTTGTGACCCTTGTGCTGCTCCCCACATGGCTGTCCTTGTCCTCTTTTGCCACCTCTGCCCAGGCATGGTGCTACCATTTCTGGCACCCCCCTGCAATCAGAGCAAGTACCGGCGCCCACCTGCAATGCTTACCAGACTTACCGGGTTGCGCCGGCCTTGCCCCTGCCCTTCTCTGCTCCCCACACTCACTTCTGCCATTGCAAATGACTCCTGATCTCCCCTGTCTTGCCATCCCTGCTCTGCTACCCTACTACCCCACACAGCAGCATTTCCTAATGACTGTGCCATGGTTCATAAATATTCATGTAATTTGAGCTAATTTGAATATTCATGAGTTTTTTAATGGTGGTGTGCCTTGAAAAATTTGAAGGTATCAAGGTGTGCCACAGCAGAGAAAAGGTTGGGAACCACTGGTTTAGATACACCACATCTACCACTCCCCTCTATCCATAGGGCTTGTTACCCCATCAAAGATGCTATCAGGTTGGTTTAGCATGATTTGTTCTTGAAAAATCAAGGCTGACTATCACTTAGCAGCTTAGTCTCTGCTAGATTCTTGCTAAAGGATTCCTTAATTATTTGCTCTATTATTTTTTTCCTGGTACAAAGGTAAAGCTGAATGGTCTATAATTCCCCGGGTTGCCCTTATTTCACTTTTTATAGATGGGCATGATCTTTACTCTTTTCCAGTCCTTCAGGACCTCGTCAGTCTTCCAAGATTTTTCAAAGAGAATAGCCAATGGCTCAGGTATCTCCTGAGTCAGTTCCTTGTGTATTCTAGGATGCATATCATCAGGCCCTCATGACTTGAAGATTCATCAGAATTCTTCAAGCTCATTAATGAAGATGTTGAACAAAATCACACCCAAGAAAGACCCCCGTCACACAATCTGCTTGATACCAGTTGCCAACAACTGACATCGAGCCATTGATCACTACCCATTGAGTTTGACAATCTAGCCAGATTTCTAGCCACCTTACAGTACATTTATCCAACCCATACTTCTACAATTTCATGGCAAGAATACTGTGGAAGACCATCTCAGAAGCTTTGCTAAAGTTAAGATATAGCACATCCACCACTTTCCCAATCAGGTTGATCAGGCATGACTTGCCCTTGGTGAATCCCTGCTGGCTGTTTCTAATCACCTTCTTCTCTTCCAAGTACTTCAAAATGGACTTCTTGAGGACTTTCTCCATGATTTTTCCAGGGACTGAGGTGAGGCTGACTAGTCTGTAGTTCTCCTAATCCTCCTTCTTTTCTTCTTTAAAGATGGGTACTATATTTTGGCTTTTCCCAGTCATTTGGAGCTCCCCTGTTAGCCATGAGTTTTCAGCTAATATCCAAGGGTTCTGCAATCACATCTGCCAACTCCCTAAGCACCGCCAGATGACTAGCATCTGGCTTCATGGGCGTGTGTATGTACAGCTTTTCTAAATAGCCCTGATCCTGCTCTTTTACCACTGAAGGATACTCCCCATATTGGGCTGCCCAGTGCAATAGTTTTGGAGTTGACTACTGGGATACCTAGTTCCCCATGTCCGTAGTCAGGACTGTACTTGGGATTTTATGTCCCTCCCTCCCACGAATTCAGCCATGACTGTGTGCCCATGCCCCACAACTGCTGCCCAGGCCATAGCTCCAGCTCTCCCCTCCCCCTTTGTAATGGTGGGGCTCCTCCTCTCTTTCACCCCAGGTCTGACTCCTGATTATTTTTATTAACATTACAGACAGGTCACAGACTCCACGACTTTTTGTTTATTGCCTGTGACCTCTCTGTGACTTTTAATAGAAATAACCATGACAATATCCTAACCTTATAATTTAAAATATGTTCTTTGCTAGTGTTAAATATGTACTTGAGGCTTCTAGACACTGCTGTAATATAAAATATTAGTTGGAATTAATAAGCATAACTTTATATCAGACACCAAATATACCGCAAGATATAAGTATTTTGTCTCTATTTAGTTACTAAATTTTAAAAGCAGTAACTGAAGTCATTTACTGATGGGATATTGCAAGACATGCAACACATACATAAAATGTAACACAATAAAATGAGATATTTTGAAGGTGCTTATTAGTTCACTTTGCAATGTAATCTATTTTATCTAGATGGGAGAGAGGAAAGAGAAATAAAAATGGAAAGGGAGGGAAGAAAAGAAAAGTAGTAAAAAGAAATACCATTAAACAAAAAAATAAAAGGGAAGAGAAAAAAACAGAAAAGGGCTAAGAAATCATAATGTATCTATTATGTATTTTGTATAGTCTCAAATTTGTCTTCAGTGCCCTTAAGCCTACAAGGTAATTTTTCACAGGTATCTGTTACCACGGGAGATGTTACTCATTTCCTTTCCCATGCAGAGTTACTGGTGTCTTAGTTTATGAGGCATCCATGTTTGTATTTGGCTTGCCAGAGTCGGTGCATGGTAATGGGAGTGTCTGCCCACTCTTACAGGGGACTAGCTGCTTAAACCACATGACCTGTCAAAGACATTCCTGCCAAGTGTAGCAACTTACTAGCTCCATGAATATCCTGGGAGGTGCAGAGAGAGTACCTGCTCCCAGAATGACACTACTGAAATGAAAGAAAGGCAACCAGAACCTACTCAACTATACCCACTGAAAAATGGAGACTTCCATTGGTGTTACCTAAGCCTTATTAGGCTTATGATGACTTTTAAGGCTTGAAATGTTACTACTGCTAACCTGTCCCCCTGTTCACTTTCCCTGGTAAACAATAAAGCACACCCTTTCTTACTTCCTCCCCTTGCCTCTCTTATACACCCTAACTCTGAAATGGTTGTGCTTACAGATTCCAAAGTTGAGGTCTGATCCTGCATGGAATTCTATGGTTCCACCTGCTTGGAGTACCAGGACCTCAAGGGGGGCAAAGTGACAAAGTTCAGGCTATGTGAGTGAGGTAGAAAGGGAAGTGTGACAAAAAGTGGTTGAAGATCCCTTAACTCTTCATTTCAAACCCTGCAGACATTTGAGTTTTCTACATAAAGGTGTAGAATGTCTGTGAAAAGAGAATGATATTTTGGGGCATTGACTGAGCTCCACTAAAGATACTTTCAACATTCTGTGTGCAGAGCTCTCCATAATGCTTTGAATACAGTAGTCAAGGCCAATGCATTTGTTGAAGCATATCAGCAGAATTGTCTTAAATTCCCAACATGCATACTCAAAATTTAAAGCTGTTAGTAATAAAATTTTAGTTCACCTCTCTTTTGTTTTCTTTAAAATACTTTCCACAAATGAATGGGGGCACTTATTATGCCATGGGTTACCAGCAACCTTGCCTGACTTTCATAAGATCCTTTTTCTATTACTCCTTTTATTAATTCTCATCAATCTGAAGAAAAATTGTAAACAAAGCTAAGGTCACTACAACAGGATAAAAGAAAACAAATATTTAACTGGAAAAATGTATAAAATGGTTGTCAGATGGCACTGACTCAAACACCAATTGGAGGAAAAGGGACAGGAAGTACAGGACCAATTTCTTCACTACCAGGAGTAGTCAGGGAAATCAAACATTGGAAAGGAAATAGCAGTAGTGGTATTTAGTGTTTATTAACTAACCAGCCAGTCATGATGAATTTTCCTCAAGGAAAAATAAAAGAAAATGCCAATACATTTAATGAATCAATATTAATATTAAGGGTTTTTTTAAAAAAAAGTTTCAAAAGATACCTAAAACCACCAGGGATTTGACTCTTGTATTCCTGTCATGCAAATAATTCAGACTGAAATCAATAGAGTATTTTGTCCACAAGAAGTGCAGGATTGGACCTTAAAAGTGGAAGTCATATGTATACAGATTTACAGCCATATCAGCTGTGCATTGGCTCAGGCACCTGCACTGGAGTATAAGGGGGAGTAAGATCCTCTTCTATGCAGGCTACATGGAAATGCAGTTTTGCCCCAGTCACTCTTGAATAACACTGCAGCGCAACACCAGCAAATTCTCAGTCTCAGATTTTCCTCCAGAAATGTGTGTCTTGTGCTTCCCAAATCTCTCCTGGACAATGCAAGCTTATACAAAGTTCATCACTTTATTAATAGAGAATGCTATGCACCACTCTTGTTATCTCAAATGGAGTTTCTTAAACACATCAGTCCAAACATACTGGTTTAGATAAAATAGTACAAATGTACTAACTACAGAAGGACATATTTTAGGTGACTATGAATAACAAGACATAAAAGTCAGAACTGGTTACAAGAAAATAAAAGTAAAGCATAACTAATGCCTTGTTTAACAAGCTAAGTGATGTCAAAGCAAAGTGTCTCTCACCATGTTTTCCTACAGTCTTAAAGACTTAATTTCTTTCAGGCAGGATCCCTCTAGCAGTCCAGAGCTGTTTCCTTTGTATTCCAGGTGTTGTGGATTCCACGGGAGGAGATAAAGGGAGAAATAATTCACAGTGTCTGTTCTTTCTTCATATAGTTCTTTCTCTTTTTTTGAGAATCATCTTCAGCTGAAGTTCAGGACACAGAAAGTCTGTGTGGACAGAAACTCCCAGCTGTTTCTTTGTCCATATGTAGGTTTCTCTCCCACATCTTCTTTCAAGCCAAAAAGAACATTTAACTAAGTGAAGCTCCACTTAATTTTCTTGACACTTGGCTTAGGCATTGGCTAAGTTTTTTTTTTTTGTTAGTTTGGGGTTTTTTTGTTTCTGGAGAACTGGGATGTAACTGCTCTTAAGACTTGTAATATGGCTTAGTAATATCATACAATAGTGTCATATCTTTATATGTAATGTTGCCATACATATTTTACCAAGAAAATAACAATCAGCAAATTATAAGTTATCACATGATACCTCAATAAAGCATACTTTATACAACATTTAGCATAGTCTGTAAAAGGAGTGAGTATAGGGCAACAGACTTTCACAGATGAGGATTTCTCAGATGCTTCGAAGCATCTGAGGAAGTGGGATGTTCTCCCAAGAAAGCTCATGCAAAAAATAAATCTGTTAGTCTTAAAGTGCCACACAACTACTTGTTGTTTTTTTACTGGATTAGACTAACACGGCTATCCCTTCTGAGGATTCCTCAACCTCCATTGGAAGTGTATTCCCGTGTTTAACTATCCTTCTTAGAGTTAAAAAGTTTTTCCTAATACCTAACCAAAATGTCCTTTGCTGTAGATTAAGCCCATTACTCTTTTTTGTAATAGCCCTTAACACCTCTGAAGACTATTATCAGGTCCCCTTTCAATCTTCTCCATGTTTTTTTTTTTTTTAACTTTTCGATGAAGGTCATGTTTTTCTAAACATTTGTGTTGCTTTCCTCTGGACACTCTTCAGTCTGTCCACATGTTTATTAAAGTGTGGCACCCAAAACTGGGCAAAGTCCTCCAGCTGAAGTCTTACCAATGCTGCATAAAGATACTTACCTCCCTTTTCTTACATACAACATTCCTATAAATATTTCACAGAATGACGTTACTCCTTTTTTGCACGTGCAATCAAATTTTTGGATCATATTCAATTTGTGATTCATTATAATGAACAGATCCTTTTCAGCAGTGTTACAGCCTCGACATTTATTCCCCTTTGTGTTGTTGTACATTTAATTATTTTCACTTAAATGTAACAATTTGCACTAGTCTTTACTGAAGTTCGTCTTGTCAATTTCCATATAAATTCTCCAAATTCTGAAGGTCCCTTTGAATATTAGCCGTGTTCTCCAAAGTACTAACATCATCTTTTGGCTTGGTATCATAGGCAAATTGTATAAGTATGCTCTTTTCCTATAATCCCAAGTCATTAGTACAATATTAAGTAATAGTGGATCAAGGGTTAGTGTTAGGATAGATTCGTCTGCCCAATTTGACAGCAAACCACAGGTAATTACTTGAGTATGGTCTTTCAAATGGACCCTCCCCCCCAGCTCCTAGAGTAATTTCTATGGAGCCACATTTCCTTAGATTGCTTATGAAAATATTATATGGGCTTGTTATCAGAAACCTTATTTTCACTTCTACAGCTTTCCCCTCCTGTCAAAAAAGGAAATTAATTTAGTCTGGTATGATTTTACTCTGATATGGAGACAGGACTGACTGGTCTATAATTCCCCTAGTTCTCTTTTTTTCTCCTTTTTTAAAACAGGTAACATGTTTCTCCTTCTCAAGTCCTCCAGGCCCTCACACCCAGCTACTAACAGTTTCAAGATTGCTTTCAGCTAGTTCCTTTAGTGCCACAGAGTGCATTTGATCAGGCCCGTGTGACTTGAATACATTGAACATACCTAAATATTCTTTAACCTGTTTTATCCTTATTTTGTCTTATGTACCTTCCCCTTGTTGTTAATACACATTCTGTTAAACAAAAAAGGAGTCCTGTGGCACTTTTAAAGACCAACAAATTTATTTATCACATGAGCTTTTCTGGGCACAATCCCACTTCATTAAATTCATGAAATGGAAAATGTGGCATGTTAACTGTATTTATACATACAGAGAAGGATGGGTCACAAGAGATCCAGAGGGATAGCCTGCTAGCCTATCTCAGCAAAGTAAACAAGCTGTTTTGAGTCAAACGTTGTGGATGAGATAAGCAAGAGCTGAGAAGGGTAATACAGAGGAAATCACCTATTGCAGTGAGTTAACCATTCAAAGTATATAGCTGCAAGCTACCTTTCTAGTGAAAAATGAAGCAAAATAGGCAGTAAACATCTCGACCTTCTTGATGTTGTCCAGCATTAATTTTCCTTCCCTCACAAGTAGAGGATGTAATCCAGGCCTCCTGGGATAACCTTTTAAATGTGCCAAAATCAAGGCAAGCTGAAAAACCAGAGACAAGACCCCCAAACCACTGATGGGTAGAACTTAAACCAGTCTCCCAGTCAGTAACAAAATATGCTTCTGATTCCCCACTCTGGTCATCAACAAGCATAACAAAGTAGAATCAGCCCCCACTTATTGCACATCAGCTCTTCCAGTCCCCACCTAGCCACTGGGTCTCTTAAAGAAATAGGTTGTCCTGACTCCAAAGAATCAGCCATATCACCTAGAACAATATAGGCTCAGATCTTACCCAAAATACCACTGCTGCCAGCCAATCCTTTGGTAATTACAACTAAAGGGTTAATATAAAAAAAAAAAGCAAAATGAGAGCTGTTGAAGGGTCAAAGTGAATCACATACATACCAATGATTTCAAGTTCATAGACAGGAAGTCCTTGAAGAATCTGCAGTTTGCACATTAGTCCACTTCCTCTGGTATACACCCAAAACCTAGGTGGGTCTCAGTCCTTTGTTCAGTGCAGCAGAATAGTTCCAGAGGATGGTGTTGGTTGCATGTTGCAAACTGAAGACTGAAGACAAAATGGAGATGGGAGCACTGCCTTTGGCTTCCCCATGCTCTGCGACTCCTTGCCAAATCAAAATGGAGTTGAGTCACATGGTCAGACTGAGTGACTGGTCTAACAGATATCTTCTTAGGCCCACTGTAGCTGGGAGCTTCCTTAATGGGCCATTAAGAAGACAAAGGCTGTAATAACTCAATCTGGGGAGTGTCCCAGAATCAAATAAATTGAAACACACCTATAACAAATACATTCATAACTTCTCACACAGGTATGACATCTCCCTAGAAACCCTGTAATCATTCCTAGCAAAGTACAACCTTTCTATTGGTACCAAACATGGCATATTGCACCTGGATTACTGCAAATATGAAATATTAATATGAAAGATAATTATAAGCAGTCCCCTAGACCCAGATAACATCACCAAAGATCTACACTTTCCTTTGTCTTTCTTTTGCTTAGAATGTATTTATTAAAACTCTTCTTATTACCTTTAATGTACCTTGCTAGGTATAACTCATTCTGTACCCTATCCTCTCTGATTGTACCTAAGCATATTAGTGCTGGTTTTTTTGTTCTCATCTGTAGCAATCTGCCCATGTCTCTACTTTTGGTACAATTTCATTTTGATTTTCCAAGTCACTAAAAAACTCCTGATGGACTTATATTGGCCTCTTATTCAGCTTCCTCTCTTTCCTTCACAACAGGATACTTCGCTGTTGTACCTGTAATATTGTTTCTTTGAGAAACTGCCAGATGTGCTGTATGGCTTTTCCCTTAGATTTCCTTCCCATGGGACTTTACTGGCCATCAACAACGCCACCACTATATTCCTGTTCTATAACAATATTGTTACTGTTGTTGCTACCTCTTCTGTCCACCTTCTTGTGACATGACTACATGCAGATTTTGATGTGAATGTCATTGGCTGACACTCCCTATAATGATCTGCATATCTGGAAGAATGGGGTGACAGTACTACAGCCATGTTTACTTTCCTCTTTTTAAAAGATAGCCATATAATTCTTTGTAGATTATTTTTGGCATCATCTAGGGTCCTTTATAAATTTTCTGTTCTTGTGTTTAATCCCTTCAAAGCAGTCCATTCCCTAACCACTATCCCATTATCTGACCAATGATCATTCTGTGTGATGGGGGTGCTTAATTTGCTTTTTACACTGCTTAGTGCTAGACTGCACAATTCAAAACAGAACAATGTCAAGAAGAGTCTTCTTTGTTTATTTTACATTTGATTGACATCTTTTAAAAGGTTTCTCCTTTTCACAATCATACTGGCTCCCCTTCTTCTAACTTTTTCCATTATGCCAGTGAACACTGGTGATCAACTGAGTAGGATTCAGTACAAGATCAAATAACTGCAAGAAGCTGACCTCTTGTTTTCTTCCTCCTCCACTATGACACACAGACTATTCCTGTGCCATGGGTAAATGAAAAACAAGTCTGACTTTTTTGTCATTGGCATTAGCCTTTTTTTACTTGCATAAAGATTCACAAAATTGAACAGTTTGGGGGAGGAAATAGAATATTGATTTCAACATCTGTTTTGATTCCACTATTAAAGACACAGTTGGGCACTTAAGATTTCAGGGCAGAATTGGGGGTGGTGTTTGATTTTTAACTCAACACTAAGTCTTTTCTAGTTTCATTTTGATCTACAGCACCTTAAATGGATTTTAAATGGAAAGATACAACTTCAGTAGCTGTTTCTTATCAACGTATCATATCTCACAGATCTCAAAAAGGAGCTGAAGTGCAATTAAATGCCTTCTTGTTTGTGTTAACATTAAGTAGATAAAAATAAATTATTCGATTAACTCCTGTTAATTATTTATCTACTTTCCTACTTTGAAAAATGGAAATGCCTTATATTTGTTAAGACGATGAAATATACTGAAGAATTTAAAAGCACCTATTTGAATTTCTCAATAACATTTTATTAAGCATAGATAATGAATTCCAACAGTGCAAGGAAGTAAAACAACAGTCTATCCAAGTTCTAGACAACTCCATAGCTACCCCTCCTAACAAACAAACTCAAACTACTAAAGAAATATTCTTTCAGATGAGACTAATTGTAATTTGATACAGGGATCAAAGGGTGTAGGTAATTTTCACTTTTCAATGACTGTAGACAATTTTAACCAAGAGTAATGTAGTAACATTACATTTAGTCCACATGCCTACAATGGGAGATAAAATAAACCTTTTTTTCTGGATTAGTCAAAAATATCTTAAACCCATTTCTAACAATTCTTATCCCTTTTATGGACTACATCATCAAACTCACTGGAGTGACATGCAATTAATGTAATTATCTTGTGAGTGCACAGGCTTTTTGAGGTTTACCAGAGCAGGTCATAGGGTCTCGTATTGGAATTTACTGTTACCTTCTTCTCTGCTTTGCAACCAGTTGAATATATCTGGTTAGCCTTCTTGCTTGATACACAAAACTTAAAAAACAAAAAACAGAAAACAAACAAACAAAAAAACCCCCCAAGGGTGTACATGTATATAATGCCTTTATTGTGGAAACTTCAGTTTTCCAGCAACAGCATGAGAAAACCAGATGCAACTGAAGGATGAGAGAGGTGGGCAAGTGCAGGCAGAGACTGCCCAAAGTCTGTTCAAACAACACATTTTAAATAGGAATTTCTGGAAGGAAGGTTATATTGGAGGTGGGTTTTCTCACCCTCCACCCACAAGTTATTTGTTGCCCACCAGTCTTGGCTCATTTTTGACAGACTAAGCCTCCTCTCTCCACTCCTGGCTGGGTGGATTGATGGATGGATGGCTGTATATGAGTCGTTGTTAATTCATTTAGAGCAGTGGTTGTCAAACTTTTTTCCCTGGCACCCAGTTCTGGACCCCTCTGCCATAGAGTGACCCTCCACTGGAAAAAAGTGGCGACTGTGAGAAAATTGAACAGTGACCATGTAGTGAGGGGCAGCCCCTACCCCCAGGTGCAGCGCTGGTGTCATGACTCAGTACCTTTGTAACTTTGACAACCAACTGATCATGGAACATGCAGAGGGTAATCCCACATGCCATGCTTCTGTCTGAAATCAGGAAGTATGTCAAGTCTCTAAAACTGTGTGTAGTAGCCTGGAGTGGGGGAGGAGTGACTGGGTGGAGAAATGAGATGGAAGTGCTGAGACAGGGGAAGGAGGAGAGAGCTAATGTCAGGCTGGAAAGAAAGGTCCTGGAAGTTCCTGTGTGCTGCTGAGCCTGTCCAAGTCCTTCGAGGTCCTGCTCCCTTCTCCACTGCCCAATCCCAGGAACTGAAGCAACCCCTCTGGGTTCCACTTTCAACTCTGCTCTTCATCTCCTCCCTCAGTCTGCATGAGTTTCCATGAACACATGATTGTCCAAAATATTGCGATTGAAAAGGTGCTAGCCCTCTCTGCTTGGTCTGGTGACCTCTGCCCCTGTCAGTGTGCATAAGGCAGCAACACAATGGGGCTATCCACTCCCCTTCAGACTGGGATCCTGTTATAACCTGTGTTGCTTCACAATTCCACTCTGCTGTGGGTCATAATAGTTTCCCAGGACTGCTGAAAGATTTGAGGCAATGGTGAGCTTTAGTGCACTACAGACCTGTCTCTACCTTGTTCCCCCAGTAAGGTTAAGTCATCCTCCTGCAAGGCCAGTCTCTGTACAGCTTAAACTTCTTCCAGCAGATCCATCCCTGAGTTGTATTTTATTCTGCAAAATCTTGGGCTCAGGCATCTAACCGAATTCCGTGGCTCACATTGCCAGCTGCTGTGCTGCAGAAAACTCACAGCTCACAAACTACTGCCATGTTTGACCCACAAAAAGCAAAGCTGAATGCAGGTTAAGCTGAACAGGTGGAGCTTTATTAAACCCTGTGCAATGCTCTGCCTGTGTGGCTCAGTTTCTTACAGTCTAACTCCCCAAGTTCCCTCTGTGTTCCATCCATAGCAGTTTCTGTAAGGAATATAGGCCCTGACTCCAACTCCACTTATCATGAGATACCATAAACAACAGCTCTATAGCACTCAAGGCTATGTTTACACTGTCGCTTTTATCTCAAAAAAACTATTTCAAAATAGCACATCTTCACGGGACTGCTATTTTAAAATAAAGGTGGCATAATGAACTCGGAATAGAGAGTCCACACTTGGCTCTCTATATCAAAATGGAGGCTGGATCAACCTGGGAGGGGTTCATTGTGGGAAGTGTGGCATCCTGGTACAGCTGAGTGTCTTGCTGCCCCCAGCCAGCCCTTTAAAAGAGGCAGTGAGTCAGCTCTTTCCCCAGTGTGCCTGACAATATGGAGGGTGAGCAGCTCATGGTCCAGACCAGTGTTCCCTCTAAGGGGAGAGAGCAGCTGAGCAACTCCTGTTGCTCGCTGCGCTCTTCCCCCCCCGGGGCCCGCTGCGCAGCCCCTCCCCCCACTCCCGCTCGCCCCCCCCTCCAGGCACCGCCCCCCCACGCCGCTCCCGGCATTGCGCCCCGGCCCCGGCATCGCCCCCCCACCCCGCTCCTGCTAGCCCCCCCACCCCACTCCCGGGATTGCCCCCCGGCATTGCCCCCTGGCCCCGGCATCGCCCCTCCACCCCGCTCCCGGGATCGCCCCCCGGCCCCGGCATTGCCCCCCCCTGCTCACGGCATCGCCCCCGCTCCCAGCAGCACACCCCCCTGCTCCTGCTCCCACTCCCCCCCCCCAGCCCCCACAGACTTACCTCGGGGCTGGACTGGAGGGGCAGGGCCCAGCCCTAACTCCTGGGCCAGAGAAGCTCTACGGAGCATGCCCAGAATTTCTGGGCATGCTCCGTTAGAGCTTCTCTGGGCGGGAGTTTTCAAAACTCCCTGCTCCACAGGAGCTCTAGGCAGGGACTCTGGCTGCCGGCAGTGTGCTGCCGGCAGCTTTCCCTGCGCTGGCGGCTGCGGCGCGCTGCGCTGCAGCGCACCAGCACAGCTTAGAGGGAACATTGGTCCAGACTCAACTCCAGTGGTTTCTCAGACACCTGCGGGAGACCTGGCACAATCTGGGAAGGCTGCTTCCACTGTGAGGCAGATGTCCTTGGCCCACACAGCCTGCAGGGGCGCAGGCACCCTGCATTCCATCCTGCTAAGCCACGGAGTTGTAGGAGAAAGTAAAAGGTTAAGTAAGATAAGGAGAAGCGCCTAGGTATTGGCTTGAGGCCTAGTGAAGCAATCTAAGAAAGTAGGCCTGAATGGCATGCACAAAGGGCTTGGGACCATGATAACCTCATTGAAACTGGCACAAGCTAAATATGAGAAAGTACTAAGACAATGATGAGAATGTACTTGAATAAAAAATTGGGGAAAGATGATGCTAGTCCAGTCTCATGCCAAAAAAGATAAGGATGTATGCTGGGTCGAAGTGACCTGTACAAAGGAGAGGTTTGGCCAAGTCATGACACCTTGATAGATGGTGATGCCCAGGGACCTAGCAAATTAAGGGATGGCATCAAAGGAGGGATGTACAAGTCGATTCAGATAAGGTATAAAAGTAGGAGCCCCAGAGCCCAAACTTTGTGCAGCTGAGAGAGTGACAGCCAGTCCTGCTGTCAGCTGAGCTGTTCCATTGCATTGAGAGCACCAATGCTGCCAACAAATCTGTTGATATGGATTGTTTGCCATAGTGCTACGTTGCAATAAACCCTAGCCTGCCACCTTCGTTTCTACAAAGATCCATGGTCATGTTGGCTTCCTCAATTGTAAGTGTTGTCTCAGTTTACTCATGCATGCATTCACACACACAGCCAACTGATATCAGCGCCAGACACCGAACAACACTGATAAGAACACATCTTGCCTGATGTGCCTGACCGCACTCTGCCTGGTGTACTACTGGGGGCACCATGTTCACCATGCTGCACTCTGTGCCTCATTGCATGTAGGCATGTGAGGCCAGCACCGAGTGGTGGGAGTATGTCGTCATGACCACTTGAGACGACCTCCCTTTGGCTGCAGAACTTCAGGATGAACAAGGGAACCATCCTTGTGCTGGTTGGGGACCTCACCCCAGTTATGCAGCAAGTGGACACCCAGCTGCAACCTGCCCTGTCCGTCGAGAAGCTAGTGGCCGTTACGCTCTGGAAACTGGCAACCCCAGATTCCTGCTGCTCCATCACCCAGCAGTTTGGGACTGGGAAGTCCACAGTGGGGCCTACCCTCTTGGATGTGTGCCAGGTGATCAACCAGGTCCTGCTACCCCACCTTATTGCCCCGGGAACCCTGGAGGAGACCCCGGATGGCCTCAAGAGACTCGGGTTCCCAACTGTGTAGAGATCCTCAATGTAACCCACATCCCTATCCGGGTCCCCGACCACTGCGCCCATGATTACATTAACAGGAAGGGCTACAATTCCAACGACTTGCAGGCTCTGGCTGACC
>ML681989.1:47285309-47577955 GCA_007922195.1 Podocnemis expansa
TTAACCAGAGGCTGCACCAGTGTTGCTTGGTGGTCAAGTGAGCCTTCAGGCATCTCAAAGCCCATTGGAGGGCCATCCTGACCCACCTGCAGCTCAGCGAGCACAAAATCCCATAGGGTGTCAGTGTTTGCTGTTGTCTACACAACCTGTGTGAGCTGCAGGGGGAAAGGGTCCCACAAGTCTGGGAAACTGAGGCACAGTGGATCACCAGGGATTATGAACAGCCCCAGGACACCTTGCACTGCTCACAGTGGGCCCACTGTCAGGCCCAGGCCATCGGGGACACGCTGGCTGTCCACCTTCTGCGAGAGGAGGACTCAGGGGTACGCCTTACACCACATGCCTACACCAGAACCTCCCCACTAGCACCTGTCTGAGGCCACCCCCTCCCACCACCACCCACCCAACTCCCCCGCTAACCCACAACATTAAAAACAACTTGCTCTCTGAGATGGTTTCAAAGATTTTATTTACATAGGGTGTTGGTGGGGCAAGGGCGGCTTTGGAGGCACGTAGGGGGAGTCTTTGGGGGAAAGGAGAGTCTGAGGAGGGGCATTCTGCGGTGGTGGTGGGGGTGAAGGACAGAGGCCATGGCTTTTGGCCAGGACCTGATTGATGCTGGGCCTGCAGGCGGCTGCCCCAGCTTCGTGCCCGGTGCCATGGAGGGGTGCTGCCTCTGGCCTAGAGTTTCCCTGGAAAGGCCAGCAAGTGTCGGTGATCAGGCTGGCTCTTGAGAGAAACAGAAAACATAGGTGCCTGTTGGAGTGTTGGCTCCTCTGGCTTGAGGCCGATCCTGTCCCTGAAGCATCACTAGGCTTCCCGGCCCCCTTTTTGGGGGTTGGCGTCCCACTGTACCCAGTTCTGTGCTGTGCTGTCTCCACCCTCCCACCCCTGCAGGTCAGGCACAGTGCCCACGGTGGCAACCAACCAGCAGCTGTGCTTTGGAACCTTCCCTGGAGGCCACATGCCAGCAGGCTCTCTGCCATGCTGCTTGGCCTAACAGTCCAGCTCTGCACACAGCACCACAGTGCCCAGCTCTGTCTCCACCTGGCATGGATAGAGCCTCCCAGTACTCTGCCCAGAGTTTGACATGAGATGTCAGGTTGTGTGGGGAGGGAATAGGGCCATTCACTACCTTTCCACATCACTGACAACTGACACCTGGGAATGTTGGGAACATTGGAGGGGGGAGGGAGGTTAGGGAACTCTCTAGTGCCTTCAGCCTGTGTCCCTTTGCAAGAGCCGCTAACCATCCCTGCAAGGCTGCCTACCTCTGTGCCTGGTCCCCCCGCAGCACCCCCTCCAAGGTGTTCCCAGCACAGCCCACAGCCTCGGCAGAAGGGGGTACTCACCCGGATGTCCTGCATGTGCCTTCTCCGAAGCCCCCTTCGTGGTCTCCTCCTTGGCAGGGGGAGCCTCCTCCTGCTCCTCCAATCCTGTGGACTCCATCAGAGGAGCAGGGATCAGCTTGGAGAGGAGGCATAGCGATTGCTTGAACAACCATTAGCACCTCATTATTAATCCTAATGACACCTTTTCACATCCCTGACTTTTGTCTCAGTGCTCTGCACTGAACGCTCATACTATGTTACAACGACTCCCCTCTCCCGGCTCTCTGGAGAACAGTGTCAGCCGGCATGGTAGCCTCCTCCCTTCCCCATGCAGCACCAGCTTCATGACCACTCTGACGACCACCGATCTAGAAAACAATAGATTTCCACTCAGGGGAAGTTCTAACAAGATTGACAAAGGACTACGGGGCCTCAGCTTTGTTCTGTAATTTGACAAAGCCAGTTGTGTCCTACTTCTCCTTGCCACCTCACCTTCCAGAGGGTGTTGCTCCTTTCCCAGTCAGGCCAATAGCCAGAAGCACGGTCCTATCTCATTCAAGTTTCTCCCCTCTAGGACTCCAGCATACAGAAACTAAGCAACTAAGAGGCTGATGGTGACTGACCTGCCAGGAGAATGATGAGGGGTTCTCAGAAGCAATGGACAGGCAGAAAGAGCAAAGGTGGAAAGATAAAGAAGAGGGTGCACTGTCACTTAGAAAGGTGAGAGATGAGAAGGGCTCTGTAGCATGAGAGCTTGCAGTTCCAAACTGTGATGGGAATGATGCAGGATGAACCACTAGAGTTTGAAGTTCAGTTACTTTTGGATTAGCATCTAAAAGTTCAGATGCTTTAAACCAGCCCTCAGTCCCGACAAAGTGCCTGGTGGATTGCTTCTGTCTTATTCCAGAAGGGGGCCATGACTCCTCCTTCCTTGCATCTTACAAAGCTACATAGATTATCTTTCTCTTTCCTCCATCCTCAATTACCACCCCAAAGTCAGCAGGCTTCCTTCTTCCTCCTACAAGATGGTAGCAGAAGTCTCTCATTCTCTCTACTCACTACCCCCAACTGGGATTTCCTGAATCCACTATTACTTTCCTTTCTTTCTTTTTCTTTCTTTCTTTCTTTCTGTTCATTGCTGAAGCAATATCTCTGCTAAAGCCATTCCAGACTCGAGCAGAATGGTTCACACACAGCCAAATTTTAACATGGATGCACTAGCAGTCATAGGTTATGTTTACACTTAAAATGTTAGTTTGGCCTTGGTTAGTTTGAACTATATAGTTCGAAAGTTAGTTCAAACCAAGCACTTTTTTTTAGTTTGAACTAACTTTAGTTTGAATTGGCTGTGGTTTTTTTTTTTTTTTTATTTTGAACAAACTTTTAAATTCAAACTAAAAAAGCACGGCTATTTTGAACTAAAAGTTAGTTTAAACTAAAAAACATGCTTGGTTTGAACTAACTGCCAGTTTGAATTTATTTAGTTTGATCCAGCATGTCTATATTATGCTAGTTCAAACTAAATATGCAAATAAGTGTGAACTAAGCAAAAAAATTTTTAGTTCAAACTAGGCGTTGCCTAGTATAGACAGGGTTCAAATTAGATCGAATTAAGGCTCCTTAATTTGAAATAATTTGCTAGTATAGACATAGCTATAAAGACTGGGAAGGGAAATTTGTTCTTTTCATTTGAGAGCTGCATTGTTTGTGCTCAGTATGGTAAGACTCCTCAATTACTTTTAGTCTTTCTTTTCCCTTTCCTCCCCAGAGTCCTTGGGGAAGGGCTGATAAACTGCAATCAGATTGTATCTCTGCCAGTTCTGGATCTGGAATGAGACTGTTTCTGCAGTGAGAAGTGTGACTGTGACTTCTAGCCCTTAATTTCGCTATGATAACAATGCTATATGATGTTTATGTGGATTCGCCTACGGGGTTGCAGTTGAGGACAAAGTGAGAGTTCCAGCAAAACAGCTGAAAGGAGAAAGAAACAGGGATAGCATAGGGGCCATGAGTTTTCGATGTGCAGAGTAATATAAGGTGCTCTTCCAAGTAATAATGGCAATATGTGTTTCAATTTCTGATCATATTGGGGCAGATTGTGCCTAGCCTTTACAAGGTAGCACTGTAGCATTAGCATAAAGGAGTAGAGTGAGAAGGAAGCTTGCTTGGCCCCAGCCTCCCCCCCTTGCAGGTATCAGGTAAGGATCAGACAAAATTATAGTCCCTGTACTCAGGTACAAAGGGACATCCTCAACACTGACTCCCACCTGCCCGGCCCACAGTGCTCTAAGGAAGATGCAAAGTCATGATCTTGCCCCACCCCAAGCACACTAGCCTCAGAGCTGTACTTAAGTGTAAGGGGAAAAAAAGGCTGTACCCAGGGTGAATGAAGTATCAGTGTAGCAGGGGAGAGCAGTTACCCACCTCCCCGAGGTGAAGATCTGGATGATCTACCCTTGGCAGAAAGCCTGGATGAAGGGAACCAACCCGATGTTCATGAAGACCTAAAGGAGCTTTTCTCAGCAGAGGATGCCAGTGAGCCAGCTGCCCAGAGCCCCTGTGGCCTAGAGTAGCTCCTGCTGGTTAATGGACCACAGGAATTACCTGCACTGCCACCAGTAGACAGCGAGGGTCTGACTGGGGTGCCCTAGGGTACATATCCTGAGGATGTGAAGTACAGTGAAGCGAAGGTAACCAAGGGGAAAATAGGAGGAAGTAGCCCAGGGACAGCTGGGGAGTGCCTGGCTGCTTTGCAGGGTCAGTGTTTTGGCTGGACCCCACTGACCCAGTGGCATTGCATTGCCACTGATACGGCCCTGGGCTGGAATGCAGTGGAATGGGTGGGCTTATGTTCCCTTGCCTTCCTCTGCCACTGTCCAGACTAGTAGTTGTGTCACCTTACACTGCTGGGGGTTGAAGGCCCTGAACTCTGTTACAGTGGGTGTTGCCTTACCCTACCTAAGGGGTTAAAGGTCAAAGACTTTTGGACTCTGCCTCCCCCTCATAGGGGCTAAAAGGCCATGGACATAGGGGGAGTTGAGTCAGGCCCTGCTGAGGGTCCTGCCCTGCCTGCCGGGAGGCAGCCCAACTGAGGGCTGCCCCATTTACAATCAGGTAAGGCTGCCCTTGCATGTGAGGGAAGGCATCATGCCTCAAAGGAGGTGAATGCCTCTTGTAGCCCCCCTGGAGGTTGTGTGGCTCCATGCTGCCACTTTAATCTGTACCTTCAAAGGCATGATGTGGGTTTTTGCAAAAGAATCTCAACTGTTGTAACATTTGTAATAGTATTTAGCACTTTTCCTATTCACAACACCACACAAATGTTAACTCCTTTAATCTTCCCAACACCCTGTTTTTTACAAAGAGGTGGGAACACAAACAAGAAGAAGCTTCAGAGCTCAGACCCTCCATGCTTGCTCACACTATGGGATAACTCTTGTATAGTAAGGTTCTGGGTGTTGTGAGCAGAGGTGGGAGAGTCAGCCTGGCAGTGGTAGAGCTGGGCTCAGAAATTCCTATTCCCAGGCCGGCTTGCAGAACACTTGAGTATGCCCTTCCTCCAGTAGCGACAGGTACTTAGTGTATATTCATTGCTCAAGCTAAAATAGTCATCTCCAGGCTGATGGTGTGGCTGAGGAAATTTCCTGAGCATGGAGCTAGAAGGGGAAGCAGGAAGAGCAAGGGAGCAGGTGGGAGGTAGGTGTGTTCAGATGGCATGGTGATGAGTGGGACATCAGAGATGACAGCAGTCACAACAGATAGGACACTGAGTGGGTCCCAGCAGAAGGTATTTTGGGCAGATGGTTTATTGGAAGATAGGACCATTTTGTTTTGGCAAACACAACAGATCTGATTTCTGTCCATACCTTTCTCTTGTAAACCCTTTAGATCAGGGGTCTCAAACATGTGGCCCAAGGGCCACACGTGGCCCCTAAAGCTATTTCCTGTGGCCTGCAATGACACGATCATTACTGATATTTGCACTATCATTGTATGAAAAGGTTTTAGTGGTGCAGCCCTTGGGCTAATGTACTAGTCCTCATGCGGACTGCTACAAGTCCTCATGTGGCCCTCATGGTGATTTGAGTTTGAGACCCCTGCTTTAGATAATTTTAAGTAAAAACTGAGCCACTCTGCTTGAGGAGTTGATGTGCTGTCATGCTTTGCAACTCGCAGTTAAATGAGAAACTCAGTCAGCACTTTAATGAAACAGTTCATGCCAAACTGCTTTATTGCTGAAATGGCAACAGAAGCAAATATAACTGTATTCTGCGCCTCTCTGCCTGATATGATCTCTTATCTACCTAGTGTCTGCTCAGCCAATATTGGGTGCAGAAGAAAAATTAACTAATCATTTATATGACATGTCATTTTCTAAAGACTAGACTGTCACTAGTGCTTGTTATAAACAAGTCACAATCAAATGTGAGCCAGGGCAAACACAGCTGCAGCTCATGCGCCATCACCCATATGCTGGTGGATCTGCCTAGCTGGAGTCTCAGACTTGTTGTCATGGACCAAAACTAAACTTATTTAAAAGAAAAAAAGAGAGATAATAAATATCATTTGGCAAACTCTGGTCTTTGGCACAGTGGCATCAGCTAGCATATACTAGAGCACTTCTCTATTCCCAACCAGCATCTCCTTCTGATTCAAAGAACCCTGAGAGCATGTGTTGCAAAAAGAGTGCCTGAATCAAATCAGGTGGCTGCTGGCTGTGTTTTGTTTCTTTCTTCTTACCAGAAACACTTACAGGGAGAAAAAACATACTTACAGTTCCACTGTGTATAAAGAGTCCCTGTATAAATGTGCTTAATCCCCTGTAATAGCAGTTCCCAGAAATAGCAAGCTCCTGGAGAGAGAGTTTTCTTATCCAGATTTTTCCCTACCTTAAATGTCTACAAACAGAGCTGGACTAAGAGGCCTTGGGGCCCTGGGCTGCCCATAACTGTGCCCCCTGGGGCCCCAGTTCCCCATCACTGCAAGGCCCCCCACCTGGTGCACTGGTCCCTGCCCAGAGCAGTCTGAGGGCAGGCCAATTTGGGGGGAGCAGTTCTGGGGCCAGAGGCACTCCTATCCCAGCCCCAGTCAGGCATGTCTGGGCTGGTTGGCATGCCATATGACCACCAGTATGGCCTTCAAGGGCTACAGGCCCTCAAAGGCCATGCCAGAAGCCACAACACATACCATATGGCTTCAGCCCCAGTGTGGAGAAAACATGTGTTGGCCCTCCCTGCCCCTGGGAACAGACCAGCCAGCCTAGCAGTAGGGTGGTGTGGGGTGGGAGCACTTCAGAACCTGGTCTCTAGCAGGAGGGCACCACCTCCTCAAGTGCCGGCAGGGGCACTCCGAGCTCCCCCACAAGCAATCTTCATTGGTATTGTGGCAGGCTGGCAGCAGGGGCTGGATCAATGTGGAGGCCTTAGGGGCTGGAGTCCAGGGCCCCCCCCTTAAGGACATGTCTTGGGGCTTTGGCCTCTATAGCCCATGCATTAGTCCATCCCTGCTATATATGTGTTCCAGATGCTGCTAACCAAACACTTGACATTTCACTTTCTTATCAGCCCCAGTTGATTCTGGACCTAAGTGACAGTTGTGAATATACAGATGGGAATGTCACAGCTTGATCCTTAGCTGGGTTGAGTTGGCGTACCGTAACTGAAGTCAAATGGTGATGCTGTGGTTTATGCCAGAGGAGCATTTGACTCTAAAACCTCTTGCAATTACACAATTCTTTTCCCACCAGCAATTTGTATTTATTTGCAATATAGACACTAACCAGATTCTGCCTTGTAGAACATTTGTGTTTATCAAACCATTGAACATCTGTTTGACATTCATGTAGGGTATGTCCACACACAGGTTTTAAATTGAAATAACACTGGTTATTTTGATTTAAAAAAGCTTTGGTCCACACAATGTTTTCTTGTTTTGAAATGGCGAGCTCTGTCATTTCAAAACATGGAAAGTTAGATTGGTTCAATAAAACCTCATTTAAAATTGAAATGATGCTTAGATCACAATCATTATAGAAAAATAAGTGTGGATATGTTATTTTGATTTAATGGTTTTGATTTAATGCTTTTACCCTTCTCCTTCCCAGGGTGCCTTCTTCTATTCATATATTGGGTGGGAGCATGGCCCTTCTAGGGGGCCATCTTGCCACACCTCCCATGGTGCCCCTCTCCTAAATCCTATCCCTGGACATGCTAGTTCCATTTGACTTTCTGGTGTGGACCTGTTAAATTGATTTAGCTTAAATCAATGTAATGATTTTTATAGCAATTTTTAAAATTGATTTAAGTTAAATCGATTTAACTGCCTGTGTGTGGACATAGCAAAACTTTGCTGGTTACTAGTTATATTGGCGATGTCTACACTTCAGTGCTTAAGTTAGTTCAAATTAATTTGTGCAAACTAATTTTGATTAATTCAAACTTAGCTCATATGAGCATGCCCACACCAGTAACCTAAATCAAAGCAGCATGTCCATGCACAGGACTTAGGAGTGGGGCACCATGACTCATGGAAAAAATAAATCTGTTAGTCTTAAAGTGCCACACAACTCCTTGTTGTTTTTTCACTGGACTAGACTAACACAGCTATCCCTTTTTAAAATTGACAACATGACACCCGACAAGGGCCACCCCCCACACCCAATCCCATAAAAAGACAACTGCATTTCATCCCTGATGCCATGCACCCTGGGAGGAAGAAGGCTGAACTTCATTTAGTTCGAACTAATGTGTCTACATTGGGTTAGTTCGAACTAATAAATTTGAACTAACCATTAGTTTGAATTAAAGGCAGGTTTTACTATTTCAAAGTAAATTTTCCTTAGGTCAAACTAAGGAATTCCTTAGTTCAAACTGATGAAAGTCAGTGTGGATATGCACTAATTTAGTTTGAATTAATCCTCCTTAATCTGAACTAAATTGCCAGTGTAGACGTAGCCATTCAGCTTCAAGTTGTATGACAAAGAACCACACTTAGTGCAGGCAGTGATGCAGTGAGTGTCTTCTCTGTGTTGGAAATGTATCTGGGTGCTACAGGTAGATATACCTATATGTCCTATACTGTGTTGTACAATATGTATTAAGTACTCCTGTGGAACTCAAAATAACTGGAAAACAGTCACGTTAAGGAAGGAGGGGAAAAAAGGAAAATATCAAACCAACAAAAAAGAAATAGTGTTTTAGCCAAAAGCAGGACTGAATAGGGTAGGGGAGCTGGGGAGGTTTGCAATGTATTTGTGATGAGAAACATTTCCATGCCATGACAGGGAAAGATATAGGGATGTGTGAGTTCTTTAATACTTAGGTCTCAGTGCATGTATATCTCTAAAGATTACTAGTTATACCAGACTTAAATCTGTGCACTGGCAGTCTTAGCATTTCTGGCTGTCAGTTGTATATACTGGCATGTCTATCCATGCTCTGACCCAATAAGGGTTCTAGCTGTTCCCTAGGTTTCCTATCATGCCTATTCCCCCCAAACAGGGCCCTATCTCAGGCACTCTGGTTAGCTAAATTAGTTATGAGCGTTCCTCTTTCCTCTTTGGTGCCTCCTTTATTCTAATTGTCTGCATTCCAAATAAATAAACAAAAAGGAAGGTAGTGACAGAGTGGGTGGTGTGTGCCAGAGCTGAGGCTAATCTCCTTCTGAAGATAACACCACCATCTAATTTATTCACCACTTTTCATCTTTGTCTCTGAAAGCGTTTTACAAAGGGGGCAGGGCTGTCTCATTATCCCCATTTTACAGAGGGGGAAACTGAGGTACAGAGAGGTAAGGTGACATGTAAAAGGAAATTCAATAGGCCAGTGACAGCCAGCAACAGAAGTCATTTCTCCTTAATCGTTGTCTAGTCACTGTTATATCCACATGAAGAATAATGTATGAGGATGTAGATGTGCAGTCCTCAGGATTGATGAAAAAATGAATAACAGTATTATAATTTTACTACTATAATTTCCAGTATTATAATTTACTATCAGGCCATTAAACTTGCCTATGCCTTTGCTAAGGTTTACAATATACTTACCATTACTTTCATACATATGGTGCTTGCAGAAAGGGATCACATCATGGATATATTTTTGTTTAATTATGTAAAATATTCAAGCTGATAAATGGAATTTTAGGATGCTTGCACCTTATCACTCAAGGACAAGCAAATATAAGGAAAGATGTACATGGCTTTATGGCCATAATATGTTTATTAATGTGAAATGTTTTTACACAGACTCTGGACTGCAGCTTTATCATTTCTATTTCACTTTGACATTCAAATCAATAAGATTTTCTTTTATACTAGGTTTTGAAAGATGCATGTAAATCTTAACTGTTGTGATTCATGCTTTGTACAGAATAAAAGATAGGAGTCTGTAATTACAAGTTGCAAATATACTGCAAATGGTAGGTTATAAATCTAGAGACCATTTAATTAAAAAACACAAATAAAACAATTTAAGAGTCTTATCAGAGAATGGAACACATCCCTTTTGTATGAGATGCCAGTTTGGTTCAGATACATTGTTTATATCAAGAAAACAGATTTCCTAGTGTTTTAGGAAACACCTGATTGTGAAAGGAATGCAAAGTGTACTGGAGTAATAAATCTAAGTTAACTCCCAAAGAATTCTAGAAATATCCTAATTAAAATGAATGTTATCACCCTAAAACCAAGCCTTTAGGGAAAAAAATGTGTAGTCAGAATTATTTTAATCTTTTATTTTTTTTCAAATGCCTAAGACAACATAAGCTTCTTTTAGATTTCTACTTGAAAATATTATGTATCTAAAAACAGGTCTTCATTTAATAACTGCCTGATGTCATTGTTACATAAATTTTAAGATACCCTATGTAAGGAATAGCAAGGTCAAGTTGATGCTATAACTGGTTTCTAATATAAGAAGCCTTTTGAGTATTGAAATGTTTTACTAATTTTCCAATTAATGCATTTGGCAATGTTTCAGCAAACTTTCACCACTTTAGGAAGACAAAAGTCACCTCGCCAAAGATTGGTAAAAAAGAAAAGACCATACTTTCTTTGATGACCATTTATGCTTAAAGACTTTCTTTAAGAATTTAATTTAAAAAGACTGCTTTGACAGCTCACTTTTATTATGGAGAACAGAAGAGTTTGGTCTCATTTGAGAGAGAATTTCAACTCCTATTAAATCTTGATGGAACTAAAAGGATATCTCAGAAAACTGACTGAATAAAAGGAAAAGTTAAAACTCTAAAGCTGAATATGTTCTGAGATCCTCTCATCACAAAGGAAAGAAAACTGTCAAGAAAGAACTACAACCCTAATGCGTATATGCATTAGCAAACTGCATATTCATAAGATGAAGAGGCTCCTAGAGGATTACCCCTGAAGGTATGGAGCCTATGAAAGAGTAAGACCAATCAACTTGGAATATGAACAAGTCTAAATGAGGTGTGCTTTTTTAATTCATGGAACTAGAAAGGAAAAGAGTATGAAAAGCTCTGAAGTGTGAGAGAAATGGCAATTTCCTGGATAAAACTTACTGAATTAAATTTTTGTACCATTGTGTGCAATTCTGTGAGACCTGGGGTTTCTCAGCCCATCAGGAATTAAGAACAGTGATGGGTGCTTGGGCAAATTTACTTAGTTTGTGACACTTCCTGAGAGTTGCCTCCTGGAAAAGACTCACATATACTGGATTCTCCAGAGACAAAGAGAGGATTTTTGGATAAATAATCTGTTTAAACTAACTTGGGTCCTTCTTTCTGATCCAGCAAACAGGCAGACCATAGGTCCAAAGGTGGGCCCATTCCTTAGGAAGGGATTAGAAAGATTTGGTCTCACTGAGACCCCATAAGACTAGGTGCTTTGTTGTCAGTTGAAGCTTTGAACTTGTGACCACAAGAAAAAACCTCCTGTGTGGGTCTGAAGGACTAATCACCAGCCAGAGCCCTTGCGGGAGTGATGAGGTGATCTTTGGTAAACTTATTAACATGTGTGGAAATTCTTCTATTGTTTAATATGTTTTCTCTTTAATGTTTTTACCTTAAAAATAAATGTGCTGCTTTAGAAAGAGTTATGTGGTAACTTAACAGTGCCAATTATTCCATCTCTGTGGAGAAAGACAAAGCAGGTACACAAAGGCAGCCTGACTTTGCAGAGGAGAACACAATATAGACAAGGAGCTGTGCAGCTAGTGCTACCCACTCATAAGGAAGTGAAACACAGGTCTCTCCCCTAGAAAGGTGATGGCTGAGGAGCTGGGAACTTAGAGTGGGGTGCCCGTGTTAGACCATGGAGAGGTGAGAAAATTGAAGTTGCCTTGAACAGTGACAATGAGCACCCCACAACTACACTATCTGCTACCTTACTTAGACATTAAGGCTATGCCTACGTCAGGAAAAGTTAGTTCAAATATGTTAATTCAAACTAATAGGTTTGAGGTTCGTTTGAACTAACCTCGAACTTATTAGTTCAAATTAATAAAGTGGACTAATTCGAACTAACGTTAGTTCAAACTAGTCTACTTTGTTAATTCAAGCTAACTGCCCTTAGTTCAAACTTATTAAGTTCGAACCAGTGGTTAAAGTATAATTTAGTGCACCCTGGAACCCTCCTAATCAGCAGGCCCCCTTTATGTATTGTCTGGGCCCCATTCATGCAGGTATGGGCCTCAGCCCAGGTACGCATTTATGTCAGACCACTCTTTCCCCATGTTCCCTTCAGTCCTCATCCCCATTCCCTAAGCTCCCTGCCTTGAAGTCCCCACTCCAGCCCTCCTAATCCCCCACCTCCCAGCTGCCCATCTTAACTCCACGTCTCCAACCACTCCAGACTTCCCCAGCTTCCTTCAGTCCCCTTGTCTACATTTCCCCACTCTGCCCCCACTCCAGCCCTTCATAGCCCCCTCCACCATTACTCAGCCCCATCAGCCTCTACCTAGTATCTCTAGGGAAGTGAGACAATGGCCTTGGCAGCAGGGAGCCAGAGCAGACTTGACTTGTCCCTGGGGCACACTAGGCTCAGCCTCCCCCATGCCCATTTGGAACATGGCTCCCCCACTGGGCTGAGAGCCAGAGCTGCTGGCCTGCAGCACCAGAGTGGTGCATCCTGGTGGGTGGTACACCTGTGCAAGTGCTGGAGCTTGCCGAGGCCAGCAGCAGTTGCTGGAGGTGTAGGCATGGCAGCAGCTAGTGTGGGAGCTGGAGAGCTGCGTGCAGCAGCTGCACGGTGTATTCACTGTGTGATCTACCTGGCCACACATGGGCAGCACCTCAAGAAGAGCCTGCAGCATGCCTGCATACCCTGCTGGCCTCGGCGCTGGGGCTGGGATTCTGTGTGGTCTGGGCAGCTGATAGGTTGCAGTGCAGGCATGGGCGTGCTGCACCAAAGCTGCCCAAGATGGGGGGGATGTGTCAATGAAAGGGTTAAAGTAAGGGGGAATATAGCAGAATGGTGCATTCTTCTATTTGTAGGGGCCCCGGAACACTGGTCTCTAAAAATGGTGGGCCCTGAAATGGCGTGCCGGTGCATTCCTCATTACTTTAACCACTGGTTCAAACTAAAGGTTAGTCCTGGTCTACATCTTCCTTACTTCAAACTAATGATTGAACTAAGGACTGAGTTTGAACTAACTGGCATGTTTTACTAGTTCAATCTAAGCTTTCATTAGTTTGAACTAAGGAATTCCTTAGTCTGAACTAATGAAACTTTAGTGTAGACTGGTAATAAGTTAGTTCAAATTAAGCCTCCCTAATTAAAACTACCTTGCAATTGTAGACACAGCCTAAGTCTTTCATAATTCATCCTCTCCATCTCTTCAAGAAAGCTGTTAGACAGATAAGAAACAACATAAGACTTGCTGTGGCACCTTAAGATACTAACCGTTTCTCCTGTTAATCACCAAGGGGTTAAAATGACCATATATTTTTGGAGAAGAACCAAAGGCTAAGCTTAGGTAAACAAAGACGGAATGGGATTTAACTGGATTTAATAGGATTTAGTGAAGATTGCTGACTTCGCCCAACTACAAAGTAGCTGGCAATTTGTAAACCGTCCAGGTGTTTGTACTAGGCAAACAAATTATGTTTATAACCATTCTTTGTTATCTAAAAATATACTAAAGAATGAATTCACAGTAATTTGGGCAAACCATACACTTCAGTTTTAACTGACCAGATGAAGTGCCCCATCAAAGGTGATTCACTCTCAAGTGTGTAATGTCTTCTAAAAGTGCTCCACTAAAGGTACATCTATAGTTGGAGAGAAGGCTATGACTCCCACCTCTACTAGACATACTCACACTAGCATAACTAGAGCTAGGACACTAAGCATAGTAGCATAGATCTGGCAGCACAGGCAAAAATACCAATACAAGATAGCCATCCTAACTATGTCTGGATGGCTTTGTACTCAGGGTGGCTAGTCCTTGCTCCTTTTGGTCACTGCCTGTGCTGCTGTGGCTATGCTACTATTTTTAGCATGCTAGCTTGATGCAAGCTAATGCAAATATGTCTAACAATGCTGGGAATCATAGTTGTAGCTACAAGTGCAGCCATCCAGAAAAGATTGCAACAGAAGTAACCAGTCTGTCATTTGTTTTCAGTCATTTGTGGTGTTTGGTTTAATGATATTTTTTTCCTCTCTTTCACGATGAAACATCTGTGGCTAATAAATGTAATTCTTTGCTTTGTCTTGATGTCCCTTGCAGTTGATAAAAGAACTCCTGTGATTAAAGCAGGAGTGAAAGAAATAGCTAGTAAGAGCTGCCCTAACAGTTCTTGGTATCCCTAAGCTCAGTATTTTTAGTAATTATTTTTTTAAAAAGATTGTTTTCTATGTCACAAGGATACTGTCTAGATCTGAGGAAGTATATAGCAATGGGCTGGAAGTTACAAGGAGGATGTGTCATATTTAAAAATAAAATATCTCCTATTCACAAAACCAAGGAAAGAATTTGACTTTCCTTTGAGTTTCTCCGCCCCAAGGAATTCTGGAGAATAACTGTCAAAGGCAGGGCTTGCAAAAAAGCACATATAATACTTTTCTGTGTGGATGAGAGGGGAAGTTTGAAAACTGCCAACAGCTGCTCTTTAGCTCAGTTTCAATCCTTTTTTTTTTACCTATATACTAGAAAACAAATAGAACCTTTTTTCCATACAAGAACCAAATCTTGCAGGATTTATAGATTCTATCAGAATCTTCTGAGCAGGATTGACTGCTGCTCTATTTACAATTAAGTACCATTCAGCAGAGAGATGTGGCCAAAATGAGCAAAATCCCTAGTAAAAGTTCATATTTATAAGAAGCACTTTTCCCTAGAAATCCTGGAAATATTACTTGCATATCTTTTAAAACACAAAAGCTTGAATTGCTATTCTAGGAGACCCTGCCAGCATTGTGAAATCAAAGTTGACTCTGAATGGCAAATATAGATTACAAAATGCATGGGGCTTTGTGTTTTTATATCTATAGCTTCCCAACTGTGGGCTAGCTTTTAATGGTTTGACAGATTTCTAGAAGATGTTTTCTTCTCTCAGCAAAGGAGAATGAGGAGGTGTTCGCTTAGTGTCTTGGGGTGCTCATTGCCATTGTTATTTTGTCGCCTGTGTGAATAACTTATTTCTGTGTTAATAGACTCCAGTGCTATGGGCTAAATCCAGCAAAATCATTACAATGGGACATGATTAGAAAAAATGACAGAATTTAAAAAAGGACATTCTAAGACTTATTTAAATGGCTTTTTTATCAGTTATAGCTTAAAAAAAAAAGAAGTAGGACCTAATTCCCAAGCTGTTACCAGGCCTTTATACTTAAAATATGAAATACTGAAGATAAGCTGAAGCTACATTAATCTGTATGTGAGGATGTAATATTCTAGTGCTACTTTATTTAGTGTTTAGAGCAGAGGACTGCAAGTAAGGAATTCCAGAAACCTTGTCTCTTCTCATTAGGTGGTACTGAACACCCACCTTAAGATAAAGGATTGATAGAAAAGACAACCACAGAGGGACCAATATAATGCTCAGTGATAGAATAATTATTCTGAGGTTTACAGGAGTTAGCTGTTTGGGAAATGATCAAGGAATGAGAATCAAGGAGGGAAACTTCAGGATTTTGTAAGTGACATATAGTAAGTGTGAAGCTGACTTTCCTGAAGGATAGCCGTGTTAGTCCAGTCCAGCAAAACAAACAAGGAGTCCTGTGGTACTTTTCCTAGTCTTTAAATGTGGCTTTCCTGTAACTGAACCAAAAAGGTGCTCAAGTAAAATGGCTATTTTTTCATGGACTTATAAAGCCCAGATCCATAAAAGAACCTTGCAATTAAACCACAGATTTGAATTGCTACCTTCCATACCCCCAAACCATTTCATATGGAGTTAGGCATGCCCAGCTACAGTTTATGCAAGAAATGATTCAGACACTTGACTACAGCAAAGGGCTATAAAATCAGAGATACAAAGAGCTGAAAGGAACCTTAACAAGTCCAGCCCCCTGTGCTGAGGCACAATCAAGTAAATTTAGACCCGAAGTTTGTCCAACCTGTTCTTCAAAACCTCCAGTAATGGAGAATCTACAACTTCTCTTTGAAAGCCTATTCCAGAGTTTAATTACCCTTATAATTAGAAAGCTTTTACTAATAGCTAACCTAACTCTACTTCACTGCAGATTAAACATATTAATTTTTCTTCTGCTTTCAGTAGACATGAAGAACAATTGATCATCTTCCTCTGCATAACAACCCTTTACATATTTGAAGACTGTTATCAGTTCCTCACTCAGTCTTCCTTTTGCTAGATTAGATATGCTCAGCAATTTTTCACTTTTCCTCATAAGTCATCATTCCTTAATTATTTTAGTAGTTTCTTCTATTATTTCTCCACATTTTTGCTAAAGTGTGGCACATAGAATTGGACACAATAGTCCACTGGGGCCTCAGCAGTACTGAATACAGTGTGACAGTTACCTTTCTTGTCTTACATGTGACACCCCTGTTAATACACCCAGCATATTGATCACTTTTGGAACTACATTTTAGTGTTGGCTCATATTCAGTTTGTGATCCACTGAAACTCACCCCCCATCCTTTTTAGCCATCCTATAACCTAGTTAGTTTTCCCCCCGTGCAGTTGAGTAATTTGATTTTTGCTTTCTAAATGAAGTACTTTGCACCTGAATTTGATCTTGTTGATTTCAGATTAATTCTCTAATTTCTCAAGGTTATTTTGAATTCTACTCCTGTCCACCAAAGTGCTTTCAATCCCTCTCGGTGTGGTATTCCCTATATATCTCATAAATCTTGTCTTCACTCCACTAACCAAGTAATTAATGAAAATACTGAACAGTACCAGACCCAAGATTACTCCTTCCACCCACTAGATATGCCCCCTCCCAGTGTGACAGAAAACACTTAGTAATCACTGTTTGAATATAGTTTTTTAAAACAGTTGTGCACCCACCTTCAAGTAATTTCAACTAAATTGCATTCCCTTGTTCACTTGTGAGAATGCAATGTGTCAAAAGCCTTACTAAAAATAAACAGCCCTGCAGATTTTCAGGTATCTGATGCAGATCGGCTGGAATCTGCATCTGCACATGTGGATGCAGGTACCCCTGCTGTAGACTGGAGTTCAGATGCAGATTCTACTTTTAATCTGTCCAGAGTGCAATCACTGCAGCTGCTGCTATGTTCTGGATCAGCAGCACATCAGGGAACAAGGAAGCACTCCAGCCAATCCCAGCTCAGCTCTCATTGTGTTCTGCCAGCCAATCAGATTCTCAGTCACAGCAGGTTGGGGCTTGGACAGCCACTGCTCACTGTCAGTCAGTCAGCAATGCTGTCCTGTGATTGGCTCATTCCCCACGCAGGCCTCGCTCCCACTTTTTCCTTTTTGTGTTTGCAGTCCGTGCACTATGTTGTCAACCAGAGATTTCATGGGTAGCCAAGGAAATCTGATTGACAGCACAGCACACAAACCACAAAACAGAAAAGAAAAAGGGGGTGGGACCCTGTGGGGAATGAGACAATAAAAAGCCAGGATGCTGAATGAGTGAGCTCAAGCCCAGGTGCCGTGCAGATGCAGATACACATAAAACCTGGTATGTGGATCACAGATCAGACAGGCTATGTCTGCATTTAAAAGCTTACTGCAGACTTGCTTAATCCAAACTAAGTAATTCAAAGTTAGTTTGAATTAGCTGCATTTTTTTTAGCTCAAACAAACTTTTTAATTCAAACTAGCTGTGCTTTTTTTAGTTTGAACTAAAAAAGCACAGCTAGTTCGAACTAAAAGTTGGAGCACAAGACCTATGAAGAAAGACTGAAGAAACTAGGCTTATTTAGCCTGCAGAAAAGAAGACTGAGGGGGGACTTGATAGCATCCTTCAACTACCTGAAGGGATGCTCCATGGAGGATGGAGCTCAGCTGTTCTCAGTAGTAACAGAGAACAGAACAAGGAGCAATGGTTTCAAGTTGCAGCTGAGGAGGTCGAAGCTGGATATTAGGAAAAACTTTCTTACTAGGCGAGTGGTGAAGCATTGGAATGGGCTACCTAGGGAGGTGGTGGAATGTCCATCTTTAGAGATGTTTAAGGCCTGGCTGGACAAAACTCTGGCTGGGATTATTTAGGGGGAGTGGTCCTGCTTTTTTGGCAGGGGGTTGGACTAGATGACCTCATGAGGTCCCTTCCAACCCTATGATTCTATGATTGTAGTTCAAAGTAGCATATCTGCATTGAGCTAGTTCGAACTAAAAATGCAAATTAGTTCAAACTAAGCAGTTAGTTCAGACTAACCAGCTGAACTAGTTTGAGCTAAGCTTTGCTTAGTTTGAACTTAAAAAAAAACTTAGTTCAAACTAGGCAAAACCTAGTGTAGACAGGGTTCAAATTAGTTCAGACTAGGTTTGCTTAGTCTGAACTGATTTGCTAGAGTAGATATAGCCATAGATACTGATAGTGAATGGATCCGGATTGCATCTGGGTCCACATTTGTGTGTTCATGCAGTGCTCTAAAAATAAAGTTCTAGCATGTCTACAGCTTTCCCCATTCACTAGGCCAATAACCCATCTGAAGAAGAAAATTAGGTTGTTTTGATATGAGGTACTCTTGGCAAATCCAAGCAGCCTATTATTTATCACCCTATATCACCTAGTTTAGTACCCTCTTGTTCAGTATTTTTCCTTGGATAAAATTGCCAGGTCTTTCCGCTCTGCTTTTTAAAGAAAAGTAATATGTTTACCTATCTTCAATTTTCTGGGACCTCATCTAGGCTCCACGAGTTCTTAAAGATAACTTCTAATTCCTTCAGGTAGATCCTTAAATACCTTAGCATTAATTTCATCCACTTGAATAGGCCTCAATTGAATAGACCAAGTTGAATAGACCTCAAACCTGCCAATTTGAATAGACTTCAATTACCTAAACATTTCTATACCCTATTCTTTCCTTATTTGGGTTGCATTTCTTCTTTCTTGTTAAAATTAATTATGTGGAGAATCTGGTCACCGCTAACTCTAAGACTGATGTAAACTAGGATTAAACATTTCAGTCTTCTTGATGCCATGCCTTTCTAACTTTCCTTAAGATGAAACATTTCCCATTAGCTAGTTAAAGCAGCCATTCATGCTGATACTGGTTTTTGTGCATCCCATTTTCAGATGTTCCTATGTAGTGATGAGATAGGGTTATCCTGCAATGGAAGAGTTAAATCCACACGATGGGCTGTGGAAGCTCCATGCTCTAGGCTGTGCCAGGCATGCTCCAACTGCTGTCCCAGTATATAAGGGAGCAACATAGCTCATTCCAGGCTGACCACTGAGGAGGAAGGACACTTGCTGGAGTCTCCAAACAGGGAGCTGCTTCAGCTGCCTGCAGCCCATAATCAAATGCCCAGAGTCAGATGTCCAGGTAGTAACCAGCACCAGGGAACCCAGAGACCTGGAGGAGACGCAGGTGACAGTGTCCAGAGGTACAGCATCAAGTTGCCAGGGGACATGGAGTAAGTGATTATCTCCCGCCCTAGACAGGTCAGCGGGTTGAAGTGGGATTCCCACTGATCAGGCTGACGACTAGCCCCATTACAGATGGGGCCCTGGGCTGGGATGCAGTAGAGTTGGATGGCCCTGTGTCCCCCTACAAGCTCCTGCCATCTCCCTTGGGATGACAGTAAACCTTACCACAGAGAATCACAAAAACCACTGCTGTCGTTATAGACTACTTATTTGCCCCGCCCTGCCTGGGGGCCAGAGCTACACAGGGAGTACTGCTTTGCATCTTTAGGCAATGATATTGACTCTGGGTGTGCAACCCCAACCCCAAGGGCAATTGTTGGCTCTGGCCACTAGGCTGTGCCACCCCAGCCCCAATGGCAATCACCCCAACCCAGACCCTTGATAAAGATTGTCAGGAAGGAACCATTCTGGTAGACTGCGTCTACAGGAATGCCCTATTCCCACTTCGGCCCTTCCACTTGGAGGAGATGGGATGGGTTTATTCTGCAACATCTTCCCACCATTCATTGGGTATAAAGTCTAAGTGCCTAACCCAGGGTTTGTGAATTCCAGCGATTTTTCAAGGCACTGACAGAGTGCTATAAAGCCTAGGTACTTTAGTGGATCTAGGCCCAGTGTCTGTGTGTTTTACATATGTCTATGCATGTTGTGATATGGTATCTGTCTATGTACAGTTATGAGAAGCCCACTGTAGGCACATCATTTGCACAGTGGTACATACTTCATTGCAGACCATCTGGTTGTTATACAAATAGTCAGCAGCACTACTTCCAACCATCATGAGACCTTTCCAATTTCTTCTGGATGTACCTGCGAGCACACTGTGTCTACACCTAGAGCACCTGAAACCTCAAACAGTACAACCAGATTTCTGAGGGAAACATGGAAACATATTAGGGAAAGCTGACCACTTCAACCAACCAATCAACCAAAAAAAAAAAAGTGACTAGAGCAGGAATGGGGTATTAATCACAAGTAATGAAAGATAGAGAGAGACACAAGGCCTCTTCAGCCACCAAGATTTACAGAGGGGACTTTTAGTTAGTCAGGCTTTCATATGCCATCACATTCATTTTTAGTACAATAACATGCATCTTGGTGGACTGCTGTGTTTTAAAAAAGTTCCTGGAGGTGGGGGAGTCACCAGCCCAGGGCTTCCAGGTGAGTTCTGTGGCATCCTTAAAGACTAACCAATATTTATTGCATGACCTTCCATGGGTGTAAACATACTTTATCTGATGCATGAAATGGAAGCTGTAATATGGCAGATGAATAAATACAGAAAAGTGAAGGTTACTAGGTCACTTCAGTCTTTTCAGCAAACGAAACAAGTTGTTTTGATTCAAACAGTGTGGAACAACAGATAAGAAAGTGAGACTGTTAAAGGAGAGGAATTCTTTATACACATTCCTTAAATACTTCTAATAGTGTGGTATTATTTTTAATATAATTTGTATTTCTATTCAGTCCCATTTAACAGCAACATCCTTTCACAAACTGAAAAGGGTCAATGAATGTTATCCATTTGTCCTTCTTATTTTACCATTGTTACTCCATGGTTCACTTCATCCTTTAATTGCTGTTTCCTCTGCAGGAATCAGCAGATACCAGTTACAGGTGCTATTGACATGTATCATCTTCAGCATTGCAAGTATAGTGTGTGAACAGCATTTCTAATACTGTAGTTACATTTATATCTTCAGTTCCAAAGGGGCAGCCATGTTAGTCTAGTTCAGCAAAAGAGGCAAAGAGTCCTGTGGCACCCTACTAACAAATTTATCACATTTCTCCCAAGAAAGCTCATGCAATAAAAAAATCTGTTAGTCTTTAAGCACCACAGGACTCCTTGCTTCCTTTATATCTTCAGTGTTCACCTGTAGTGCTGACTTCACTTGAAGAATTCTGCAGAAGACAATGTACTGTAACTACTTTTGGCAAGATGATAGGCATAAATTTTATGTTGTTGTGTGCTCTTCTCTCAGAATACTATGTGTAAACAAATAGTGTATGTTTGTAAGAGCTTAGTTGATTTGAGAGCTGATCATTCATGTTGTATACAATGTGCAGGTCACATCATTTTGCAAATTGAACATAATCTGGCAGTTCATGCCTGGTTTTCCTGTTGAAATGTTCTATAGACATAGGAACTGAAATTACAGCTGTGGTGTGTAGATGGATACTGTATGCAGGGAAGATACAATATTGTAAAATATTTATAGGAAGTTTTAGTGGCAAATTCCCCAACTTCTTAGCTCTGTATTGTTAGTTTTAGTGACTTTATTTTTGAAACCCATACTACTCACTTGAAAGGCAAAGGAACTATTGATCAGATTGCCTTGGGGACTAAACAATCAGCACTCTGTGTACTAATTAGAGAAGCAGTTGTTTTCAATATCCTTGTGTTATCCTACGGGGAAGAAAAAACGATTCCAGGCCATTGAAAGCAGCTGCTTCTTTAATTAAAATACTAAGGGTGAAAGCTAGGAAGAAATTTAGGCATCACAATGCTCAGTCTAACTTTTTTGTGCAGAGAAAATCAGAAGGACAACACCTTCATCCACTAAAATTTAAGTGCCTCAGCTCTTTATCAGATGAATGGAGGAAACGGTGTCTAAGAATGCAATCCACAAAATCCAATGTTTTAGGCAGCTCTCTAGCACAATGGGAGATGCTGACAATGGATGTCTTTAAGTGCCTATCTCTGAGAGAGGGGCAAGGCTTAAGTCTGGGCTGCATGGAGGAACATAGCTCTGTTTAATCAACTCCCAATGGGTAGAAATATTTGACCAGGGTGTTCCACTTTCCACAAGTTTGCTCTAAGTACTGACTTATGAGATACTCTGATGAAGGGCTGTCTCAAGTTCAAAGAACAAATAATGCCTGGGCTGCATGGAGAAACAGGACCTTGGTTAGGCCACTAACCCAGGGGGGAGGGGAAGCCACTGAACTACAAAGTCAGTCATTCTTGCTCTCTACACCAATGAGAATTTAATGATTTATCAACAGTGGGTGGAGGGAGGCAAAAAAGAGAAATCGATTCTTTCATCTAGTAGTTAGAACACTAACTTGGGAGGTGAGAATATCCTGGTTCTAGATCTCCTGTTCTATTTGTTCTTTCATTATTTAGCCACAATGCAAAAGATTCAATAAGAGAGACTGAGTCTCAGGTGAGAAAATGGTAAGTAGTTAGAATAAACATCTCAGATGTAGGAGATCACTGTTTGTATCTTTTCTACCTCTATTGGGGTAGGGCTTAGAAGGGATTGAAACTAGTTTTCCCACATCACTGGTGAATACTCTAACCACTAGGATATAAATTATAAAGTGGTTGGTTATAAAGAAGTTGCACAGTTATAAATTATAAAAAGTTTATAACATAATCCAGCCAGATTTTGAATGGGACTGGGTTCAGTAGTTCCAAAGGAGTAGCCATGTTAGTCTAGTTCAGCAAAACAAGCAAGGAGTCCTGTGGTACTTAAAGACTATAAATAAGTTTGTTAAAGTGCTACAGGAGTCTTTGCTTCTGATTCAGTAAGAATGTGAAGAACCTGCCTAACAGACTGGACCCTGCATGTGGGATAGGTGGCTGATTAACAAACTAGGAAGTAAAATCTAAATCGAGCTACTGTAAGATGGTTGGATAACCACTCCCAGAGAGTAGTTATCAACAGTTCACAGTCAGGCTGGAAGGGCATAACAAGCAGGGTACTGCAGGGATCAGTTTGGAGTCTGGTTCTGTTCAATATTTTCATTACTGATTTAGATGATGGCATAAAGGCTACATTTATAAAGTTTGTGGAAGATACCAAGCTGGAAGTGGTTGCAAGTGCTTTCCAGGATAGGATTGCAATTTAAAATAATTTAGACAAACTGGTGAGGTGGTTTGATGCAGTGATTCCCAGCCTGTGGTCCAGGGACCCCTGGGGGTCCATGGAGTTATTGCTAGTGGTCTGTGAATATATCCACCACCAGCCGCTGCCAGCCAATGATCCATGTTGGAGAGGAATGAATTGTGTTTGCCTACTGTGAGCAGCTACACCCTGGATATGTCCCCAACCCTTGGGAGCAGACAGGGACCACGTCCTCCACTTCCATTCCGCAGCACTGCTGCCTGCAGTCAGTCCCAGATAACATCCATTATTATTTGAGGGGGTCCATAAAATTTTTTGACATTAAAAATGGGTCCTTGTACTCAAAAAGGTTGGGAACCCAATGTAAATAGGATGAAATTCAATAAAGACAAATGTAAGGTACTCCACTTAGGAAATAATTGCACACATACAAAATAGACAATGGCTGCCTAGGAAGGAGTACTGTGGAAAGCGATCTGGGTGTCATAGTGGATCACAAACTAAATATGAACCAACGCTGTAACACTGTTGCAAAAAAAGCAAACACCATTCTGGGATGTATTAACAGGAGTATGGTAAGTAACACGTGAGAAACGATTCTTCTGCTTTACTCCATACTGATTAGGCCTCAGCTGGAGTATTGTGTCCTGTTCTGGACACCACATTTCAGGAAAGATATGGAGAAATTGGCTATGTCTACATTGTAAAAGCTAAGTCGACTTTATGAACTCAACTTAATAAAGTCTACTTAAAGTCGACTTTAAGTAGACCTTATTAAGTTGACTTAGTGAGTCCACACTACATTAAGTCGACTTTATAAATTCGACTTTAAATGGGTGTCCTGGCTTAACTCAACTTTATAAAGTCAACTTAATGGCCCCACTGCACTAAGTCAACTTTATCAAGTCAACTTAATAAAGCCGACTTAACAGTAAAGTTGACTTTATAAGTGGGCCTTATAAAGTCGACTTTACTGGACCTAAAGTTGACTTTATTGCCCTGCAGTGTAGACAGGGCTCTGTTTAAGTTGACTTAAGGGCCCTTAAGTCGACTTAAACACATAGTGTAGACATACTCACTGGAGAAATTCAAGAAAAGAGCAACACAAATGATTAACATTTGGAACACTTGACTTGTGAGGGAATATTGAAACAGCTGGGTTTGTTTAGTCTGTAAAAGAGGTGACTGAGAGGGGATGGGATAACAGTTTTCAAATACCTAAAAGGTTGTTATGAAGAGGAGGGAGAAAAATTATTCTCCTTATCTGCTGATGATAGGACAAGAAGCAATGGGCTTAAATTGCAGCAAGGGAGGTTTAAGGTGGACATTAGGAAAACATTTCTAACTACTGGAGTGCTTAGCCAATGGAATAAGTTATCAAGGGAAGCTGTGGAATTTCCATCACTGGAAATTTTTAAGAGCAAGTTAGACAAATAATCTGCCTGGGATGGTTTAAGCTGCTACTTGGTCCTGCCATGAGTGCAAGGGACTGGACTTGATGACCTCTCATGGTCCCTTCTAGTTTCTGTGATTCTTCCAGTTCACGAGTTACTCTAGGTCTTAGATGAGAGATTTGGTGTCAGGATGCTAAAAAGTGAAGCAGCAGTGCTCTGAGGAAGAAACTTAAGTACAGAGGGAACTCTTACCCCGAAAACTTGGGTGCCAAGTGAATGCACTGGAAACAAACTGGGTATGTCTGCAGTTACAATTTAGTTTGAATTAATGAGGAGTAATTCAAAGTAAATTAATGCATGGCTACACTGGGATTCATTACTTCAAACTAAGGAATTCCTTACTTCAAAGTAATGAATGCTTACTTCAAAGTTATAAAACCTTGCTTAACTTCAAAGTAACAGTTAATTCAAAAGTATCAGTTTGAATTAATCCAATGAAGCTGCATTAATTTGAACTAACAGTTAGTTCGAACTAACACAGTTTGACCTTCTTCATCCCAGGGTGCCTTCCTCTTTCTATGTATTGGGAGTGGACATGGCCCTTCTTGGGGGCCATGTTGACACATTTCCCATGGTGCCCCCCTCCTAAATCAAACTAGCAAGTCCTGTCCATGGACATGTTAGTTTGATTTGGGTTTCTAGTGGGGCCATGTTAGTTCAAATTAACTTATTTTTAATTAAATGTTATTAGTTTGAATTAATTAATTTGAACTAAGTCAATTCAAACTACCTTCTTGCATGTAGACATAGCCACTGGGATTTAAGCGCCTAAAATGGAGATGAGGTTCTTAAAGACTTAAAGTCTGGGGTTTAGGCATTTTAGAACCCAACCAGATTTCTTATCTTATTTTCTGAGTGTCAGAGTTTGCCATTACATCCCAAATAGGAGACACCTAGGGTATGTCCATACACAGGTTTTAAATCAAAATAACCACACAACATTTTCTTAGTTCAAAATGATGAGCTACATCATTTCGAGCCAAGGGAAGTTGTAATGATTTAATAAAACCAAGTTTTAAATTGAAACAACTGTTAGGTTGAAATGGCTGTTTCAAAATAATGCCATTTGGATGCATCATTTTGAAATTATCATTAATTCAATTCTGACACAGCTTGCCCTTCCTCCTCCCAGGGTGCACTGCACCAGAAAGGAGGAAGTGCCCAGCTCCAGTGGTGTTGCATGCTTACAGACTCCTCAGAGCATGGCTCAGCCTCATGCTGCCACAGCTTAGGGACTAGGGAGGGACCCTGTATGGAGCTACGAGGACGTCCTCTGTCTCCTCCAGATTTAGGGGACAGAGGACATTCTCTGCCGGCTCTGGGCAAGGCACTGGAACCGTGATGTCTATATGGACATCGCCCTGGCACTGTCCGCCCAAGGACATAGCTGCACCATTGAATAGGTGCTCACTAAAGTCAAAGTTCTCAGGCAAGACCATGCCAGGGCAAGAGAGGCAAAACAGCTGCAAGTGATACCAGCTGCCCCTATTATGAGGAGCTGGACACCTTTCTGGGAGAGGAGGCCACCGGGCTCCGAGTGGTGACCTGTGACTCTGAGGAGCTTCCCCCCTCCCTTGGAGGGATAGTTGATTGACCTCAAGGCATCCTTTGATATGAGTGAGGCCAGCCGCCATGGGGGAACCCGCCACCCCCGGCAGTGCCAGTCACTCTGGAGCTCTTCCCTGCCCTGGAGAAGGGACCATCAAGCCACCTGGAGGAGGAGGGGGAGGCAGAGGAGGTGCACCTATCTGAGGACAATCCTTGTGAGGCAACATCAAGACTGACCTCCTGGGGAACCTGTGTGGGAGTATTCTCCCCCTTCCTCCATGTGAGCAAGGCTAAGGCTGCCTCTGGCAGGGACAGGGCAGGGGGACAGGGCCCAGGGACAGACAGGATTTTGGAGCCAGGGGGCCCGTGGACGCTCCAACAGGACATTGGGGCTGGGGACCATGTGGCGGAGGCATACAGAGCTAGGTAGGCGGGGGACTAGCCACCAGTGGGGGCCTGCAAGGAACCAGAGGTGACAGCATCATGGGTAGGCAGCATCTGGGCCACAGCGATGTCATGCGGCCTTGGGAGATGCCCCCTGCACAGGCCTGGCTACCCGGCTGGCCACCATCATGGACACCGTGGGTGCCCCCAACACCCCTGCAAAGTTTTACATACCTCTGGGCCAGATTCTACAGGGCATGTTCTGGGACATGGGGAGACAGCCAGGGGTCAGCTGCTAGATGCTCTCAGGCCATACCTTGCAGTACAAGGCCACCAAATGGCAGTAACCCTGCTCTCTCCTTCCTACAGTCTGTGCAGCCACCCATCAGCAGGCTGTGGGGAGCCCACCAGCCACCAGCAACTGTGGGAGGAGGGCCTGCATGATCCTCCACAACCTCCTCCACAGGGTCTTGCAGCTGGGCCAGGAGGTGCATGAAGAGAGACAGGTGTGGAGGCAGCAGCTGGCCACCTGGTAGGGACGTGGTTATTCACCAGCTCCAGCAGATGGCTGACACTGACGACTGTGTCGTTGCAGTGCTGGAGTGGCAGAGCAAGGGCTTGGTGAGCATGTGCGTGGCCCTGCAGGACGCGGCCACCAGCTGCACTGCATTGCTGGCCGCCAGGCCCTCCCTGTACCTGAGGAAGACCCCTACAGGGAGCCCCTGCCCTTTGGTGGACACGGGGAAGGCAGTGCACCACCACCATGACTTTCTCACCTTGCAACACCACAGTTCTCCCCCAAGACCTCCCATCTCCCAGTTCTGCCCCCAGACCCAAACCCCATCACATTCCCCTAACCTTCCCCCCCACACACTTTAAATAAAATGCACATAACCATTATCCTTTGTCTTGTGTCTTTTATTGGGTGGGGGACAGTAAGGGGGCAGGTGGGTGGGAGGGCCAGCAGGGATGGTTTGGAGATGGTAGGCTTCGGTGGGCTGGGGCAGGAGAGTCTGTTGGTGGGCATAGTCCTCACATTTCTTCATGAAGGAACATGTCCCTGAGTGCCTTCTGCACAATGGCTGCCCTTTGCTGTGCTCACTCCCTTAGGGACACAGCTTCTGGCTGCTGAAAATGAGCAGCGAGGAGCTCCTCTTCCAACTCCCAGCTGGGGGCCAATGTCTCCTGCCGCAGCTCACACCGATTGTGCAGCGCCACACAAGCACTGACAACCTCTGCAGTGCTCTCCTTGCGAAGTGGTGGCATGTTAGGAGGCACCGCCACCAGGCTTTGAGCCAGCCAAAAGCTAGCTCCACCATACCAGTTGACAAAGATGCCCCAGTGGTCCACAAGGGCTTGCAATATCACTGAGTGGTACCAGTGGCGTCGCTAGAGCTGGCCACCCGGGGCACGTGCCCCGGGTCCCAACGCCGGTGCCCTGGGTCTCCGGACCAATCGGGCCGGGGATCCGGGGCCTGATCCCTGGCAGTCCGCGGCCACAGCAGCTGCATCTCCGGCCAGGGATCCGGGGCCTATCTGGCCGCCCGGCAGGCCCCGCCCCCTGGCCTGGGATAGGGCCAGGGGGTGGCCACGCCACTGCCGCCAGCTAGTCCTCACTGCCGTGCGGCGCGGCTCAGCCTAGCCTGGCCCGGTGTGGTCGTAAGCAGCCGCTGGAGGCCGGGCCCGCAGCCGCAGCCCTGGATCCCCGGCCAGGGACAGGGCTGCCGTGGCTGAAGCCAGGCCCCGGATCCCCAGCGGGGGACGGGGCCACTGCAGCCGCGGGCTGCTGGCCAGGTCCCGGATCCCCGGCCGGGGACAGGGTTGCCGTAGCCACCGGCGGCCAGGCCAGGGATCCGGGGCCCAGCTGGCCGCCCACGGCGGCCCCATCCCCTGCTGGGGATCTGGGACCCGGCCAGCCGCCCGCAGCTGCAGGGGCCCCGTCCCCCGCTGGGGATCCAGGGCCTGGCTGCGGCCGCGGCAGCCCCGTCCCCAGCCGGGGATCCAGGGCCGCGGCCACAGGCCCGGCCGCACCGGGCCAGGCCAGGCTAGGCTGAGCCACGCCGCACAGCAGCGCAGCCCAGCTGGCGGCGGCGGCGCCATGGCCTCCCCCTGGCCCTATACCGGGCCGGGGGTGTGGTCTTTTGGCTGGGGGCGGGGCCTGCCCTCCGGGGGCGGGGCTGGGCCCATGCCCCGGGTCTTTCCCCGCCCCAGCGACGCCCCTGAGTGGTACCCCTTGCGGTTTCTGTACTCAGTCGCAAGGTGCTCTGGTGCTCACACAGAGATGTGGGTGGCATCCAGTATGCTAGCAAAAAAACCAAGGAGTCACGTGGCACTTAAAGACTAACAGATTCCATTCTGTAAGTTCACCCTTCTTTGAAGCATCTGACAAAGTGGGATTTTCTCCCTCAAGAGCTCATGTGAAAACTAAATCTGTTAGGGTATAACGCTGGTTATTTCAAAATAAAAGATATTTGGTCCACATGACATATTTTCGTATTTCAAAAGGACGGATCCCATCCTTTTGAAATAAGAACTGTCATTTTGAAACTGGTTAAACCCCGATTGTTTCAAAATGGCTGTTATTTCAAAATAAGGCCATTTGGACATGTTGTTTCAAAACAATGCCATTGTTTCAAAACAACTGTTTCGAAACAACATGTCCAAATGGCCTTATTTCGAAATAACCATTTTGAAATAACAGCCGTTTCGATAGCAGGCTTTCCCTTAATTCAAATGAACTTATTTTGAAATAAGGACTTTATTTCTCATTTCAAAATAACTTATTTCAAAATAATGATGTATGTGTGGACATAGCCTTAGTCATAAGTGCTACACGACTCCTTGTTGGGTTTTTTTTGTTTTGTTTTGTTTTGTTTTTTGCTGGACATGGCTATCCCTTTGGAAATTGCCAAGATCCAGTATGCTGACACAGTTTGGGAAGCTGAGGGTCACAAGGCTGAGGGTCCCACAGTTCGCCCAGGGTGATGAGGCCGGGTAGCAGGATCGCATTGATGGTGTTGACAACCTGCTACAGAACTGTGCTGACAGTTGACCTCCCAACACTGATGAGGTATGCCATGGACCTGTAGAACTCAGGAGTGGCCAGCTTCCACAGTGCAATGGCTGCTCTTATCCACAGGGATGGTGGGTCTCTTCAGAGTGTCCCTGCAATGCAGGAATGGGGTGAGCTCGGTGACCAAGAGAGTGAAGATCTGCCTGCTCATTTTAAGTTGCCCTGCCACTGCTCATTGTCCAAGTTTCCCAGCACTACCTGCTCCCACCAGTCTATGCTAGTCTCATGTGCCAAGATGTGATGGAGCACAGGGCAGGAGGGGAACTAGGGCTGCTCTCAGGGTCAGCAATATGGTGTTGATGGGATCTGCTGACGCTTTGTGACAATATGTCCATGCCTGTCTCCCTCAGTCTCCTGCCAGCCAGAATGGACAGGGAGCTGAGTTCAGTTCTTGGTTTTATGGGATTGGCTTGGGGCACGGCCCTGCCAAGGGCTCATGTTGCCACACCTCCCATGGTGCCCCTCTCCTAAATTGAAGTTGCATCTCCTGTCCATGGGCATGCTAGTTTGATCTGAGGTTTTTGTGGGGACCTGTGAAATCAATTTAATCTAAATTGATTTAATGATTTTTTATATTTATTTTACAAAATTGATTTCTGTTAAATTGATTTAACTGCCTGTTGGTAGACATAGCCCTAGAAAATAAGATGTTTTAATTAGTATTAAGCAGCTGTTGCCCTTAACAATTTTAAAAATAAATCATAAAAATATAAACAAAACCCACCCAACTCATATAACAATTTGCATCAGAACATCTTGATGTGCCTTACCAAGGTGGTCAACATTATTATCCTCATTTTGTAGATGGAGAAACTGAGGCACAAATAGGTGACATGATTTGCCCAAAGTAATGCAGGAAAGCTGGTGATAGACCTAATTGGTATGTCTACAATGAAAACTTTTCTTCAGGATAAGGAGGCTTACCCCCCAAAAAAACTTTTCTTTGTCTGAGCAGGCATTTTGCTTTTTCGAAAAAAAGCACTTCTGTATTTTGAAAAAACTAAGCTCTTTTTTGAAATCACTAAACCTTATTTAATTTTGAAAGAGCAAAATCTTTCAAAATAGTTACAGGTAGTCCTCACTTAGTGACCGGGTTCCGTTCCTGAAACCTGGTTGATAAACGAATTGGTCACTAAACGAGGAGCAGCCCTTACCGGTATTTCAGGCATAATGTACTTTACTGGTAGTGGGTTTTTCAACCATCAGTAGATAGTTTTAATGTCACCTTTGCATCATTTATAACATTTTTAATATATATTTTAAATGTTTTAAGCTCTAATGTACTGAACTTAGTTTGCATAGTGTACTGTAAATATAGGTAATCTGAGAGAGTTGATGCAAGTTCTCGTACATCGCCATAATACCAACTCATCAGAGAGCCGGTCATAACTCTGAGGGGTCACTAAACGAGTAGGTCACTAAGTGAGGACTAGCTGTATTTCAAAAGAAGCCATTCCAGGTCATGGAATTGGCTTTTTTCAAAATAATTATCAGGGATTTCCCCGGGAAGGGCTGCATTTTGCCAGGGGTCCCCTCCCTGGCAAGGCAGGATTCCCTGCCTGGGGAGAGATGGCTCTTATGACTCTCCCAGTGGGGTTGCTCTGCCCAGCAGGACAGCCAGGGAACTCTGGAGAGGCAGCACTCCCCACTGGGCAGCCAGGGAACCGCGGTGTTGCTCCCCCCCCCCGGAATGCTAAGCTGCCCCCCAGCCTCCCCGTTCAGGCTGGGGTGGTGGATAGCAGGTGTCTAGGAGCCCCGAATGGTAGGGGTGTGGGGGGGGCAGATCAGTATGTCTGGGGGGAAGCAACACCCCCATTCCCTAACTGCCCAGCGGGGAGTGCAACCCCACTGGGGTTCCTTGACTGAGCCGGCAGAGAATGCAGCCCCTCTGGGGTTCCCTGGCTGCCTTGGCAGGGAGCACAGCCCCCTGGGGTTCCTGGCTGCCCCCTTGGGCAATGCAGCCCCATCAGGTTCTGTGGCTGCCCTGGTGGGGGCATCCTTCCACAGGCAGGGAAACTTGTCTGGGGGTGGAAATCCATTTTGAATTAGAGAGTCCAATGTAGACTCTCTAAGTTGAAATACTAATTCCTACTTTATTTCGAAAAAGGAGTCTCGTGAAGACTCACTTTTTTGAAATTATGATTTCGAATTAATATCATCATAGTTATTTTGAAATAGCTATTTCAAAATAACTTTCCCACTGTAGACATAGCCAATGTCTCCTGAATACCAGTCACTCTAGCTGCTAGGCCAAACATAGGCTGACTATTTTGTTACTTGTCATTTGTAGTATTGTCTGCATAGTTATATATGGTGGTACGCATCATATTATGCACCACTACTGCTTCTGACACGTCATGAAGTACTGTGAAAAAGAATAACGTTATATAAAAGTGAAGAAAAATTCAGAATAACTGTTTCGAAATACAATTTATAAATTTTCCCAAAGCAAAGTTTTCAAAATTTCCATTTTGCCAGAAACTTTTAAAATGTCAGTTGTGATTTGGAAGCAAAATTATGAAATGGTGAATGTTCCCATGAACTTGAAAGTGTGAGTTTTGACCAATTCTGCTATAAAGAGGTGTCGGTAAGTATCACTACCCAAAAGATGTATCAATAGCTTTCAGCTCTGCAGCGCACACCCTTGTAAATGGAACAATAAAATTGGAAAATAATGGCACCATAGCAAAAGGAAAGTTGGCAGTAAAACAAATACTGCAAATAGCTGCCTACTGTCTCTGATACACCACCATTCTGCGGTGCTTGGGTCAGTCACGCACATCATTTGGGTTTTTGGCGGAAGCCTTGAACAAACTGTGCCAAAAGGACTCTCGTCCCTTCCACTCTCCTCAATTTGTGTTCTGATCTTGTTCTGCATTAATAAGAGTGAGCTTCACAAGTATACACCTAATCTTTCATAACCGGGGAAGAATGCAGAGAAAAAGTTGCACTGTATGAGTTCACTAACAGATTAAATGAGCAACAGGTAAATGTATATGTTCTGGTGCATCATGGCAACCCACAACTGCTGGTTCTATTTGTCTCTGTCCCTTTCAAGACTCCAAACTGTCAAGTAAGATCATCTCAAAGCCTCTTGTTATACAACATTTCACCTCAAGGTTCTCTAGTAGGTCTGAGGAACTGCTTCGGCAGCACAAAAAATTACAAAGTAGGAAACTATACATTATAATAGTTTTCTCAGTAGCAACCAAAATGCTGTCTCCATCTTTCCTGGATGATTTAGCTTCTCTCATTAGATGGAAGTAAAAGTACCAACCTTCCCCTTAACCCAGTCCCTGCCTTATAATGTAATCAGAGCACAGCGTCATAGATTGCTGCTAATATTAGTAAAGTGGGACATCCAAGGTCAGGCCTTCTTTGGCACTGAGATTAAAAAGAAAAATATCCCTGGGGAAGACTGTGAAGAGATATCTGCCATTCCCAACAGCCCTTTTTAATTTCTCCCCATCCTATGAGATGACAGTGCACCTTTGGCTCCGCACTTGAACTTTGTGGATCTCAGCCATGCCCCCCCCCCTTGCGCAGAAAATGTCACTAGGTCCCCAGGGCTATGGGTAGAGTGTAGCTGGCAAGTCAGAGAGACCAGCTGGGTTAGCTAGAGAGTGGAAGTATCTGAAAGGTAGAGCATTCTGTTGGCTGATTTTGGCACGACTCAATTCTCAGTATTCAATCTTAAAATGTCAAAAGTAGGCTATGTCTGAGACCTTCTGAGAATGTGGGTGTATGTGTGAAGTTTGGAGATAAGCCCAGGCAATCTTCCCAAAGCAGTGTGAGGAAAAACTGAGCAAAATTTTAATACTAATAATTTTAATAATAATACCTAGGCATCCCAGACCACTAAAGGTGAAGTCCTTGCTCAAATGAAGTCATTAGAAGTTTTGCCATTGAATTCAGGGGTGTTAAGATTTCACTTCATGTGTGCCTTTCCCACTCACTTGGTCAAATTTTATACCCTTCTCATCAATAGGAGCAAATTCAAGTAGCAAAGTGCATTCTGCCTCTGCCGCTAACAAACCTCTTCCCATCCCATCAAGAGAAACGCCATCCTCCAGGATCCTCTCAAAAACAAAGTTGGCAGAGTCCTTAAAAAGGTCTTAGCAGTTTGGTACCCTGATCCATAAGAGACTCATAAGGCTGTCTCTGTGATGTCCAGAAATGATTGTTACCTGTATTGTTTTCACTGGTTTCCTTTCCCCGAAAAATGAACCACAAAATCTAGACAGACAAAGACTCCAATCTCCTGAATATCTCTAGTCAACATTTGTAGTATAACAATTTGTTAACAAGTCCTGCTTTCTGCTTCAGAGTCTCAATTTACTCTCTCAAGAAAGGGGACTGTTTCTGTACCCTGCCCTAACGTCAATAATAGTAGCATTAATGGTACAACATGTGACAAATTAATCCTTCTGTGTCTGTCTCCTTCATCCTAGCCCAGATGTGACTTATACTCTTCTGTCTGAAATACTAGGCACTGCTGATATCTACAAAATTTGAAGAAAACTTTTCTTTTTGGAGAGAGGGGAACAGGGAATTGTGTAGTTGTCCATTTAAGAATGGCACAAGGAAAGACTTCCAATCCACTGAATAGGCTGTTGTTATTTTAAGACTGTCATTCTATTAATACAAAAGTTGTTAGGTTCTGCAGGATCTGTTACACTAGGAAACACATTATTTGCTGACAATGGCTCTCAGCAATGGATCCACCTGTATCATTTTTAAACACCAGAGTTTGACATGGATGAACTGTTGTTGTCAACAAAAGCTATTTTCCTGAAGTAAATCGGCCTATTCTATACTGTACTTTTATATCTTTCACATACTTCATTGTCTTAATCTGATAAGCCAGCTTTATAGTAGAAGAGAGCATGAGGTTTTCAATGTCAAGGGTTTAGGGCCTTATTCTGAGACAGGAATTCAGAGTTTTACACAGAAGTTAGCATAACATGCAATTGTTTTTATTCAAATAAATAAAATGGCCAAACCTTAACATTCCAGTTAATCCTTTTTGTGTACGCTTCATTGGTTACTACTAGTTTTAGCTTATTACATTCAAACTTAGAAAGACCCTGGGCCAGATATTTATCCAGTATAAATCAACATCACTCCATTGAAATAGATTCCAGTTTATGCCAGCTGAGAATCTGTTGTAGGAACTACACAATATCTTATGTTAATAATGTTTAAAAAGAATGATTTCTTCTTTACGTAGTGGAAAAACATCACTGTCAAAGCAATGCAGGTTTACACCCACCCATGCACCAATAAGCATACATTATACATAATGTTTGTTGACTTCAAAGTCTTTTAGATAGTCTGCATGCATGTGCTTGTGAGGAGGAAAGAAAGCTGCTGGCTCGTATGTCAGGTCTTGATGTATAACACCATGTTGCAGAAGTCCTGCTGTGTAACATAATATAGGGGAAAGACACAGCACAGCATGATAGAGTACATAGACAGTAGGAAATGTTTAAAAAAACAAAAACAAATAACAAAAATCTCCACTTTTCTAAAAAGAAATCAAAATATGATAAATGAATTGGGGTTTCCAGAAAACATAGCCACCTCTTATTTGCAAAATAAGAATCTGCAAAATATTTGCATTAGTGACACCACTCACTATTTTAATGTATGTTGACAAGTTCCAAAGAAGTAATACCAGGACTGCTTGTTTGTTTTATTTTAATGCAGACAGTGAAAAATATAAGTTTATTAGTATTCAGGTGTATTTAAAAACAAAAACAAAAACAATCTTACTTCTTGTGACCATGATGCCTCCAGGGACCACACTGAGATAGCGCAATTCAGGACAAACTACAAAGAATGGGGCAAACACTCCTAAAAACTGGTTGTTTATTCCAATAATTAGAGTCTCCAAACCAGGAACAAACACACATTTATAATATTTTACTGGTTACCAAGAAGCCCAAAATACAGTTGCCCTTAAACACTTTAGCCCCAGACTCCCACTGAGACAGACAAGTCAAGTATGTTAAGTGTTAAGGATTACTTGAACTCTTATTCACCATAAATAAAGTTCTATTAATCATAAGAGATCGGACATACTACCCACTAGGTCAATGAATATTTCAGACTTTACCCAATACATGTTACAGCCAATTCCTATTAACCAATCTAAGGTTCAAAAAGACCTGAGATGAAATAAGGTCAAGTCCCAAAATGCTTTTATAGATCTCTGGCAGGTTAGAGATAGCCTCTTGACAGCAGGTTATCAGGCCAAGAATAGGTAATATACATGATGACTTTGAAGTCAGTTCCTATTTCCTATGTCTGCACAGGTAATTAGTTTCATTGATTAGCATAAGACAATTAAGCATTCCACTTTACTACAAACTTCAAAGAGAAATATAAACAATGATATTATTACATACAAATTTCATTTAAATGTTAATATTTCCTTTTGATTGTTGAATCAATTGAACATGGTAACAGACAGGAATAGAAGTTTACCATCTACAAGCTAATTAAATCACATTGTTAACATCTAACAAAATATAGGTAAGCACAAGCATTTACTTCTAATTCTCTATAATAGAATTTTGCATTTCAAACATTCTGGCCTATCTAACATGCCTTTGAAATCCATCTGCAAGAAATGGCCCTATTTACCTTTTCCGTGCTTCACCAATATGTTCTTAAAAATTGATCTTTACATCATTTAATCTGCTACTTGCTTAATCCTTACTGGCTCAGTGTTACACCTCCTAAGAGATAACCCATGTCACATATTCATCAGAATTTTAAGTGCTATTGAGTTCATAAAATCAGAATTGAGCTAATACAATAGAAACCCACGGGTGCAGAACAGTCTGTGAGTTCACCCATTTCACTCATCCCTTGTGTACTAAATTCCACTCAGTGAGAATGGGGATATCACACGTCTTTCCAATAGGGGCATAAATCTATTGATGGGCGAGGTGGATCATGTGAGTTATATGCTTCATTTCATCTGCCCTGCAAATTTTTAGCCACACCATCAAACAACTATAGATCAGATTGTACCTGATTTTATACAGGCATGCATGACAAATGCAGAGGGCACAAGGAGCCTTCCTTTACCCTGCACCTCCACAGAAGGTAAATTTTAGTACAAGGCTGGTATGAGGTTTTTGCCTCTGCCAGCACAGGAGAGTTAAAGAGTGAGGAGATGAAGTAGAGAAGTCAGGACCAAACTCTCCCTGACATTGGCAAGGCACAGAAGAGGATGTGCAAAACAGTAGTCATTCTGTTCACACTCTCACTGAACTGCTGGCAGCTTGCAATGAGTCCATGTTATTTTCATGACTACCAGAATGGCCTGTGCCTTGAAGGCATGTTTGAATTTTATGAGTCTGATCTCTGTTACTCTGCTGTAAATCTAGTATAACTGTATGGGCATTGGTGGAGCTACCCTGACATGAGCAAGATCAGGTCTACTGTCCTTTCTTTTCCTGCTCAGTGAGAAGAAAGGTAAGGCAAATAACCTGAAATCTTTCCAAGGTCACTAATATAAATAGGCATGAATTTCCATCTTGCTGTATGTTCAGGAAAAAGCATGAAGTCTGAAATGGAAATTAACAAGTTTCAAATATATATTGCTGCAAATTCAAACTGCTATTGACTAACTGGTGAAAACCACCCAAGTCAACAGGTATTTCAGCTGTGAAGTTCAGTGTGAAACCAGGAGGCTTTAGTGTGTTAGCAGCTGAAAGGAGCTAGGGAACAGTTTGTATTTTCTCTGTTTCTTGAAGAACTTGAATTGAGTCAAATTCATAAATGCCTTCTAAGTTTTATGACTGACCTAGAAAGCAATCCTACCTGATCTTCTTGTGTTCCAGACACCTCTGTTACAATTATTACTTCTGGAAGGTAAGATTTACATAAAAAAAAAATAAAAAGCCTCACAAAGTAATGGTGCTTTTCCTTTTACTCATGGAAAAGTCATAAGCTGCTTGAACTGTGCTCCCTGCAGTAGTCAAGCAACCTCCTCTTGTCAAGACAGAAATATCAATATACTCCCACCACGTAAAGAAAGACTAGCAAAGCATAGGAGAAACAGAACAAAGACAAAAGCGATCTGGGACTTTGGGAGGTCTCTTAGCAACTGTTCATACCAATATTTATTGTGTTTATCCGAATAAAAGAATCCTCCAAAGCATGCTTTATAAGGGATATATTGCTCATATAAAAATTCTTCTTTCCCTGAGCCATATAAATATTTTCTGTTCCTCTTCTATATGTTTTTTCTTTCTACACAATGGCCACTGTTAAACTGAAGAATCATGTAGTTCAGGGCAAGGCAGATGTGCAAGCAACCAAGGAAAAATTAACGAAACCATTTATAAGGCACCAAATTGCAGGATAGGCATCTGCAATTTACTGCAGAGAGCATCCTGTACAAGTTCTCCCTCACAGGCAATCAATCTTAAATCTCAGACCACAGGTTTGCTGTAACTGCATGATACAACTATACTTCACTGGCACCTTAATGAAACTTGCATCTTGTTCATTTTGTTGTCCTTCAGATCAGCACTGCCATGCTAGTATCACGGACTTTGAGAAATAAGGAGCTGTCATTGGTGCAAAACATTATTAATAAATTAAAATCACTTGATTCCCAGCCAGAGATAGCATTTATATTTGGCTGTTGCTATTCCTATTTTTCTTGCAAGTTGAATCATTTTTTTTCTCCAAAGTCATTTCACATTGGAATCCTTACCAACGTAGTAGCAGACTTTCCTGAGCCTGAATGATTCACATCCATTTCTGCTTTTTCGTCAAGACAAATTTTCAAACTTAGAAGCCTCTGATGCTCATGCAATGGATGTGCTTGTCACAGGTAACTGACTTTAGGAAACGTAATTGCACCGTACATATATGTATATGGCAGGTATGATTTCCTGTCTGTATTTGTGTTTTGCAAATATTAAACAAACAGGCCTGAAAATTTTGCACATTAAGGCCTTTGGCTTTTATTAAGAAAAAGAGAGCGAGAGAGCTAAAAAAGGATGGATTGGTAAAGTTTGGGAAAATATAGATTTCACCAACTGGAGTCTAGAGAAGTCTACATCTAGTACAAGCCTTTTGCTATTCCTCATTCCCTTTTAAGTACATGTTTGGTGTCATTCAAATGTGGGTGGAATTCATATGACCAGAATTAAGGTAACTCAGTTTCATATCAATCTATCATCTAGTACTGATACTGATACTGATACTGATAAAATTACAAAATGCTGGCTGAGGTGGGGGTAACATTTACCTACTGAAAGCAGTGGAGCTAACAGGGGTGCTAAGGTGGGACACAATATATCAATGACCTTTATATGCATGTGTGTTCCCTTTTCAAGCAATTTTTGCACAGGGCAGAACAAGTTTTCCCAACACTCACCCAGCAGCAGTGGCTCTTGGCAGTGGAGCTTGACCTGGTTCCACACTCTGGGCATCATGATATGGGGATGGCTGGGCCAGACCTGAATTGTACTGTGACCCTGTGCGTCAGGTCACAACACTTAGTTACTTGATGGGACCAGCCTTATGGAACAGGAGCCACTACTGTAAGATAGGTGCACAACTCATTCCCAGCTGCCACCAATTACTCATCATATCCACCGAACCACCCACCCAGCCACCCACCACCGTTACAATACCTGGGTCTGACACTGCCTACAGGTATATAAAAATGAGTATGTTCTTGAAAGGTAAAATCTATTGTCGTTCATTATTATTATTAACAAGAAATTAATTTCTTTGCATCCATAGAATTCTGCCCCTCCCCCCGCCATATAGGACACAATTCTGGCATTTTTACACAGTTTTCCCTCAAAACAAATTCTGACTGAATGTTCTAGAATAACAAATTTGTAAAAAATGTGCACAGAACCTCAAAATATGTCTCAAAATAGAAGAATAGATAGTGATTAACTCTCTTAATATGAGATTTCCAAGGGTTGAGTCATTTCTCTCCTTTTAAAAAGATAACCTTTCTTCTCTCTCTCCCTCCAGCTTACCAGAGACAGATTTCTTTGTCCATAGCCATCATGAGTTTTTGCCTGGAATTAGTCACTTTTTTCTTTGCAAGCCCTGGTTTTGAAATCCTGTTTAAAGTACTATGACATCATTCTGCACCAGCTGAAAGCATACAGTAGAACAATTTGTTTAGACAGTCTAGGTTTGGGGGCAGTATTTATAGCACTGTCTGAAATTCTGAAATGGAACAAAATAAGCTACAATCTTTTGGGGATCTACATGATCAAGTCAAATGCCAGCACTGACACTGGGTGTGATTAAAAAGACCATTGTATCTTTATAAACTGATTATACAGCAATGCAGTCAGTTCTGCTGGAAGGTGGTGGCATTAATGCTAACCTATCTAAAAACAATCTTTCTTATCCTCTAATGTATGGCTGGTTCCTCTGATATTCTACTTCTGCTGTCATAGAGAATGATGACTTTCAAACACTCTGAATTAAGTCATGCAAATATCAATATTAACTTCATTCTCTTAATGTCAGCATTAAAGTCAACAGCCATGTTGCTTTGTGACACACAAAGCCATTGTCATATGGATATGTTTATTTGTCAATGGAAACAACACCATTTATGATGACACCTTTCAAGAAAGTAAACTGAGTGAATATGATATGCATGATAATGCTGCTATCAGTATTGATGCTTGATAAGCAGTTGAAAAAGCTCTTTATAAATCAAAGATACAAAGAATGTCAAGGGCTTACCTACTTCTTGATATCAGCATTATCTGAAAACTGCTACTGAATATAGATGGGGTAAAATATTTTCTCTCACATGATTTCTGGCCAGGAGGAAATCATGCACAAGGAAAAACACTTACATGGGGGGAAAACTGTTAGGAAGGGAGAGGAATGAGTGATTTGTTTGTAAGGCACTGAATTAGGACTCATGAGATCTGGGTTTGGGTCTGATGCTGATGTCTTCTGTGACTTGGACAAGTCACTTCATCTCTTTACATCTGTAAAATGGGGATAATAATACTTCCTTTCTTCCATCCTTAATTTGCCTCTTCTATTTAGACTCTAAACCCTTTAGACTAAAGATTCTTGGTTGCTATGTACACATATACAGTACCAAGCACTTGTAGGGCTCCAGTTCCTGAAGTGAACACTATAATACAAAGATAATGGTTTAGCTTACAAAACTTGCAGAAAGCACTTGCTGTACCATTGCACAAGAGAACTTTGACAACATTATTACCATGAAATAGAATCAGTAATTTGTTCAGTTTCGAGGCATATAAAAACCCAGATTTTGAAATTTTTTAAAATAGTGTTTGGTTATTACAGAATCCCACATTTCATAAACATTAGAATCTCATTCTATTCCAATAGGCTTCACAAAATTTTCAAAAAGAGTACAAGGGTATTTCTACAATGTAGCTAGGAGGTCTGATTCTCTCAGTATGATTGACAGATTTTTACTAGGCCCACTTGAGCTAGCAGAGTAAAAATTGCACTGGTAATATTGCAGCACTGGTGGAGGTACCAGAGCTTGGTTCTGGGGTAGAGAAAGGGGGGACAGTTGGTAGTCTAGGACTCTAGTGACAAGCTCCTGTTACATCTAGTGGGTCTCTCCACCAGCATGTTGCAATGTAGACATACTCTGAGTGATTGAGGAGCCTCCACATTTTCAAAAGTTACATAGGAGAGTCATTAGGGCTTAAAGCTAATAGGTGACTATGCCACTTTTGAAAATGAGATTTAGGAGATTCAAGGAGTGTCAATCTATTTTAGGCTGGAATTTTTAGGGCACTTGAAGGCTGTAAGGTCTTATAGATACAATACAAGTTGCAAGAATAGATCCTAACTAAAGATCTAAAGATATCATCCTGTTAGTGGATGGTGACCTTTTCCTCCCCACTGCCCAACACAAAGTCTCTTATTGCTCAGGGGTCTTGGAGTTTGAGGGTATGTCTTCATCTCTAGATGGCTAAATAAGGGTGTGTGACTTGATGTGAGAAGGGAGCCTTTGAGGGGCAAACTTTTCTACTGTGTTAAGGAAGAAGCAGGGGTGATTCAGGGACAGTGAAAAAATTCTGTTAAGGAGGCAGTCACTGATCTAGTGGATGGGGAATGACTTGGGGAGGAATGAATCTGTGAATACATTCTTATGAAAGCAGAAGATTGGAGTAAGTGCTGCTGTTATCCAGTACTGTCATAAGATTTTTTTTAATTATTTTTCTTTTCTTTGTTAAAATATGAAAGAAGCCAAAGAGGTAAACAGAAATGAAAAACTATTTGGTGCTAAGCTGGGGGGGGGGTGAGCCATGTTAGCAGGGGTTAAAGTATAATTTGGCAGGCTCCAGAACCCTCTGGCATGGGTGGGCCCCACTCATGCACCCCATCTCCTGCACCCCACATGCCAGCCACCCACCTCAACTCATGTCCTCCAAACACCTTCCCTCCACCCCAGCTCCTGCCCCTACTCCAGCTACTGCCCCCAATATCCATTCCTCTGTCCCCGAAATCCAGCGTGCCCCCTCCAGTACCTCCACACTTACTGGCAGCCACGCACTGAGCTGGGAGACAATGCAGCCTGCAGGCTACGCTTGAAGGCTTCTGCCTCCAAGCACAGTCTGTGCATGCACAGGGGAGCCGGGCACACCCCCTCCACTCTCCCTTGCCTGCCGGAATGCAGCAGAATGCTGTTCCAGGGCCTGCTATTTTTAGGGGCCCAGCATTCAGGCCCCTAAAAATAGAAAATGGGACCAGAACGCTGCATGCTGGGGCCTGTTATTTTTAAATGGGGGGCCCCAGAACACAGCATTCCAGCTCCATTTTCTATTTTTAGGGGGCCCAAAATGCTGAGCCCCTAAAAATAATGGGCTCCAGAACAGCGTTCTGCCACGTTCCGGCCCACTATAACTCCTGCATGCAGGAGTGTCACTGTCCTGGGGAAAGAACCAGGACATAGGCACGGGCCCTGCCCCTGTGGCCCCAATTCTCTACCTGGACAGACCAAGGAGCAATGGTTTCAAGTTGCAGCTGGGGAGGTCGAAGTTGGATATTAGGAAAAACTTTCTTACTAGGCAAGTGTTGAAGCACTGGAATGGGCTGTCTAGGGAAGTGGTGGAATGTCCATCTTTGGAGCTATTTAAGGCTGAGTTAGACAAAATGCTGGCTGGGATAATTTAGTGAGAGTGGTCCTGCTTTTTTGGCAGGGGGTTGGACTGGATGACCTCATGAGGTGCCTTCTAACCCTATGATTCTACGATTTTTCTGTTGTCCTTGTTTAATCTCAGCTGGCATTTAAGAACCTTACTCTTTACCAGGCAGTTTTCATTTTCCCTAAGCACTGGTCCTGATGTATGTTCTGCTTAGAAGAATGCTGTCTACTAATAGGTTTTTCTCTTCACTCTTCTGCCACTCACATTAAAGAATGCTTTGTGGTTTCTAAAAATAAGACTAAAATAAGTTAATGAAATTGTGTCTCATATAACCTGCCTTTCAGCTACAAGTTTGTGTTATTTTTACATTAAAGCTTAGCTGAGTCAGAAAGATACCAATGATGGGCACATTCTTTTTTGTGCCAAGATCAGTGAACAAGGGCTCACTAGAGAATTTAATGAAGCTCTTTAATAAATTCCCTATTATGGCAGCTCCTGTTAGTGACTGATATGTAAATAAATAGGTAGTGCTTGTCTCAATCATTGGGATTCAGCTATGAATAGCATGAGGAGCTGATGTAGGACTATGAAGGCATGAGTGGGAGGGCACTTTCAGATAGGGCTGAATGAAAATCCATGACTGATAGAAGGTCCTGGGTTCAATTCCCAGGGGGCTGGACTTGATGATCTCATGAGGTCCCTTCCAACCCTATGATTCAGTTTGATTCTATTCTATATGACTAAGGTCCTTCAAAGGTTAGTGAGATATGCAGAGCCAGTGCTAGGCATAAGCAGACTAAGCAACTGCTTAGCAGGCTGAGGAAGCTCCATATTCACTTTTTATTATAAGAACTTGCCTATTTTAGTACTCTTGAGGACGATGACTCCTGCTTAAGGCCCCCAATGTGTGAACACCAACTCTGGAGCACCTATTGTGGCCAAGATTTGCAATAAAAATAACCATGAGCTTGGATGCCTTCATTTTTTGTGTCAAAATTAATACCTTAAAAATACCTGATTTTGATTCATCCCACACTTTGACTGTCAGGCACTTTTAAGTTGGGAGTATAATAATTTGTGACACCCAGCCTCCCATGTCTCTTGAAAATCTTGGCCTGAAACTTATATTTCCACATATTGGCACCTATACTGTATATATGGTATACAGTATATACCTCTACTAGCACAATGTGAAGAGTGACATTGGATGCCCTGGTATCACCAAGGCTCAGAGGTAATTATGCTATATATAATTATGAAAATGGTTTCAGGTTCCAGAATGAAATGACAATTGCTGAGATGGAAGGGGGCTAAAGCCAGAAGATAGTAACTTGTACTGCATGCTTTAATCACAATGAATTGGGAAATCTACAACAAAAGTTTGACAATAAACTGATGTACCAAGACAGGGAGTTTTTCCCCCCTTTTACCAACTTTCTATATACATCTTTATTTCAACACAGAGACATTGCCAATGACTGTAAAAGGACACAATGACACATTTCAATGTGTATTGTAGAGATGTGGGGTGAGATTTGTGTATGCAACTATTTCAAATATTGTTATTTGTAACCTCCTGTATCAACTGGGCTACTCACCATCAGTTGCACGAATGGCTTCTGTACCAGGTATGTTGCTCCCCAGCAAGATATCCATGGTTTACGAATCTCAGCTGTTGTATTTTGAAGCCCTGCTCACTTTTTGCACAGGTCAGATGTACAGGGGATTACTATCAGTCATTATCCTCAGAGGTAAGCTGCACAACAATGTCAAAAGATAAGCCTGGGATCTTAAATTCATACCTTTGCTGAACACTAAAAATCATGATTTCAGTACTGACAAACCAAATGAGTCAGGCTCTACAGAAATCATGAGATTGGCTTTAAAATTATGATCAGAGTGCAGTAGGGTCATATATTGAAGCTTCCTCTAGAGCCACGAGGGATAGAAACCAACTTGTTTAAGAATGAAGGCTGACATCCTCACATATTGATTTACTTCAGGAGCTGGGGCTTAAAGGAAAACAATTGTCATGAGACCCATGACAAAATCATGAGAGTTGACAACACTGTTTCTTAATAAAGACACAGGATTTATGGCTTATTGCAACAATCTATATCTCACTAAGTGCTCCTTTTGACCTATGACTACAGGTGTTAATGGGTTACTTGGCCTTGAATGGTGCTTTAGAACATGTCCTAGTTACTAATGCTAAACTATCTGTTCAACCTTGCATTTAGCTGTGGCATTCTAAGTATCTTTCCCAGAACTAAGGAAATGCTCTATGTGGCTCAAAAGCCTATCTCTCTCACCAGTAGAAGTGGGTCCAATATAACATATTACCTCACCTACCTTTTCTCTCTAATATCCTGGGAGAAGCATGCCTACAACAGCTACAATAATTCACTACTGGCAAACACTGTTTATTATATGGAACTAAAACACAAACATATTTTAATGATTATGAAAAACTGAAATTTCAGCAAGAAATTACATAATAGTGAAAAATAACAGCATGTATCAATAAAGATGAATGACCATCTGTAAGATTTTGAGGTCAATGGTAAACACAATGCTATGCTCTCATCTCTTATTGTGACCTTCTGAGAAGTGATAAACCCAGATGGAGATTTACCTTATGCACAAACTGGGTTCTTTTTCATACTTATTTCTCTTTTAATATATGTTTTTTCCTTGTCATTTATACATAGGTTCTTTCTTCCTTGTAAAGATATTTCACTGCTTGCAAACAGCAGAGTGCAGAAGCTAGCTTTGACCTTCGAAAAGATTGCTCTAACAGTGACTAATTTCTTATGCAGTAATTAGCACTGACTTCATTTTAATTCATAATTCAAATTTTGCAAAGCTTATTGCAGAACAGTCAGCAGTTCTAGTGTTCAGCCATCCAACCTATTGGATTTGCCAGATGACTAAAAAGGTAACTCCTTTCTGCATGTATAAAAGTTATACTGGCAAAGTAAATAAAAACTTGGGAAGTCACTACAGAACCTTCTATTATTCAAATAGCAATGTAATGTCATAGCCAGTTTACTATTGTATGTTAGCAACATTGTAAGTTGTTTCACATTAACATAAAGTCATGTCCTGGCTAACTCATTTACATAGCTGGTAGTTGAATTGGCTGCTATGGCAGGAGACTGATCTGACCTGAGAGAGTTACTGCTGAGTATTCACTTTTATTGTGCACAGAGATTACTTGCAAGGGATACTCACCTTCCATGAGGGGAAAGACCCATTTATCTCATTTTTAAGTAAATGGTATTTATGTCTTTAATATGAATTAGCATTATTTTACCAGGAGAGATCATGTCCAAGGACTGTTTTCTCTGTGCTTGCAATAAATTATTGAGTAGAAATTTGGCAGTGTATTTCACAAGGGGGTATGGCTGGACCTCAAATGATGAGCAGCAGCAAACATATATACATTGTGCAGCCATATAGCTGATCTTCCTTTTGTTCATAACTCTGAATGAAATATCATTGCCATCTCAGTTCTATAATATCTTTAACTTATAGTACTGTTGAGATTTATGAAATTTACTGAGTCAATTCTTGTCATAGCAAAAAGAATGAGAGTCCTGTGGCACCTTAAAGACTAACACATTTCTTCAAGCATAAGCTTTCATGGGCTCCAGCCTACTTTATCAGATGTTTGAAGTGGAATTTACAGTTGAGTATATATACAAATTCCAGGATGAAGGCGAAGCATTACAATGGGGAGGGCACGTGCTAGCAAAATCAATTCATTTAGGGTAGATGAGGCCCATTCACACCAGTTAATTGGAAGGAGAAAATGTGACAACAGGGACAATTGCTTTTTGCAATGTCCAAGTCTCTATTCAGAACCAGTCGGATTGTGTCAGGTTTGCAAGTCAGCTCCATCTCTGCAGTTTCATGCTGAAGTCTTTTATTGATTTTTTTTCTCCCCACCTCCCACCCCGAAGTATGGCAATCTTCAAGTCTGCTACTTAGGGTCCAGGGACATTGATATGTTCTCTTGCTGGTTTATGGGTGTTATCATTTTTGATGTCCAGTTTGTGTCCATTTATTCTTTTGCATAAGGACAGCCCAGTCTGGCCAGTGTACATGGCAGAGGGGCATTGCTGGCACATGATGGCACATACCACATTAGTGGATGCACAGGTGAATGAGTTCCTGATGGTGTGGCTGGTGTGGTTGGGACCTGTGATGGTAACACTAGAGTCAATGTGCAGGCATAGTTGGCAACATGGTTTGTTGCAGGAATAGGTTCCTCAGTTAGCTTTCTTACCATATGGTGTTCAGTTGCTGGTGAGCAAATGCTTCAGGGTTGGGGACTGTCTGGAAGCAACGGGTGACCTGCCTACCAAGGCTTGAGAGAGTGTGGGATCATCTTCCAGAATAGACCGTAGATTTTTGATGATGTGTTGGAGGGATTTTAGCTGGTGACTATAGGTAATGGCGAGTTGTGTTCTGTTTTCTTCGTCAGGTCTGTCTTGTAGTAGGTGACTCTGGGTACCTGTCAGCCTCTGTCAAGCTTTTTTTTTTTCCTACTTCTCTAGGTAGGGTACTGTAGTTTTAGTAATGTTTGATAGAGATCCTGTAGGTGTTTGTCTCTGTCTGAAGGATCAGAGCAGATCCAGTTGTATCTTAGGGCTTGGCTGTAAATGATAGATTGTGTAATGTGTCCGGGGTGGAAGCTGGAAACATGTAAGTATGGATTGCAGTCAGTTCTTTTTTGGTATAGGGTGGTGTTGATGTGGCCATCCCTTATTTGTGTGGTAGTGTCCAAGAAGTGGATTTCTTCTGATGACACAGCATACCTGGCAGGTGAACTTGCTTGAGAATTAGAACTCTGGCTTTGACAGTTTCCTAGTTTTTGCATGGGTGGCCCTTCCACTGCCAAAAAACTACTTTCTTCTACCTCCACATGTACCCAATATATTTTTTTTCTAGTCAAACAATCAAGTATTCCTTCTTCCAGTCAAGCTATTGAGAACAATGGTAAAGACAGCACTATCATTTCCTCATTTTTTTTCTATTGCTAGAAGACAAACATGGAATAACCAAAGAGCTCCTCAGTCCTTTATTCAACAGAACTAACCAACAAGAGTTACAAATGGCTGCCCAAATGGTGATAATTCAAGTGGCAATTGCATCATAAAATATATTCTCAAATAAAGAACTCCATGATTGTGGAACTTTGAAATGAGTGCTGATTTAATTATAATTTAGTTATCTAACAATAGAAGGTGAAGCATGTACATGAACTAGTCCAATAAATTGTCCAGTTTCACATGCAATCTTGTGGCCCAGGTCTGAGGACATCTCCCAAAGTGGTCTGAGTAAAATTTCAAATGCCACTATGTCTATACTTAGATTGTTAAATTGAGTTAACTTAAATAGATCTGATAGAATCATAATAAAAATCATTAAATTGATTTAAGTTAAATCAATTTAACGTGTCCCCACTAGAAACCCAAATCGAACGATCATGTCCATAGATAGGACTTGCTAGTTTGATTTAGGAGAGGGGCACCATGGGAGGTGTGGCAAGATGTCCCCCAAGAAGGGCCATGTCCCCAGCCAATATATAAAAAGAGGAAGGCACCCTGGGGGGGAGAGGGGCAAAGAGTGTTAAATCAAAATAACAGCTAGTCAAAATAACGTGGCTCCACTGCTTTATTTCAAAATAATAATTTTGATTTAACCATCATTTCAATATAAAGCAAGGTTTCATTATTTCAAAATGACCATTCCTTATTTTGAAATGAGGGAGATCCTCACTTCAAAATAAGGAAAACTAGTGTACACATGCACTACTTTAAATCAAAGTAATCATCATTAATTTGATTTAAAGTGTAAGTGTAGACATAGCCTTAGGGTATGTCCACACATAGGTTTTAAAGTGAAACAACAATGGCTGTTTTGATTTAAAAAAAAAATAGGTCCACACAACGTTTGTTGTTTTGATATGATGAGCTCTGTCATACTGAAACAACAAAACTTGAATCATAGAATCATAGAACCATAGGGTGGGAAGGGACCTCATGAGGTCATACAGTCCAACCCCCTGCCAAAAAAGCAGGACCACTCAATTAAATTACCCCAGCCAAGGTTTTGTCCAGCTGGGCCTTAAACATCTCTAAAGATGGAGATTCCACCACCTCCCTAGGTAGCCCATTCTAATGCTTCACCACTTGCCTAGTAAGAAAGCTTTTTCCTAATATCCAGCCTTGACCTCCCCCAGCTGTAACTTGACACCACTGCTCCTTGTTCTGTCCTCTGTTACTACTGGGAACAGCTGAGCTCCGTTCACTGTGGAGCATCCCTTCAAGTAGTTGAAGTTTGCTATCAAATCCCCCCTCAGTCTTCTCTTCCGCAGGCTAAATAAGCCTAGGTCCTTCAGTATTCACAGGTCTTGTGCTCCAACCTCTTGATCATTTTTGTTGCCAATTGCTGGACTCTTTCTGATTTGTCCACAGCCTTTTTGTAGTGGGGAGCCCAAAACTGGACACAGTATTCCAGATGCGGCCTCTCCAGTGCTGAATAGAGGGGAACGATCACATCTCTCAATCTGCTGGCAACACTTCTGCTGATGCAGCCCAGTATGCCATTGGCCTTTCTGGCAGCAAGAACACACTGCTGACTCATATGCAGCTTCCCCTCCACCATGACCCCCAGGTCCTTTTCTACAGTGCTGTTACTTAGCTGATCGCTCCCCAGCCTGTAGCAGTGGTTTTTCTGTCCCAAGTGCAGGACTTTGCACCTGTCCTTGTTGAACCTCATGAAATTTCTATTGGCCCACTGCTCCAATTTGTCAATCAAAACATTAAAAAATAGTAGGGAATCAAAACAGCCATTAAAGTGAAAAGGTTGTTTTGAAACAATGCCGTTTGGATGCATGGCACCCTAGAAGGAAGATCCACCTCCTCAGCACCCTGGCCAAGGAGGGAATCAGGACTCTGGCCAGGAACGGGGGGCACAGGGGACAGGGGCAGGGATCCCCCTGCAGCCAGCATCCCCTTCCACTTGCTGGGTGGTGGGGGCAAGAATTGCTTGGCAGCGGAGGAATGGAGCCCCAAGTGTCCCACATCCCCCTGCATCCAGCATCCTCCACTGCTGGCTGGGTCACAGGGGATGCAGGTCACCTGGTGATCCCTACCCCTGCCACCCAGCAAGCAGCGGGGGATGTGGGGCACCCCGTGATCCCTGTCCCCGCCGCTCTGCAAGCAGTGGGGGATGCAGGGCGTGGGGGGATTCCTGTCCTGGCGGCTTTTTTCCCCTGCCACTGGCTCTCCTGGGGAGACCCAAGCAGGGGATTGGGTGGCAAAATTTCCCTGCCAGGGGGCCATGTTGCCACACCTCCCATGTTGCCCTTTCCTGAATCAAAATAGCAAGTCCTGTGTCCAGACCTGCTATTTCTACTTTTTGTTTGTTTTGCTCTGGAACTGTTAAATCAATTTGAGCTGAATCGATTAAGTGATTTTTATATCTATCTAACTTAAGTCAATTTAAGTTAAATCAATTTAATCATGTTCCTGTGGACATCACCTAAGTGATCAGTAAGTTGGACCCATAGTCCTATTTTCAAAATGACTTAGACACCTAAAAGGCTAAAGGTATGTCTATACTGCAGAGTTCACTGGGTTTGAGTGTGATGATGTCTGGGTTTAGGGAACTGATTATGATTTTTTGCATATTAATATTTCATATTTGCAATATTCCATATGTGATATACCATGTTTAGTATCAATATAAAGGTAGTAATCTGCTAGGAATGATTATATGGTTTATATATAGGTATTATATCTGTAGAAGATATTAGGAATGTATTTGTTTTATTTGTACTCCAAGTTACTTGATTCCACACAATCCTAGACTGGGTGTCTACAAAACTATTGCCATCTTAATGGCCCATTAAAGGGACTCACAGCTGCAGTGGGCCTAGGGAGAAACCTGTTTGATGAGGCACCCAGACTGACTATATGACTCAACTCCATTTTGACTTAGCAAGGACTGTGAAAGCATGGGAAAAAGCCAAAGGGGATAAAAGGCAGAAGCCCCATCTCCATTTCATCTTCAGTCTGAAACCTGGAATCAACATCATCCTCTGGAACTATTCTCTGGGACTGAACAAAGGACTGGGACCCACCCAAGTGCTGGGCGCATACCAGAGAAATTGGACTAACCTTCAAAAAAGACATTCTTCAAGGGCTTGCTTTCTGTGGACTTCAAATCATTTGTATATATGCAATTCACTTTGATCCTTTAACATCTTTCATATGTTGTTTGTTTTCCTTTTATATTAAACCTTTTGTTGTAGTTACTAAAGGATTGGCTGGCAGGGTGGTAATTTGGGTAAGATCCAAGCCTATATTGTTCTGGGTGATGTGGCTGGCTGGCCCTTTGGGGTCAGGAGAATCTATTTCTTTAAGAGACCCAGTGGCTAGATGGGGACCAAATAAGCTGATATGCAATAAAGGGGGCTGTTTCTATGTTGTTATTCTTGCTGATGACCAGCGTGGGGAATCAGAAGCATGTTTTGTTACTGAGTGGGAGACTGATTTAAGTACCACCCATCAGTGGTTTGGGGTTTGGGCCCTGGTTTTTCAGCTTGCCCTGATTTTGGCACATTCAGAAGGATATCCCAGGAGGCCTGGTTCACATTGGTGTAGTCTTGGCAGGATCCACAGAGCCAGAACATTTGGGTTTTGGGATCAGGACCCCACCGTATTCTTAAATTTTAATATTTGATATTGATAGAGTCAAAGGTTAAATTGGTCATAATGAGTGAGCAACAATCATATAAAGATATCAACACAAGAGTGCTCAGACAGCTATGTCTATACTGGACAGTTCACTGGGTTTGAGCACCCAAGTTAGTTTAAGATTTCCTCTGAGAACAATTTGGAATGAAAGCAATGCAAAGGGGAAAACTATTTTTTCTCTGATTATCTGTGTTATGTTCAGCTGCAAGAAGTCACTTACAGATGTACTATGAACAATACAATGTATAATTACACAATACTTCATGATGAGTAACTTAGAAACAATGATTTCATGTTTTTTGAGGGTGAAGGATATAACTGAAAAATAATTATTCTAGTAACATCTTGGATGCCAACCAAGACAAAGGCAACACTGTGCTAGGCACTATACAAACATACAGTGAGAGATTGTTTTTTGGAAAAAACAGCAAGAGTGCTGTGGCACCTTAATGATTAACCAATTTCTTCAGTAGTAAGCTTTCATGGGTTCCAACGAACTTCGTCAGATGCATCTGATGAAGTGGGTTGGAGACCATGAGAGTTTATGCTCAAAGAAATTTGTTAGTCTTCAAAGTATCAAAAGACTCTTGTTTTTGCTGTATACAAACTGACACAACTATACCTCTGGAACTTATGTTTTTGGGGGATCCAGCATATCTAAATAGATGAATCATCCAGTACATAGGAGAAGGAAGCATTGTTATCCTTATTTTATAGCCAACGATCTGAAGCACAGAGTGATTAAGGTGATGTTATTTCAGATATCCTTATTCCTTGTCCAGTATTTAAACAATTATATTGCTGCTCAATTAGCCTCAGCTTTTCAAAGTTACAGGCTTGTGTTTCACATAACTCTGTGTTCTGATGAAATTATATCTCTATAATAAAGGGAGATACAGTTGGGACATCATCTGCTTCACTATGTCACAGAATAAAATCTGAATTGTCACAGATAGCTGCTGAGACGGTAACATGCTATCTTTAACATCTGTGCTCTGTTCATCGGAAGTGTGTGCATAATCTGAAACCCCCCCACCAATATTTCATTACCTACAACTCTCAATTCAATAGGAATAAGCTTTTACAGCCCATGAAAAACCCACATTTCACCCCTGTAATAACATGATCTGTCAAACAGTAAGATCTCATTACCTTAACCATTGATTTGTCTCTGAAGCTGGCAAAAAATGAATCTTTTATGAGTCTCAGCACAGATGATAAAAAAAAGTCTACCTGAATTTTCAAAGTATTGATCTTTTCAAAAACTCCATGTGCAACAGCCACATAATCAGAGGGAATGAACACATGCTCCCATAGGGCAATGGAAATACTTTCTTGATCCTTTCATTTTTCCTACAGATAGATTTCTCATATACCTGCTTTACATCCACATATCAGGCATACAGCTCAGTTAACATTATAACAGGCAGAATTTGCCAACAGTTATCACAAAGAGGCATCTGAGTCACCATAGTTCCAAGTATATTGGCATTTTGTTACCTGAGGTTTCACTCTTTGATAGCTATTGGCACATGTTGTCTTTTTAATGTGGCATAAAGACTATGAAACCTGCTTTTTCTGTTCCAGATAGTTTAAATACTTTAACCAGTCTTGGTTAGTTACAATCCTATTGTATTTTTTGAAAGAAATCATAATAATAAATATGCTTAGTTTAAACAGCTTTCTAGGTTGCTTGTCAAGTGTTGTGATGGTGCTAGAGTGGTGCCATGTTTTGTTAATTTATAGATGGAATTATAGCATAAATCTATAATATAGTTTTAAAGTTTTATTTATTGAACTAATTTGATCTTCATCTCTATGCCTAAGTTTTCTGGAAAGTTTAACTGAAAAAGCCAGTTCTTCATGTTTTTTATCTTATAGTGCCCTAATTGTAATAGGTTTTGGGTATCAGTTAATGTATAAATATGTGTGACATTCCTATAACTAGGGGTAGGTTAAGCCTATTCCAAAATATTCAGTTATCACTGAATGTAAAGATATACAATCAAATCAAACAAGACTGAGCAGTTTGAGTGACTCTCTAAAACTAAACATTTATTTAATAAAATTTTGTAGATTACTGGGACTGTGAGCAGTTTAAAGGCCTTTAGAGCTGAGGCATGGTTTACAGCAGTGATTGTCAACTAGTGTGCCATGAAATAAAGTTTTTTTTAATATTGATTTTCATTACCTTTGTACAAAATTTCATGGAACACTTGGACAGTTCCTAAGGCACACTAGTGTAAAACAAAGGTTGTGCCATTTTAAATAATATTCTATCCAACCAAAATTACAACTCATAAAACTCATGAAAATTAACCATCAAATTAAAAATGCAGTATCATTCTTTCGAGTCTAAAGCAGGAACATTCTAAACTCAGCTGACCAAAGGTAAAAATTGAGATGACATGCCCCCCCCCTCCCAGTGGATATGAAACATTAATGCATTTGATCCTTTTATAGCTTGTTGTAGACATTATGTTGCAAATCTTTCTGGTAAGACCATAACCATAGTAAATGTGAAATTTATGAGCAAGCAATTCAGCTGAAAAAAGTGGGTGTGCTGTGGGATTTTTTTGTCTCACTGAAGCATGCCACGTTACTTAAAAAGGTTGGGGACCACTGGTTTACAGACTGCACCCAGACGGCATGGAGGAATATGTTGCATTCATCTCTCTGGTAATAGACAGAGTTAAAGTTGTTTGCCTTTAATGCACTGGTATACACATTTGCTAAGCTTCACTGGGCCACCCCATGGGAAACCAGTCTCCCCCACATCTTTGCATACTACAAGAAGGAAGTGCTTTAAGAAACTGGTGCTATAAAATGAACAGAGTTACTGAAAAAGTCTGGGGTTATTCGTAACTATTTTGGAGGTTCTTCATTGGGACCAATCACTATAGTAACTGGGAACCTTAAAACCATTAACTAATGTATCATTTCAAAACCCCCTGCGAGGTAGGGAAGCGTCATTAACTCATTTCACAGATGGAAATACTGAGGCATAGAGATTAAATGATATGCACAGCATCAGAGAGGAAGTTTGCAGTAGACCCTGGAAATAGAAACTATCTTCCTGATTTCCCTGTTTAATGCCTTAATCACAAGACTATTCTTTTATCCTTTCCCAATGGAAGTTTGAGATGTTAAAAATCACACAAAGAAGAATCCATTTTTCAAAGTGTGTACAGAAGGTTCTGCACATAAATGGCATTTCTAAAGACCAGTGTTCATGCCCATATTTCCCTGTGGAAATGAACTCTGGAAGTTCATTTGCTCTGGATTGCAATATGAGAGCATTGCTGTCTGCTGCAAGTGTATAACTACCAGTTACTACAGGAACATAGTGCCTCCCTGTATGTATGCATAGGGAACACAATTACAACAAAAATGCAGAAAATTAAACTACTTTTTCAAAAAGAAAAAAAATAATACTTGTTAACAAAGGTACATTGGTGGGAAAATATAGTTCAAAAGAACAATGAAATGAAAACAAACAAGAAGACAGTCTCTCAAATATAATACTGACACCACAGGAAACAGTGCAAATAGTGCTTAGCAACCTTTTGCTTTTCATATTGGGAAAAACTGTCAGCACATGGTGCTATAGTACAGACAAAGCTTTGTCCTGTGCTCCCAGCTCTCCAGCTTGGTTACCCATTTTCCCTCTATTTTCTTTTCATGTTCTACAAAAATGTGCCAAGGGCCCTACATTTCTCACTTGTGAGAGGATTTCTAGCGCCAGCAAACTCTTTGCTTCAAGCAAATGTTGCCATTCCACACAAGTTGCCAGTATTTCTAATTGAACTGTCACTCCTCACACTATTCACATCATTTTATCCCATCTCTGAAAGCAGTGCATTCAAGTTTTCCTTCAATGATTTAACTATGAGGAGTTCTTCTGCAGAACAATAGAAAGAAGCTAATGATGACCAGGAAGCTATGCAAGAATAATGACTAAAGGTTGTTAAATAAAAAACACCCCAAAGATTCCAGATTCTTTTCCTTTCGGTGGCCTTGTGTTTCGTTTATTTACAGGGAAAAGGCAGACAAGAGAGATTTGCATACCTTTTTGGTTCATTTGCAGCAGTGTGTTACTAGGTGAATAAAGGGTGTTTCAGCTTTTCTGAATGAATCCAACAGTACGGCTCACCCAGTGTACCTAGTCTTCTTGCATGCTGCCAAGGGGTCAGCAGGGCTCCCAAGGTGTCACTTTGCCAACCTGCAGAATTACCAGCGGCAAGAATACAAAAGGTCCACTATCAATTAGTAACAGTATTGCCCAGTGATGAGAGTTCAGGATGCTGCTTTACTTTATGTTAGTATCACCCCATGACAAATGTGCAAGTGGGCCACTTTCCCTAACAACATTTTGCTCAGTGGTGAGAGTGGAACCTTGGCCCTTTCTACACCACTGGGTTCCAATGCAGAGTCCTTCAAAACAGGGTGCCCATTACAGAGTTCAAATCTCCACTCCCCCCCCCAGGAGATTTCCAGGGTTGCTTTGTATGCTTTTCTTCACTTTTGTCAGCCCCTCCCCTGGTAGCTAAAAGTCATCTCATTTGGTCCCCATGGTGGAATGACTTCTTATGGTGCAGTTTGGATCTTCTGCCCTGACAGCTTGGAGTCTAGGTGGTTTCTTGTAAGGAAACTGCTATGCAAGACTGTTCTCCTCAGCCATCCTGGACTTAGCTGAGCTGATCCCTTTTGAATGTTTCCTCCACTGGAAGCAGGCCCAATAAGGATAGGGGGCATAGTATTTTGGGCCCAAAGCAGTTTGTTCACCCTCACCCTACCAGTGTGAGTATGATACACCCTATGCTACATGTACTCTGTGGAAAAGATGAGAGTTCACTCTGTTGTATCTGTGCTCTTTTTGGATCTGGCTTCAGACCAAGAAGGTGCCTGGAAGCACTGTATTTTAAAGATGCTGCTTTACCATCACCTTCCCATGCAATAATGTTATATGACTGGAGAATGCTAACTGAACCATAACGGAGGAAGAGCAGTTAGACTCAAAGTCCTGTGACCAAAGGTCAAGCATCAGCTGTAGGCACAAATGAAATCCTATCAGCTCTCATAGCTTGGCTTTGTGACTTGCAATTTTAGAGGCTGTCAAACAGGAGATCAGTCATTTCACACTGTAACTAGAATGGACAGTCCAAAATATTTGTAAAAATTTCTCTCTGTCATTCACTTCATGAGTCGAAATTTCTTGACCACCATAATCTGGAGTCATGTAATATCACAAGAAAGAACATCAACATGCTATTACCACTTATTTGTCTGTCTCTCCGATTCTAAATGAAAAATAAGGATACTTCCCATCCAGAAGAAAATTTTATTGACAATTATCTTTAAACAAGGAATGATACCATATCTACCTGTCTGTAGTTTTTCTTAGGTGCATATACAATTGTTATATGTGTGTTAATAGATCCCACATGGCTATCTATCTATATATAAGGTCTTGTATACATGCCCACCAGTATAATATCTCAGCACTGTATCTAGCAAAAGAGGTCCCGCAAGAATCTAGATAAAACTCTATTCAAGTGATAAAACAAGAACAAAATGCAATGCCGCAAATTGAAACTGAATAAAGGCAAATTTGGGAGGTGTATGAAAAAGAGCTTCATCATCCAAGGTTCTATTAGCTTCCAGGAACATTTTCTTTAACAAATATCTTTCCTTACACAATTGTGTTGAAAAAATCTATCTATAACCTCATAGTGGCGGGCTTTTAGTGTTCATGAGCATAAGTTTAGGATGAATTAGCTACCATTTTCCAGATACATCTGCTGAAAAGCAGATATTCATGCTATGCGACTGGGAACACACTTGATGAATGTAGACGTTCTTCTGTCCAAACGATTCCCTATATTGCTGAGTCAGTTTTTAGTGAGAAAAACTTTAAATCATATGAAAATTAGAGCAATGAGAACTCTCTGAATTTCGTCTCAACCTCACTTAGCCTGCATTACTCACACAATGGGGAAAGATGTTCACAGCTCCACAAACTCTATGAACCCCCTTTTCCCTTTGCTGACTTCCTTGTCCTAACAGGTGGCTATCTCTCTCAAGACAAAGAGCTTTCCCGCCACCCTTATTTCTGTTCCTTAATTAAACTAGTATTTAAGAGTGTGTGAAAGATTAATTTAATGTAGATTAATTGTTTTATATTTGGATAGCACTCTTCTGGGGAAAGCACTATATTGGGTATGTCCACACTTACAGTGTTATTTCGAAATAAGTTAATTTGAATTAAGAAAATGTTAATTCGAAATAAGGGAAAATCTCAAAGTGAAATAGCGTGAAATTGCTTTAGGAGAGGGGCACCATGGGAGGTATGGCAACATGGCCCCCTCCCTGGGCCATGGCCCCACCCAATATAGGCTAAAAGGAAGGCACCCCGGGAAAGAGAAGGGCAAAAGTGTTATTTTGAAATAATGGTTATTTCGAAATAACACATCTGAATGGCGTTATTTCAAAATAACCATTTCAAAATAACAGCCATTTTGATTTAAAGTAGGTTTAAGCTATTTTGAAATGATGGCTCTTATTTTGAAATGACGGAGCCCATCATTTTGAAATAAGAATACGTTGTGTGGACCTAATCTCTTTTATTTCAAAATAACCAGTGTTATTTCAAAATAAAAGAGATGTGTGGACATACCCTATTTAAGTTCTGTGCATTATCATGTGACAAGGAAAGGACAGTGCTTCCTTCAAAGTTCATTTAATCTGAACATCCAAAAACAATGCACATTCATTCATTGTATAACTCAAATATTTACAACATTTACATTAGACAGAAGGGATCTCTATAGCATCAGCACTTCCCTTCTTCTTTACCCACTGAAGGGCACCACACTATAGAAAAGATACAGTAACATACCCAACTTTAGGTATCAAAATAATTGGATTAGGGGTTAGCACAAAATAGGTCCCAACAAACACAAAGTGGTCCAGCAGTTGCATCACTATATCCATACGCCTTCTCTCTGGTGAACAGGTTTGGTATTCTAATATAGAATAAATTATGCAGAAATAATGTACGTAATAAATAATAACTTTCTTTAGCAGAGGAGTCAAAAATCCTTCTGATCACTTTAAAACTACTTCAGCTAATTCATATTCTTCATAGGTTTCCTTGACACAGCAGGACAGATCCTAGCCCTTTTTGTGGTTGCTTTGAACTTGTCTAATGGCACAAAACAACTTTAGCTCTCTAACTTAAGAGCCTCCAACACCAGGGGTGTCACTGGCACCAGGCTTATGTGGCTCGAGCCCTGAGTCCTGGCACCAGAGCCCTGGGTCCACCACGGTGCTGGCTACAGTGGCAGCTTGCTTAAAGTGTGTGAGCCCCGCATCCCAGTGCCCAAGGCCTGGGTCTTTTTTTGGGCCAGGGGTGCTCCTGCCCAACACAGGAATAATGAAGTTAGACTAATTTACTTTGGATACTCAGCTGGCCCCAAAATAATGGAGGAGAAGAGATTACATATATTTACCCTAGAGAGTCCTGCTCTGAATGGACATAGTCAACATATTTTTTATGTTTGCCATGGAAATTTAATATCAGCTATTTGCCAGGAATGAGCTGAGTATTATTATAAAAACAGGAGCTGAACCTTATGTGTGCTTTTTGTTCCCAAAAACTAAAAGCTGGAAAGTATCAATATTTGTTTCAGTTACCAGAGAAAATGTACATTTGCCAAGAAATACTGAAGATGTTTTTCAGTCATGGACATTCATTTATATTTGATAGCCAGTAGTCAGTCTGGTGAGACCAGGTTATGATACTGTATGCAAAAGACTTACCCTACGTTATCAGGTCATCTTTCCATCATATCCATATCTTCCCTTTTGTCTGCTAAAATGACAATATACCATACTTTAAGAAAAGGTGAAATCCCTTCAGAATGCACCTGGCCAAATGAGCTTTGCTGTACACAAAGAGGAAGCCACGATGAGCAGTTCACCTAATGCATGAGATTTGATTTTCTTTATCTTAGTGTGATAGTGTGCTGAACAAGAATGGTAAAATCAGCCCTCTGCCATGCCAGCTCCAATTTAGGGAGGTAAACTGGAACTGGTCAGAGAAAATCTGCACCTGATGAGAGACCAGGAGACAGCTGCTTGCTCAGTTAGCCTAGGACTCATAAAGGGCTAAAAGGAAGGAAGCTGGGAGAGGGAGCAGAAGCAGCATGGTGGTTCCTCTTTCTGAGTATAGATGCTTAGAGGGCAAATTATGTGTGGGAAAAGTGGAAGAGCACAATATGTAAATAAATCTGCATCACTGGGACTCTGAGGGTATGTCTACACTTGCAAGTTAGTTCGAATTGAGGAGGCTTAATTTGAACTAACTTAGTACCTGTCTACACTAGGCTTTCATTAGTTCAAATTAAGGAATTCCTTAATTAGAACTAATGAAAGCTTAGTTTGAATTAGTAAGACCTGCCAGTTAATTTGAACTAAGCCCTTAGTTTGATCCTTAGTTTGAACTAAGGATGGTGTAGACTAGGATTAACCCTTAGTTTGAATTTAATAAATTCAAATTGAGCAGTTAGTTTGAATTAACGAAGTGGGCTAATTCAACTTAATGTTAAGTCTAGTAAGTCCACTTCATTAATTCAAACTAATAAGTGTGAGTTTAGTTTGAACTAAACTCAAACTTATTAGTTCGAATTAAGAAATTTGAACTAAGTTTTCCTAGTGTAGACATAGCCTGAGTGACTGAGAGTGAAGCAGAAGCAGAGTAGGTACAGTGGCATCCTGTTATATTTAGCATGGCTTAAATTGCTAATAATCCAGTCCTGCATACTCTTCCCATTGACTTCCCTGTATGATGAGCTTGCAGAATAAAGTACCAAATATTACTAGGGTTCAAGAAATTACTCAGTTTTTCAGTCTTAATGAATATTTCCTTTTCATGTGTGTAGGTTTCTCCAGCTCTTTGTGGAACATCAGAAAAAAATATTAAAGATCTAAACACACCACAGATTTTCAAGAGAAAATGCTTGCAGGGTACATGGATTTGCTGTTCTATCACATGAAGCTGTTTATCTGGAGCCGCACTGCTGCCAGCGCCCCTTCTGTCTCTTCTACCTGTGCCTGTAGCCAGACAGACATCCTGCGAATAGATATCTCTACCCAGACCCTGGTGTGGACTTGCAGGGACTGCAGCCTGCAGTTCCCTGTCTCCAACGATCAGGCTGGGGAGATGAATCGATGTGACAGGTGCCTGCTGGTGGAATCTCTCAGGAGGCAGGTGGGAGAGTTACAGGAGGAGGTGTCTCGGCTCAGGAGTATCCACACCCTGGAGAAGTTCCTCGACAGCATCCACGAGGAGAAGTGCAAGAAGGAGGGCACTATCCAGGTGCCAGGGAGTACTGCCACAACACTGGAGCTGGATGGGGAGCCTGTGGCAGGGGGAGGACACTGGCAGCTGGTTACCTCTGACGGTAGGCAGTGCTCCACCTCTGCCCACAACCCACCCTCTGTTGTGGTGAAGAATCGTTATGCGGTGCTAGAGACGGTGAAGGAGGTGGAAGAGGAGAGGCCATGCACCCCCGAGGCTGGGAGGATCACAGCCACCACAGCTAGGAGGAAACGTAGAGTTGTGGTGGTTGGGGACTCACTTCTGAGGGGGACGGAGGCACCCATCTGTCGCCCTGACAAGGTCTCTCGAGAGGTATGCTGCCTGCCAGGTGCCCGCATCCAAGACACTACGGAGGGATTGTCGAGAATCATCCGCCCCTCTGACTACTACCCCATGCTTCTCATCCATGTAGGAACCAATGATACTGCAAGAGGTGATCCTCGGCAGATCAAAGGTGACTTCAGGGCTCTGGGAGCGCGGGTGAAGGAGTTTGGAGCACAGGTGGTGTTCTCCTCAATTCTTCTGGTCAAGGGTAGAGGCCTGAGCAGAGACAGATGCATCCTGGAGATGAACGCTTGGCTGCAAAGATGGTGTCATCAGGAGGGCTTTGGCTTCCTTGACCATGGGTTGCTGTTTCAGGAAGAAGGACTGCTAGGCAGAGATGGACTCCATCTTTCGAGGAAGGGGAAGAGCGTATTTGGACGCAGACTGGCTGACCTAGTGAGGAGGGCTTTAAACTAGGTCTGATGGGGGAAGGGGACAAAAGCCCACAGGTAAGTGACTATGTGGGAGACCAAGGGGATGGGATGGAACTTGGGGGGTGCCAGGACTGTAACTACAGGGATAGAAGAGAGGATAGTTGGAACATGCGGGGGGAATCAAATAACCTTCTTAGGTGCTCTAATGAAGCCCTAATGCCTGAGGCGGGGGGGGGGGAGGTCAACACGAAAAGAAAATCCAGGGAGGTAGATACAATAGAATTGAAAATCAAAATGGGAAAGTAGGGCAATCAGCTGGGTATCTTAGGTGCCTATACACAAATGCAAGGAGCCTGGGAAACAAGCAGGAGGAATTGGTAGTACTGGCGCAGACAAAGAACTATGACATGATTGGGATAACAGAGACGTGGTGGAATAGTTTGCATGACTGGAGCTCTGCAATAGATGGGTATAAACTGTTCAGGAAGGACAGGCAGGGAAGGAAAGGGGGAGGAGTAGCACTATATGTAAAGGAGCTCTATGACTGCTCAGAGCTTCATTATGAAAGTGGAAACAAGCCAGTTGAAAGTCTGTGGGTTAAGTTTAGAGGGGAGAGCAACAAGGGGGATGTTGTGGTAGGTGTCTGCTACAGACCACCAGATCAGAAGGAGGAGGTGGATGAGGCATTCTATGGACAACTGACAGAAGTTTCTAGAGCACAGGCCCTGGTTCTCATGGGGGACTTCAATTACCCTGACATCTGCTGGAAGGCCAATACAGCAGTGCACAAGCAATCCAGGAAGTTTCTGGAGAGTGTTGAGGACAACTTCCTGGTACAAATGCTGGAGCAACCAACTAGGGGCCTTGCACCTCTCGATCTGCTACTCACAAATAGAGAAGAATGTATCAAGGAAGTAGAAGTGAATGGCAGACTGGGTAGCAGTGACCATGAAATGATTGAGTTCAAGTTGATGATTAAAGGAAAGAAGGAAAGAAGCAAAACGCAGACCCTGGACTTCAGAAAAGCAGATTTTGTCTCCCTCAGGGAACTGATGGGCAGGATCCCTTGGGAGGCTGATCTGAAGGGGAAAGGTGTCCAAGAGAGTTGGGTGCATTTTAAAGAAACCCTGCTAAGGGCACAGGAAGATACAATTCCGATAAGGAGAAAGCACAGCAAATGTGGAAGGCGCCCACTATGGCTTAACAGAGAGCTCTGCACTGAGCTGAAGCATAAAAAGAACGCTTACAGGAAGTGGAAGCTAGGACAGATGACTAAGGAGGCATATAAAGACATTGCTCGGGACTGCAGGGATAAAATCAGAAAGGCCAAAGGACAAATGGAGTTGCGACTAGCAAGGGATGTGAAGGATAACAGGAAGGGGTTCTACAAGTATATCAATAACAAGAAGAGGATCAGGGATGGTGTAGGTCCCTTACTGAATGGGGCAGGCATCCTCGTGACAGAGGATGAGGAAAAAGCTGAAGTGCTCAATGCTTTTTTTACTTCAGTTTTCACAAGCAGGGTCAGCTCCCAGCCCACTACACTAGGTACGGGGGACTGGGGAGAAGAAGAGAGGCCCTTGGTGACAGTAGGTCATGTTAGGGACTGCTTAAAGAAACTAGATGTGCACAAGTCCATGGGGCCGGATGAACTGCATCCGAGGGTGCTGAGGGAGCTGGCTGATGAGATAGCAGTACCGTTGGCCATTATCTTTGAAAACTCGTGGCGAACAGGGGAGGTGCCAGAGGACTGGAAAAAAGCAAATATAGTACCTATCTTCAAGAAAGGCAAAAAGGAGGATCCAGGGAATTACAGACCTGTCAGCCTCACCTCAATCCCCAGAAAAATCATGGAGCAGCTTCTCAAAGAATCCATCCTGAAACACTTGGAGGAAAATAGAGTAATCAGGAACAGTCAGCATGGATCCACCAAGGGTAAATCATGCCTGACCAACCTCATCGCCTTCTATGATGAGATGACTGGATTTGTGGATGCGGGAAGAGCCGTTGATGTGATATACCTTGACTTTAGCAAGGCTTTTGATACGGTTTCCCACAGCATTCTCATTAGCAAATTAAGGAAGTATGGGTTACATGCGTGGACTGTAAGGTGGATAGAAAACTGGCTAGATCAATGGTTTCAGCGTGTAGGAATCAATGGCTCCATGTCAAGTTGGCAAGCAGTAACGAGTGGTGTGCCCCAGGGGTCGGCCCTGGGGCCAGTTCTGTTCAATGTTTTCATCAATGATCTGGATAATGGGATAGATTGCACACTTAGTAAGTTTGCGGATGATACCAAACTGGGGGGAATGGTAGACACCCTAGAGGGCAGGGACAGGATTCAGGGAGACCTAGACAAATTGGAGCAGTGGGCCAAGAGGAATCTCATGAGGTTCAACAAGGACAAGTGTAAAATCCTGCACTTGGGACGAAAAAAACCCATGTACTGCTACAGGCTGGGGAGTGATCAGCTAAATAGCAGCACTGGAGAAAAGGACCTGGGAGTCATGGTGGATGGGAAGCTGGATATGAGTCAGCAGTGTGCGCTTGCTGCCAGAAAGGCCAATGGCATACTGGGCTGCATCAGAAGAAGTGTCGCCAGCAGATCGAGGGATGTGATCATTCCCCTCTATTCTGCACTAGTGAGGCCACATATAGAATACTATGTCCAGTTTTGGGCTCCCCACTACAAAAAGGACATGTACAAATTAGAGAGAGTCCAGAGGAGGGCAACAAAAATGATCAAAGGGCTGGAGCACAAGCCCTATGAAGAAAGACTGAAGGAACTAGGCTTATTTAGCCTGCAGAAGAGAAGACTGAGGGGGGATTTGGTAGCAACCTTCAACTACTTGAAGGGTTGCTCCAAGGAGGATGGAGCTCAACTGTTCTCGGTAGTAACAGAGGGCAGAACGAGAAGCAATGGTTTCAAGTTACAGCTGGGGCGGTCCAGGCTGGATATTAGGAGAAACTTCCTTACTAGGCAAGTGGTGAAGCATTGGAATAAGCTGCCTAGGGAGGTGGTAGAATCTCCATCTCTGGAGGTGTTCAAGGCCCAGCTGGACAAAACCCTGACTGGGATGATCTAATGGGAGTGGTCCTGCTTTTTTTGGCAGGGGGTTGGACTAGATGACCTCGTGGGGTCCCTTCCAACCCTATGATTCTATGATTCTATGATCTGGCAAGGTCCAATCATCACAAGTGTAAGGCAGGCTTGGAAGCTGTGCCTAACAGCTTCTGAACTGACAGGGGGAACAACTAATCTGCATGGGTCCTGTATTAGCATGGATACAAAGAGCAAAATTAGCTGATTAGCATACTGGATGCACTGAGGCAAAGTATACTGGGTAATAGCATTTGGGGTTTCTTTTCTCACAAATCTATCAATATCTGTAATTCTACTAAAGGGAAACATGAAATGCTGTCTTTGGGTAAACTGCTTCTCTCTGTTTGTTTCAAATCTGTCTGAGTTAGTTAAAAGGTAAAAGACACCCTTAGAAAAAGATTTGTAAGAAAGGCTTCTGCATATTTTACCCTCAAAGACTAACTAAAACAGAAGTGGTGGGTCAGCATTGTTTCTGTTGAAACAATGCCTAGGGCACTTTGTCCCTCCCTCCTCTTGCATCTTCTGTTTGTTCTGGAAATAGCTGAATTAACCAGCTGCTAAAGTCTAAGGGTATGTTCACACAGCACTCTTATTTTGAAACAACAGAGGTTGTTTCGAAATAAGAAATGCACTGTTCACACGACGCACGGTTGTGTTTCGAAACAATGGCGTTGTAGCGATACAACTTAAACCTCATATGGGGACAGAACAATGTTGTTTCAAAACTATTTGTTTTGAAACCACGCCGTCTGAACACGTTGTTTTGAAACAATGTTTGTTTCGAAACAACCATCTGACCTTCCTCCCAGGGTGCTCAGCACCCCGGGGAGCAGGAAGTGCCTGTCTGGGCATGCCTGTCAGGCAGCGTGCGTATTGCCTGACAGGCAGATGGCATCCTAGGCAGGGACCTCTGCGGGGGGGGGCGACACAGGGCCCCAGTGTGGACCCGTGAGGATGTCCACTGCCTCCTGGGAGTGTGGCAGAGGCCTGACATCATGTCCCTGTTCCGGTCCTCACACCGGAACCGGGACATCTATGCGACATTGCCGTGGAGATGTCCGAGGCGGGCCATCTGCGGACATTGGAGCAGGTCCGCAGCAAGGTGAAAATGCTCCGGCAGGAGCATGCCCAGACCCGGGAAGCCTGGGAGCTTCAGGGGGCAGGGAGCTCCACCACCTGCCCCTACTACGAGGAGCTCCATGCCTTCCTGGGTCAAGAGCCCAGTGGCCACCCTACTGAGGCTGTGGACTCAGGAGGGCATCGGAGCCCCTCGTCGGGCCCAGAGGCCCCCGATTCCGACGTCTCTGTCGGGTGGCATCTGGCTGCACCACCACCACCTGCAGCGGAGGCCACCCCCCAGCAGCCCTGACCTCTTTGCCGGGCCCGAGGCGGGGAGCAGCTCGGAGGAACAGGGGCCGACCACCGCCCCTGGGTCCGACACCGAGCTGGGGATGTCACGACGGACCTCTGGAGCCCCTGTGGGTAAGTATTCCCCTCCCACCGAGGCCCACGGGGCTGGGCCTGTCCAGCAGGTCCCGGGCAGTGAGGGGGCCAGGGCTGGGCACTGGGGCAGGTAGGGCACAGGGTTGGTGGGTGCAAAGGCCCCCCCCCTTGGCCACGGGTCCCACGGAGACGGGTGGCACTTGGCTTATGGGCCCCTGTGTGCCTGGGGATGGTGAACAGGGGCTGGCTAGTGGAGATGCAGCCGCATTGTGGGTGGGGTGGACAGCGTGCAGGCCACACCACTGGCAGGTAGCTGTGGGAGGCCCCCTAGATCGATGCGTGACTCAGTCCAGCTCACCCTCGTGGGCACCACTAGCATGTGTGCCGCCAGGGTACAGTTCCCAGATGGTAGGCAGACAGAGGACATGGTCCCCTTTATACTGTCCTGTTCCTCTTTTTAGTCTCACATTCCCAGTCTGGCAGGCTGTCTGAAATACAGGGGTTTGTCAGGCTTTTCACTGGAGGGGATGAAGGAGCCTGCAATGCCATAGAATACAGATTTGTACAGGCAGGTGGTCCAGGGCCCTCTAAACCCCAACGACTACCCCAGCCAGACAACGTTTTTGCCCAGGGTCACCCAATGTCCCCCGCTGGGTACTGTCCTGGCCTCCGTCCAAGGCCTTGGGGATGAGGAACCCCACCTCAGAGCAATGTCCCACGGGATCCTGGGACCTGCTAGCAGTCAGGGCAGGGGTGTGTGCTGCAGACAGGTGCAAACAGACAGGGCCAGCAGGCGGCAGGAGCCAACTGTGTTTTCTGCTTCCCTCCAGCAGGTTGCAGGGCCGCTCGCCAGCTGCCACCACCACCAGCAGCTGGACGCCAGAGCCCCCGGGCACCCCGGTGGTGGAGGAGGGCCCCACGCTCCTGCAGCAAGCTCCCTGAGGCCCTTGAAGACCTGGGGGAGAGGATGGAGGCCTCAACACAGGCCTGGCGCTGGGAGCAGACCCAGAGGCAAGATACCGCCCTCTAGCTCCTGAAGCGGGCCATAGAGGTGGACGTTGAGCTGGCCACCGCCCTGGGTCGCCTCACTGACCAGCTGCCAGCTGCCATTCGGGAGCTCGTGGTGAGGATGACCTCCACCACAGCCCACCAATGGGTTGCCGCCTGGACCTCCCCGGAGGCGATGATGGCCAGAGGGCGGCTGTGGGGACAGGCTGGCTAAGCCACCCCCCGGAGCCTCCCACAGGCTGTGCTTGATCTCCCCCCGCTCCCCCAGTCTTTTGCACCCCCTTCCCGTCCCAAGTTGCTGCCCCCTCCCACAAACCCTCAAAGCCCCCCTTCCTGCCCCAAACCCCCATTGTAAATAAACCCCTGTTGAACCGCCTTTGTGGTTGTCAGTGTTTTTATTGGGGTTAGTTGACAGTGCGGATGGACGGGTGAGGCTGGCTGTGGGTGACTGGGGGAGAGGGTGGTGTGGGACAGGGCAGGCCTGGCCCTCACAGTTCCCCCTCAGTGAAGGCAATCCAGATGGCGTCGCACACGGAGAGAGCTCGCCATGATGGCTGCTCTCCTATGGGCACAGGTCTGGGTTCCACGAAGTCTGCAGTGAGGAGTCGGGCCTCAGCCTCCCACGCTGGTTGGACGGGCTCTCCCCACAGGTCGCAGAAGTTGTTGAGGGCCACACATGCACCGATGACGTGAGGCAGGGTCCTCTCTGTGAGGTGGAGAAGGGTAAGGAGGCACCTCCAGTGCGCTTTGAGGCGCCCAAATTCCTGGTCCACCACCTGGTGGCAGCTGGTCAGGCGGCGGTTGAAATCTGCCTGCTCGGGTCCAGGGGCCCTGCATATGGCCACATGAGCCAGGGCCGCAGGGGGTAGGCCGCACCAGCCACGATGAGGACGGGCACCTCTACTCCCCCGAGATTGATGTTGTGAGAGGGGAAGAAGGTGCCCGCCTCCATGTCCCGGTGGAGGGAAGAGTTCGAGAGGACCCGGGCAACGTGGGCCCTCCCTGGCCATCCGATGTACGCAGTCTGGAAGAGGCCCCAGTGGTCCACAAGGGCCTGCAGGAGCATGGAGTGGTACCCCTTCTGTTTGCAGTACTCCGCGGCCCTGTGCTGTGGGGTTCTCACGAGGATGTGGGTGGCATCAAGGACCCCCACACAGTTGGGGAAGCCAAGGGCGGCCATCCCAGGTATGATGTCCTGAAGCTGCCCTGGTCTCACCAGGCGCCGCAGCAGGACCCGGTTGATGGCCCTGGCAACCTCGTGGAGGATGGCACAGATGGTGGACCTCCCAATGGCAAACAGGTGTGCCACTGCCCTGTGGGACTCCAGAGTGGCCATCTTTCAGAGGGTGATGGCCACTCTTTTGTCCACCAGGATGGCAGCCTCATGGGGGTGTCTCTGTGGCGCAGGTGCAGAGCGAGTTCCGTGACCAGGGCGGTGAAGCAGGCCCTGTCATGTGGAAGTTCTGCCTCCAGTCCTCGTCACCCCAGGTGCGCAGGACGACCCACTCCCACCAGTCTGGGCTGGTTTCCCGAATCCAGAGCTGGTGGGGCACAGAGGGGGGCAGGGGCATGAGGTCTGCCCTGAGGACGAGGTGGATGAGAACCTCATGTGGTGGCTGGGCACCCTCTGGGTCCGCAAACACAGTGTCCCACAAGTGTAGGGCACTCTGCCGGCGGGCAGAGATTCCCCAGGTTGCATGGCGCTGTCTGGGCTGCTGTGCAAAGTCCATTGCTTGCAGCACGCTGCTAGCCTGAGTGGACAGGGAAGTGAGGTCGGGGCCAGCTTTTATGGGATTGGCTAGCAACATGGCCGCCGGCATGGCCCACTGAGGCGGCCATGTTGCCACAACTCCCATGATGCCCTGCCCCTGAAGCGAAATAGCATGCCCACTGTATGAACATGCTATTTCATTTCCCGCTTTTTTCCTTAATTCGAATTAACATTTTGTTAATTCAAATTAACTTATTTTGAAATAAGGTATTATTTTGATACAAGTTGCTTCGGAATAACTTTATCGAAATAACCCTCCATGTGTGAACGTAGCCTAAGAGAGCTGATAATCACTGAGCTAGGGAGACTTCCTTCTCCCTTAACTGAAAATAAGCAATGGGGTGAGGCTGGTGAATGGCGAGAGTGGCGAGCTGGGTGACACAAGGGACCGGAGGGTAGCATGGGCAGAGCCAGCGGATGGCGAGAGCAGCCAGTGGTGAGCTGGGCAACACGAGGGACCAGAGGGTGGAGCCGGTGGACAGTGGCAGAGGTGAGTAACTGGTTCTAGAGGATGAAGTGAGTGACCGGTAGGTGGTGTCAGTGGACAGCTGGCATAAAAGACACTCCTTATGTTCCTTAGGGTTGGTTGGGAGACTAGTTAGCACTGATTCTCCAGGTCAGTGCTAGTTTTGCCATTAAGTTTGCATGTTCTGTTATGCGGTGTGGGTTATTGGGAACTTTGCTCTATACTAAGTTTTCTAGATAAGTGCTGATCTCTGTTATTTGGCATTTTGCATTTTTGTTTTACTGCTATTAAAAGCTCCATTTACTACACTCAGACTCATGCTTGAGAATGGGAAAGCCTTACCTGTTGGGGTGCCCAGGGAACAGTGCAGGATTCCCAGAGATCTGGGTGGGGGCTTGAGCCAGTTGGTGGTGCTGCGTCAATGGGAAACCCCCAGATATAGAACCCTGCCCTTGTTCTACCAGCCTGCCCTGGCAGAAGGGTTACACAAGCAATGGTTAGATTTGCAGGTCACCCAATGAGTCTCAAGTTTCTTCCAGCAAGTACCCTGGCAAGCCTACCTGTCTTCACTTACTTACTGAAGAGGTGAAAGGTGTTGGAGGGAACAAAAAACATGACTTTCACAGGATATCGAGGGCTTAAACAATGGGTTCTTCAGGTTTATCTACAGACATACTGCAGGCTATTTTGACATGTCACCTTCACTTATGATGAAATACCTTTCAGCTGTTCTTCCTCTGCTAAGTACAGTGGGGACTGGTTTACGTGCGGGTGTTGGGGGACAAGCCCCCGGCAACCACGCGTAAACCGGCCCGCGTGTAAACAGGACCGGAAGGCCTTCCCAGGGCACTGGCCCAGGCCCCGCTCCCTGGCCACGGGCCATGCCCCTGGCCCCGCTTCTGTGCTGGGCTCCGAGCTGGCCTCAGGCGCCTGCTGCTGCCAGCTTGGCTGGCCCTGTATCCCCAGCCGAGGACATGGCAAAGAGTGGCGGCAGCGGCAGCTTCCAGCCCCGTTCTAGGTCCGGCCACCCGCGGCTGCAGCTGCCGCTCCCTGCCATGTCCCGGGCCAGGGATCCGGGGCCAGCCTGGTGGCAGCAGGTGCCTGAGGCCAGTTTGTACCCCAGCACAGAAGCAAGGCCAGGGAGCGGGGCCTGGGCCGGTGCCTGGGGCCTGTCTCCAGGGTAGCGACATTCATAGTCCTGTTTACGCACATATTAACAGGGCCTGTGCATTACTGTGGGGCCTTTGGGGGACATCCCATTACCACACAGTAATGGGTCCCCCCGTATAAGTGTGTTAGAGTGAGAATAAGGAACAATGAAAGTATGTCATCCAGCCAAGTACTCACCAATTAATACCAACGTCAGTGTGCTTTTCTGGCAGGGTCCACCCCACACATAGCTTTTTGCTGCACGGGCCAGAAGAGCAACCCTTTCCCTGCCCCCTTATGTCATGCTCTGACATATCGTCCTTCATTTTATTTCTGCTTTTTCTGTCTGTTCTTTTTTCCTTCTTTTTAGCTACAGCCATTTTTTGTGGCTCCCTTATTTTATGATTTCCCTCTGAAGTTCTCTGTTTACCAAAGAGCAACATGATGCTTGGAGTCATGGGGTATGTCCACACATCTCTTTTATTTCGAAATAACACTGATTATTTTGAAATAAAAGAGATTAGGTCCACACAACATTTTCTTATTTTGAAATGACAGGATCCGTCATTTCAAAATAAGAACTGTCATTTCAAAACAGCTTAAACCCCGATAGTTTTGAAACAGTGGTTATTTCAAAACGGTCATTTCAAAATAACATCGTTTGGACATGTTATTTCAAAATAACGCATTTTGACCTTCTTCCCGTGGGTGCACAGCACCCACGGGAAGGAGAAAGTGCTGTCCCCTGCCCGTGTCTGCCAACGTGCTAAGAGGCTTCCAGAGCCATGACAGCACGTGGCTCTTCAGGCTCTGAGGGGAGATGGCGGGCCCCTGTCTGGAGCATTGAGGAAGTTCACCTGCTCCTTAACAGCTGGAGCAGGCAGGACATCCTTTCCCGGTTCCGGGCTAGCCACCGGAACCGGAACATTTACATCGACATCGCGGCGGAGCTGTCCACCCAGGGCCACGAGCTCACCACAGAACAGGTGCGCTCAAAGATCAAGGCCCTGAGGCAGGACCATGCTCACACCAGGGAGGCACGCAAGCTCCAGGGGGGGCAGATAGCACTGCTACCTGCCCTTTCTCTATGGAGCTGCATGCCTTCCTGGGGGCTGAGCCCAGTGGCCTGCCAGTCCGGGCAGTGGACACTGGCCACCACCCCAGCACCTCATCAGGCCCTGATAGAGGGGACACCAGCTCTGAAGCATCACTGGACATCGGGCAGCCTCCTGTTCTGCCACCACCACAACCACCAGAGGCTGTGCTGGGAACTCCAGAGCTCTTCCCCGTTGCCCACGAAGACAGTGCTAGCGGTGAGGAGGAGCGCCGGCCTCCCTATGTGCCAACCCCAGGGGAGCCCGACACGGACGATGGGACATCTCAGTGGACATCTGGAGCCCCTGTCGGTGAGTCTTCCTGTCCCATACAAGCAGGCAGGGCTAGGCCTGCCCAGGTCACGGACAGCGAGGAGGTACAGCACAGGGACAGGCAGGGCACAGGGCCGGGGGGGCAGAGGCTGTCCTATGGGCACGGGTGGCCGAGAGACGTGGCAGTAGGGTGACAGGCCCCTGCATGCCTGGGGTTGGTTAACATGGGATGGGTGTGAAAGATGCAGCTGCATCTTGGGCAGGGTGCACAGCATGCAGACCAGACCACTGGCAAGTGGCCTTGGGAGACTCCCCAGACCAAGTGTTTTGGGTGAGTCCAGCTCACCATTGTGGGCACCACTAAGCTGTGCATGCCTCTGGGGCAATGTCCCACAGGACCCAGGTCCAGATTCCTGCTGACAGTCATGGCGGAGCTGTGTACTGCAGACAGGCTGCACACAGGCAAGGCCAGCAGGATCCAGCCCTGTTTTATGCTTCCCTCTAGCAGTTCATGCAGCCACTAGCCATTGAGCACGGAGGCCACCCAGCACCCCCAACACCCGTATGCGGGGGGGGAGGGGGATTCCTGGCCAGCCTTGAGGACTTAGGCAAACGCGCCGAGGCATCTGCCCAGGCCTGACAGTGACAGCAGGCCACCTGCCAGGATGCCGGTCTCCAGCTGCAGCACCAAGGGGCTACCACTGATGACAGCTTGGTGGCTGCATTCGAGAGGCAGGCCATGGCCATGGATCGCCTCAGCACAGCCCTGGGGGATGCAGCCACCAGTCTGCACCACATCGCAGACAATACCGCCCCACCAGCAGCTGGTGGAGCATTGCCTCAGGGCCCGCCTCCAAGGTGGCCCTGGACCCAGGGTGGCCACAGGCAGGGCCGTGGCAGACCCCCTTGCCAGGACCCCCACCAAGGCCCCGCTTGAGAACTTCCCTCCCCCTCAGTGACCGCCACCCTAATCTCATCTTCCAGTGGAAGGCCCTCCCCCCAGTCACCCCCACCCTAATCCCATCTCCCAGTTGAAGGCCCTCCCCCCAGTCACCCTCACCCTAATCCCATCTCCTAGTTGAAGGCCCTCCCCCAAGTCACCGCCACCCAAATCCCATCTGCCAGTGGAAGGCCCTCCCCCCTGTCACCTCGCACATTTCCGCATCCCCTAACCCTCTCCAGCCCTTCCTTGCCCCAACCCCCCTGTTATGTTAAAATAAACAGTTCACAACTGATATTAGTGAGTGTGTCTTGTTTTCTTGGGTGTGCTTCACAGTGCGGGTGGATGGGTGGGGGCTGGCTGTGGTAGAAGGGGGGAGAGGGTGGCGTGTGGTGGGGCAGGCCTGGCCCTTAGAGTTCCTCCTCTGTGGCAAAAGTGTTTGTGAGCACATCACATATTGTGACAGCCCTTCTTGAGGCCCGCTCCTGTGGGGGCACAGGTGCAGGCTGCTCGTATTGGCCCCCAATGAGCTGGGCCTTGGCCTCCCAGGCAGCAGCAACAGTCTCACCCCGCAGCTCACAGAAATTGTGCAGGGTCACGCACACGCTGATGACCTCCAACATAGTCTCCTCCCCAAGGTGGAGGTGGGTAAGGAGGCACCTCCAGCGTGCCTTCAGCCGTCCAAAGGCCCACTCAACCACCTGGCTGCAGCAGCAGCTCAGACGTCGATTGAAAAGCTGCTGGCGAGGATCAAGGGGCCCTGCGTAGGGGTGCGTGAGCCACGGGCGGAGGGGATAGGCCGCATCAGCAACAATGAGGACGGGCACCTCTACCCCCCAACATTGATCTTATGTGGGGGGAAGAAGGTGCCTGGCTCCATGTCCCAGTACAGGGCAGCATTCTGGAGGACTCTTGCATCATGCGCCCTCCCTGGCCAGTCCACGTAACAGTTCTGGAAGACACCCCAGTGGTCCACAAGGTCCTGCATGATGACTGAGTAGTACCGCCACCTATTGCGGTACTCAGCGGCTTGGTGCTCTGGGGCCCTCATGGGGATGTGCGTGGCATCCAGTATGCCCACACAATTAGGGAATCCCAGGGTGGCCATGCCATCCATGGTGTCCTGCAGCTCCCCTTGAGTGACAAGGGTGCCGCAGCAGGATCCTGTTGATGGCCCTGGTGACCTGCATCAAGATGATCCCAATGGTGGACCTGCCAACCCCGAAGAGATGCACCACGGACCTGTAGGACTCACGAGTGGCAATCTTCCACAGAGCGATGGCCACTCTTTTGTTGACAGGGATTGCCGGTCTCATGGCAGTGTCCCTTCAGCGCAGGAGTGGGGCGAGTTCTGCTACCAGGTGGTTGAAGCTGGCCCTGGTCATCCGGAAATTCCTCTGCCACTGGTCATCCTCCCAGGTTCAGAGCACCATCCACTCCCACCAGTCTGTGCTGGTCTCCTGGGCCCAGACCTGGTGAGGTACAGAAAGGGGCAGGAGAACTAGGGCAGCTCTGAGGCCCAGGGTGCTGGCAGCCTGGGGCACAGCCTTGGCAGCAATGGGGTCTGCGAGCAGAATGTCCCCCAACAGGAGAACACTCTGCAGGTGCGCAGCAGGTCTAGTGGCCACACAGCAAAAGCTAGGCAGCTGGGCAGCATCCATGTCTGCCTCTTGGAGAGTCCTGCTAGCCAGAATGGACAGGGAAGTGAGGTTGGTGCCAGCTTTTATAGGAATGGCTGGCAACATGGCTGCCAACATGGCCCAGGGAGGGGGCCATGCTGCCACACCTACCATGGTGCCCCTCTCCTAAAGCGAAATAGCAAGTCCTGTGTTTGAATGTGCTATTTCAATTCCAGCTTTTCCCTTATTTCGACTTGAATTTTGGTTATTTTGATTCCGGTTATTTTGAAATAATGGTTTTATTTTGAAATAACTTATTTCAAAATAAGTTATTGCAAAACAACGGGCTACATGTAGACATAGCCATGGTGTCGACAGGTGAGCCCATCAAAGTAGGCTTCATGTGCTTTTACTGCTGAGCTTTTTGTCCTTGGGACCAAAGAATGGGAGCTGGCACTGGTAAGATAGTGCCTGACTGTGTTAACAGTTACTGTGGAATCAGGAGTATGATAGGTGAGTTTCAAGAAGCCACCAGTTGCTTTGCCAGCAGCTGTTGGCACACATTTATAGTAGTAGCTGGAGCTTTTCCAGGGTCATACAGCTTTCTTCAGTTCCACTATTTCTTTCTGCTGCACTGCATCTTCACATACTGTTGGACTGTTCCTTTCATAATGGACATGCTGATCTCTCCGTGATATTGAACATATTTTAACCACTTTATAATTAAAAATAACAACTAATACTTTGCACTTCAGGAACTCAAAATGCTTTACAAGTGTCAACTAATTAAAATCTGATAAAAGTCTGATATGGTAAATAAAGGATATATAAGATATACTTTCCAACAACTGAAATGTAGCCACCTCTAGGGGTAGAATGCAGCACCTCCTTAACAGCATCACAAGCCATATTTAATGACAAGATTTGAAGACAAATGCAGTGACTTAGCTGAAAATGTTTTAGATTTCACAGGCAAAAATGTATCCAATTTAAACTTTAGAAAGAATGGTGCCTGACCTGCATAATGTAGGACATGAAGGTTAAAAACTGTTCTCTTAACAGCACAGCAGGTTCAGAACTGAAACACAGAAAAAATAGAGCCTAAAACATTTTTCTACAAAACAGGATTTCTTTCATTCTGTTCATCTGCACTTGTTATATACTTGTAAGGCAGGCTTAGGAGCTGTGCCTAATAGCTGCTGATGTAAGGCAGGTTTAGGAGCTATACCTAACAGCTGCTGAAGTGGAGCAACTAACCTGCATGGGTCCTGTAGGGTCCTGTATTAGCATGGTATTTGCATACTGGGTGCAAAGCATAGAGGGTAATGGTATTTGGGGTCAATCTACTCACAAATCTGTCAATATCTGTAATTCTACTGAAAGGAAATACAAAATACTGTCTTTTTATAAGTTGCTACTCTCTGTTTGTTTCAAATCTGTCTGGATTAGTGAAAGGGTAAAAACTACCCTTAGTTAAAAAGAGGCTTGAAAGAAAGATGACTGCGTCTTTCAGCCTGAAAAAGACAAAAAAGGGATGAGATTTTCCATTAGCTTTTTTTTTGGTGCAAAATAGTGGAGGTATTTTTATCTCACTTCAGCCTCCCTGTCAAATAATAGTTCTGTCTAGGGCTTATTTGAGGACCTTTGTTATGTTAAGGGCAGTAGGTATTTTCATGCTATTTGATGTTTAATAGCTGCTGTGAAGAGGAAAGGCAGACTTTTTGAGCTGAGAAGAAACTTCTTTCCTTCCCCCGCCCCAAGCTGAAATTTCTGAAGAGGAGCAACAGATGGAGAGAGAGAGTGGAGCCGGAGGGCAGAGCTGGCGGATGGTAAGAGGGGCCAGCGGCAAGCTGGGCAGAGTGATTGACCAGACGGCAGAGACGGCAGACAGTGGGCAGAGACGGCGGATGGTGGGACCGGCCAGCGGCAAGTTGGGTGGCACTTGTAATCGGAGGGTGGAGCCAGCGAACAGCAGGAGTAGCTAAGGAACAATTCTATAGGATGGAGTGAGTGACCAGTAGATGGTGTCGGTGGACAGCTGGTGTGAAAGACACTCCCTACGTACCCTAGGGTTTGTTGGGAGCCTAGTTAATACTGATTCCACAGATCGGTGCCAATTTTGCCATTAAGTCTTGTATGTTCTGTTATGTGGTATGGGTTGTTGGGAACTTTGCTCTGTACTAACTAGTTAGATCAGCATTATTTCTGTTATTTGGCCTTTTGCCCTCTGTTTTGCTACTATTAAAAGTTCTGTTTACTACACTCAGTCTCGGGCATGCGAGTGGGGAACCCTTACTCCTTTGGGGTGCCCAGGAAACAGTGCAGGATTCCCAGAGATCTGAGTGAGGGCTTGAGCCAGGTGGTGGCGCTACATTATTGGGAAACCCCTAGATATAGAACTCGGCCCTTGTTCTGCCAGCCTGCTTTGGCAGAAGGGTTATATACTTATTAAACTTCAATAGCAATAGAAACAAATCTACCAAAGCAACAGAATTTTTAATAATTAGTTAAAACACAACTTTAAACATTACTTAGGGAGCCGTGTCATTTTCACTCCTACATGCTAAATACTTTAACTATCTTTTATTATTCTCTTTTGCTCATTTATAGCTGGGATTTCTGCCAAGCTTGCAATGAAATAGGACTCTTATGACTAGGGCTGCCTGTTGCTGAATCAGAAAGTTCTTCTACTGTATACTAGATAGATTAACTATGGAGAAGCAGTGTTGGTCTGTTTTGTGATATATTCACATACAATAATTTCAGTTTCAGGCACATCAGAGATGATGTTCCTCAGAGATCAGTCTTGGGAATAATCTTATTTTACATTTCTATTACTGATCATGACATAAAAAGTTAAAGCGTGCTAATAAAATTTGCAGATGATACAAAGTTGCCAGTTCACAGGGAGGACTGGAATATCACACAAGAAGATCTGCATTACCTTGTAAACTGGAGTAATAGAAATGCAATGAAATTTATAAGTGCACCATTATGCATTTAGGGACTAATAGCAAGAAGTTTTGCAATAAGTTGGGGACTTATCTGTTGGAAGCAACAGAAGAAAGACCTGCACATATCAATTGATCACAGGATAACTATGAGCAATTTCTATGATGTGACCATGGAAAAGGGTAACACAGTCCTAGCATGCATCAGGTGAGTATTTCCAGTAGACACAGGGAATGGTCAGTATTATTATATAAGGCACCATAAGACCATATCTGGAATACTTTATTACAGTTCTGATCTTCCATGTTTAAAAAAGAGGAATTCAAATTAGAACAGGTACAGAGAAGGGCTACTAGGATGAGCCATGGAATGGAAAACCTACCTTTTAGGATGAAACTGAAAGAGTTTGATTTGTTAACCTAACCAAAAAAAAAAAAAAACTGAGGGAAGATATGACTGCTGTCTATAAATATGTCAGATGGATAAATACCAAGGAGGGAGAGGAATTACTTAAATTATGTGCCAATGTGGATACAAGAACAAATGGATATAAACTGGCTATCTACAACTTTAGACTTGAAATTAGGCAAAGGTTTCTAACCATCAGAAGAATGAAGCTCTGGAACAGCCTCCCAAGGGTTTTCAAGATTGAACTTTATGGGCACGTCTACACAGCACTTTTATTTCGAAATAACACTCGTTATTTCGAAATAAAAAAAATTAGGTCTACATGACATTTTCTTATTTCGAAAGGACGGACCTCGTCCTTTCGAAATAAGAATCGTCATTTCGAAAAAGTAAAACCTGCCCCCCTTCAAAACGGCTGTTATTTCGGAAGGGATATTTCGAAATAAAGCTGTTCTTTTGAAACAACACTGTGTAGACCTGTTGTTTCGAAAGAGCTGTTTCGAAAGAACAGGTCCAAATGGCTTTATTTCGAAATATCCCTTCTGAAATAACAGCTATTGGGATTGCAGGCTTTCCCTTAATTCGAATTAACATTTTGTTAATTCGAATTAATTTATTTCGAAATAAGGATTTTATTTCGAAATAATTCATTTCGAAATCCTTATTTCGAAATAACAATGCATGTGTAGACATAGCCTATAAATTTATGGAGATGATGACATATTATGGGACTACCAACAATGGCATTGGTAAGTGCCAGGAGCAAAAAATCTTTAATGAATGGAGATGGGACACTTGGTTGGGAGTGCTCTGAGTGACTACAAATTTTCCCAGGTATCTGCCTGGTGGGTCTCTCCCACATGCTAAGGATCTAACTGATCACCATATTTGGGGTCAGGTTGGCAGAGACCTGGGAGGGGGAAGTTGCCTTCTTCTGCAGCATGGAGCATATGTCATTTGCAGATTTAAACTAGTATAAATGGTGGGTTCTTTGTAACATGAAGTCTTTAAACCATGCCTTGAAACTTCAGTAATTCAGCCAAAGGGTAGAAGTATATTACAGGAATGGATGGGTAAGGTTCTGTGGCCTTCAATATGCAGGAGTTCAGACTAAATGATCAGTGGTCCTTTCTGACCTTAAAGTCTATGAATATTCATTCAAGATTAGAAACCTGTAGAGAGAGACAGGTCTAAGAAATATTGGCTCACATCTGTCTTGCAACAAGGAATACCTGGAAGGTACATTTGGCTTTCAAGAAATTTGTGCTTGTAGTTTCTTTTGTGGCAGACCGGAGAGAAGAATGAATAAAGAAGGATAAATTTGTATAAAGGAACCGTAATGAATATAAAGAGTATTCTTCATTGAGGATTGTGGACCTAAAAACCCAGATCTCTTGTCTAGCTCTGCGATGTCTCAGACTGATACAGTCTGTGCTGACTAGCATTACTCCAAAAGGTCTTCCAAAGTTCTAGCCTCAAGTCATGTAACAGGTATCACACCATGACTGACCATACAGTAAACCAGTGCTTAATGGCCCACTTCAGGCATGTATCCTTGTGTAACACCTTCCAAATGCTTTTTATTGGGTCATTGTATTTACTGGCTATTGGTTAAAGGGCGTTTACATCTTTCTCCATTCTCATGGTTTCAAACATTGTTATTACAGTACACTGATATTTTCCATAATGTAGTTCTGTAAACAAAATTAGGTCTCATCTGTGATGTCATGTGAGATTATCCCCAGGACTTTGAACAACTAGGATAGTCTAGAATTTTATGTTCTGATTTAATACGTTTTCCTTTCAGGATGCTTAATCAGAACTAATGCACACTATAACTCTTGTCACCACAGCACTAAAAACTGTCCCTAGCTAGTTTCTGTATTTTCAGTTCATTTCATGTGTAATTAGTACTATCATTCTCTTTAATTGCCTCCTATTAAATTATGCCTTCTCACCTGATATAGTATTTTATATCTGTATTTTTTACCTGCTGATATTGACAAACGAACAGTCTGATCATACTGATACACAAAAATTGCGGTAATATCACTTGTGACTGACATTTAATGTTCCATCATATCAACGAACAAACACATCTTTTCTTCACCTGTGTGAGTGGTACAAAGCAAGCAACATCCAGTCTGTGCACAGTCTAATGAAATATATTAGACTCTTGTTTTCACTGGCCATGCTGCAACCTCCTTTCTTTTCCTTCTCCTGTGGGATCTAAGCACCACTGCCATTTTGGTTTTTAGCTCTTAATTTAATACACATAATAGAACTAAGGCTTCTCTGACCATCATTTTTCCTTGATATCTCCTCTATTGCATGCTACATCCAGCATCAAATACTAATTAATGTATCATTGTTATTTTGAATGGCTGAGTACAATAACATGCCATGCAGTCTCGAGCTCATTGATATGTGTGTATAACCACCAGTCTTTAGGCCTAAGCAGCCGCTAACATTTTTCAGACTTTTTTTCTGTTTGTGTATCTACTGCAGAAAATTGCTATTGCCAATCTTTTTCTCTCATTTACCACCTGGCAGCAAATACCTTTTTCCTGGTGTCTAAGTATTAATAGCAATACTTGCACTTCTCTAGCGCCATTCATCCAAGAATTTGGAAGTACTTTACAAACTTTTAACAAATTTAGCCTTGCAACAGTGAAAACATAAGTGATCATTCCTATTTTACAGATGGTGGAGTTGAAGCACAAAGAGGTTATGACTTGCCCTCGGTCATACAGCTACTCTGAGACAGAACAGTGTATAGCACACAGATTTGCAATCTCACACTTCTGTGCTCTAGTCACATAAATTACCCTCCATCTTGCCCTGCATCCAATATAGGAAAAAAATATACCCTTGCTGCAAAAGGAGCTCTCAGGAGGAAATAATATCTCTTAATTGCCAGTCCTAACTAAAGTGTTCTCCCCACTACTTATGGTTAAAAAGCATTTCCGTAGGGTTTCTCTTACAATAAAATGCTACTCTTTGGGATTTCTTTATTCCACAGTGTATGATGAATGTACTAACCTGAAAGCTTTAGGGTGCCTTTGGCAGTCAGACATTGTAACAACATCTAAGCAATCATGTCAACTATTTCCAGAACACCTACAGCATCTAGTGCAAAGTAAAAGAGTTGAGATCTCTAAAGAAAATAGGACTATCTTCATGCTATAGCAAAGTCCATACAAGAACAAGCTTCCCCACCCAGTCTTCACACTGTTTTCTCTGTCGTGTGTGTGCGTGCATGCATGCGTGTGAGAAAGAGAGAGAGAGATAGATCACAAGGTATATGGAGAAAATTTTTGATTTAAAACCCCACTTGAGGCATGAACGAAATTCAGATTCCTAACCAGCTTGCTCAGCAACACGTCAGAAATAAACTTGTATTATAATTTATCATACAGCTATGCTACATGACCTTAACCAAGCTCAGAGACCAGTCATACAAACTACTGTATGTATAAATGTAAGCAGAGTAAAAGACAGCAATAACGTTGAATAGTGCATAATCTAAATAACTAAGGCTATGTCCACACATACATCATTATTTCAAAACAACCTATTTCGAAATGAGTTATTTTGAAATAAAGTCCTTATTTCGAAATAAGTTAATTTGAATTAACAGTTTGTTAATTTGAATTAAGGGACAGCCTGCTTTCAAAATAGCCATTGTTTCAAAATCGTTATTTCAAAACAAGGCCGTTCGAACATGTTGTTTCGAAACAGTTCTTTTGAAACAACGGTGTTGTTTCGAAACAACGTGTCCAAATGCCATTGTTTCAAAACAACCATTTCAAAACAATGGCTATTTTGATTAGATGAGAGGTTTAACGGTTTCGAAATAATGGCCATTATTTTGAAACAGCGGGTCCCGTTGCTTCAAAATAACAGTGTGTCATCTGGACATGCCGCTTCTTATTTCAAAACAACCTCTGTTGTTTCGAAATAAGAAGCCTAGGTGGACATTCCCTAAGAGGGAGGCTGGTCAATTTATTTGAAGCACACGTGAAGGAGAAGGAGGATAGAAGGAAACAATTTATAGCACTCCTTTCCTCCAAAGGGTTCAACTTATTTCCCCTTGCCTGCCTATCCAGTTCCATGTGCCAGTACACAACGGGGTGGAGTCATTGCGCCACTATCCCTCTCATCTCCCCTTGCATAGCTCCAGTTCGCCACACAGGACACAGCCTCAAGATCCAAGTAGCCCTGACTCAGAAGCACAGAGGAGTGGGGGAGTCAAAAGCCCTGTATGATCATGTTAGGTTTATTCACAGTCCAACACCAAGATTCCATTCTGCCATTGTGGATCTAGAGAAATGCATTAAAAAAAAAAAAGACCTGGCCTGTTGCTTTCAAGAGGTAGATGTTAAAAGTCAAACACATTATGGGTTCCCAAATAATCCCTACGTTTTAAAATGCAGATACTGCTAAAATTAAACAGCACCCCCCCCGAAGCACATTCTTTAAAAAACAATGATGGCAGCAAATTTGCTTCCATCACATCAACCTTTCTAGAGTTAAAAGTTAATGAAAACCCACAAAGTCATGTCGGAGATTGACTTACTAAAACCACATACTGAAGCAGCACAGCAATGCATTGAAAGAAATGCATTTCCCTTTGGTGAAGCACAGTGAAGACACCATGCCGAAGGGGAGTTAGGAAGTGGATGGGCGTCGTGCAGGCTTCTCTGTGTAAGCTTGCATAACTCCTGTTGACTGCTGCCAAGCTTCACCACCACTGTAGACCTAACCTTACTAAGGCATTCCTAAATAAAATCAGCCCTCAACAATAGGACAACCCTATAGACACACTTTTTCCACACTATGAGAACTTTTATACAAAGGAAAATATTTCAGGAAAAGCATTAATTTTTCTTAAAGTAGGGGACAAGATTTTTGTTTTCTCCTTTTATTCCCACCTTTTCTTTAATAGCTTCAGTAGTTTTGGGACAAGTCCCCAGTGCACTAATTTCATGTCCTGTTGAGATGTTTCAGCTGCTTCGTATGTTTGCTCAGTTTAAGTTGTGCTTGTCATTCTGTCATCCTCGGCTCTAATTACTTCCTTTCCAGCTTATTCTGCAATCATCTTCACATACAAAGCTCCTTTTTCCTATTACAAATCCTCCACAGACTTCAGCAGAACTTATAATACCCAGGATGACATATTAAAAGCACAGTTCTGAAGATAAACTTCGCTGTTTTTGATAAATTGGTACCCCTGTCCTTGTCAACTTGATGGTTGACTTTTGAGCTATGTCTTTAAAAAGGAGGGCCTGGCCCTGTTTGTATTTTCATGTCTGTGAATCTTTCATCCTTCTCTTTCAACAATGTAATTCTACGGGGGGGGGGGAGGCTCCATTATTGATGCATTTTCCTAAGTAGGTTTCTAACATGCATCCCATGATTCTAATGATACTGAAAATCCATAGCCCTGATCTGAAGTGCTAATTACAGATTGAAAATCCATTTGAAAAAAGCAATGCAGAGTTCAAATAAGACACTAAAGACACCAAGAGCAAAACAAAATGCTTTATTAAGCTTTTATTGAATTAACAAAGAAAAGATAAAGTGAGTGCTTCAGCAAGGGACAGAGTGGCACAGCTAACAGAAATCTATACATTACTCTGTTTCCTGCTGTATCAGCAAGCTCAAGCTCTCTCAATACAGCGCGCTAAACTTTCCTTCTTTCCAACTTTCATTTAGTCTTGTGTTTCCCTTTACAGAATTCCTGCTAAGGCCAGATTTACACTACAACTACTATCAACTGTCATGTCATTTAAATAATGTTTTCTTTCTTTCTTTCTTTAACTCTGCTGGTCATGCTGAATTAATGTAAGACAACAACGTTCATGGCTCTGAAAAAAATCATTACTGTTCAGGGCATGTTTACACTGCACTTTTATTTCGAAATAACACTCGTTATTTTGAAATAAAAGAAATTAGGTCTACCCGACATTCTCTTATTTCGAAAGGACGGACCTCATCCTTTCGAAATAAGAATCATCCTTTCGAAAAAGTAAAACATGCCTCCCCCTTGAAACGGCCGTTATTTTGAAAGGGATATTTCGAAATAATGCCATTAGACCTGTTGTTTCGAAACAACTGTTTGAAACAGTGGTCCAATTGGCGTTATTTGGAAATATCCCTTTCGAAATAACGGCCGTTTCAATCGCGTGGTTTTCCTTATTTTGAAATGAGCCCTTTCAAAATAAGGGTTTTATTTCAAAATAAGCCATTTCGAAAGAACTGATTTTGAGATAAACCGGGCATGTGGATGTGCCCAACATGTATTAAATATTTCATGAAATGAATTAGACTTCTACATAATGTGATGTAGCTATATTAAGCATCATATTATTTATACAAATTGAATTTGTCTACATAAAAAGAGAAATTTCATCAATTAACTGGATCAGCCTGTGAAACCAGTGAACTTATATTTATATACAAATATAACATGGAGTGGCATGAAAAGCAGGAAAGGCAGAAGTTTGGACAGTTTTTTAAGAAAAAATGCCCTTCACTTTTTTGCAAACTTCATGGATCAGTTAAAAGTAGGAAGAAGGGTTTGCCCCATCATGGTTAAATTAAACACAAAATTAGTGGAACTGACATATAAGGAAAACATTTTATTGTGACCTTGGCTTTCAATTCTTGGGCAGGAAGATTGCATGGTAAATAATGATGTGGCTGGTAAATACTGGTTATACAACTTTCTTCTCTAAAGAGCCATTGGCATTATGGTTGGAGGCAGCTGTTTGTGCATGCCTTTCTGAGAGAGGCATGCCTTATTTGTCTGTGTAGAGGGAAAACATTGCAAGGGATGGGGGAAATGGTAATTGCTAGACTAAAGATATAGGAAGAACCCCAAAACGAAAGGGTGGGTTAATTTTTAAACAAAACTCTCCAGTGACTCTAGTGAATCCATTTTCAAATGACATTGGGAAGGCAATAAAAGGATGATCTGATGTTCTGATGTTAGGGGCTTCGTCTTATATATACAATTATTCTCCTCGCTCTTAAAAAAAAAAGTGTGCCAATTTTTCAACCTGCTATCTGGTCACCCTAGGCAACAACAATACCCCAGGGACATGTATGGCAGGAATAAACTCTAGTATTATTTTTCAGGGATGTGGGAGATGAGCCAGACAAAACTAGAGATGAAATCCTTTTTGGAGGAAGAAAAGGTAAAATTCTTCATGTCGGAATCTGATGACATTTAATGAAGTACTACATTCATCTGGCCAATTTCTTGCTTAAACAAGATGAATGAAAATGGAGTGACATGTCATCCATTTTTTTTAAATTAAATTTTTATGTCACTACCAAATGTCTGCTAAAATATGTGGAGTTTTCTCTAATACTTTTTGCCTGCAGGCTCAAATTTCTCATCTAGCAATCAGAACTAAAAGCAATGTAGGCATCTGGATAAAGCATTTAAAAATGACTTTTTAAAGACAGGCTATTAAAGCTTCCTGCAGGCCCACAAGATTTTCTTAATAGATAATCTGTTTTTCTTGCAAAGATAAAATTTGTCAAACATTTTTTCAGTCTGATGATGTTTTCTGAAATGCGCAGAGAATCCAGAAGTATTGGCAGCAAAGGGCTTGTTTCCTTGATGAGAAAATTGGAAATGTGGGTGAAGATGGAATTGGACTTCAGATGCATGTGTCATCTGCCCAATGAGCAGAATGTCTTCTTGTACCTCATGTATTTGAGAGGCCAAGAGTGGAAAAAGACTACTTGATGGAGAAGAGGGAGCTGCTATGCTGTTTAATGAATGACAGCCAGGAGCATTCCCATTACATTAGAATATTGCAATGCTGAGAAATATGTTATAATGACTGCTGATTGTTTTCCTTTAATTTATTTCTTTGAAAGCTGACAGATTGATTGCTTAGTATGGTTATTAACTTTTATGATTCCAGCAGCTGTCTTGGACCATTATGTAAGTTAGAAACTCAACACACATTTTAAAAACATAAAATAAAAATTGTAACTTGCTGAATTTGAAAATGGCACATTGACTGCACAGCATCCCAGATCTGAGTGCTGAGCATAATGAATGGGATTGACATTTCTAAACAATAGGATCATTGTCAGAATGTTGACACGTCTAGACCAAAAAGAGTCCCTCTAAGCACACATAATGGGAACCATTTTGCAGAATTACCTATCTGTCTTGATAAATTATTAACAGGGCTATCTACTGATAGTGAGAATAGCATGTCTCCTCTGTTTATAAATGCTGTGGTAACCTGAGCCTTGGGGTTTAAATAAAATCTGATTTAGTGGACTTGAGCTTCAGAAGCAAGACATTAGACATCTGTTTTTGTAACTCTGAAGGTCTTTAGTATTCTCAATCGCTGTTGATTCATTTGCTTTTTCAGAAGTCACAAGAATTCTAACAAGCAAGTTTACAGACTGCAAAGGAGTATCACTCAATCCTACACATTCACACAGGCTGCTTCTTGAATGCCTGGTAACTGCTCTGCGTTAAACAACCAATATGGGAAGAATTTGTATTTCCTCTTGGGTTTTCACACCTCATTCTTGCCTCATTTTTCGTTTATTTTTAATTAATACATAAATTGACTTCCTTTCTCCCTCCCTCATTTTCCTCTCAGGTGACTTGAGGGTGGATTGTCTTTATTCTGCAGAAGGAATAATTTGACATTCCGCATGCAATGAAAGAAGCAACATGTCAGGAAAAAACAAAACTAAACACTGATGAGGACCCTGAGGGAAAACTTATGTCTACTGTGAAGTATTCCCACCAGATATCATTAAATTGCACAATACTAATCTTTTTTTTTAATGAGTCTTGGCAAAGTGAACTGTGCTTTAAAAAACCAAACTAACATTTGCTTATTTTAAGATCTTATCTAAATCTTAAAGCCTATATACTAGGTCTAGGGAGTGTTGGTCACTCAGAAGCTGCAAAGTAATTTTTATCACAGTAGGGAATAGGGTGACTGGCTAGCAAGTGTGAAAAAATAGGGACAGAGGGTGGGAAATGATAGGCACCTGTATAAGACAAAGCCCTGAATAGCTGGATTGTCCCTATAACATCTGGACATCTGATCACCCTAGTGGGAAACTTTGAAATGAAATGAAACAGGAAAAAAAACCAACCCAAAAATAAAACTTTTAAAACCGGTTGAATTGAAAAGGGCATTAATCTTTCACTTCATTATTATTTGACTAATGAACATAATTAATTTGTTATTAATGTAACTGCCACCTGGATTTCCATACAATCTCCTGGATAAAAAGTGAAGGCTTCACTGGGAAGAAATCAACCTTTGAGTGTAGCGGCCAGATCCTCAGTAGATCTTCAGTGAAGGTATGCTGATTTACAGGTACGCTGAACACAGGATTCATGCTGTGCACCAGTTGCTCAGATCAATGAGGGCTTTCAAAATGTTTTCAAGAATTATGGAAGTACAGACAGGGAATCAACACATGTAGGCACAGAATAAGCACAGGAAAAGAATACAGACTCTAAAAATCTCTCTTTTCTTCCAGAGTTTTCCAGAACTGCTTTACTCCAGAAGTTTCTTTGTGTGCTCAGTATGGGCTAAATTACTACCCATTTTTCATGGCAAAAATGATTTCTTGTCCCAAGTGGCAGCACAGGAAGTGAAGGCTCTAGAGACCCATCTGTATAGCAGATGCGAGTGGGAGACTGTGGGTAAAGAGAATATTCTTGACTATTCGCCAGTACACTAGCTAGTGGAGCTATGTCACTGGCCCAATGAGGAACACATATTGGACTGGTTTTACTCCTGGCCAAGTTTATTCCCTCCTGGAGCAGCAGAATAAAAATGGAAAGGGGATTGTGACTCAGAGAAGGGACACTGTCAGAGTCACTCAGGAAGATATACTTACTCCCTCCCTTTTGGCTGCTTCAGAGGCAATGCAAAAATGTATTTTCCTTGTTCAGTAGAGGGTGATGTTAGTCACCATGTAGCTTTATGTGTCAAAATTGTTTGCTGATCTATTAACTGTATATTAATTATACTGCTTACTTTTAAATCCCAAAATGACAAATTAATACTTTGAGATTTGGTAGACTATAGTCTTAGATCTGGCCCAGTGTTAGAATTACTTTTAAATAAGAAACCGTGTGTATGTGGTTGCAACAGTCAGGCTTAGGAAGTAACTTCTGTATTTGCAATCATTTTATTAACACAGTTAGCAAAATTACAGATATTCCAGTGCCGCAAGGCAGATAAGGTATGTTCACACACAGTCTTTAAATCAAAATAATGCAAATGACTTTAATTTAAAAGATTGCAGGTCCACACTACATTTCCTTATATCAAGATAAGGAGCACCCTTATCTCACAATAAGGAAAGTCATTTTGATATAATAAAACCTAATATTGTATTGAAATGACAGTTAAATTGAAACTGTTATTTCAAAATAACACTGTGTGGACATACTATTTCGATTTAACACTTTTGCCATTCTCCTTCCTAGGGTGCTTTCCTTTTTCTATATATTGAGTGAAGGCATGGCCTTTCTAGGGGGCCACCTTGCCATACCTCCCATGGTGCCCCACTCCTAAATTGAACTAGCAAGTCCTGTTCGTGGACATGCAAGTTCGATTTGCGTTTGTAGTGGGGACATGTTAAATCAATTTACCTTAAATTGATTTAACTACCTAAGTGTGGACATAGCCATTGTTAGGATAAGCAAGCAAGCCAGGCCTCGTGAGCACAGAGGGTGTCTGGGTAGGCAGCATGCAGGCTGTCTGCTGTGACATATGCAAACTTTCCAATCCATGCATGTCTCAGGTCACTTACACCTATCCAACCCCCTCCCTCCCTTGCCTTATATGGAAGCTAGTATTTCCTAACCTGGAAAGACCACCCCTCACCACCACCCTGACCCTCTTCCCATATATGGAGTTGTTTTTCCCAAAGTGTTAGAAAAACTGGATTAAAGCAGTAAACAAGCTGCCTGTGTATATAACCAATTGCTATCCTACTTCCATCTTTGAAGCTGATACTGTTTCATTCAGTGTTCTCAGTACTGTTACTATCATTAAACCTCTTCAGTGTTGCCTGTATTGCCTGATCCTTCTTGGAGGGACCCTTCCAGACTTATACCACAGTGATTGTAATGAATGAGTGTTGGAGCATTTATACCCTCACACCATCCTTTGCAAAAAGATCTGCTAGTTATCATCTTCACCACCATCATCACAACCACTGGTCAGCATCTTGACATCTCTCCAGGTACATAGGCCAGGGTAAAGTATTTATAATGTGTTATGCCTATGCTGCTATAACAAATGCATATTTAAGAGGAGTTTCAGTCCTTTTTTTCTTATTTGGGATGCCATTCTTCTACGGGTTACTAACCTTTTATCTCAAGCTTATCAACAGGTAAGTCAGTTAGATACCATGACATTTTTTCAGTAGGACATCCACTGCTGTTCCTAAACTGGTATCTACTGGTTTCTTGTAGTTACTTTTCAGCTGTTCAGTCATTATAACATTTTATTTTAGGTTATTTTATGATCTAGGATTACCTCTTGGTTAACTGCTTATGCTAAGATTTTCTTAGCCCTTGTTTAACTATAGTATTGTCTTACAAGCCAGAAGGCTTGTTAAACCAGAAATGCAATGAGTCGGTTTGTATCCGTGCCTTACCTAGTAGATACCTGTATCTGCAGGTTATAAATACTGTTATGTCTACACAGGCCAGTTCTCATTGTCATTTGTGTAGGCACCCTGTACTTTAGGGGCCTATGAAAACAAGTAGGAGGTTAAGCTTTAAGCAGTTCCTATGTGCTGTAAGTTTTCCACTGAGCGACTACAACTCCCATGATCCCTTGGGTGGAGGGGAGGGAGAGAGAGACCCTGCCTGCCCCTCCAGGAAGCAGAGGGGAACAACAGGGTCTCCACAGAGGGAGAGAGACATGTCTGAATCTGGAAGCTGCTGTGAGTGCTCCTGGGGTTCCTGAGACTGCTGGAGGCTCACTCAAGCAGGGAGCTTCAGAGGTTTGTGGCTTACTGAGCCCAAAGTGGGGTCTGAGCCTAGAGCTGGCTGAGCTGGATCTACAATGAAGGTGCGAGTGTGTCTCTCCTCCTTCAATCTGGAGCATGGCTTGTAAAGCAAGGGAGTCTGCTGAGAGACTGACCAGGCCTGAGGGGAGGCAGCATGGCAGTCCCTTTGAACCAGGGCCAGGACTATAGACATTTGGTTGGGCTCGCTCCAGATCTTCAGCATGGTTCTGAGCAGATACACTGGACCAGCAGCGTGCCGCCTTGTCTCCTTCATTAAACCTTCCAAGCGCACCCACGCAAGCAGGTGGTAGGGGTTCTGAACTCTGGGAAGTGTACCCTCTGAGTTGGAAAAAGGGCTGTGAACATGCTAGTTAGATAAGTTTCCTTTAAACTGTATTCTGCGTCTGCTTACTGATTTATTTACTCGCCCCTGTGTATTTAAATGAGTAGTAATTTTCAATTCCATCCTGTTATAAGTTTCTTTGTTAAGTAAAGGTTTCTTACATGCAATTAAGCACCATGAATGTATTATATATATAATTAGTAAATTTGGATTAGACCCATCCCGCAAGTTATTCTTAGCTGCATGGATTTGGTCCTGGAGGCTCCCAAGGCATGCCATTGAGCATGTACCGGACCCAGCCAGGTGGAGGGACTGCCATGTTCAATTTCCTGTAAAGCAAAGGGACTGCAGCAGAAGAATAGATAGAGGATTCCCACAATCCCAACATCACCACTGGGAAACTCAGGATCTCTTTTTGCCATCAAACTTAGATACCTGAGCACACGCGAGTATTGCCTGGTCCCAGGGAGAAAAGGGAGAGGGTTACATTTGTATGTGTGCAGCAGTATAAAGCAAGCAGGATTTGGCTCTTTGTACAGTCTGACAACTTAACATGGAATCAACCCCTGAACATAGGACAAACACAGGGCATATGTACCATGCACCCAACCGATGCTTTGAATGCTTAAGGAGATTTAAATGATGCATAAATCAAATGCTGGCCTTCTGCCTAAGGTTGAAATTCACTCTTAAATCCACAAGGGGATAGTGAACGGATATGCATGAACTTGCACTTATCACTGAGCAGGCAACATACTGTCTTACTGTTATTTCTGCTCTTAAAGGGTAGTTCTGAAGTGAAGGGACACTCTGTAACCATGGCATTGTGGCATTCCATGCATATTGCCTCCAACAGTCAGGAGTAATACACAATTTATAAGAAGCGAAAGAAACTGATGTCTTTCTCATTAGCAGCACAACAAATTCAGCCTAAAATTTAAGGATCAATTTATGCTCTTTCCATCTTGTACATGTTTATCACTGATAACTGTTATGCACACTTAAACTACCCCTACTCAACCCTATTTCTGCAGAGTTTTCAGATTATGTTAACAGTCACATGTCTGCAGTCTTCCTGCTATTAGCAGGTTTGCACAAATGTGGCTGCCTGGAATTTAGTAAATGATTCTGTTGCCTATACACAAAGAGGAACAGCATTCTGTTCAGTACCTCTCATCTATGCTGGCTCTATAGGTCTATCTAAGACAAAAATATCCTTTTGTCTTAAATGTATTTGTCACCCCAACAGCTTACTGAATCCATTCTTGAGAAAGTAGGTACAATTTTTGCATAGTTTCTTTCAGAATGACTGTCTCCTGGTTCAATTTGACAAAAGAAATTCTGAACAGATTGATGGATAGGGTATGTGTATGTCATTTTTTTAAGAGCGAGACAGATTTCTAGGATGAGGTCATGAAAATGACTTATCCAGAAAACTGATAAATAAGTCACTTGGAAAAAGTGACCATAGTGATTTGCTCTTAATCCCGTAACATAATTTAGAAAGGAGGCATTTTTGCTATAACCCATCCACATTTAAGACTCATATTGTGAATATGACACACTCCAACATTTGAACAGCAAATGCGAAATGCACTAGAAGTGGATCAAAAATTTGGAAGAAAATGGGCAACATTATTTTTAAGCATTTTTTTAAAAATAAATGGCATTAAAGTAGCAATTTTCTTTATCACAAAGTTGCTGACAAAAGTCATTTTATAATTGCAATATAGGCATTTTACCACATTACACATCAGTTAGTCATTACAGCAAAAGTGTCACATGTGCTTAATATGTCATTTACAATTTGACTCTACTGTGTTTGTTCATTGCAGTGGCAAAAGAGAAAATATGACCATAAACATTTGGCAGAATAATCTGCACTTGCTTTCCAACTTCTGTTCAAATGCACAAAGTTCAAAGAAGTTAGATCAGGCTGCTTTTTGTGTGGATTTTCCTTGTGTATTGTTGCTTTGTTAAGGTAAGTAGGAAGAAGATGGAAGAGAAGACCAGATTCTTCAGGGGATCATAACTGGTAATAACACATGGAACATTTCACCTTTAAGTCATTTGTTCAAATACAGTATAAGAACCTCCTCTGCAAAGATTGTTCCCTACCCTTTGTGTACAGTGCTGGTGGTCTCAGTTCAGGGTGTTGCTTTAACTCACACCTCCATTTAGACATATGGACTAGTCTAATTGATTTCACATGCTGGAAGTTAGGCATGTGCTTTAGCACCCTACTGAATCATGACCCCAATTCATATTGCAATCACAAACGTCATGCTTTCTCCAGATCACCAACAACAGAGTCAAATGAACAAGAAATCAAAATACGCATGTATTTCTAGAAATGGTCACTCCAGGTCAAGCTTGAGACATTTTGATGGATTGTTTTGACTTTTCTGTAGCGAACAGAAGTTCTCAGTCTCCTGGACCTTTGCTCTGGTATGTTCACAAGCATTAAATCAAGTGAACCCTAGAAGGAATATAGCATTGTAGGTGGGGCTGATAGTCCAACAGATTTCATTATAGGATTCTATTTTCAGTTATTTATCACGTGCCAAACTTCATTGGTTCAGGCTGATATTTTCCATGCCAGGTGTCTGACATAGGCTCACTTTTTGTTTGTCTGTTTATTTAAGTTTTGGCTAAGACAGTTTGGCCACTTCTGAGCAGAAGATAGGGGAAAAATGTTCTTTTTGCTCATGTTAAAAAAAAATTCTGACAGTAGTTGTGTAGAACAGCTCAAGCACTCTAATTCTTTGGAGCAGTAACTTGAAATTTTGCAGAGGAGGGTGGCCTGTGCACCAGAAATGGGCCTGTTGCTTTTCTCATGGAAAAAGTGCCCAAGTTTGAACAATTATAAGCTTTCAAAAGAATTTCAGTTTGCAAATGCTCACTAGAAATTTGTTAGCATTTGACAGATAAATTCTCCAAAAATTCCATCAGTATCAAGCATGCTCTGGGGTTGTAATGGTTTAGCAGGATTTTCCTGGCAATTGTTCTTCCTGGTTACTAAACATCAGAACTGAGAACAGGGAGTTGAGATGATCTCAGTTTTCCCACCTGCTAGAGCCCAGGTAACAAGGATGAGAAAGAGGGAACATCCAGATGAGAATGCAAAATTATGAAGAACAGAGGAGGAGATTACAAATCTAGACAAAGGATTTCAGGAGTCACAGGGAGGGGAGAGGCACAGAGGAAGGGTGAACAGGAGCCATAACCGGTCAGAAGCTGGGGATGGGGGATGGAGAGGCACAGAAGGGGAGAGGAGAAGGAGCTGAAGGTGCGGCTAAGTACAGAGATGTGCAGTTGATAGGAGGTGAGGGAGAAGAAGGAGCAGCTGAAGGGTGGATGGGAGAATAGGAGACAGAATGGTGTGAGGGACACAGGGGTAGAAGTGTCTAAAATCACTAAAGGACATTCCTTTAGAGAATATGGATTTGAACCCAAATGTCCTCATTCTCTACATTCCTAAAATAGAAGTGAAACCCATTGGGAAACTGTCTCCTATTCTGATCCCCAGCAATAACTGGTCTACATAAAAAATAACAGCTTACTACCGCTCCCAATTATTCCACTAATTTCAGTTGCCGAAGTCTGTGCTTCAGAACTATAGATTTGAACCCTGCTGCTCCTGGCAGTCACTTAGTTAAAAACTGGCAACATATGGGGTTTTTTCAGTATTTTATGTATAATATAAAAATTAGAACATTACATTAAAAATAGCAATCGCATAAAGATGGTTAGGTTGCAAGGTCAAGCAGTTAAAAGTTAGGGAGTGCAAAAATGAGGGTTGCCTGTGCAACCTTAATTCAGCCCTCCTGTGCAGCAATTTAAACAGTTCCGTCTTCTCACATTGTCAATGATACAGTCCACGCTGTTATAGAGGTTCATTCTCCTCACCCCAACAGAGTAAAAAATAGAGTACTGTGTGCACATTTAGGCCATGTTTAGAGGAGGTTCAGTGCTGTGTGCAAAAGATGAGATGTGGGAAATTCCTGAATGCTGACTGGTGTGGTTCTGAACTATTTTAAGATGGAGCCCAATAAGACAGGGCTGTCCAGTTGAGTGGCAACACTGAAGTTACCTCTTGAGAGTCTGTCCTCACCTGGTTACTGCTCCAGTCTGAGAAGAACATTTGTTCCAGCTTACCTGTCCCTGGTTCACACTTACCTGATTCCTGATCCAGTAGTTCCAAATTTGGTTCCCCTGGATCTGGTCCAATCTCTGTTGCACCAATATCAGTGGTCAACACCTTGCAGGTCAAAGTGGAACAGTAATGTTATATGTTTATTCCCTGTCCCAGGTTTATGTTTTGTGGTAAAGGACCTTGGTTTTACACCTGTATTTGTTAATAGTCAACCCCAAGCAATTTTATTTACATTCTGTTATTCTCCCTTTAATAAAGTCATTCAGATTGAGCCATAGTTCATAGTCAACTGTCTCATTGATAGAGGGATCAAAATCTTAGTAAGAAAGATATTTTCCTTTTTGCTGACACCAGTATATATTCCTTATCATATAGGCTTTAATTACATGGAAACAGAGAATTTTTCCATGGGATCGCTTCCTCATTCAGTGATTTCAGAGACTTAATTCTGGCATTTCCCAACTTTTGAGGGTTTGAATTTTCAACCGAAACATTCTAATAATGTAGGGTTGGTTTTTGTTGTTATTGTTATAATGGGGGGGGGGCTAAAATAACAGTAGTAGTAATAGTGGGCAGCAATAAACTAAATTCCTTGGAAGAATAATTAAATGGTGAAACAAGTCAGTGGGGTAGGAAAATAGAAAGCATTTTATGGAAGAACATGTTCCTTTTCTGCTTTAAATATATATCCAATAGAAGCATAAACTAAGAGAGGAAAAAGTGAGGAAATAAGAACATGCTAATGCCACCTAAGGTAAGGGGCAAAGAAGAGCATGAATCTACAAGAATAATATCCAGTGAGAATAAGGCTATGTCCACACGCAAAGGCTTATTTCAAAATGAGTCATTTCGAAATGACTTATTTCAAAATAAAAGCCTGATTTCGAAAGGAACTATTTTGAACTAAAAAAATTTTAGTTTGAAATAAGGTAAAACCTGAAAGCGAAATAGCAGGTCCTATGTGTGGACCTGCTATTTCGCTTCAGGACAGGGGCACCCTGGGAGGTGTGGCAACATGGCCCCTTGTGCCCTGCTCTGGGGGGGCTGCAGCCTCCGCAGGGTGGCTGCTGCCTGGGTGGCTCACCCCACCGCCGGCTACAAAATGACGGAGTCCGTCATTTCGAAATAAGTAAATGTCGTGTGGACATGGCAACTTTTCTTTCGAAACAACAGCTGTGGATGCAGCCTAAGTGTCACAGAGAATTAAAGTAGGAAAAAAACCCTTTACAAGTTGATTGTACCCACAAGTACTGTTCTGAAGGGTCCCATGATCACCTACACCTAAAGGCCAAACAGCCTAAAAAGAGAATAAATATCCATGGCTTTCAATTCTAATTTGCTTTTATTCTGCAAGGGGAAAACAGGACAGCAGCATGACAGTTAACTTCTGTGTCACCCAATTTTGTGAACAGAAAGAGGAAATGCACATGATACCCTTTGCTTTAAGAAGGCACCCAAAAACCATATGGCAAAATTGGGGTGGGAGGGAAAATCTTCATGACAGGCAAGTTAGTGAAGTAGCACCACACACATGGTCTGATATGTCTTATATAACACTGTGTTGTACCAGTGTGAATGAAGACCATTTAATGACCATTTAAGCACTCTATGGATGAATATGCTGATATCGATAATAGGTTAAAAAACCTGCCTTCCACCCACTCAGCCAACATTAAAAGAACTTTAAAGCTGCAAAGCTAAATACCTGAAAGTTAGGAAATGTCACAATTATGGTTGCCCATGTAACTTTTTATGTATATATGATGATATGCTAAAGTCTGTAAATGACATGATCACATACCATTTTTTCCCCATAAGATCCCTGCCTGTCTCAAGGAAATGGTAATAATTCAACAGTTTAAGGAGAAGAATTTTGAGTTTACAGAAAATTAATTTTCAAAAGCATGGAGATCCAAGAAATGATGAAAAACTAAAAAAACCCAGAAAAGCTATATCACAATATCCAAAGGGGGGAGATTATCTAAACTAAAATTTTAAAAAAAAATCACTGATAATAATGATAAGAGTGAAAAATACAACTATAACTGTTTCCCCTGCCCCCAGATGCTGTGCATGACATAAAATGGTATACACATTTTCTGTCTCTCAGCTTTTAATATTTCCTCCAAAGCCGCTCTGGCCTGTCCCTCTCTTGCTATTGACAATTGTGTTGACTTCTTGCTTACCTGACTCACTACAACTTGCCTCTGTCACATTCATATTTTTATGATATTGTGTTACTTCTTCCCCTACAGCATCTGTAGAGTTTATCTCTTCATCTCTGATCACAAGGTATTACTGTAGAATGCTTTTACAAACAACAGTATTGTAATATTTTAATGAGTGCTCCCTGAATGACCATGTCACAGACTTCTTCCCCCATGTTTATGATCTTTAGGCTCAAGATCCCAGCTAGACCCACTGAACCTTTTCTGTTTGTTAAGTGCCTTAATTAATAAGAGTTCCTCATTATTACTTGGAAAAACTCAGGGAAAATGGATGTTATTTCCATCTTCAATGTTTCAACCTCACCCTACAGGTTATTTTATTTACTCTTTCACACCCTTCCTCTTCAATAGCTTCCACTGGCCAAAATACTTCCATACATCAGTTCAAAACGCCTCAGGCTGCACATTAATAAGTGTACAATCATCAACAGAATTTCAGCAAACTTTTGAGAAATTATATATAGACTTTTTTTCTATTGCTTTACTTTTTGCTTCCTGCAAATACAGACCTTGGATCACAAAACGAAGAAAGAGGATCATTCTTTCTTAAGGATTACATGTGTTGGAGAATCAATGCAGATGGAGTCAGTAATGTTAGAAAAGGCTCTTCTGTGTATTTATTTTAATTAAAAACAAGGAAATATCAGAACTGTGTCAAAAATAGCTTTCTGATAAACTGCTTGTAGTTGTGACTTGATTGCCCCACCCTTGTGGGGTGGTGGGGGCATTAACTGGGAAGTCTGGCCCCTTGTAGGGCAGATCCACCAAGTCTCTAGCCCCTTGGCAGGGGCAAACAGAGTCTCAGGCCCTCCATAAGGTTGGGTAGCCAAGTCTCTAGTCCCTTGGCAGGGCAAACAAACAAAGTCTCAAGCCCTCTGCAGGACCAGGTAAGCCAAGTCCCTAGCCACTTGGCAGGGCAACAGACAGAGTCTCTGGGGTTAGGAGGGAATGGCAGTTGTGATGCTTTGGCTCGTGTACAGCAAAGGGATAGTCGGAGCTGGGAGAGGAGTCAGTGAAGGCTTAGGGTTGCATGGTTCCCTTGTGTTCCAGCCCAGGCCCCCAGCAGGGGATCTGCAGGGTCCTGGTCACAACATGCTGACCCTGAGATGGGGTCCGTAGCAGAGGGTTGGTGTCTGCATTCCCCTGAGTCAATCCCAGCCCATTTCCCAGCGGTACCTGCTCTGAAACTTCATCCACTGGCTCTTCAGGGTAGTCATCCAGGGGTAGGTTGCAGAACCCCTCCATCTTGTCAGGTGGTGGCAGGTCTGCTAATTCGTCGGGTCCATCGGTGGATGGCAATTCCTCTAGGTCACAAGTCCCAGGGATTGCGGGATCCTCACCAGCCAAGGGTAGTTCCTTCAGGCCATAAAGAGTGGGCAGGGGCTCTGGGTCTCTGGCGGGAAGCAACTTGAGAGCCCCGGTGGGCCTTCCTGCTACTAGCCCTTCCTCAGGTCTTGTGGTGGCCCAGGGTTCTGGCATCATTTCCCAGTCTCCAGATGTGGGTGGCCACTCCCAGAGGCTTGGGCCTGGGTTAGCAGGTCATAGCTCCGCTACCCCGTGGCATGGCCCAGGCTTGGGAGGGGGCAGAAGTACGTCCTTCCCCTTCCATGGCTTGAGCTTGGCTGAGCTCCCCATTTCCATTCTTATACTTCAGGTCCTGCCCTTTTGCTTCTGGCTTGACTGATAGGCCACTCATGGCTCCACCCTCCTGCAGTCAGGCAGTTCCTTCTGGTCCACCTCCAAGGGGGGTGCCATGCCTTCCTGCTATAGTAGTGACTATGGTTACCTGAAAGTTCCATCATTAAAAAAATATTAATAAATAACATCAGCCAAAATTTTTTCAGTCATATCACACAATTTATTATGACCCTCTTATTCCTCTTATTTAAGCGCAATATACCTACAAGATCTAAATTACAGAGAACAGTATCATGGTGGCAGACTAGGTGTCAGATGATGGCAAGGCCCTGTGCTTCACTGAACACTGACAAATGCATAGCTGGAAACCAGTCTGGTTCATTTATGTAGCAGCATTGTTAAAATAGATGTTAAATTGATTTTTAAAATGTGTTTAGAACTTATGAATGGCTTGTAGAATGTTGCATGTATTAGTTTCACTTACCTGTACCACATGCCAGTGGCTTTTAACCTTCCCAGACTTCTGCACTCCCTTCTGGAGGCTTGTTCCAAAGGGGTAGCTGTGCCAGTCTAGTTCAGCAAAACAAGCAAGGAGTCCTGTGGCAGTTAAAGACTAACAAATTTATTTATCACATGAGCTTTTGTGGGAGAAAATCCCCCAGGAAAGCTCATGTGATATATAAATTTGTTAGTCTTTAAGTGCCATAGGACTCCTTGCTTGTTTTTCTTCTGGAGTCGTAAGTGGGAGACCCATCTCGCAGTGCTGAAGCATGTAACTTAGCTTTCCAGGGCCTCAGAGGTATAAGGGCAGGCAATTGCTCTGGTTGCCACACCCTAAGGCCATTCCTGCACTTGTAACCTCTGTTAACCCATCCCGTGATACCCCCACCCCTAGGCTTATGATCCTTAGGTTAAAAAACTGATCTAGATGAGTTGATGTATCCCCTGGAAGACTTCCTGCATGCCCCCAGGGGTACACTTACCCCTTGTTGACAGCCACTGTATCATGTTAGACAGTAATAACAAGTGTTTGCATTGTGAACTGTGATTTCTAATTATGTAACTTACTTGAAGTAAACATAGGAAATAATTAAAACAAAGTCTTCATCCTGCAAGAACACAGGCCCAATGAAAGTAAATGAGCCATATTGAAGCATTAAAAGACAGCGACCTTGTTGAGTACATTCCTTATGTCCTCCAGGAAGGGAAGACTGGCACAGACTCACCCATCAGTGTGGACTCTGGGATGAAACGGATAAAAATTCCCAACATGGAGCAACTTGTTTCTCTTTGCTTCACGTACTTGAGGGGAAAGAATAGTTAAGCATAAGCAAAAGATCCTCAGCTAGTTACCAGATATATACTGTCTGCTTATAATGAAATTACCATTACCTTTTGAAACTAAAGACTGATACTCATTTGTATGTGTAGGTTAGCTGCTTTAACTTTGTAAATAAGTCTTTCTTTCTTCTTCAGAGTTAATAAATCTTTAGTTAATTAATGCATAACCTATAGGAGTTGTCTTTGGTTTGAAATCGGACATATATTAGATGTGGGTGAGTGACTGGTCCTTTGGGACTGGGAACAACCTGAATATTGTTGTGATGTTTGGTGTAGACCATCTCCCATATAGTCTAGCTTGCCTGTCCAGTAGTATTGCCTACAGGGATTATCTGTGACTTTGTGCGAAGGCAGTCATAGTACTTTAGACGTTCACATTTGTTCCTGGATTGATGAAATTTAATTACAGAACATACAGCCAATCTGAAGTTTTTCCAGGCTTCTCGATGATCTGCCCTGAGGTTGATATTAATGCTCGTGAACCAGTCCAGACAGCATGATAAATAGCTACTGAAGTCTGTATCTTTTCTTTTTCCCAAACACAGTACTGTACTGAGAACCAAACATGAAATTAATCATGGTGTAAATTATTTTTTTGACCTTAACTGAACCAGATTATACCAATTGGGGTCCTGACTCAGAGAGGGCTTCCTCTCCAATAGGCTCATGTATTGGCTCTGCTTCACACTAGCAGTCAGGGGAAAAAGAAGGTTAGTTACTCATTTATTTGCAAGGTCCAGTCAAATTCTCAAAATGCAGTTGTGAATGTGGAGTAAATCCATGCTGTTGTAACTGCAAGCAGAATATGGCCCTCAGATTTAATCTATCTATACTTGGGGAAACTCCCAACCTTCTCTTTTCTTCACTCATGCTTTATATCGGGTTGGTAAGTCTTCGAAAAGATCAGCTAAGTTCACCCTCTTCAAAAAGGGTGTTAATTTCAAAACTAAGTGCGGAAAAGTTGAACATCAACACTGTTAACTATTTCACTACTTCTCAGCTGGAGAAAGATCTAGTTTATCTCACAATCCCAAACTGTCTGCCTCACCTTTCTGTGTAGGAAAAGACCCAGCAGCTCCCTTCCCAGCTGCCAAACGCTCTGACTTTCCCTTGATAATGCTGCAGTTATGCATTTTCAATAATTTTTTTTCAGTACATTGAAGATGAAACACCTGGAGACAGTAGAATATAAACAACACAAGGAACATTGAACTGATTGCATTACCCATAGCTAATGTAATAAACACCCTCCTCTCACTTTCTTAGATCAATCTGAGACTGCTACAGAATCTCTATGTTGCTCAATTAAGTGTCTTACTGCAGAATTTCAGACAAGGTTGCTATGGAAAACATGACACATTGAGTATCCTAAGTGACTTAGTCAATTTTTTATTTATTTATTTTTTAGGCCTATATTGTTAAGAGGCACTGATGATTTTGGGTGCTTCCTTTAGTGGCTGGTCAGCCATCGAAACCTGAAAAGATTTTTGCCCTCTAAAAACTAGGCCCTTTTCTAAAGGTGTCAGTTTGGGCACCCAAAAACTGAGGTATTCAAAATCACTAATCACTTTTGAGAATGTAGGTCCTTGTTCTCCACATTTAATAATGTCAATTAAAGAATTCCCAGGTAGTCTGCTGACATCATATATTTTAAAGCACCATTTATGTTTCAGACTGAACACAGATAGACAGAAATAGTTACTATCAATCTATTGGATTTTATTTTTTTTAAATAAGCTTCACATAAATTAGTGACTAAAGTTACTTGGAAAATACTGTGAATTAGATATCTTTTATTCATAACAGTTTCCGCCATACAGACCGTAGAATGGCTTTAGCAGATATTTTGATAGGAAATCAGCAACTGAGACACAACACATCTGTAAACATTAATAAACTTTGAATGTAACAAGTAACAAGTCTTTGACCTAAACAGATTTTTTACATTACCAGTCATGTGTTTGTGAGCTCAGAAGGTACAGTGATCGGTTACAAAGACAGTGAAAAATTGAAATGGAAAAAACTATATGTAGTTTGCTTCAGTAGTTCAAAAACCCAGTTGCTATCACTCCACATACAATTTTGTTACGGAATACAAAATACATTCAAACTGTCAGCAAGTCACTGAGGATTGGCATTCAGATACTATGCTGATGAGTACCAACATAGAAACTCAAACAGAACTTGGTCTTAGTTGCTACTCATTTCCTGAAAAAAAAAAAGAAAACAAAAAAACCAAGGAGTCATGTGGCACTTTAAGACTAACAGATTTATTTTTCGCATGAACTTTCGTGGGAGAAAAATCCCATTTCGTCAGATGCTTCAAAGATGGGTGAACATATTCTGTAAGTTCATCCATCTTCAAAGCATCTGACGAAGTGGGATTTTCTCCCACGAAAGCTCATGCGAAAAATAAATCTGTTAGGCTTAAAGTGCCACATGATTCCTTGGTTGTTGTTTTTTTTTTTTTTTGCTGGCCTAGACTAACATGGCTATCCCTTTGGAAACTGACAAGATGCAAGGTACCGTTCAACATTTTCATTAATGATCTGGATGATGGGATAGATTGCACACTTAATAAGTTTGCAGGTGACACCAAGCTGGGGGGAACGGTAGACATGCTGGAGGGCAGGGACAGGATTCAGGGAGACCTAGACAAATTGGAGCAGTGGGCCAATAGAAATCTCATGAGCTTCAATAAGGACAAGTGCAAAATCCTGCACTTGGGACGGAAAAACCCCACGTACTGCTACAGGCTGGGGAGTGATCAGCTAAGCAGCTGCACTGGAGAAAAGGACCTGGGAGTCATAGTGGATGGGAAGCTGGATATGAGTCAGCAGTGTGCACTTGCTCCCAAAAAGGCCAATGACATACAAGGCTGCATCAGAAGAAGTGTTGCCATCAGATCGAGGGATGTGATCGTTCCCCTCTATTCTGCACTGGTGAGGCCATATCTGGAATCTTGTGTCCAGTTTTGGGCTCCCCACTACAAAAAGGACATGGACAAATTAGAGAGAGTCCAGAGGAGGGCAACAAAAATGATCAAAGGGCTGGAGCACAAGCCCTATGAAGAAAGACCGAAGGAACTAGGCTTATTTAGCCTGCAGAAGAGAAGACTGAGGGGGGATTTGATAGCAGCCTTCAACTACTTGAAGGGTTGGTCCAAGGAAGATGGAGCTCGACTGTTCTCAGTAGTAACAGAGGACAGAACAAGGAGCAATGGTTTCAAGTTACAGCAGGGGAGGTCCAGGCTGGATATTAGGAAAAACTTTCTTACTAGGCAAGTGGTGAAGCACTGGAATAAGCTACCTAGGGAGGTGGTGGAATCTCCATCTTTGGAGGTGTTTAAGGCCCAGCTGGACAAAACCCTGGCTGAGATAATCTAGTGGGAGTGGTCCTGCTTTTTTGGCAGGGGGTTGGACTAGATGACCTCATGGGGTCCCTTCCAACCCTATGATTCTATGATTCTACTCATTTCCTGCCACATATTTCATTTGCGTTATAGTAATCGTAACAAAAATAAACAGCTGATTTATAGGACACATGCCAAAACACTGAGGAGGTGGGAAGGGCACTGTGCAACAGAAATAATAGAAAAAATAATGTAAAAAATATTGTTTGAAATTTAAAATCAGAAGAGGGTGATACTTTAGTATTTGAAGTTTATTGTTAGGCAATTGTGATCATAAAGATTTTCTAGCTTATTGGGAATTTTTAATTTAGTAACATTAAAGTTACAATACTAGATGTGTACTCAGGGTGAATACTTAGCCGTAGGCCACAGCCAGCAACTTTTGCTTTCTGCCAGTCCTCTACTTTGCCTCTGTCAAATGTAGAAGCTCGCTCTCTTCATGGTAACTTACTTCTGCAAGGTCATCCACTGCCATACTAAGAACTGGTTTTCCTTTCTCTTTATGTATGAAAAACTCATTTTCAGCATGTTTAGACATTGTTACTGAATGCCTGCACACGGATCACTTTGTCAAGAAGTCTGCATTCCACACTCAGCTTCAACGTGATTGTCATCTGGCAGAGCTACTACAACATGATTTTTATTTTTTACTTTTCTGAAATAAGCTTTATCTCAAGGATCTGAACACTTTTGACTGTGGCTGAAAAGAGAAGAAAAAAGGCAGCAAAAGTGGAAGCCTGATACCATTTATTTCAGTCCTCTCTGGGATTGCATTGGATTCATTTACTTATTCCACTACAGCATTTCACTGTTTCACATGTATTGTATGTAGGCTTTCAGAGGCGAAAACACTGTTATTCACTCTTAAGGGTTTTTTGGTTGGTTGGGTGGATGGTTTCTTTGTTTGACTGTTTGTTTTTTGGTATTTTATTGATGTAGCATAGTAAAGATTAGTTTAACACATGTACACTTTAGATGCCATTGTCCCAGTACATTTTTTTATGCTGTAGTTAAAGTGCAGTAACTCACTGATGAACAAAATGTTCACAGCATATCTATCACATACCAAACAGCTTCTGCGATTTTGTAGAGATTTTTATTCAGACCAATCTATAAAATATGCGGCTTGTTTCCTAATTCTGTAGTTGATTTCTGACCTAGCACTGGCAGAAAAATCCTCTGAATACAAAGCTGTCCAATAGGCTGTTATTGCCATGTTATCAATGATATATCGCTACTCCATGAATCTGTGTGCTCTTTTTGCATCACAGTTAACTGCCAGATGGAAGGCTTCATATGGCTGTGAAACATTTCTCTTGGCAATTAATCTTTAGCAAGGAAAGTGATGTGATATTTCTCCTGTAGCTGTGAATTTATGGGAACTATGAGCAACTGACAGCAACTATGACAACATTATGCAACACACCTCTGCTATACATGCCTGCATTGGTTACCTTGTTGATCATAGCACTCTGTGCTCACAGCATACATTTCAGGCTATGCACAATGAGGAGAAAGCATTTCACAGAAAAGGGACTGACTGAACAAGATTACTTAACAAATATGCAGAGATTCAAGAAAAAATATTAGGAAAAATAAATATTGTGGCATCAGATACTTAAAATATGTCTCATTTTTTAATGACAAGGGCTTCTTTTTTGTGCAGTCCTCTAACTGGATTACAGTGTTTGCCTGGAACACCCCCAATCATAGTAGCAGATGGAGATCCTGCTGGGAAAGGAATTAGTAGGTTCCGCTGACTCACTGAGGCATGTGAATTATTTCTCCACTTGGATTCAAGGGAGGATCACTAGGGATGGATCTAGGATATAGGGTGAGAAATACAGTTATAGGAAACTTAGGTAAAAATCCTGCCTGGGAAAGAGGGGTGAACTGAACTTTATGTTATTGATAATTTCTGTATTAATAAATACATCCTTGCAAAAAGGCTATGAGTTGTCACTCTACTTGTAAGTTGTGGATTTATATATATATATATAGTATTTACATATTAAAGATGAATTTTGGGAAAGAGACTCTCTCGTGAGCATTTTTCGTCCACTAAAACCTCAAAGCACTCAATAATATATATTTCAAACTACATGAAGCATCCATAAAATTCACCAGTGGTCCACAATCATCTTACATGTGAAAGTTGTAGGGTAAGCAACATTATATAGCTGATCTTTGTGGAAGTACAAGTAAATACCATATCTGTTTCAAATTGCAGATGAATTACCAGGTGGAACATGGCAGAATTTATAGTTTCTTTTCTTTCACTTTTTGTTAATCATTTCCGTTTTTTCATTACCAAGACCCATTGATGTTAGAAAAATAACTCTGGCCCATAATAATTGTCAGCAATAGTCTTCTTCTGACTGCTTCTCAATTGTTAAACTGCTTGTATAGACAAAACATAATTGTTGTTAGTATCACCAGAGCCAGCATAGTTGAGAGAGTATCACAAGGTGCCACACCATTTGTAAACAATGTGAAAACAGTTTTGGCCTGGTTAGTGGAAAGTGGACTAAATTGCTTTCTGCACCAATTGAAGCACGGGGAAGTCCCATTACCAACAATCCCTTCAAACTATTTGTTTTCCTAGCACAGGAAGGGAATTGGAATATGGAATACAATATTTGTGTTTGTTGTTCCCCCCAAGCAAACTCTTCAGTGACTGTTTTCCATACAGGAGCAATAAATGTGATATAAGACAAACGTCTCAGTCTGCTTAGTTAGCTAGGCCTTAGTTGGTTTATCCTTCATGCCAAAGTCTCAGACATTTTGTTGTCAGTGGAGGGAATCCTGTTGCAACGAGATGTTTGTTCTTTTGCACTACTCAGCAGACAAGGCCCAGAAGATCTAACTCCTCCTAATTTAAGCAATTTTCCCTTAAAGTTTCCTGCCATTTCTGTCACTGGTGAAAGAGGAATGGACATAGAGCGCAGGGGAGTGCCTGTGTTTAACCACCAAATCATTCTAGACCTAACAGAATTAGATCTCGTATATACCACACAGTTAGGCTGATGTAAACTGTATTGCATCGACCTAGCTGTGGAAATGTCATCACTTAAATTTGGCTTCCTCCAAATTCAGTGCCTTTATATGCTGATTTAGAAATATCACCTCCCTGAGGGGCGTAGAGTCATGGTTGATGTAATTAGGTCAACACACCACCAGTTCAGTGCAGACATTAACTTCCTTAGACTGCCTTACTAGCTTTCAGAAGTCAACCCACATTTATTTTTCTTACCTTTCTCTGAACTTGCTTTCAGTTTGCAATGTCCTTTTTTCAGATGGGGTGATCAATACTGTGCATAGTATGCTAGATGAGGATGCACTATTGGTTTACATAACAGCACTCTAACATGTTCCATATTATTCTCCTTCTCCTTTTTTTTTTTTTTTAATTCCAACATGTTGTTGGCTTTTCTGATCATAGCTACACACTGACTACTGGTCTTCATTGACCAGTGATCCCCAGATCCTTGTTTCAAGTTCATGCAGTTAATTTAGAAACTTGTAAGGTCTGTAAGAAATTTCTACTTTCCCCACCAATATGTGAATACTTCCTTCCAATTTCTTTACACCTGTTTCCTCAGAGTTATACACATGATGTGGCAGATTATGCACAATATCTTATTAATGCTTAAAAGCTCCAACTGAGATCAGCACTCTATTATGCTAGGCATTGTACAACCACACAGTAAAGAGCTTGTGAATCTTTGCGGGAAAGGACTAACTACACAAAACAGACAAGAGGTGAGGAGGGGAAAATGGAAACACAGAGAGGGTTTTGTTTTCTGTTTTTTTGCTTAAGGACAGCAGGTCAGTGGCAGAGCTTGGACAGTGCCTAGATGTCTTAGGTTATAGTGGACTGACTATCACACTGAACTCCTTTGCCTTTTAGGTAGGCTCCTAAATGGGCACCTCCTAATATAGCCTCACTTCTCTGACGAAGTCTGAAGAACAAACAGTCACATTTTGCTTTGCAGAATTAGGGCTTCCATTAGCTGAATTTAACAGCACCAACAAGTAGAGGCTAATCAGGTTACTAAAATAATGATTTACAAGAGCAAATGTACTTAAAGTGAAATTGATTTTATTAAATGTTTTATTGAACAGTAAGTATTGCAAAACACAATGTATTATAGTCTAAGACTAATTCTGGGACAGCAGTTTTGTTTTTACATACCTTAACAGGAAGTCACAGGATGAAAATATTTTTAGGGACTGACTTTGGGCTATTACCACTCCAGATCACTCCACAAAAGAAGCATGCACATAAAAGTGATCTTGATGTGATATGAAGACATTACATTAAAAATTAAAATGGCCTCTGAATCTGAGGGATTTGATCATCTTAAACTAGCTGTGATTGCTCTGCAAAATAGTAAGATGCTGCACAATGGACACAAACAGAACCATGAATGACTGGAGGCATGGAAAACATTAACTGGTGTACTAAGATCACAACTGGTAACATGCCTAATCCTGAATGAAGGTGTATTTGTGGAAGCTGACAGATAAAAGGTAGACCGAATACTAGAAATTCTCATTCAAGATGATCAAGATAAACGTAAAGCCAAGAGGACAAACTCATTTGGAATCCACGTTACATGTTAGCTATAGCGCCATTGTAAAGCCTCATCTACACTTGCATTACAGCTGCACTGGAACAAATCTCTACTATAGTCAGGCAAATGCTCTGTAAGCTACAGTTTGCACCAGATTCAATTTACACTTGTTTTGGGTAAAGGTAAATGGTACTAATGCAAATCATGGATTACAGTGCTTTTATCCATCCTCTTTAGCACCACGCATCTAGGCAATTATGCCAGTCGTGCAGACAAGAGAAAGTTATGTTCCTCACTCTCATTACCTAACATTTTACAGCTGCTTTGTGCCTTTGAAAAGTCTCCCCCATGGCTTGTAAGTGCAGGTCAAGAGTGACAGTTGAATAAATGGTCAGGGTGACCAGCATATACACTTTTGTCATATGGCGTGTAGCATTAGGAACTGTATTTCAAAACTTTGTTTCTCTTAATGAAATGGGTAACATATCTTCTTAGAAATCTGACACTAATATAGACATCCTCTGTACACAAGACAATATGTAACATGTAAGTTTCCTCTGTTCTACCAGCTCATCTATAAACATGCCATAGTTTTATGCAGCAACGTGTCAGGGTATAAAAACATTCCCTAAGTGGGCACTTAAAAGTTAGTCTTCTGGAAGATTACTAATTAAATCACATAGTAATGTGTTCACAACCTAAATTAATTACTAGGCAAAGGTGGTTAGTGTTACTCTAAGGCTATCATAGGGAACTACAGAAGTGAGTTGTGTGAGTAATAATACAAACCCAAGCTGATCTTAGGTGTCCCCTGACATCAGTCTGTGAGGGGGATGTAACTTTTTATTCTTTACAAATAATGGGAGTGGGTGCCTGAAAGCATTAGCCCACGGAAGCATCTCCAGTATGAATGATGGAAATACATGTACCTGTGACATTTGCTGGACCTATTCAACAGCACTATTTTGCATGTCAGCTAGTACAGAGCGAAAGGGTCATTATCATCTCTCTAGGGACTTCACTGGTGCCACTGGCAGTGCTAGCCAGTTTCCTGTCCAGTGCTTTATAGCCATATTAGGGTTACCTTCTAAAACAATCTACTGGCAGAAGATGGACCCTCTTTCATCTCTAGAGTACATTCAAAAGGCAGCCATCATATGGCCCAGCTGGTAAATTATATGTAAATTATAAATCAACTGCATGCAACAGTGAAATCTTTAGCACACGGCATTTAGAGCCCATGCCAATAAATAATAAAACCCAAACAAACTGCATTTGTAGCAAAGAGGGTGAAATCCGAGGTTTCACTGGTATCAGATACATGCCCCATACAACTCACAGCCTATACTTGATGAACCAAAAAAGGGTTTAGCACACTATATGTGTGATATGTATATTCTGACACTATTATAGTAGCATATGATAGTTGATTCAGTTCAGGTCCCAGCCTGGGCTGCACAGACTGCATAATGAGTGGGAGCACTCCAGTGATGAAACACTGTGCACCATGCTTAAGTAATCTCTGCTGAAAGGATTAAGCAACACCCTCATAAACTTTTGGATACATACTGTAGTTTTCCTTATGTTCAATAGAAACACAAGGACAGGATTTGCCAAACAGGGCCCTTATTCTTATCAGTGTTCATTTGCTGCTACAAATGAGACCGGGCACCTCTTAATAAGACTATCATGCACATAGGATGAATTGAGAAAGCCTTGGAGAAGGATCAATGAAAAGCAGAGGTCACCAAAACCTTGAGTTTTTTGAATTTTCTCTTAATATTTATTGCTACAAATATTTTCATTGATTTGAACTTCTCTGGTAGCTGAATAATGATACAGAATGGTATCAAAACTGAACACTGAAAATAAACAGTTCAGTTACATAGTGGCATCAACCCATTTTTGTGCTTAAAGGATCTCCCCTGCAAACCAGGAATTTCCTTATAGGAAACGTTGTCTGCAGCATATTTTCTGCTGTGCACAGCAAAGGGTGGGAGGGGAGATGACATGGTACTGGGTGGGGTCCCCAGTTCTCCTTCCCAGCTCCAGTTTTGGCATAGGTTAGTTTGAGGGCTGCTCTAATTTACACCCTGCTAGTGCTAACCAGAGCATGGACACTATGGCCAGTTCCACCATACACTACCGCAATCTCTATGCCAGGAAATGTAGAAATGGAGCTACTAGGACTAGTGCTGCTCCCACTCATGACTCCTCCATATGGGATTATATCCAGCAGAAGACTTATGAGAGATTTTCATTCCCTTTGTGCAATGCGAGTGGTACAAAAGAGGCAGACAAGCTGCTCCTCTATGTTCAAGTGCTCCCCAAATGGCTCTTTTAGGGTTTGGTGGTTTTTAGTGCTGGTCTTATGGCAGGTATCAATTTGGCTTTGAATCATCCTCCAGACTATTATGCAAATTACTTTTGATATTGCCAAAGGTTGCACAGATGTCTAGTAGTCAAAATGTACACTCCACCTGGAGAGAGAGAGAGAGAGAGAGAGAGAGAGAGAGAGAGAGAGAGAGAGAAAGAGAAAGAGAGAGAGTTGGTAGTCACTAGTAACACCAGTGGTTGCTTTTCAAAAGCACCTAACTTTGATCCGGTGCTGGGTTGTTGTTGTTGTTGTTGTTTTGTTAAAGTACAGCTTCAAACTGCCTCTTGAAACTTTGATCAAACTCTATTGTCAATGCATTTCCTTTCTGACATTTCATGGAGGCTACATGCTATAGACAGCCCGAGTCAAACATCTTTTGTTAATGTTACTGATTAAGTGTTTCCTTTGCTATCAAATTTATTTTTGCTCTTGTATTTGTTCAGGCAAGATCAGCATATGTGGTACTTAACAAAGTAGCAGCACCTGCTTTGGACAGTTGATTATCAATGCTGCCTTCCTGAGTGATCATCTGTGGAATATTAACAAAAATAATTCTCAGTGAAGATGAAAGCACTATTCTGTGCTTGTCAGCAAGATTAATGTGCCAGTCAGGAGGATCTTTGAAGAACTTAATCTATGGTGAAACCCCAAAATGATTATGCTATCTTGGCCTAGTTTTTTGATATCATACAAACCAAATGCTCATAAACTTTTGAAGGAGCTGCATTACTCGCAGTGAACAGATTACTCTGGGATCTGTAAGTATGTATTACTATTTCTTTAAAGGTGTAATAAAAAGCCATCCCAGATAGGCATAAGGAAGGATATATGGAAAAGCACTGAAGTGAAAAGGATGGAGAACCAAGAGTAGCTTTAACTCTTTTCTAACACATTTTCTTCTTAGGTGTTAGAAGAAAGCCATTGTTTCTGCAATTTTGTGTCACAAACACTTAGCACACCCTCAGATCCTCTTGAGTTCAATAAGACCTTCATGTAGCAGAAGTAAAGAATGGTGAGATCTGGAAGCAGGTAGAAAAAACTGGCAAAGGTATACTCAAAGGTAACTAATGGTAGTACATCATGATTGCAATGTGTTGGACTCAAATCAGGGTTGGCAATGTTTATCCCTGCTTCTAAGGAGCTGCTCATCAAAACAAAGAAAGTATTGAATGCTACATTTGTGGTCTTATGTTTTTAGCTATCAATATGATGCAAAAATCAGAAAAGGAAATGGCTTGAGAAACAATCTATTTCTTAACTGAAGTACAAGATATGAACATGACACTTTCTTCTGTAGAATGAGTGGAGGGCAATGAATTGGCTTATTAGTTTTCTTGTCTTCCACCACACAACACTTTGATGCTTCCTAGTTATAGCATACCCATCCAAGAATATTATCTAATATTAAAAACATCTGCCCTTAGTCAGAATCTTCTGGAAAAAAAGTACCTAAATCAGCATCTTACTGGAGGAACAAAACATGCTTCTTCTACAAGCCCAGACAAGTGAAAAACCTGAATTGCATGAGTTTTGAGCACCAGGCATTTTCAAGGCCATGCCTACTGACTTGCTGATCACAGTGCAAAGAGAAGTGGAGAGAAAAGTCTCAGCACATGCTTCTCTGTCCACAGTAGTAGTGTGAAGAGAGAAATCTTTCTATGATGCCTCCTTCATTCATGAGCTGTAACTAATAACTAATAGCTACTTGTTAAGCACTGGAAGTGCGCTTTATACTGAGGACTTCTAGATCATGGTTCTGCTGGCCTCACAGAATGCATTAATTTGCATTAATCCTCTTCACTTACTCTCTTCATTTTTCTTGGGTTTTGTCAATGAAGTTTTTATGCCACATTTCTCTCTCTCCTCAAGTTTAGTATATCTTTCAAAACTAGCACTTTATTCAACATGTATTTATATTCAAAATCTATGTAGGCCTTAAATGTGCCCCAATCCTATATAAATTTACCTATGTACTGCTGACTTTCCGGTATTGAGAAGCAGTCCCATTGACTGCAATGTTACTGGTCCCATCACATAAAATTAAACAGATGGGTAAATCCTTGCAGGACTGGGTCTTACTTTTCTCCTATCTTTAACACTGTAGTACAAAATATGGGCTCAATCTACATGGGAGTCTTTTTAGAGCGACCATGCCATAATTTTGTTATGATTTGTCTTGCATAGAAGCCCATTACCCCTTGCTCCATCCTGATTTTTCACATTTGCTATCTAGTCAACCTGGAGTCATTCCAGGGACTTCACTGGGTTAGGGCTCAAGCATCAGGTCAGTATGAGTCTGCAATGTCTAATGGTTCATGCTTTGCTCCAGTGAGCCAACATCTAGAAAACTTGAAAAAATAAATATTAAATGTCACTGATGAACAAATATTCAGTAAAAGTGTGGTTATTACAAAAACAAATGAAAACAATTTTATAAATTAGATGTTGCCCTTGTCTACTTAGTATCTCAAATCTGCACATCTTAAATTTTTAGGAATCAACATAGCAAACCCATAGTACAGTATTGGTAAGGTCTCTATCTACCATCCTTTCCCTGTACATTGTGCGTACCATATATGTATAGTTCTGAAGTTTCCATTATAAAAAAGACTTCCACATTTTATAGCAATGGTCCAAAAGATAGCTTGGAATAATTTACTATAGTGTTTTGGACCATTTCTGTAATTTTTTAAAAGGAAATAAAAGCTCAATCCTACTCGGCTCTAGTCTATTCAACAAGCATTTTGCCATTCTTTCAGAACTGTAAAAAAAGGTCCTAAATCATCAAAGCACTTGGAAGGACTGCTTAAGTTCCATTGAAGTCAATGAAATTTAAGCTCATATTTGAGTACTTTCCTGAACTGGCACCTAGATGAAGAAGGAGGCAAAGAACTCTGGGGTTCTTATTTGAATGTAAAAAAGAACCAAAAACCAGCTCCCACTTTCTCCTCCTTTTTATTTGTCATTACAGCTCTGTGTGTAAGAGAATGGCTCAGCTGGAGCACATGAAAATAAGCCTGTGGCAAGATGTTATGGAGATGACACAGGCAAGTGAGAAAAACAACAAAATTAAGTGTTCATTTCATTTTTCTGAATGTTAATGTTTCACTCCTGATGACAAATGGCTATGAACTAAGTCTCCCAAGACCCCAGATGGCCTCAATGACACAGCCAGGTCATTTAAATATATATCAACAATACCTAGTTTTTCACCAGAGATTGAATAAAGATAAAAAAGATATAAAATGTCTGATATCCAAAATATTTAAGCAACACAAAGTCTCAAAGAGACTTTTGTCATCTTACAACAGTATCATCTCACACAATAATATGGCAGTGAGATGGGCAGAAGACAGAAAATAGTTGCTAATTTAAAGGATCCAATATTGGACAAAGGATAAGTATATAATCAAAACTCTAGGGACTGAATAATAGATGCAGATTTTATTAGTGTGCCATACCTAAAAGCTGCAAGAAGCAGAATCCTGTTGGTTACAGAACAACTTAATTAAAAACAATTCACTGGAATTGAATTTGCAGTCCGTACATAGTACTACATGAATTCTTTCAGTTTTATCAAGTTGCTGTTTACTATAGAAAGGGTCTGCTCTCTATAATTATGTTTTGGGGTTTTTTTGTATGGGAACTTTTACACAAATCCATCATTTATTTAATCTTCTTCCTTCACTGGAGTTTTTCTCTCTCTCATTGTATTGAATAAAGAATCAGCATAAATTAGTATGCACAGTCTCCTTCTACTAGTACTTCCAATCAAATCAGGTCATACTGAACTTGCTGCACTTATTCAAATTGTATTTCTTGCTCCACAATATAGTGACTAATGGCACTCAACAAGAAGCAGAAGGGCATATGTTTTTGTCTCGAGTCACTTCAGAACTAAAATATTGTCCAAAATCCACATCCAGGCGGCACCTCAGGTCATACATAGCGTCCTGCAAATTTCAGGCATTTCCAAAGCTTGTGGCCAACAAAATGCACTGTAAAAAACATAAATAAATTCCAAAAGTCCCAAACAACTCCAAAAATTTTGTGTGTGTTTTGGAATGAAGACTACTTCAACCACACCCCCAACTTCTCTGCAGGAAGGAGAAGAGAAATTACATTAAATCCCACCCAACCAGCTCCATTGTAACCCTTCTTCCCTAGTGTCCCCCAACTCCAGACAAAACTAATTCCACCACAAGAACAATCAGACAGTAAAAGAGATTTTTTTTTTCAGCGAAAACAAAACACACAGGACAAAGCTGACATTTTCCATTTCTACCCTTAGTTAAACTTTCCAGAGTGGCCACAACCTCCTATAATTCCAAGTTAGAATAAAGCCACAAGCTAGCTTTGTTCAAATGAAATTTGAACCCTGGTGCCATAAACAAGAACTGATAAATACCCTTCTCAAAATGGCCAATTAGCTATGGGCAAGTTATGACCTCAGTGTCACTGAGGCCAATGAGTGACGGCAGCCATCTTAAAAGCGGACACTTCTGTGTGGAATGTATAAGAACATTAAAGTCTACCCCTGCTGAAGAAACCCTCAGTTATGAGGAAGAATGGCAAAAAACATTAATCCTCAAAGGTGTCATCAACAGTAGCCTATGTACAAAATTTCACTGAATTTAACTATATAATGGGAGTTTCAAGAGTCCATTATTCTGTTACTAACATCTTTTAGGAGAATGAAATAGTCTGACCATGGTCTCCTAAAGGATGAATTTCATAATCCATTTATCTCAGATTAACACATTTCCTTATACACTCACAGAAAATTATTTCAGAACTTAAAGAACAAGTGCTGTAATTTAGCCGTATTATTGATTATAGCAGAGTGGTTGAATTCCTCCTTCCACAACGAATGCCTAACTAGGAGAAACCCATAAAACAGAAGAAATTAACAAGCCTTACTCCTCTGCTTTAAACTGTACATGCCATGTTTTTGGTGAGCTACAGAACCTTTCTTCAGCCAGAGCCACATGGTTTTTAAGCTCACAAGTGGTCAAGATGTTGATTTTATAATGCACTATTTGAACTACAAGTAGGGCCTGAGCCAAGGCACATAAACATCAATTTGGTTTGAATCGCATCCACACCACAGTGCTCCAAATCATCCTAATGTGCAGATTGAGTTCTGGATTTATTGCATTTGCAGTATTACTCCAAATTCAAAAAGCAATCACTGAATTGAGAAATCACTCTTTTCATGAGCCCCATTCCCCTTAGATCTGTACACATTCCAGGTCCTTACCTTTTGCTGTTTTGGGGCTTGCACTGAGCAGGCTTCCTCCCAATAATAAATAGTCATCATGGGATTAAGTTAGTTTGCCCAGGATATATCTGAAGGGAGAACCATGTTCCACTTGGGTTTCCTACCTCTTTGAGAGTGGGAGTTCCCCCCCCTCCCTCCACCTAAGACACATTCTCAGTTTGTTGTGATGCAATTGAACAAAGCAGCATGCTCCTCTTCCTTCAGTCCTATGACTAAAGTGTTATTTTTGTTGAACTGAACAATTGCCTTTCAAAGCTATCCTTCCCTGTGTCCTTAGCGGCTACTGAGTAGCAAGCAGTTGTTCCCACTAGAAGAGTTTTCAAGAGAGCAGTCTAGTGATAATATGCCAGGCTTCTTGAATTCTACATTTTTCTTTCTTTTAAGTTTTGTAATCTGCTTCCTTTTCAGCTCAGGAGAATCAAGAAACACTGTGCTTGCACTTTCCCTTTGATATTTGCAAAATCTTGTAGCTTCTTTTCCTCCTATGATTTCACTAGTAAGAAAGTTTATAGCATTAAGTTCAATTTAGTATTAAAGTATAAAGATAACAATCAAAGATTAGGGACCAAATTCTGCTTTCCATTAGCATGAATTCAAGGCAATTATTCCCAGGTTTACATTTGTGTAGCAGAGATCAGTATTTGTTCCTGTGATTTTGTAACCTGTGTAGATACTTACTACTCTTTGCAAAAACAAACTAACTGCACGTGATTGGAAACTGAAATGTGGTTACTACAACAAGAAACGCTCCTGAGTTTAGTACCCTGAAAAACAGCTATTCCAAAAAAAAAAAAAAGACCAGTCAGTGGCTTGTCTTGTTCAGAAGAGAAATTTGATAGGACATTTGGACTAAATTTTAAGGAAACCCAAAGAGCTTTTTAAAATGGATGTTCTCTTTAATGCAGCTGACATATAAGTAATTGAAGGATATGCTGGGTAATTACTGTAATATTTGTGTGCTGCTAGATCATGAAACTTTAAAATTGGTGTAAATACATATTTAAAAGTAACACAAAGTACTGTTTTGTTTTTAGTAAGGCTGTGTTCACACAGCCCCCTTATTTCGAAACAACGGAGGTTGTTTCAAAATAAGGATTCAGCTGTTCACACGACGCACGGTTGTTTCGAAACAACCTAAACCCCATGCGGGGACAAAACAACGCTGTGTGAACACGTTGTTTCGAAACAACGGTTGTTTCGAAACAACCGTCAGACCTTCTTCCCAGGGTGCCCAGCACCCTGGGGAACAGGAAGTTCCGGTCTGGGCATGCCTGTCAGCCAGCGTGCCCACTGCCTGACAGGCACATGGCGACCCAGGCAGGCTCCTCTGCTGGGGGGCGCCGCAGGGCCCCAGTGTGGACCAGGGAGGACACCCTGTGTCTCCTGGGGGTCTGGCAGCGGCCAGACATCATGTCCTGGTTCCGGTCATCACACCGGAACTGGGACATATACGCGGACATCGCCACGGAGATGTCCGCTGCTGGCCACCCCAGGACCCTCGAGCAGGTCCGGAGCAAAATTAAAACGCTCCGGCAGGACCACGCTCAGACCCGGGATGCCCGAGAGCTCCAGGGGGCAGGGAGCAACATCACCTGCCTCTACTTCGATGAGCTCCACGCCTTCCTGGGTCCAGAGCCCAGTGGCCACCCCGCTGAGGCTCTGGACTCAGGAGGGCATCCGAGCCCCTCGTCGGGCCCTGAGGCCCAGGGCTCCGACGTGTCGGTCGGGGGGCCTCTGGCCACGTCACCACCATCCGTGGCGGAGTCCACTGCCAGCAGCCCGGAGACCAGCTGGGAGGACCAGGGGCTGACCACCGCCCCAGGGTCGGACACGGAGCCCGGGACATCATGCTGGACAGCCGGATCCCCCATTGGTAAGTACCCCCCCCCAACGAGGCACACAGGGCTGGGCCTGTCTAGCAGGCCCCAGGCAGCGAGGGGGCCAGGGTTGGGTACAAGGGCAGGTAGGGCACAGGGTTGGTGGTTGCAAAGGCACCCCCGTGGTCACAGGGCCCATGGGGACGGGTGGCACCGGGCGCACAGGGGCCTGTGCGCCTGGGGGCAGTGGACAGGGCCTGGCTGGCGGAGATGCGACCGCATCCTGGGTGGGGTGGGCAGCATGCAGGCCACACCACTGGCAGGTAGCTGTGGGAGGCCCCCCTAGGGCGAGGTGTGACCCAGTCCAGCCCACCCCTGTGGGCACGACCGGCATGTGTGCCCCCCGGGGAATGGTTCCCCAGGTGACAGGCAGGAGGAGGACACGGTCCCCTTTGTGCTGTCCTGTGCCCCTGTCCAGACCCTGAATCCCGGTCCGGCAGGCTGTGTAAGCTACAGGTGTTTGCCAGGCATCGGACCGGAGGGGTGGAAGGGGCCTGCACTACCATAGACTACTGATCTGTACAGGCAGGTGGTCCAGGGCCCCCAGGCCCCAATGACTACCCCAGCCGGACAGCATCGCCGCCCGGTGTCCCCCAATGTCCCCCGCTGGGTACCGCCCTGGCCTCATCCCCGAGGCCTTGGGGACTGGGAACCCCACCTCTGGGCACTCCCCACAGGATCCCAGGGCCCTCTGGCAGTCAGGGCAGGGGTGTGTGCAGCGGACAGGTGTGAACAGACAGGGCCAACAGGCGGCAGGGGCTGACTGTGTCTTGTGCTTCCCTCCGGCAGGTTGCAAGGCCGCCCATTGCCAGATGCCACCACCACCGGCAGCCGGATGCCCGAGCCCCTGGGCACGCCAGCGGCGGAGGAGGGCCCCACGCACCCAGCTGGAGCTCCTCGAGGCCCTGGAGGACCTGGGCGAAAGGATGGAGGCCTCCACCCAGGCCTGGCAACAAGAGCAGCGCCAGCGCCTGGACCAGCTGATTGCGGTGGAGAGTGATCTGGCCACCACCCTAGGTCACCTTGCCGACCAGCTGCCAGCTGCCATTCGGGAGCTTGCCCAGCGGCTGCCACCACCACAGCCCACAGGGAGCCCACCGCCCGGACCTCCCCAGAGGCGACACCGGATGGACGGCAGCCGTGGGCGCGGCCGGGGTGCGCCACACCCCCGAGCCCCCCCCCGGGTCTTGCCTGACCTCCCCCATTCCCCCTGGACTTTCACATCCCCTTCCCCTCCCAAGTTGCTACCCCCTCCCTGACACCTCCAGAACCCCCTTCCCCTCCCAAGTTGCTGCCCCCTCCCTGACACCTCCAGAACCCCCTTCCCCTCCCAAGTTGCTGCCCCCTCCCTGACACCCCCGGAACCCCCTTCCCCCTGCCCCGACACCCACTGTTAATAAACCCCTGTTGCACCGTCTTTTTGCGTGTCAGTCTTTTTATTGGGGTTGGTGAACAGTGCGGGTGGACGGGTGGGGGTTGGCCATGGGTGGATGGGGGGGCGGGTGGTGCAGGGCAGGGCGGGCCTGGCCCTCACAGGTCCCCCTCCGTGAATGCAACCCGGAGGGCATCGCGCACGGCGAGGGCCCGTTGGGAGGGCTGTTCCCTTGTGGGCACTGGTCCAGGCTCCCTGAGGTCTGCGGCGAGGTGTTCGGCCTCAGCCTCCCACGCTGGCTGGATGGGCTCCCCCCGCAGGTCACAGTAATTGTTGAGGACCACACATGCCCCGATGATGTGAGGCAGGGCCCTCTCCGCAAGGTGGAGCCGGGTGAGCAGGCACCACCAGCGGACCTTCAGGCGGCCGAATGCCTGCTCCACAACCTGGCGGCAGCCGGTCAGGCATTGGTTGAAAAGCCGCTGGCTTGTGTCCAGGGGCCCTGCGTATGGCCGCATGAGCCAGGGCCGTAAGGGTAGGCCGCATCGGCCACGACAAGGACGGGTACCACTACGCCCCTGAGATGGATGTCGTGGCGAGGGAAGAAGGTGCCTGCCTCCATGTCCCGGTGGAGGGAAGAGTTCCAGAGCACCCGGGCATCGTGGGCCCTCCCTGTTCATCCGACGTAGATGTTCTGAAAGTGGCCCCAGTGGTCGACGAGGGCCTGCAGGAGCATGGAGTGGTACCCTCGCTGGTTGCAGTACTCCGCTGCCCTGTGCTTTGGGGCCCTCACAGGGATGTGGGTGGCATCAAGGACCCCCGCACAGTTGGGGAAGCTGAGGGCAGCCATCCACCGGATGATGTCCTGGAGCTGTCCTGCGCCCACCAGGCGCCGCATCAGGACCCGGTTGATGGCCCTGGCGACCTCATGCAGGATGGCACAGATGGTGGATCAGCCGACTCCGAAGAGGTGTGCCACTGCCCGGTGGGACTCCGGAGTGGCCATCTTCCATAGGGCAATGGCCACTCTTTTGTCCACCGGGATGGCACGCCTCATCGGGGTGTCCTTGCGGTGCAGGTACGGGGCGAGCTCTGTGACCAGGGCAGTGAAGCTGGCCCTGGTCATGCGGAGGTTGCATCGCCAGTCCTCATTGCCCCAGGTGCGCAGGGCGACCCGCTCCCACCAGTCTGGGCTGGTTTCCCAAACCCAGAGCTGGCGGGGCACAGGGGAGGGCAGGTGCATGAGGTCTGCCCTGAGTATGAGGTGGATGAGGGCCTGGTGTGGGGGCTGGGAGCCCTCTGCGTCCACGAACAGGGTGTCCCGCATGTGCAGGACACTCTGCGGGCAGGCAGGGGGTCCCTGGGTGGCACGGCGCCGTCTGGGCTGCCGGGCACTGTCCATGGCTTGCAGTGCGCTTCTCACCTGGGTGGAGAGGGAAGTGAGGTCAGGGCCAGCTTTTATGGGATTGGCTAGCAACATGGCCGCCGACATGGCCCAGTGAGGCGGCCATGTTGCCACACCTCCCATGGTGCCCTGCCCCTGGGGCGAAATAGCATGCCCACTGTGCGGACATGTTATTTCGATTCCCGCTTTTTTTCTTATTTCGAATTAACATTTTGTTAATTCGAAATAAGTTGTTTTGAAATAAGCGTTATTTCGATATACGGTTGTTGCGAAACAACCATATCAAAATAACTGGCTGTGTGAGAACACAGCTTAAGTGTTTAAGCCAGCGGTTCTCACATTGTCCCTCAGGACCAAAACTAGGTCATGACTCTGTTTTAATGGGGTCACCAGGGCTGTTAATAGACTTGCTAGGGCCCAGGGATGAAGCTAAAACCTTCATCCCACCCTCCTGGGGTGACTTTGGTTAGCTCTAGGAAGTGGGGTTCAGATGTCCACTGCAGCCCCTTGCCTGACCCCAGACTAAATCTATTAGACTTTGAGGCAGGGCTGAGGCATTGATACCCCTTTTTTGGGTCCTGCAGTGATTTTAATTGTTGGAAGTGAGCTGTGGTGCAATGAAGTTTGAGAATTACTTGTTTTAGTACCTTCCCGTTGAGCTTTTCCTATTGTTTTTGTGCAGATATTGTAATACAGTTTGCCTAAACTCACATCAGTGTGGTTCATTTTTCTAGTATAACACAGCCATTAGCATGGCCTGAAGACCAGGAAATGGATTGCATGCTATTTTACAGCCACAGATTTGAATAGTTATATGAGGTGGAACTGGTGGGTATCAGGTGCAATATGCAGAAGAAGTGGAAGGGGAAAAATACAGTAGGTGCAAATTAAAGGCTGGTCTGTTCTCTTGCTACCATTCAGGTCAATGGAAATTTTGCTACTAGCTTTGTTGGGAGAAGAAGTGATCCCATACACTGTTCTGGTTTGTTCCATGTTAGTCAATGTTCTTATGTTCCAAAGGGGTAGCTGCATTAGTCTAGCTCTTAAGTTTCCCATCTTTAAGTGTCTGACACAGTGGGATTTTCTCCCATGAAAGTGCTCACAATAAATAAATTTATTAGTCTTTTAAGTGCCACCAGAATCTTTGCATGTTCTTATGGTGATTTTGCAGTATCATATAATAAAATTATTTATTTTTAAGAAATACTGCTCCGTGTCCTCTCAAACCTATGAGACCAACAATGTTTAAGGCTATGTCCACACATAGATGCTTATTTTGAAATAAGTTAATTCAAAATAAGCCAATTTGAAATAAAATCATTATTTCAAATTAAATCAAAATAAGCAAAAACCTCAAATCGAATTAGCAAGTCTGGACACAGGACTTGCTATTTTGAATCAGGAGCGGGAAACCATGGGAGGTGTGGCAACATGGCCCCCTCCCTGGGCCATGCTTCCACCCACTATATAGGAAAAGGAAGAGGAGAAGGGTGAAAGTGTTCATTCAAAATAATGGTTATTTCAAAATAACATGTCCAAACGGCGTTATTTCAAAACAACCATTTCAAAATAACGGCTATTAATTTCAGCCTCGGTTTTACTATTTTGAAATAAGGTTTGTTATTTCGAAATGATGGGGCTTGTCATTTTGAAATAATGAAACATTGTTCAGACATGAGAACTTTTAAACTGAAACAATGACTGTTGTTTCAATTTAAAAGCGATGTGTGGACATAGCCTAAATAAGTTAAATAATCAGCCACCACATTTCTTGGTCCAGTTTTTTTCATGAATACACATACGAGAATAACAAGCATGTTTCTGAAAGAAATAGGATCCCTTGCTTGACAGGCAGCAAAAAAAGTTCTAATTCGTAGTCTCTCTAGGTTGTTCTGAATGTAGGGTATATCCACACACAGCTTTTAAATCAAAATAACACTGGTCGATGCACTCAGTCATTTCACTATAAGAAAAGTCATATTGATATAATAAAACCTAATTTTAAACCAAAACTGTTATATTGATATAAGTCTGTACGGCCAGGGTAATGGGGGGGGGGTGGAAAGAACCCTCCCATGCCTGGCTCCCCTGTCCTAGCTGGGTGGCGGGGCAAGGGAGCCCCACTGCCAGCTCTTCCAGCCCTAGCCTGGTGCTGGGAGGAGGGATCCCTGTGTGCCTGCTTCCCCACACTGGCCAGGCTCCCAAGGAAGGGACCCCGCAGGCCCAGCACTGCCACTGCTAGCCAGTCAGTGGGAAGAAAAGCCCCCCCCCCGGCACGTACACCTGCAGTTCACTTGCTGGTGCCGGGAGAAGGGACTGCCCGGACTGGCTACAGCCACACTAGCTGGGCTGCAGGGAATGCTCCCCCAGCTCCCAGCCTGCTCCCTGGGGGAGAGGGACCCCTGCACCCAGCTTTTGGAGCACCGTCCTCCAAAAGCCATTTCCCCTGCAGCTGGGCGAGTTGGCTGGGAGCCAGAGGAGCATTCCCTGCAGCCTGGCTAGTGTGGCCCTAGGAGGCCCAGGTGTCTCTTCCCCCAGCACCAGCAAGCAAGCTGCAGCTGCATGTCCGGGGCTCTTCTCTTCTTTGCCTAGCTAGCAGTGGGAGTGCCGGCCATACAGGGTCTCTTCCCCAGCAGCCCAGCCAGTGCGGGGAAGTGGGCACGCGGGGATCCCTCCTCCCAGCACCTGGCTAGGGCTGGGAGTGCCAGCAGCATGGCTCCTTTGCCGCGCCATCTGGCTAGAGCGGGGTGGGGGCAAGTCAGGTGTGTGGGGCTCCCTTCCCCAGCTTCCTGGCTACAGTGGGGACAAGATGGGCACGCAGGGTCTCATATCCCCCATGGCTGGCTGAGCCAAAAGGATGCAGCCAGTCTGGGGGGATGTCTTTTCCCCCACTGGGCTCCAGGACCTCAGAGCCAGTGGGGGATTTTTTCCTCTGCTGCTGGCTTTCCTGGGTGCCACCAGGCAGGGGACTGGGTGGCAACATGGCCCTGCCAGGGGGGCCATGTTGCCACACCTCCCAGGGAGCCACTCTCCTGAATCGTACTAGCAAGTCCTGTGTCTGGACATGCTAGATCAATTTGAGTTTTATTGGTGTGGGCCTGTTAAATTGATTTTACTTAAATCGATTTAACGATTTTATATCAATTTGGTTAAATCAATTCATGTAAAATCAATGTAACTGGCTGTGTGTGGACATAGCCAAAGTGTCTTCCCAGCAGCTGCCAGCAGTACTGACAGTGGGTATTGGTGAGAGGGGATTAAAGAAATCCCCCTTCAGCCACACACTTCTTTGGAGCCATGGTTTTGGGGACATGAGCCTGCAGCAGTCTCCCAGGAGCACTGTGAGACCTGATATCAGTTGTTTTGTAGATAAACGGGGTGAATGAAAGGGTGATTTGATAACTGGAAGGCCTCGACAGCACCCTGAAAGCCCTGGACTTGCAGTGACATCAGTGCATGTGCTCCAAATTGGACAGTGGATTTCATAGCCTCTTGCTTCTAACACACTGCAGAATATGATCTCCAGACAATAGAGAGAAAGAAGGAAAAGCCTTTTTTGTCCCAACTGGGACAGGCATTAAGGGGATAGGGACACTTATTTCAAAGAAGTCCCGTCATGTGAAGGAGCTGTGTGAATAGCAAGAAAGGCACCAGGGTCCAGTGGACATGGCCTGGCAAACCCTGGTGCTTGAATTCTGTTCCCAACCCTGAGGTTAACTTGATGTACAACTTCAGGCACTCCCTTCATCTCTCTTTTTCCTACCCCTTCCCCCGGCCCATTTCTTGTTTATTTGAGTGTGGCTCTTTGGAGCAGGAATTGTCCCATACTGTGTGTGTATAGTGCCTGGCACAAGGGCTCTGATCTTGGTTGCAGTCTCTTGGCACCAGGGCTGGATTAACCAAGGGTCTTAGGGGCTGCACCCAGGCGGCCCAGTCTTGAGGGGGTCCTGCCATCTTGAGTTCCCCCCCTTCCAAAATAAATTGGGCATTGGCAGGCCCAAATGCCACCAGCCTGTGCCAAGTTACACATAGGGCAGACCAATCTTCCAGGCCCCAGAGCCACCTCACCCCTGCAGCTGGCCACTGGTGGTGGTGGTGGCCAGTGTCCTTACAAATCTTCTGCCACTGCTACCTGTGTTCCCGTGCACACCTGCGAGAGGGGCCACTCTATGTGACTTCTTTCCATTCATGCCTGTGGTACCATCCCCAGGCACGCCTTGGAGAGCGGCACTCCGGATGGCTTCTTTCTGCAGCATGTCTGGGGACTCCCTACTGTAGCCCAAAGAAGTCCCCCACCCCGAGCATCTCCTTTTCATGGTGGCTGGGGTGGGGGTCCCCAGGGATGCTGTGGAAAGAAGCACTCTGGGGTTCTTTGGGACTTATCCCTGGGGAGCCATAAACACTCGCCACCACCCTGCTGCCAAGCTGTGGCTGCCCTCAAATTTTCAGGTGGAGGGGCCTCCAAACAGCTGAGGGGTTGGGAGCTGGGTCCTGAGGAAAAACAGTTTGACGTTCACTGCTCTAGTGGATGCCACTGTGGTGTCAAGGTTCCCCAGCGTGGCACATACTCAGGGTAGGCTTCCAGAATGCCCCAGCGTGTTCTCCCTGGGCAGGGAGGTCAGAAAGGTATTATGTAGCATATTCTACACCGGCTGTATGCTACCTGTGGATTGCCAGGCTGCCCATTTAGGCAAAGTTTAAGTCCCCTTTCTGCTGCTGAAGTGGCAAGATTTTGCAGCTATATCTGGTGCTATGGTTGGTTCTGAGAAGTAATTTGGTTCCATTTACAGGAAGGATAATGGACTGAAATTAGTTTTTGTAAGGTATCAGCTTTTCTTTGGGAATATATCTAAACCATTTAGGTCATGTAATTGTTCCTTGCTATTTCATTTTCCAAAGTATAGCAAAGGAGCATTTGACTGCAACCGGAAGTTGAAAAAAAAAAAGACCTTTTTCCTGCCATGTGGTTTCCATCATCACCTGTCTCTGAGCAAGAGCCCTTGCCCAGCTCCCTTTTGACTGAGGGCCTCCTAGTTGCCTTTACTTATTCTATGAGATTCCTAGGATGCCTGTGCATGTGCAGACCCCTTTGAAGTCAGGGTGAGACCTAAATGTGGATTTTTTTCAGTACATAACCACAGCACTCAGAAGACCTGGGTTCCATTCCTGGCTCTTCCTCTCACCTGCATCATCTATCTGTGGGTTTCTCTTCAGATCGTATATATCTTTCGCCTTTTATTAAATCCCTTTAATTGATTTTATTTAGAGAGATATACCAGCATAAAAACACGGAGACATGCACCACTCCAATAAAGAACTAAAACCAGCCATGACTGGCTGAGCTATCCCCAATAATCTAACTCTACTGGAGTGGGAACAAGCTAAGCTCTGTTGCTATGACAACCCAGGCAATAAAACAAGATGCAAAATACACAACAGGCAGGAACCCCTTATCCGATTCAATCTAACTGGCTTTTTTGAGGCCGCATGTGTGATGTTCTCCTCCAATCTGGATTGGCCCTATAAGCTGTGTCAATCAAGTCTCTCACTCCTGATGCCCATGTTGCATTTGCTGTAGTGTGTGAATCCCCAGTCCTGGGTCAACCCACACAGCCGTCTGCAAGCAAGCAACTCTTACCTTACTGCATAAGTGCTTCTGGCCACTCTGTCATGGGATTATTCAATAGAATGATTCCCAGTGTACACTCCCTGTCCCAGAGGCATCCCGAGAAACTTCCACCTTACAGAGTCCAGTGCTGCCCGCAGTACACTATAAGATCAGACACTTGTTAATTTATAAAAAAATTTATAACGCTTATAAATTTATAATTTATAAAAAAATTGATATGTACCAGCTCTGTCACTCTAAATGAAGTCTTCTAAGCCACATGCACTGATTTAGATAATACAAACAATTAAGTTTATTAAATACAGAAATCTTTTAACTGCTAATTAGCCTGAAGAAGGCAGGTCAGATTTAATCAAATGTAAAGAAATGCAAATTGCATTTTAAACTAAGTTTAACACTTTACTAGCAGCTAGTAATTAGCCTTATAGTTTTAGATGGTTCACATCATAGGCTTGCTCAGGCTTGGCCAAACTGTGGCTCGGAAGCCACATGTGGCTCTTGAATGAAAAAGTGTGGCTCACGGAAGAATGTCAGCAAGTCAATTTTATAGGTAAAAGTATATGGTTATATGCCGCAGTGTGGCTCTCGAAGGTTTAATAATCAAATTGTGTGGCTCTTGAGTTCCATAAGTTTGGTCACCACTGGGCTTCTGGTTCAACCTCAAGCCAGGCTCCCCTCTGTGGTCAGTGCTTTGGTTGCTTGATGTTATTCGTAGTTCAATTGCGAGAAAGAGAAAAAAAGAAAATGTCCCCCCTTTTAACATGGCCCTCTACCCTCTCCTTCAGGGTCAGGTGGCAACCAATGTCCTTGCCTGGTTACCTTCATGTCCTGAGTCACATGAGCATCCTCTCATCGGTGCTTAGGCCAGACCATTGTTCTGGGCCCCCCCCCCCCCCGCGGGGCTGTTTTATGCATGTCTCAGTGAGGCATAGACTATCTCTCTGCTGCTTTTAGTGTTTGCCTGGATCTACTTCAAAACATGTAAGAATACACATAGTAGAGCATCATAACCACACATATGACATTGCAGAAAACATACTATCAGAACGATAACGTTCAGTATGTCATGAGCATTATGAAACCAATGAAAATCCTGTGGCAGCTTAAGCGCTAACAAATTTCTTTGGGTATAAGCTTTCATGGGCTGCAACCACTTCACCACATGCATGAAGTGGAAACTACAGTTATGAGGTGTGTATTATTTTTATATAGATAGATAGATAGATATACACATATCTCTCTCTATATATAGATATACACACTTGCAAGGGTGAGAACCATACAATGGGGAGGACAAGTGCTAACGAAGTCAATTCAGTTAGGGTAGATGAGGCCCATTCACAACAGTTGATTAGAAGGTGAAAAATGTATGAACAAGGACAACTACGTTTTAAATGCGATAAGCATTCCAAGTCCTGAGTTAGACCCACTCATAGTGTATCAAGTTTATATATGAGTTCCAGCTCTGCAGTTTCATGCTGAAGTTTGGTTTTGAAGGTGGGGGGGGGTTGTTTTTTTTTTTGTTTTTTTTTGTTGAAGTATGACAACGCTCAAGTCTGCTACAGAGTGTCCTGGTAGATTTAAATGCTCTCCTACTGGTTTATGGATGTTACCATGTTTGATTTTGGTCCATTTATACTTCTCCATAGGGACAGTCTGGTTTGGCCAATGTACATGGCATAGGGGCATTGCTGGCACACTATTACATTAGCAGATATACAGGTGAATGAGCTCCTGATGATTGGCTGATATAGTCAGGACCAGGATGATAGCACTGGAGTCAATGTGCGGGCATAGTTGGCAATGGAGCTTTTTGGAAGAATAGTATGGTGTCCAGTTGCTGGTGAGTATTTGCTTCAGGTTGGGGTTCTGTCTATAATTAAGGATTAGCCTGCCTCTCAAGGCTTGAGAGAGAGCCAGGGATCATCTTCTAGGACAGGTTGTAGATCCTTATGATGTGTTGGAGAGATTTTAGCTGGGGGTTATAGGTGATGGCTGGCGGTGTTCTGTTGTGCTCTTTGTTGAGTCTGTCCTGTCCTTTCCAAAACTACCTTATGCAACATACTTTGCATTAAACGCTACACAGACACACTATCAGACACACTAACACGAATGACAAACAATCCAACAATAAGAGTGTACATGGGGTTCAGTGTGTCACAGCATAACTTGCTGACTTTAATATCCTCAGAAAGCCTAAAGGCAAGCACCTGTGCTTTGCTTTCTCTGAGAGGATCTTGAACAGAGTGTTGTGAAGAGTTAAAAGTTACCACGCAGGTCTTTTTAAGCAACTACATTTATTCTTAAGGTTAAAACACTACAGGGAAAACACATATAATAAAACCCCAGTACATGCCTGTATGTATGTTAACAGCTTAGCAGAGGTCCCACGCCAGTCTTATGGAGCCCTAGTAGGTTCAAATCCTTTCAACCCTTCCATGCAGGCTGGGTTACCCCTTAGGACAGAAGGTCCTGTCCATTTGCTGGCTCAGCAGAAAGGCCCTTTCTTGGTTCACATCTATCCTTTTATACCACAAATCCTTTCTCTGTCTCCTATCCCCTGGAAAACTGAGCCAGAACTAGTATATGCAACCCCTCCAGGAAATGGTACCTCTCTAGACTGTTTCAGCCTCAGTGATTCACCTTTATCAGCCCTCTCCTCTCTCTCCCATGGTTTTTCTTTCCTGTAGCAACTGAATCCCCAATGGCATAGAACACACTAATACTTAAACTAGTTTAATACAATATAGTACTAAAGGTATTGCATGAGTTGCAATATCAATCATAATCTTTTCCTCCCGGTGGCTTAGTTTCCCCAACTGGAATAGCTTGCTGGTCTGGTAAAATGTTTTGAGATCTGGGGATAAAAAGCTGTATGTAAGAGGTGGATGTTATTGTTTATGAACATCCAGAGATATCACTAATGATTATGGGTGCTGTCTTGATCTGGTGATTACAAAGAATGTGGCCAGGATATGCACCCAAAATTTGGCCACTTTGACATTCATCAAAGGATGTGGGGAAAAAGGCACCCCCACTTCCCTGACTTCGATGGTAGCTGTAGATACACATAATCTCTGATGATCAGACCATGTTTAGTTAGGAGCCTAACTGTAGGAACCCAGGTTTAGAGACTTCATTGTCATTTTTTGCACATTTGCACATTTGCTTCTGGTTACCTTTGGCAAGTCAAAGCTTAGATATCTCTTTAGTGAATGTATTTTTTTTCAACTTGTTAACTTGTTTCTTTCTAAACTGTTCCTAAAATAAGTGGTATGTATTGTTTCCTGATTTAGCAAGAAACTGTTGAATATCCAGGTGTTGTGGGTTTTGTGGGTTATTTTTAACTTTTATGAAAGTTTTAAATTGATCTAAAGTAGTGGTTGTCACGTTTGCAGCTGTATGCCTGTGTGAGCAGAGAGAAGGTTTATATCGGTTGTTAGACGAACATGAACTGCTACCACTGTTTGTTTAAACTTAAGTGAACTAACTCTACAGGAGAGTCATTGATTTTTGAAGAAAACTACTTAGAAGAAGACACTATATTTGCAACAGTAATAATTAACTTTAAAGCTATTCTGATTTGGGGTCTAAAACCATAGACAGTGTCACCTAGTATTAGCGTAGCCACTAATCCAACACACAAAAGTGCTATTTTGGGGCTAGATTTAATAATCTTCATATTAATGTTTAATATTTATTAAAAAATACAACCTGCAACTAACCAGATATGGGGTCCACAAACATAAATTGTGTAATGACATGCTCTTATTGCCTGTGCTTCTTTACTCCATCCTCTGCCAATTATTTGTTGCCCTTTCCCATTGTGCCACAACTCAGGCCAGATTCAGGCAGTCTGTCATAAAGTATACCCTCAAATGGAGGCTTTTTGTGGCCCTGCCACTGAATCATAGACTTGCCCCTAATTGGGTTGTCAGTGGAAGGGTCTCTTCCTCTCCAGAAGCTAGTCACTGAGTGAGTGGGGTCCCACCACCATCTTCAGGCAGGATGAAAGCTCCTTTGAACTTCACATCAGATCTTAGAGAAAGGGTGGGACTGTTGCAGCAGAGGAAGGACTCTGTTCTCACCTGTGGTAAGCATACAAGGGAAGTCTACACTGCAGAGTAAGCCCAGGGTTATTAGAATTTAAGTTAGCAAACTCTAGGTTTAGTAACCTTAAGCTTCAATGTCTACACTCATTTGTAACTCCAGGTTAGGAACTTTTGAACCTTGTGTCCCGACCTGGAACTACAAATCCTAGGCTGCATATCATGTGCCTGAGTCCAGACACCCATATCTCAGACTTCCTAATGCCCCCCCCCCAAATGTCACCTCTCTAGCCCCTTGTTTGTGGTGCAGTATGGAAAAATTTGACAGTCTACCAAACTTCACTGTCCAGAAGATAAAGCAAGGTAGCCCATAGAAGTGGTTTTCAACCAATGTGCCGTGTGAAGTGCCCAAGTTGCTGTGAAATTTTGTACAAAGATAATGAAGAGCTGTGTAAAACAAATATTGTTTCATCTTAAACAATATTGTATCAACCCAAAATCACAACTCATAAAACTTGTGAAAATTAATAATCAAATTAAAAGTGAGGAATTGGTCTTTTGATTCTAAAATGTGAACATTATAAATGCAGGTGGCCAAACGACAAAATTGAGATGAAGTGTATTTTTTTCTAGTGGATTTGCAACATTAATGCATTTGATTCATGTTTAGCTTGTTGTACACACTATGTAGCAAACCACTCTAGTACGATTGTAACCATAGTAAATGTAAGGTTTATGGACAATCAACTAGGTTGAAAAAAAATCTTCTATAATTCTATGCCATCAAGTAGCTGCATGAAGCCGGTCCCTATAAATGTGTCTAAGTGCCTGTGCCTTACTCTGGTCCCAGCAATAAGTCAGACAGGAATATAAATTTTATGCAAGGATCCTGTCTTTCCATTTGTTCTGTAAAGTGTCTAGAATACTTTTCGGTGTGGTAAAAATAATAATAGTAGAGATGAAATTCTATTTTGTCTCACGGGTGCAAATTCAAAGTACTGTAGCTTCATTTACTTCTGTGGGTTTACTGTACAGTTCCACCAGCACAATCAATGGACAATTTGGCCCAATCTGAATTCTTTTGTTACATACACAGGCAGCTTTTAGTATCATGGTAGTAAAATATGAATCAGTAGCTTAAGTAATTGTACTGTTGGATTTCAGATAGGAAAATTAAGCCTACAGATCTTCAGACTGTTGGAGAAGAGGCACTGTGGAAAGGTTAAGTGTCAAACTTTGAACTATGAGGAGAGGAAGGGACTGAATGGTTCAGTCACATCATACCTTGGTGGCCGATCTGCAGCAGGTAAAAGTGAAATAAAATCATTAGATTTTTAGTATATTCTGATTGTTTCCTTATCTAATTTGTTCTGCAGTTTGGTTTTAGATATTAAATATACATCAACATTATGAAAAATAGCATGCCTGCCTGCTGCAGAATGTTTGCTTACACTGAAACCACACGAGCTGATTTGCTGAAGGCCTTTAATTGAAGTAGTCATGTCATTCTGTTGCTTTGGTTTGTTTTTAGTTTAGATAGAGCCATGATAAATGGATTTCTTATTCATCATTATGAAATGTCAGTGAACAGAAACAGAGATTTTGAATTGGTGCTTAATGAAGTTGGAGCCCTATCAATATATTGCTTTGTAAACGAAGTGGTCTGTCTTTTCTCCTTTAATTTTATTGTAGACTGTTGTGTGATATTATTTTTGATCCATATATGCACCTTAGTTTTCCTGTGCAGTGGTACTGCAAATCTCTGAGTATATGAGGGAATAATATCTGGAAGAGTGTCACATAACCTGTCTGAACCGGAAACAGACTGTTCAGCTAGGACAAGCTGGAATCCACACGTGAATGGAACAGGTGAAAAGACAATGGAAGCCCCAGTGGCCAGAATATTAATGCTTAATGGTGGGAGGCAGGGGCAGGCTGAACTTACGAACACAGCAGGTTTCATGGTGGAAGGATAGTGGACCGAGGTGTTAGGAGCATGGCTCAGAGAAACACAGGGTATATCAACACTGCAAAATTATATCAATATGAGTTAAGTTGACATACAACCATCACAGTAATTAAATTGCTTTAGCATGTCCACCGTACTCTCCTTGTGTCAGCAGTGCACACCTTCACTAACAGCACTTGCATAGATCAGGGGTTGACAAAACCCAGGAGCCAGGTTGCCATGGGGACCGGGCTTTGTAGCCTGACTCCTAGCTCTGCTTTGGAAATGACGCAGAGGAGCACCCTTTGGCAACCAAAAATAAAATTGCTGGTGCCTAGCTGGCAGCCAGCGTTGTCAAACCTTGGCATAGATGCAGGCAGCTGTGCACTGTGTGTAGCTATCCCATTGTGCAAGTTGCTGTCATCTAATGCAGGGTGTTTTGGGAAGGGTTTGCAATGCCTCACTGAGGCAACAACTCACACAGTGATGACCATGAAGTGGGAAAGAGATTTCAGCATCCCATAATACATTTCAAAATCCCATGATCATTTTCTCCATTCCATAATTTTATCTGCATCTCATATTGTTCTGTGCCTCTTTTCAAATCCCTGCCAACGTGCACATCTGCAGTCTGTGCAAGAACCATGGATGCTGCACAGCTTTGAACCATTTCAATGAATGATATGAACACAAGCACCTGATTTTTCAGTATTTGCAGAACCATCATGGGAACAGGATGATTCCTTGGAAGCTAGACCTGTGGGGGATGTAGAAAGTAACAATTTATAGTGGTTAGCTGCATTCACAGGGCAGCTGCAGATGGTGGAACACTGACTCTAGGCCCAAAAAGCAAGCACTGGCTGATGGGAATGCATTGTCATGGAGGTTTGATATTATATATTGACATTGCCATGGGTGTGTCAGAGCTGTGTCTGCACAGCCTCTTCTCCTACAGACCCAGGAGATCCATCACCTGTGTATTCCACTTGATGTGCAGTGGTCAGCTGGGCAGTTGCTTGGTATACCTGAGAGTTACTAGGTGAGCTCTCCACACTAGGCAAATAGGAAATGGAATCTGGAAAATGTATGGGGCTTTAAAGGAGAGGGGTGTATACCTAGCCATGGGGTAGCAGAGTTCAAAACAGTGACCAGAGGTGGGGCCTCTGATCATAATGGTGGGGCCATGGATCATAATGTTGAGGTTTTTGCCTCAACCTTCTTTCCATAGTAACTGAAGGATAATTTTAGTGGATGGCAGGCTTTTACAGTTTTGTGATTTTCACCAAATCAGAAATTCCTGACTGGAGTAGGGAGTGAGAAGCCTGGACACCGTGGTGGCTAGAGTTTTCCCCAGAAAACTCTATCTACCTAGAATAGTCTATATACCTAGAATATTCCCTGAATTTGGGAATTGAGTGGATGTTTTGTTCAAAAGTTATTACACTACAGTCAGACAAATAGAAATGTAGGCTTGGAAGGTCATCAAGTCTAGCCCCCAGCACTGAGGTAGGATCAAGTAAACTAAATCATCTATGTCAGGTGCTTTTCTTATCTGTTCTTAAAAAACTTCTAGTGACAGAGATTTCACAACCTCCCATGGAAGCTTACTGCATTGCATAACTATCCTTACAGTTAGTTTTTTTTTTCTAATACCCATCCTAAATTTTTCTTGCTGAAGGTTAAGCCCATTACTCTATGGGCAGCCTGTATTAGAGAAGGGAGAACAATTGATCAAGTCCCCCCCCCCCAGTCTTCTTTCTCAGGACTAAACATGTCCATATTTTTTAACTTTACGTCTTGGAAAAGGTTTTCTAAGCATTTTATCATTTTTCTTGTGCTCATATGTTTTTCCATACCTTTCCTAAGCTGTGGGAAACATAGCTGGGGGAACAGAGTACCCCAGCTGATGTCTTACCAGTTCCAAGTAGAACAGGACAATTACCTTTTGTGTCTAACATAGAATGTGCCTGTTAAAACATCCTGAATGATATTAGTCCTTTTCACAACTGCATATCATTGTTGGCTCATATTCAGTTTGTGAGCCACTTAAGGCCCTTTTAGCATTAGTGCTGACTAGCTAGTTATACCTCATTTTGGAATTGTGCATTTGATGTTTTCCTTCCTGCATGTAGTCCTTTGCACTTGGCTTCGTTGAATTTCATCTTATAGATTTCAGAGCAATTTTCAGGGTCATATTGAATTTTAATCCTGGCTTCTGAAGTGCTTTCAACCATTTCCAGCTTGTTGTATGTCATCAACTTTATAGGAATAAATTACCACTTCACTGTCCAAATCTTTAATAAAAATGTTTGACTGGTACCAGATATGGTACAGACCCCCCATGGGATCTCGCTAGATACAGTCCCTTAACTGATAGCAAGCCATTGATAATTACTCTGTGAGTATAGACTTTCAACCCTATTGTGCTTTTTAACCAACCGATTCTATATTAAATAACTTTGTCTAAAAGACATTTTCCTAGTTTACTTATGAGAGGGTCATGTGGGACTTTGTTAAAAGCCTTACCAAAATCTAAAACTAAAATCAAGATATATGGTGGCTATTGATTTTCCTTATTCACTAGGGATATGTCCACATGTATCCTTTAAATCAAAATAACACTGGTTATGTCGATTTAAGAAAGATTAGTCCACACAACGTTGTCTTGTTTTGAAATGATGAGCTCCGTTATTTTGAAACAAGAGACGTTATTTCAAAATAGCTTAAACCTACTTTAAATTGAATCATCTGTTATTTCAAAAGCCATCTCCCCTACAGCCTGGCAAGCAGTCTGGGTACCAGGGGAGCATTTCCCACAGCTAGGCTAGCACGGCTCCAGCTGACTCAGGGGGTCCCTTCTCCTGTCACCAGCAAGTGCGCTGCAGCCACTCATGGGGGGGCCCCTCCCCACCACCTGCCTAGCGGTGGGAGTTCTGGTTGTGCGCGGTCCCTTCCTCCACAGCCCAGCCAGTGTGGGGGAAGCAGGCACGTGGGGATCCATCATCCTGCTGCCCAGCTAGGGCTGGGGGAGCTGGCATGAAGGGATCCCTTGCTGCGCCACCCATCCAGCTGTCAGGGGGAGCCGAGCGCATGGGGATCCCTTTCCCCACCCCTCCAGCTAGTGCACGAGGAGCTGGGTGCTGGGGGATCCCTTCCCCTGCCCCCCACAGCTAACTGTAAGGGGATCCAGACGCATGGGGATCCCTTCATCTACTGCCACCTGGCCACCTGCAGGGGAATTCAGGAAGCTGGGAATTCCTTCCCCCACTACCCTCCTAGCCATTGGGCTCCAGGAGCCCTGATCCAGTGTTTTTGTTTTTTTTTCCCCTGCCACTGGCTCTCTAAAGAGAGCCAGGCAGGGGATTGGGTGGCAACATGGCCCTGCCAGGGGGGCTCATGTTGCCACACCTCCCAGGGTTCCACTCTCCTAATTTGAACTAGCAAGTCCAGTCCCTGGACATGCTAGTTCAATCTGGGTTTTTTTGGGGGGGGGCTGTTAAATCAATTTAACCTAAATCGATTTAATGATTGTTATATCAATTTAACTTAAATCAATTCAAATTAAATCGATTTAACTCCCTGTGTGTGGCAATGTTCCCTGGAAGCTGTGTGGGCACACAGCCACACAGCCCACCACAGCTATCTAGTGCAGGGAAAGCCACCAGCTGCACATGGCCAGCAGCCAGAGTCCCAGATGACAGCTCGTCTGCAGCTGGGAGTTATTAAAACTCCTGCCCAGAGAAGCTCTGACAGAGCATGCTCAGAATGTCTGAGCATGCTCTGTTGGTGCTTCTCCAGCTGGAGAGCAGTAGCTCAGCGGCTCTGGATGAAACTGCTGGGGGGCAGTTTGGGCCAGCTGGATGGGGGGTTACCAAGTTAGCGGGCTAGGGTGGGAGGAGGTGAGTGGGCTGGTTTGGGGGGGCTTATGGGGAAAGTGGGAGGGTGGCAGCAGGATTGGGCTTGCGGGGTGGCAGGATTGGGCCCACACGGGGTGGGCAGCCCGTGCAACGAGTAACATGAGTTGCTCAGCTGTCTCAGGGCCTAAGGGGGAACACTGGTGTGCGGACATAGCCAAAGAGATGTAGGACTAAGAAATCACTAGACCATTCCTGACAAATGAATGGCTAACTTGTTCTTAAAAATCTCCAGTGATGGAGACATCATTACTCCTCAGTCATGCATCCTGTTATGAGATTTGTATGAGACCACAAACTTGTGAGCATAAGTGACTCCATCTTAGCACTGTTCCCTTAATATTATTTCAACCTCTAGCCTAACTAACAAAAGTATAGAGCCCCTCACATCCTTGAACAGTCTATAAGCAGGAGATTAGGGAAACTGCACCAGTCTCGAGGTCACCTATTAATTAACAATTTCTCTTGTTTATTACATTCCCAGGCTCCAAGGAGCCAGCCTGACCTTCTTTACTAATTCTCCTATCTTATATGAATATGTATGAAAACTATCCCTATATGGTACTAATAAATGTATTAATTTTGTTTACATTGAATATATTAACCATTTTTAGATTTCCTTGAATTAAGTTGTTGTACCTGGGTACAAAACTCTTTTAGCACCGGTCCTTTGGGGCCGGCCGCACTCAGTAGCTCTGAGTGTCAATAAACTGGTGATTCTTCCTCCTGTTGTCCAGCTCCATCATTGACCAGAGCAGAGAACGAGCTTTTCTTTTAACAATCCATGATGCGCAATCAATGCTGCTTGATTATGCAGTGTCTTTCTCTGGAAAAAGTATATTGTCTAAATTTGTTAGTCTTTAGAAGTATCACAGGACTCTTTTTTGTTTGTTTGTTTTGTTTTTCTGTCATAAGATTATTTAATTAAATTATTTTAAAAAATAGTATTTCTCTGCACTATTCTTGTTAATATTTATGTTCTTACTTTAGGAAAAATATGTCATTTAGGCATTTTGACTATATGGGGAAAAAAACAAGCAATTATTCTGTGGGTTTCTGAAGACTCTCAGAATAGAAAGTATCTAACATCATCAAAGTACTTTAGGTCATCTCTAATGATCATTGCTCATTCAGGGTATGTCTACACTTACAATTTGTTTGAATTAAGGAAGCTTAATTCGAACTAGATTAGTGCATATCCACACTAGTTTTCATTAGTTTGAACTAAGGAAAGCCTAGTTCAGACTTATAAAACCTCCCTTAAGTTTGAAGTAAGGGTTAGTTCGAACTCATTAGAGTGAACTAAACCAATGGAGTCATGTTAATTCGAACTAACCATTAGTTCAAATTCAGGTGCTTTGACCTTCCTTCCAGGGTACATGGCACGCTGCAGGGAAGCACCTGGGGCAAGCAGCCCCAAAAGTATCCTGCCCCCACCCCGCCAATCTGGCTGGGCAATGCGGCCCCAGTCTGCTGGCCAGACAGGGATGGGGACCCTGGTATCCAGCTCTGGAGAGCCAGCTGGGCACAGGGAGGGACCCCCACGCCTGGCTCTGCAGCACTGGCCCGATGGAGGGCAAGACCCCGCGTCCATCTCCAGCCATGCTGACACTGTATGGGGAAGGGACCAAAGATCCCACTAAGCTGCACAGCCGCATGGCCGCACCGCCCCAGGGGCTGCTTGGTGCAGGGAAAGCTGCCAGCTGTGCACAGCCAGCATCTGCAGTCCCTGCCCAGGCAGCGACTCTGAGCTGGGAGTTTTTGAAACTCCCGCTCAGAGTCAACATTCACTGAGCCTGCTCAGAATCTCTGTGCAGGCTCAGTGAGAATTCCCCCGGCTGGAGGAGCAGCCAGGGGCCTGGCCATGCCGTTCCAGCGGCCAGGGAAGGGGGCCCTAAGCCCCCCCTTCCAACTCCCAGGAAGGGGATGCAACGTGGGCTGGATGCTGCTCTGCCCACCCAGCCTTATCGCAGCGGGGGAGAGCAGCCAGCCCAGCTTACCCCCAACCAGCCGCACCTCCCCAGGGTGAGGGGGCCAGCACTGAGCTGCAGTGTGCGGGGTCAGGCCACTGAAGCGGCCCACCCAACTCCCAAAGAGTTTCATCTGCTTCACCCCCCCCCACTGGCCTGAAAGGGCCTGCTCCATGGCCTTGGGGGTGGGGCTGGTGGCGAAGCTGCTGAAACTCTTTGAGAATGGGGCAGGCTGCTCCAGCGCCCCAACCCTGCACGCTGCAGTTCAGTGCCAGCCCCCTCCACCCATGGGGAGGCACAGCTGGCTAGGGCTAGGCTGGGCTCTGCTCCTCTCCGTTGTGGTGAGGCAGGGCGGGGAACGGAGCTTGGGGGTGCAGTATCTGGCCCGCATGGAGGGGGCAGGATAAGTCCTGAGCAGGGGCGGGGCACATAGCAAGCAACACATGTTGCTCAGCTGCATCCGCTCCTTAAAGGGAACATTGGAAGGGACCCCCTGTGCCCTGCTCCAGTGACACTGCCTCCCCACACCCCAGCAGTGAAGCTGGAGTCAGTCACACGGCTGTGTTCTCTGCACCTGGCAAGTGAGCCGGCCATGGAGATCCTTCCTCCCGCCTCATCCTGTGTGGCTCAAGTGGTACCCACTGGTTCAGAATCTAAGAATTAAAAATAGAAACTTCACATAGTATTTCTGGGGTGTGTTTGAACTGCATTGTTGTGCACCCTTGCGTTTATGGCCTGGTTTTCAGAAGAAATGTGTGCACACAATTCACAATGGTGTTTAACAGAGCTGCAGTGCTTCTTACCTTAGCAAGTCAGGGCAGTTGCTTCTTTTGTTCCTCCATTTACCCATCTGTAAAAGAATAGAATGCAACCTGAATCATCCTTTAATCCTAAGAAACATTAAAAGACCTAGACTGGTAAGCTTGGAGTCTACATATCAGAGTTTGGGGATCACCTCTATTGATACTTTACCGAATATCTGAGTATTTGAAGAATTTCTTGGTTCTCCATAATCAGGTAAATTATGGAACAGAGATTAAAGGCCTAGTGAAATTAAGCATTTAAGTACCTGCTGAAGTGGAATATGTCACACCCCATATATTATTGTAATAGTCTTTGTACAAAGTAGGCCTTATAAGGAAACATTTGAAAACTCAGCACTTACCGGTAAAATGTGTGGGAATACTGTATGTTAAGTTGCAAGAGTCCCCTTCACGATATTATTAATGCATATTCCAAACCCCATAGTCCTACCCAGACAGAAGTCAGATTTTTCCTTAATTTGCATTTAAGCAGTAAATAGATTCATCAAGCAGGGAGAGACAACAAAAGAAGTTCAAATAGACAGGAAAAAAAAAAGCATGGACTATCGTTCCACATAGACTCTGACTGCCGGCTCTCAGCTGTTAATGTTCTTCAAGCGGGGACTTAAAACTATAAAAAGGAGGGACAAACACTCCAAGGTACTCCTTTCTCTGTCCCTACCCAATTGATTTTCTGTACTTAGGAAGACAAAAGGCAATAGCTGTTGGATTCTGGGGGTGACAAAAGAGTTCATACAGGAACCTAGGTGATGAGAAAGTTTCCTTCGCAACTAAGATAGTAGTTTATTAGTAAATGCTAGTAAGCATTTTTTCTTTAGTTTTTTTTGTAATCACTTCTGACTTTCATGACATATTATTATACTCACTTAAAAGTTCTCTTTCTGTAGTTAAAAAACTTGTTTTAGTGTTTTATTTAATCCAGTACACTTACCTTAGATAATTACACTGAAACGTCAAGTTAATAAACTGGCATATTGTTCTCTTAAAGGAATACTTGACTTAATATCTTTGTATTGACCAGGGGAGGGCTAAGCAATACATGGCATACATTTCTTGGGGGACATCCAGGTCTGGAGTGTGTTTCAGGGTGATCCTGCTGTATAATCGAGACTGATGAGAGCCCGTGTATAGCTAGCTGGGTCTAGTTAAACAGAGACACTCACACAGAGATACAGACAAGGGTACAGCTTGCATGCTGGATAGCTGTTGTGAACAGCACATGTGGGAGCTACTACAATAAAGCACCAGGGCAGGAGAGACACAGACACTTCCCTTATCCTCCCAACATGCAGTCTGCATTATGACCTGGTACATCACACATGCTTAAGTGAGTTGCCAGCAGTTTCACAGAGACAGAATTGGGGAATGGAACCCAGAGTTACTGGCACCTAGCCCTGCACTGTAATCACTAGACCACACAGATAGCGTTTTATCATTTAAATCCATGGTAGCCATTAGTTATTGCCTGTAATGGGTTCAAAATGCTTTTTTAATAATGGATAATAAGGTGGAAGGTAATAGCTTACAAATCATATTAGACAGATGTGCCTTCTGTTTTAATTACTAACATCATATTCTCCAGTTATTAGCATAGGAGTATTCTATTTTGCAATATATTAGAGACAATTTTGAATTTAATTTCGCAATGTATTGGACACATTTTTTTTATTTCAAAAGGTGAAGAAAGCTACTAGGGGAAAGGCCATTATCAATTTTTTGATTTTTACAGAAAAAGAGGAACTGGTTGAGAATCTGAAAGTGGAAGATAACTTAGGGGAAAATGATCATGAAGTGGTAGAGTTTATGATTCTAAGTAATGGTAGGAGAGAGAACACTAAACTAAAGACAATGGATTTCAAGAAGGCAGACTTTAGCACATGCAAAGAATTAGTAGGTAGGATCCCATAGAAAGCATGTGTAAGAAGAATAACAACTGAAAAGAGTGGGCAGTTTTTCAGAGACATGTTTAAAAGCACAAGAGCAAACTATTCCACTGCATAGAAGGGACCGCTCTGACTTAACCAGATTTTCAATAATCTAAAAATAAAGAAAGAGTCCTACCAAAAGTGGAAACTAGGTCAAATCACAAAGGATAACTATAAACAAAAAAACACAAGTAGGTAGGGGCAAAATCAGAAAGACAAAGGCACACACCAAGATCAAACTAGCTGAAGGTATAAAAGGTAACAAAAATATTCTTCACATACGTTAGAAACAAGAGGAAGACTGAGGAGAGTGTAGAACCATTACTCAACAAAGAAGGAAAAGCAATAACAGAAAATGTTGAAATGGCAGAGGAACTAAATGATTTTTTTCTTTTGGTCTTCACTGAGAAGGTTATAATGTCAAGTGGATGCCTGACATGAGGAAAGCAGTAAAAATGGGATAGGAGCAGAAGCTAAAATAGGGAAGGAACAAGTTGAAATTACTGAGACAAGTTAGATGTCTTCAAGTCACCAGGGCCTGATGACATGCACCCTAGAATACTCAAGGCATTGACTCAGGAGATACCTGAGCCATTTGTTATTATCCTTGAAAAGTCATGGAAGACTGGAGAGATTCCAGAGGATTGGAAGGCTATGTCTACACTACCAAATTAATCTAGACTAAGGAAGCTTAGTCCATACTAATTTGACCCATGGCCACACTAGGCTTTCCCTAGTCCAAACTAAGACATTTCTTAGTTCGGACTAGGCAAAGCTTAGTCTGAACTAGGAAGACCCCATGGTTAGTTCAGACGAGTCAGCTTAGTTCGAACTAAACCCGGGCAATATGCAAAATAACAGCTGGTTCAAACTTAAAAAGTTCGAACCAAGCCATGAGTTCGAAGTAGACGTGTTCTAGTTCCAACAAAAAAGTTAGTTTGAACTAGGATGTACAGCTAGTTTGAACCAAAAAGCCACGGTTAGTTTGACCTAGCCTGAGGCTAGTCCAGACTAACAAGTCTGAACTAAATTTTTAGATGTAGGCATAGTCGAAAAGAGAAAATATAGTGCCTATGTATAAAAAAGGAAATAAGGACAACTGTAACAGACTGCTCCCGAGATCCAGTCTGGTGTGCCACTGTGACCACCCAATTCCCTCTCCTGAACCCCAATTCACCTCACTTTCCCAAGTGATCACTCATTCTTGAGTCAGTCCACTTTAGACTCTTGCATGTAATCAGTCCCAGGCAGTGGGTGTATGGCCCCCCTGGGTACTCGAGGGACAGTCCTCCAGCAAGCACCTCTGGCCCAAGTTACTACACCAGGAGACAATGTGTACAGAGGTTGAGAACCACTCCCAACCACCGTATACTCAAGTCTGTCCATGTAACAAAGAAATGGATTGTGCCCAGCCCCGTTCACTCACACCCTCTAAACATCACATGGCTTTAGATAAAACAACTACAAATTTGTTGATCAAATTATAATTCTAAGTGAGAATATTGCCTATCTTGGCTGAATCACAATATAAATGAGTCAGGAGAGACCACAAGGAAATAAAAGCTAAAATATGCCTTCTACCCTAATATTTCTATTTAAACTAACCTCATAGTCCAAAAGAGTTTGTGCTCAAGGTGTTTGACTGTTAGCTGTTTGCACAGCCAGTTTGTGCCTGAGGCCATGCAGGGCCCAGATCTTGCTTGAAGTTCTTTCCAGGTGAAGAGTCCCACGCTAAAAGCCTCTCAAACCTTAGGTCTCCCAAACCAACTTCTAGCTAACCACGGCGTTAGCTCATTGACAAGCTTTATGCTCAACACTGATCCCTTTTATGGCTGTCACCCTACCGGGGTGTACATATATGACTTACCCTGGGTCACCTTGCTAGCATAATCATTCATATCTGGGCCTGGGACACTGTTACATGGGCGTCCGGTGAACTTATTACCTGTTTGGAGAAGAGGCATTGTCTCCTCTCCCATAGGCCCTGTGATCTGGTAGATTCCAGGTCGGGCATAAAGGCTGTTACATCATGGGTAGAGAGAGAGAGAAAGGTAGGGAGGGTTTCACCACCACTTCCTTCCTTGGTGAGGTGGGCCCTAGATAAGGACTCCCAACCGGGGATGTCCTGGTAGAAACGGGAGCATCCCGAAGAAAGGGAAGAAGCTGTTGTTTACCATCAGGGTTTTTTGTGGGGGGGGGGTGAGGGGCAAGGCAGGGATTGAACACCTCTGCCTTAGCCTTCCCTCAGGCATAGAACCCCATGTGGTAAGAATACCAAGTATCGTATTCCCAGCTAGCGGGTGGGGGGGGGGGGCTTCCATATCATGGAGATGGCTGAGGACCAACCAGGACTGACTTTACCACAGGTACTGACTGGTTTGTTAGGGTGGGGAGGTATCCAAGGGGTCCCTCCCCATTTCGGGTATGAAAGTAGATCCTACCTGGTGTAGGAGAGGCAATGGATAGGTGGGGGGGGGTCCACGCATCCGGATGGGCACGTGTGTCTGCGCATACTGGGAGTATATGTAGTCATAGCTAGAGCTACTATGTGATGCGTCCCTTGGTTTTAGCAAAGGCCGCCCTTAACGCTTGTGAGAACAGAAGGAATCGTCGGTCAAGGAGTACCTGAAGGATTGGGAGGGGGGCTTTCTTGTTCCCTTTCGCTGCTAAGAGCCCAAGGAGTAGCAGTCTGTGTACTGGGCTGCAGTTTGGATGTCCTGATAACTGAGAGGGGCTTTGGTTACATGGGCTGTGCCTCTCCGAGACCAGAAGGCAAGGCCAAAGGCTGACTCACCCCTGATAGTGATATCAACACAGGGTTGGCCCCTGTGAGCTCCCCATTCACTCACTAAAGGATGGGAAGGAAGGGGCATCAGCCATCCTCGCTGATGGTGGACTGAAGCCATGGTCATGACCTAGATGTTATGGGAATTACGGGCAGTCAGTTGGGATAGGATCCCTTCCTTGCAGGAGAGGAAAGGGAGAAGAAGGCTCTGAAATACCCCAGAATTTAACTGAGGGGCAGTGGGGAGGGGTTGGGTCCCTGCCCCAGGCTCCTCTGGGAGATGCGTGGGAGGAAGATTTGTCGCCCCATATAGTTTATATTGGGGGAGGAAAGGGCCCCAATGGAAGGAGACTGAGGTATTTGACCTCTCCTCTAGGGTCCTGTGTGGTACCCACCATGGCTTGAGTCTCAGGGGGCAACAAAGCATCACCCCCGAAGGGCAGGTCAAGCACTACCTGCAGTGCAGCAGGGGGGCGGGGGGGGGGACCCCGGCTTCCCTAAGCCAGGCTGCTCAGTGGATGGTCACCACCGAGGCCATGGTGTGGGCTGCTGTACCTACCACGTCTCAGGCTGAGAGGAGGAGATCCTCAGAAATTATTCTTCCCTCCTCCAGGAATGCGTCATACTCCTCTTTGGCTTCTGGTGGGAGCAAATGTCTAAATTTTGCAACCGATTCCCACACGTCCAGCATGTGTCTGCTGGTTAGGGGCTGGTTATTTGCAACCCAAAGTTGGAAGGCTGAGGAGGAGTAGACCTTGCATCCCATGGGATCCAGTTCCCTGGCTTCCCATGAAACACGGCGGGGGTCACTAGAAGGTTCACCCGGGCCTAGCGCCATTTGTACCACGTCCCTCGGAGGGATTGGGTGGTTGGCAAGAGAGGGGAAGTTCGACTCGGGGACCCTATACTTGAGGCTCACCATGTCTGTCATCAGGGCAATAGAGCTTGGGTTCTGCCATTGGGAGGATGTCAGGTCCCATACACTTGAGTGGAGGGGGACCATAAGCGGCTCTGCCAAGAAGAGGACCAGCCTGAACAGGGTGTCCGAGGGGGTTCAGAGGGCTGGACTGCCATCCCTAGGTGGGCTGTGGTGCTGTGCAACAGATTGAAGTGTGCTGACAGGTTGCCCATGTATGAGCCCAATGCCGGGGACAGAGTAGTACTGGGTGGCCGCCACAGAGGATAAGGAGTTCCATGGGGGGGGCCATTGTTGAGGGTGGAAGTGGAAGCGTGATGGTGCTGAGGTGTGGCACCGGGGCTGCTTAGAGACCTTCGATGGGCCTTTCTCTGGGCTTGAGGCGCGGGAAGTACCTCTCGATTCTAAGGGCGGTACTGGTGACAGCAAAGTGATATGTTGCTGTGGGGATGGTCCTATGGTACCGGGGCCTAATGGAGTGGAAGATGGAGGGCTTGGAGGTGATGGAAAGCGGCGACGTCCACAATGGATACAGGCCTTGGATGTAAAGGCCGGCTTGCCCCTTCTAACGGGTGTTGGGGAAGGTGGTGTGGGCAGCAGGAGGAGTGCCCTCCAGTGCCTCTGGGGTCATCAGTATCGGGAGCGACCCCGAATGAGACCAAGGTAAATCCTTAACAGGGGAGAGAGGGCTGCCTCGTTGAGACAGGCCCTGCACCATCTGTACTGGGCTATGACAAGCCTGCAGTACCAGAGGTGACTGCGATCAGTGCCAGGAAGAGCCTTTCACTGATGGTACCAGGCTATGATGAGCCTGCCGTGCTGGAGGTGACTGTGGTTGGTGCTGGGGTGAGCCTGGCACCGACAGACCGTGCTATGATGAGTCTGTGGTGCCGGAGGAGACTGTGACCGGTGCTGGGGCAAGACCTGCACCAGCGGTACCAGGCTGTGCCGGGACTGCAGCACTGGGGGTGTGACCTTGAGCGGTGCCGCGGTACCGGGGTCAGTACCGAGGTCATTCTTAGACGACCACCAACAGCATGGTGCCGTGACAGCTCCGGTGCCAAGCCAAATCTCGGCACTGGGCAGGAACCTGAAGCCTCGGGTGGAGAGTGACAAGCCTGTTCAGAGGCTAGGGCATGGCGCCTTTGTTCCCTCTCCTTGATTGTCCAAGGTTTAAAGGACATGCATAGGGCACAGGCTGAGATGAGGTGGTCTTCACTTAGGCACTGGAGGCACTTCCCGTGGGGATCATCCCAGGGGAAGACCTTGCCACACTCGGAGCAGGGTCTAAACCCTGGCATGGTGGATGATCTATGATGTTCCAGCCCAAAAGGGGAGGATTTCTGTGGTGGAGCTATGTCCATGAAAAGGTGCTCCCAGTCAGGTGAAAAGCTCATAGAAGACAGACGGGCTGCTTGCGTTCGCAAGGAGGGGACGTTCCGGATCCAACGCACAAAGCAGAAGAAATGAAACTGGGGAGGTGTTGGGAGGCGGCCATATATATAGCCACTGGGTGGTGTGAGGGGCAGTGGCCGCCTACCCTCTCCTGACAGGCTAGGACAAAAATTTTCTGACCAATCCAGCGCTCTGGCACGGAGACACCCAATTACTGAATGCATCCGAGCAGCACTTGAAGAAGAAGGTTAAGGTCATAATTCAAAATGATTTGGACGAACTGGTGAAATGGTCTGTGATTAATAAGATGAAATTCAATAAAGACAAAATGCAAAGTAGGAAATAACAATCCATTGCACACACAAAAAAAAAATGGGCAGTGAAGAAATACTGCAGAAAGGGATCTGGGTCATAGTGAACCAAAAGCTAAACGTGAGTCAATAGTATAACTGTTGCAAAAAAAAAAAAAAAAAAAACACAAACACCATTCTGTGTGCATTAACAGGAGTATTGTAAGCAGGGCACAAGACATAATTCTTCTGATTTACTCTGTGCTGATTAGGCCTCTGGAGAATTGTGTCCAGTTCTGGGTGTCACATTTCAGGAAAGAACACTTGATTCATGAGGGAAGACTGAAAGGCTATGTCTACACTAGCAAATTAGTCCAGATTAAGGAGGTTTAATCTGAACTAATTTGGTCCTTGTCTACACTAGGTTTTGCCTAGTTGGAACTAAAACATTTTTTGTTCCAACTAAGCAAAACTTAGTTTGAACTAGTTAGTTCAAACAGTTAATTCTAACTACTTATGTTTTTTTAGTTCAAACCAACTTTTAGTTTGAACTAGCCATACTTTTTTAGTTTGAACTAAAAAGTTAGTTCATGGCTAGTTCAAACAAAAAGTTTGTTTGAAGTGAAAAACCACAGTTAGTTTGAACAACTGGGCACTGCTTTTTTCAGACTAAGCAAATCCAAATTAAGCTTGCTAATGTAGACATAGCCAAAGAGCTGGGTTTCTTTAGTCTGGAAAAGAGGAGGCTGAGAGGGGTATGATAACAGTTTTCAAGGATGTAAAATGTTGTTACTAAGAGGAAGGCAAAAAACTGTTCTCTTTAACTGCCGATGATAGGACAAAAGCAAGGGACTTAAATTATGGCAAGAAACATTTAGGCTGAACCTTAGGAAAAAATTCCTAACTTCCAGCATGGTTAACCACCGGAATAAGTAGACTAGACAGGTTGTGGAATCCCCATTATGAAGTATTCTAAGCAGGTTAGACAAACACCTGTCAGATGGTTTAAGAGGGAACTTGGTCCTGCCATGAATGCAGGGGACTGAACTTGATGACCTCTCATGGTTGCTTCCAGTTTCTATAAAACAGAGCTTATATTTTTAAAATAAGCAAGGAGTGAAAAGGTCCTTTAAGAGCTAAACGCTCAACTGGGCAACAACTAAATTTGTTTTTTCTGACATAAAAAATTCTAACAATAACACGTTTATTTTTTGGAAATCTAAGTTACAAGGATGAAAACCATCCATAGGCAGTGGTGTGCATTGTAAAGATCTATGCACAAAGGACCTGCTCTCATTTCATTGTTATCCTGCCAGACAGTAAATTACTGCAAATGTGAAACAGACTCCCCTGAAGACTATCACATGAAGGCCTCAATGTGCGAGCAAATGTAACAGACCCTGTCTTGTGTACCATCTGTTACCAAGATATCCTGTCAGTGGCGAATCATTTTCTTCTCTCGGATCATTTGGGGTTCTTAGACCTAGCCCTGGGAAACGTCTGTTTGTCTTTCCATCTTTACCAAAGGTGTGTGCGCACATCACAAACTGGCAATTTCTATCACAATGAGTTTGTAAGTGATAGCACAGCCTGTTCTCTCTGACTCATTTCATAGGATGGGATGGGTTGGAATGCTGCAGGGGACGGGTGTAGAGAAAAGCACAGAAAAACAACTGGCGCTATGAAAATCTAGCCTAAGATCAGTTAGAAAAAGCAGCCACAGAAACAAGCGCAAAATGTAAGCAAGTTCTTGGGCTTCTCTGGTGCTGGGTGGGGGAAGGGGAAGCAAAACAGCAGCTGAGGCAATGTGACTAAAGAAGCTGCAGAGAGAAAGCAATAGCAGGATGTCAAATAATCTGCCTTGTGTAGGACACTAGTGAGAAAACAGCATTAGGTTTTGAGGGATCTCTACCCAGGGATGCTGCTGGAGGAAATGAAGCCAGCTGCTAAAGAGCAAAATTGCTGGAAACCATGTGAATTTCAAAGGCTGTGTTCACACAGCATTTTTGTTTCGAAACAACAAGGTTGTTTCGAACCAAAAAAAACCCATGTTCACACGACACACAGTAGTTCTGAAACAATGGGAACCCGTTGTTTTGAAACAACTGTGTTGTTTTGAAACAAGTTAAACCCCATTTGGGGACAAAACGACCTTGTTTTGAAACCGTTGTTTCAAAACAATGCGTGTGAACACCTTGTTCAGAAACAACATTTGAAGGGCTGCCCCCTCAGCACCCTGGCCAGGGTGCTGAGGGGTGTCCCCTGGCTGGCAGAGCGAGACTGCAGCTCAGTGCTGAACCCCACCGGTGCCTGCAGAGGGAGGCTGCAGGCACCCTCTGCAGGCACCGACAGGGTTCAGTGCTGGGCTGCGCTGAATCCCACCGGTGCCTGCAGCCCCCTCCCCAAACGAGATAGCATGTTCACACTGTGAACTTGCTATTTTGTTTCCCACCTTTTTTCCTTATTTCGAAGTAACTTTTTGTTAATGCAGCATAAGTTATTTCGAAATAAGGTGTTATTTCGATATAAGTTGTTTCAAAACAACTTATATCGAAATAACCCCGTGTGTGAACACAGCCTAAGAGTTGAGGGTTTTTACACCCATATTCCAGTCTTTGGAGATGGCTTAGACTAATAAGATAGGAAAAGGCATAACATTTCTTTGGTGACAGGAACTTTATCCTGTATGTTTCTGTGAACAAAAGTCCTTTTAATCACAATGGTGCATACTAGTCTACCGTGTGCCTTCAGAAAAGGGATCTCACACAAAGGTCCTCTGAAGTGCTCACTGTGGTACAGTATAGCTAACAGAAGGAGTGGATCATAACCCTGTGTTGTTTAAAATGTACCTCCTGACACTTTCTGGGTAGTGTTTAGAACAGTCCTAATTTTAGAAGAGTGTGGTGTGCAAGATCTTAAACAGGAAAAGGCGCCTCATTATTGTTTGTGGAATGAGGCTGGGTACCATTGATTTTTCTGTAAACGTCTCTACTCGTTCAATAATGATTGAGGTGTGAGGACTAGTCTGATTAATGACCTGCTGGAAGGGTTGATGGCCTGGGACTGAGGTCATTATTCCCTTTTTTTAAAACAAGTGAACGTAAGTGCCACTGAAGGATGCCAGATTGTCTGCTGTGGAGACCAAAGTCCTCTGTTTAGCTTCAGAAAGGGAATAATATGGGTATTGGCAATATAACTAAAGCAAGCTTTATGAGGGATGATATTCAGAAAAAACTATGTAACTATCCAGAATGGTCCCAGTTTTGACTGACTCCGGTGGTGTCTTCTGTGAAAAGGTGTGTGTGTGTGTGTGTGTGTGTGTTTTGAAATAGAAAGCTGGATTTAGCTTCCTGTTTCAATGAAAAGAGTTGTTAAAATGAGAAGATTATTTACTTTATATTTTAAATGACTTTGTGTGGTAACTTTCAGTTTGCTTTAATTTTTTCCTGTAACTTTCCTCGTGGAAGGGACAATATACTGTCTGTTGCAGTTGAACCACTTGTTGTGAGAACAGAGATATGAAGCTTAAGCTGGCAGGTTGTCACCTGAGACTGCAGCCAGGGTGGAATGAAAAATGGATGACCTAAAAAAATTGGATTTTTAGAATTTAAATACAGGTTTATTCTTTTAAAAAAATGAAGCCATTTACATTTGTGGGTAAGGCCAATCTTACTGTACTTTAAAAAAAAACACTGAATTTAAATAACAAAAAACAGTTAAGCAGCATATGTTAGTTGACAAGTTTCAAAGAAAGTCAAATCACTGAATTTGTGAAAATCATAAACGAAGCATTTGGGAACAGTGTTTGGTGACATGCTAAAGCAGCTTTTGCCAGTAGAAGGCCCTTCTGCAAATGTAGAGCATATTTTTTTCTTTATTGTTTTTTTTTTCCCCAGTTTTCAATACTTCTGTTCAATGACTAGTTAATTCAAAGTTGAGACACAGATTGTGAATTGCAAAAGCAGGAATACTTGTTCTCCTCTACCCATCTATGAATAAAAATGAGGTGTGAGAAAATGAGATTTACTTATCCCAAATCTTGAATATGATGACCGGAAACAACTAGCTTAGTAACTTACAGATAATTTTTCCTGTGTTTAACAAATCATTTCATTTTAACTGAAGAAAATGTTTTAATAAAACTTTTTTTCTTAGGTATCCAGCACATTTAAGGTAATTTCATTTAACTAATTGAAAGCAATTTAATATGCGGTTTTGTACACTTTTCATTGCATTTGAATTTCCATCTGAATGGAGTTTGACAAAAATAATAAGTAAAAATTAATCTAGTAAATGTGCATCATTCACCATTTTCTAGAGTAATAAACAGATTTAAATTAAGAATCAGAATAAATGCAGATTAAGCTATTGGAATGGTTTCAATAAATGTATATAAATAAAGCATATTCCCCTGGTTTGAAAAAAGAAGCACCAAATTTAGTGTTAAAGCTATATTTAGTTGGAAATCAACATGTTTTGATAGTTGCCAACCTCTGAGAATCAACCTTTCTTTAGGAAAATAACTAAAAAGTACCAGTGCAAAAGAAGATTAAAACTGATTATTTAAATCGTTTCCTGCCTGCTAATTTCAAACATGATTACAATCAGTGATTTAAATCTCTTTGATTTAAATATAGCTACCTGCCTGTAGCCCTGTACATGAGTTGTTTCTGTGGCCAAGAGAGAAGAAACAGCTCTTTGATCACCCACGCTAAAATTCAACTCACTCTGGGTACATCTACGCTGGAGCCTTAGATTGACTTAAGGATAGTTAAGTTGACCTATGGACACACTGGACATTTATTAAATCGACTTAAGTGCTTCCTTAAGTCGACTTAATAACACCACCTCTTAAGGTTGACTTAACGCTTAAGTTGACCTTATTAAGGCGACTTAAGGCAATATAGATGGGGAAAGTCCTTAAATTGACCTAACCGGCATCCAGGGGTCACTTCTTTGGTGCAATGCAGGACAGCTTCCCACAGCGCACCACTTCTCCATCAACCTCATATCTGCCAATGTGGACACAGGCAGTTGACGGGAGTTTTCAGTGTGGACTCTCTAAGCTGATATAACAGAGCCTCCAGTTTAGGCATACCCTCCCTGACTCTACTTAGGCTACTGGCAGCGGCTAGTTAGGCATGCTCAGAAACTTTAGCAGGATCACTGTGGTGCAAATGATCACATCTCATTTGCTTTGCCACACCCAGTTATCTGTCATTCTACTTCCTTCTTCAGCTTTCATTTAACAAGTTGCCTGAGTCATGTGCTTTCATCCACAGGTATTCAGTGCGCATAGCCCAGCAGAAGAGACCTTAGACTTTAGTTGAGTTATGTAGCTGTGGAACTTTACAGAACAAATTGGCCAACTTATCACATGTATCACTAATGATGTTGCTGAAGTAAATGAAATAAAAAGGACTTAAACATTATTGAGGAAAGACTAAATGGTTAATAAAAAGAATAAATATAGTTTTCATTTGATGAGCACACTTTTAAAGATGGACATTTGCACTAGAAATAATTTCACATAACATCCTTAAAAATATCTTCCCAACATGTTTTATCATTATTTTTCTGCTGTAAAATACTGTATTCCCCCTAAATAATTCTTTGTCTTTTCTGGCTTTATGGAGAAATCATAGAGCTGAATTTGAGGCATATTGTGTTTAGGGCAACACTGAGGCCACAGCTGCACTGCAAATTAGCTTGACCTGAATTCCTTCGACATAACTTCTGCTGCAGTTATTACATTGCCTGTACCTGTGCACACTTTGATCTTTGTGTCAACACTTCTTACCCTTACCACGAGCACACACATTGCTGCTAAGTGCACTTCGCCATGGCTAGGGATCTCACTGTGCAATCCGACAGCAGGTATTTTTGAAAAGTTTTGCCGTGTTTGATGGGGCCAAAATGAGGGAATCAGGGGTAAATGGGAGCATGAGTCAATTTCCCATAATGCGGTGTGCTCCATCCCATAACATTACTGGTATTCTATAATACTTCGGGTATCCCGCCTCACTACGCCATCTCTTATAGAAGCACAGAGTTTCTACAGCTCTGTACTATTGTCATGAACATTGCAAGCACAGAACACCTGACCCCTCAGCACTTGCAGAACGCAGAGGAGCATGATGAGTTCTTGGAGACTATGCTGTCAATAGCTACAGCACAAAAGTGGTGATCTCACGCCAGTTACTTACTTGTGGCTTTACTGCTTCACCACTTATGAGGTATAAATTGGTCTTCTTTTCAGAGGTTTGTCGTGTACACTTAAGCACAATACTGTTTAGAAAGTCTGACTTGCATTAGTTTAGTTATATCCACAACATTTTTAGACCGAAGACATTCCATGAGTACAACTTTGCAGTTGGCAAGGTGTGGGTGGGTGTCTTGCTAGCCACTTCCAGTCAGGGTTATTGTTGTTGGCTGTAGTTCTCCTTTTACTCTTCAGCAAGCTGCTTTACTGGGGCAGCTCCTACAGTGACTTATTTTGAAATTGAGAGAAACAGCAGATGGAAGTTGCAAACATCCTTTGGTGGTTGAGAGCAAGACCAATGGTTACAGTGTTTGCTATTATAATCTCAGCATTCACCAACAATCCGTGTGGTATCTGAGACAGTGCCGTTAGTTCCTATTCTAAATATAGGGTGATCATCTACCTGGATATTTGTATGTCACCCAGTTGCCATGGAATGTAGGTGTCTCAGATATTGTGGTGAGATAACTGTTAACAAATACTGATTTTTTTTTTCTATTAGAGAGTAGCCATTGTGCATAATCAAACTCACATTGAAGTCATTGGGCCATGTCTAAAGGCAGGTTGACTCCTCTTATATCCATAGTGGATGTTTCTATTTCCTAAGCACTTTCATTTGTTGTTAGTTTATTACTGGGAAGCAGCATGTAATCCATGACAGCTATCTTGGGGCTGGTTTTCCAGCTATACATGTTCTTGTATTGTCAAAATTCCCACCCTTTATTACTTTGTCCTGTTGACTCCAGACTCTTTCCTCATTCTTCCATTAACTCACGTGTTCTTTCACTCCCAGATCATGCCTAGAGGGATGAAACATACACTCTATCATCTGTGATTGATTATCTGATAGCCTAGGGGCTAAGCAGAAACTTGTAAGGATTATTCTTTTTTACTCATTGACATACATTTTTCAAAAAACATAGCTTTGTGGAAAGAGAAAATTGATGTAGATGATATATTGACAACCAAAGTACTACTATATTGTACATATAGTGACAACCAAAATATTTAGTTATATCTAACACTTCAGTTAACATTTTTTGATTCATTGGGAGGGAGATAGTTTTGCCTAGTGAATAGAACACTGGAGTGGGACTCACAATACTAGAGTTCTAGATCTAACACTGCCACTAGCCTGCAGAATGGATATGAATAAGTCATGTTTCCTTGTGCCCATCTGTAAATGGGGATAATGAACCTGACCATGGCAAAGCGTGTTGAGATTGACTGATGAAAAGTGCTACACTAAAAGCCAGGTATTACTGAGAGATGATTAGCATGCTTTAGTGTCATTTTATATGGGTAGCCTTTACAAATGGATCTAGGTGGCCCTGCTGCTTCTCCTAACCTGCTTCAAAGCTTTTATTTGTAGTGTAAGAATGTACACTTAAGACATCATGGCTTAATTTATCTTGTGGTCATTATTTATTAGTAGTTCAAGTAGATTTACTTCTGCATGTTACCTAAGACTAATTTGTGATAGCCTCCCCTTTTTCTCTGCTCTTGATCTACTTTTCCTAGAATTTGTTATTTAGGATATCAAGAAATTGCATCTTGTCCAGATGTGACTTGACTTGGATTACACTCTCCTCAGTTTATAAAACGAAAAAGGAGTCCTGTGGCCCTTAAAAACTAACAAATCTTTTTAATACGGGGGTCAACAGAGCCTGGACACCAGGTTGCCATGGTGCTGAAAGTTGGAAGCTGGTGTCTAGAAGCCAGCTGTGCTCCTATTTATAAATGCCTGGGTTAAAAAGACAACCTTTGAAAAGTGCTCTGAAGGCCATCAGATTCAAGCTATTTTGGACCCAGAAAGATCAAATGTGAACGCCAAAGAGCCCTATTGAAAAAGGTCTTGCCAGCAGGCTTCATCACCACAAAAGGGTGTGACAGCCCACTCCCCGAGATCCAGTCCAGTGTCCCACATTACCCCCCCTCGATTCCCACTCCTGAGCCCTGATTTGCCCTGCTTTGCCAAGTGACCACTCACTTCTGAGTCAGTCCACTGCAGCCTCTGGTCCCAAGCAGTAGCTGTAAGCTTTCTGGATACTCAAGGGACAGTCCCCAAGCAAGCACCTCCCCAACCCCAGGTACCACACAAGGAGTCACTGTCTATAGAGATTGGGACCCACTCCCAATCACCATACACTCAAGTCCATCTGTTTAACAAAGAAATAGATTGTGCCCAGCCTTCTTTCCTCATACCCCCTAAAGATCACACAGCTTTAGACAAAACAACTACAAGTTTATTGATCTGATTATAATTCTAAGTAAGAAAATGGCCATTCAAGTCAGAATCATAATATGCATGAATCAGGAGAGACCAGAGGGAAATAAAAGGTGAGACATGCATACTAACCTAATATTGCTACTCAAACTGACCTCAAAGTCCAAGTTTATGCTCAAGGTGTTTGGCTGTCAGATGTTGTGCAGCCAGTCTTTGCTTGGCACCAGGTGGGGCCTACATTGTGCTTGAAGTTGTTTCAAGATGGAGAGTCCCAGGCAAAAAGCTCCAAAAACTCTTCTACGTGTCTCCCTTTGTCCCCCCCCCCAACATACACACCTCCCCTTCTAGGCAGAGGTGATCCCTTTGTCCGAGTCTGAGCCATCTCAGTTCCATATCTTTTCTGCATCCTCCGGGTGCTTGCTCACTTGCTGAGAGTAAGCTCTGTCTGTATCCTTCCCCCCACCCCCAGCCACGTTACAGACCTGTGCACATGCAGAGGCTGTGGAAACATAGCATCAGAGTAGTCATGTCAACTAGGTTATAAGCATCCATAACGCAACCTTGAATTGCATAATTAGCATAAAAACATACAATCCCAGTGTATAAATGAACAGAAAAAATCATATAGATTATAGATGTGTACCCTGTGACACAGGGCCACAGCTTGACTGCCCCCTCTAATCTCACCTGTGGAAATGTGGCACAGGGAGAAACTAAAACTGAAACTAAATTTAGTTTCCAGGACTCTCATACCTATGTTATCGGTACCAATATGTACTTCACCCACCAGTGGCTCCTCTGTGACATTTACTGTGTTTGTCTTGTGAGTTCTGCCACCTTCCTACCCATTAGGCAACTCATCAAACAACTCTGAGTCACAACAACCCCCAATTACTAATATTTTAAATGATTTAATGCCCAGTTGCCATAACGTAAATATGTGTCTCTGGTAAGCCCCTAGCTTGGAGTCGCTTCCTCAGTGTAAAAGGAATGATTTTTTCTTCTATTGGAATAGGATTTTTTCTCAGGGTTATTTGCCCTTCCATTTCAATATTCCCATCATAAGACCAGCTTCCTCACTCAGATGATCAGGATTTCCAGTTCTGAAGTTGTAGTGTGGTCTAAAAGTCTGTCTTGATACATTTTGTCCATCAGGGGTCCACCAGCACCACTGGCTTCAAGATACTGGGTAATCAAGTAGTTGAGCATTAGAAGGGAATCAGTTGCATTTATTTTTTTTTTAAAACACGAACAGAATTTTAGCATTAAACAAGAAAATAATGCAGACTATAGACTGAAGCTACCTGCACCTGTCAAACTGTCATCTAGCTCAGTGATTCAGAGAATCATCACACTATTAGATGTTTGTTTTTTGGTCATAACTGATGGACTATGCCATGAACAGTGTTAAAATGCTGAGTCAGTGCTATCCCTGTATGAGATACAAAATGCACACACTAATAATTAATACATTGATACAGTCTTCTTGCTACCCACACATTCACTTTGAATTTCCAAGCACAGATCTACCCACCCACACATTCATCTTGAATTTCCAAATGCATTGCTCAGCAACTATGTATTTATTTTACGTTTCAAGGTACATAGATCAGCAATTCCCATAGTTTTGCTTGAGGCATATGCATGTCAACCCCAGTTACTTGTGCATGGTACAGGCAAATGTTATACTTAGTATGGCCATAATTTTCAAAAGTAGATATTAATTTTGGATGGTCAGTAAGTACACCCAATGGTCTTATTTATTTTCCATAGGTGCTATGCAGCCAGAACTCCTTTGGCCCCAGTCTTCCGAAGTTTATGTTGTCAAACAACTAAGGCCCCCCTAAAATGAACTGACACTTGAAAAAACACATCTGTCTACATATGCACATCATATCACTGGTATCTTACATGTATTCCTTTAAAGTCTATGTACTGATACACTGAAAGGATTTTTTTCTACAAATAGAACATTCTCAAGAAGTAAAAAGCCCAGGTGAGATGCACAGCCCACAGGTACCTCTCAGGAGGTTCCTGTTTCTTCTTGGTCAAGTGCAGTGGTCAGTCTTCTGTTTTAGTGCCACTCTATACCTGGAAAGTGCTAAGACCACACCTAAAGTTGCTAAAGGTGGCATATTTATTTTGATTTTGATTTGAAATGGTTCTGGTTATTATTGCAGTATGTATCTACTGTGTAATGAAGTTTGTAAACTACATAGGAACAGCTCAGAGCATTGTCATTCCCCAAAACAGAATCACATTTAACTGAAATACCCTTTTGACATTTCTGCTCACCCAATGCAGCTGGCAACATTGAAGTTAATTTGAAGAACAGCAGAATTTGACATCTGTGGTGCTTGATTGCCCTCTTATATATTGCTCCTGTGTAGTCAAACTTGTGCCATCCTGATTTGGTAGCATTTTAGCACTCATGGTGCACTGATGTAAATGAGTACCAATGAGTAAGGAAGAACTAGGCTCTATGGGCTTGTAAGGGCATGGAATCCATTGCTTGTGAGCACCCTTTTTGATTGGGTGTGCCTTCAGTCTTTCAACAATCCCAGTCCTGGTATCAGGCTGTACCCTTGGCCTTTCTTCATGGAGGCAGCAGTTTTGCATTCTTGGTCTGTTCTGAGCCCAGATGTCTCAAAGGGCCACTAAATAGTTCAAATCCTCTTCTGGAGATTTATTGGTGTCCAATTGAGACCACTTCCTCATGGCCTATGCAGTGGGGTGGGGGGAGACCTGTGCCTGTGCCTAACTACTATTCTGGATCCCAGCTTGAGGATGCTAATAACCTTTTAATGAAACTGCTTTCAGTTCTGTGGCCACTTCTCTGTTGCCCCAGGTGAAGCCTGATGCTTCACTCTTAGCTCAGGGCTCTTCTAGGTGCAGGCCCAGCAGCCAAGGAAGAGCTCTTGGTCTTCCAGTCCTTGCTAGCACTGAGCTGTCCATGGTGCTGCAGTACCATTTGGCCTGCCTGGAGCACCAGCGGCTTCATTTCTCTGGCTGCAGTAAGGACCTGCCCACCTCTGGATTTGCATCTTCTGCCCTTCTGGACCCTGATTAGCTACACCCTGCAACCTCTCTGATTTGCTAGCCCTTTGCAGACTCTCCCTGACAGTCTGTTCCCTGTACAGTTTCTGGAGGCTGCTCAGGGGCCTTAGTTCCACTGTTCCTTTACTCGTATGGGAGTGGGAGTACCCTGAGGCCTCCAGAAATGAGCTGATGAGTCTAGTCCATCCCATTGCAAGCCTGGATTCATCCCTGAAGGAGTTATGCCCCTAAATCCCTATATAGGAATCTAAATCCCAGAATCAGGTCCCACTGAGATGCACAAAATGTCTCAGCTGCCAAACTCTGTAGGAACCTAAACTAATTTGCAGCCTTGACTTTTTGTAATGACTTCTGTCAGCAATTATATTTTTGCTGTAGAAGTTTTCTTCATGCCTGGTTCTGCCTGTGAGCATTCACTTTGCAGCCCCATGTTAGGCATCCAGTTGCCTATACTACAGAACAATTCATGAAGAGTGGGAAGACAGCTGTTCCTCTGCTTACCTCAACTGTGGGACCAATCCAGAAAGGGTGCTCAGATCTGGCTTCACACGCTGGGGTCCTATGGAGCAGGTTACAGTAAATGGCATGGGAGAGGATTTTGATCACTTCCCTCATAACTTTTAGCTTGGTGCTGAAGGTACTCCTCACCTGGGTTGTGGAAGCCCCCTCCCCCGTGATTCAAGTCTCCTCCACCTCAGAGGAAGAAGAAATTTGAAGCGGGATCTACAGCCTTTCAAGCCCTGACCACTGTGATATTGGCTATGGACAGGATCTGAGCTTTCACTGTGAGTGTTCTAACTACCAAGCTACGGAGTCATTGGCTATCTTAAGCAAGGAACCACCTAGAGTGCTATTTTTGTGAATCCCATTCTAAGGCACCTGTTACTCCACATGCATTGTACAGGGCTCTGTGAATCCCAGTGGTTTTCCAGACACCTAAGTGGTAGGTATGACTGTGCTCATTGTCAGCATGCTTGTTTCTTTGTGAAGGATGCAGAGAAATCTTGCACCAGAGAACATGCTTGACAAATTCTCTCTCCTTTCTCTCCTTCACTCTTTCTAGCTAGCATCTGCCCTTCATACTGTGACCTTGCTGCATTATTAATGCACCATGGGCTCCCAATTAAAATATCTTGTTACAAGCTAGGTGTCCCATCAGTGGTGCAGTGACTGAAAGAGGGTAAACTATGGAAGAATATGTTTCACATCAGTGGAAACGGCAGAGGCAGGAGATGAATTGGATTCCTTTTAGATGAATCTTTTATGGATCAGCAGATTTATTCAAAGTTATTTAAAAAGCAGTTAACATTCCATTAGCAACAAACTGTGATCTGTGTCAGCACTAAGACACTGTTCAGTCATTTATTCTAGAACTAGAAATCTCTGCAGGGAGAAATACAAGTATTAAATCTCTTGCAGGCAGTTAAATACCAAGGCAAAACAAAGGAGTTTATCTTTTAGATTCTAAATGTTAGGCCTGCCTCTTTGGGTCCTATTTACATATTTGGGTTTTTGTGATTTTTTTTTTTTAAGTTTTGTTACTTACTCCGTGAAAGTGAAAAACCAAAGTTATCATTTTCTAAATAGTTCAGGCTTGTGATGAAAGGTAGTTTTTGTTGTGTGTGTGTGTTTTTTTTTTAAGCAGAGACTTGGCTGCTGCAGTGTCATTTCAATCAAGCTGGAACATTGTTGGCTCAGCATTATGTCTTCTGCAAATCCGGCTTGGGTCCCAAAGACCTGGCTCAAAATAATACGTTCTCTGGCTGCCTTGAAAGGGAGCAATTTGTGGGCCCATCCACCGATGTGCTCTTTCCCTGAGCCTTCCCCAGGAGGAAGTGTTTACATCTTCAAATCTCCTTATCATAACAAAATTTGTGCTGAAGTGTATGGCAGTTTTGTCTTAATAAGGGCTGCTGAATTTGGATCTGAATATTTCCATATTGCAGTTTTTGTGTTCTAACTCCTTGCATCCAGCTTTTTATTTGTGTTGTGAACCACAGCTGCTAGAGCAGCCACGTAAGACTGTGGGCAGCTGGGTGTATGACAGAACAGTTTGCAAGACTCTCTGAGTTATACAGATACTACCTGATGACCAGCTGGGCGCATGATTGGGGGTAGAGGTGGCAGAGAGGAGAGTATGGGATGCAGGACATAAAAGGTGCCTCAGGAACATCCTTGTCCCATTCTTCATGCCTGGTCCTGTGCTAAGTACAGCTCATCAAGCATTTCATACCTGCTTTTTACATTCAAGGCAGGAGTGTAACTGTACAGTGCTTGCATTATAATTTCTTTGTATTTCTATCAAACAAGATGCTATAGAGCTAACACGTAGTAACCAGCAGCAGCTCTACCAGTTCCATCCACAGCATAAGCATAATTATAAATGCATCCATACCCAAAATAAAGCGGACGATCTTGCTTTTGGGGGATTTTTTAAAAACATTGTATTGTAAGGGAACAGCATAATTCCAGGAAGGCATAGAAAAGCAAATGCTTGAAATAACACAGAACTTAGGTCTATTGTTACTAGTTAGTCAAACCAGAATTGGGTGTAATAAATCAACTTATAAACACATAACAGGAAGACCTAGGTGAATCAGTCTCTATATACTGCAAGTCCATCAGTTGTATTGCTGTAGTGTAGGTGATATGGCAATGGAAGATTATTTTTTCTGTTAATACAGTTTAATTCACTTCCTTGAGAGGGGTTAGTTAGGTCAAAAGAAAAAATTCTTCCATCAGTACAGCACCCTCTGTATCCTGCCAAGCATTCAGACTCTGATTTCTGGGATTGGAAAAGAAAGATGGAGAGAGAAATGGAACAGTAGTATCCACAGAGAAGCCAATGTTTCCGAGTTCCTGTCCTCCTCTGTTGTCCACAATGAGCATGTACTTATAGGGTTAGATTCACAAAGAAACAGGCATGCTGACAATGAGCACTGTCACCCATAACACGTAGGTATCTGGAAAACCACTGGGATTCACACAGCCCTGCACAATGTATGTGGAGTGACAGGTGCTTCAGAATAGGATTCACAAAAAATAGCACTCGAGGTGGCTCATTGCCTAGGATATCCAATGACTCTATAGCTTGGTAGTTAGACCACTCACAAAGAAGCTTCTTGCATCTTGTTGTCAAACTCTGGTGCTGAGCACTGAGAGGCTCTTGGAGTAAGAGGACCAGTGACACAGTCTGGTATGGCAATTTGCGTGTTTCCTCATGTGATTCCTCTACAGTGATGTGGGGCACTTCCTAGTTACTCTTAATTTGTACTATGCCTTTCATGTCTTCCTGTGAATTACTCTGGTAGCTGTATTGATCCTCAGATATTAGAGAACAAAGTGCGTGAGGTAACATCTTTTATTGGATCAACTCTCACCAACAGAAGTTAGTTCCATAAAAGATATTACTTCACCCCCGACTCCAAAAATCATTTGTCAGTTAGAAAAGAGCTATTGAGTTATCATTTGGTATAAGATTTTAGGATTTGCTTCTGTGGGACATAAAAAGGCGTGCACATATTTAAGTGATAGGGGCTATCTTTATGTACTTAGAACAATCTGAGACTCATATGGTATGTCCGCTTGAAGAACAAGAGCTATTTGAGAGTATAGTTTGTGATGGAGAAGCATATGTAGTCTTTGCTTTTGGGATGATGATTTCTTCAAACATCTAGTAATCCAAGTATTTTGCAGGGTCACTGAATCTTTCAGAGGCCTTGTGAAAGAGTATGAAATGCCTGGCTTGTGGTATAATTTGGGGTTCCATTTAAATTTCCTTATGTTTGATGGTAAATTGAGCTGTGACACAAATTAGCTATTTCCTTTACAATATTGGAAGGATCTTTTACTTAAAGTATTTATATTTAGTAGTGAGACTTCTCTTTTGATCTCCCCTGATAACAGAATAGTATCTGAATTCTTCATTTATTTTAGATTATAGGCGATTTAAGGGATGTGCTTTTGTTATTGAGAATTATTGTCTGGCTATACCAGGGCTGTCAAACATGTGGCCCCTATTCCAGCTCCATGGGACCACACTCTCCCTAACAGATATATATATAGAGCGAGAAAGAGAGAGAATGTGGTATTGCAAACCCAGAGCTCCGCAATGCCATGAGAACATCAGGTCTTGCAATATTGCAGAATGCTGGGTATGTGAGATTGAGCTCTGCAAGACCAGACTCTCTCCCTAATAGAGCGAGAGGTGTCGCAGAGTGCAGTCTGGCATACGCAGGACTCTGTTATGCTGGGAGAGAGCCATAGTATTTTGATTTATGGTATATATACGGCCCACTTGAAGTGCATTTAAGTCAAATCCGGCCCACCATAGCAAATGAGTTTGACACCTCTGGGCTATACCAAAAAGATAGGAGACATTTCACAAGATTTTAATCAGGTCCTAACTTTATTATTTGATTCTGGGACTGTCCAGCAGATAGAAGCATACAGCGCAAGTAACCTCATGTTCATTCAATGACTTCCTGAGGGGCTTCTGTCAGCCCTCCCACCTCCTTTTTCCATCCAGGTCCCTCAGGCAATCCATTACTGGAAGCTTACCATTCACCCCCATTGTAGGAGGTTTAAGATGAGCTATAAGAATGGGGAATTGGCTCCCCACCACCCTATTCCATTCCATTAACACACACCTCTTTTATATGTCCTTTACCAACCAACTTATCTGGTCAATGAAAACTTTCCCTGTGGAGTATCTGTACTCAGCATGCTCCAAGGAGAAAGGGGAATTCACTGCATTGCAAACCCTTCCACTCATCCAGATTTCAGGGATGAGTCAGTGTCATCCTTTGTCCCCTTTTGAAGCAGTTTCACCTCTTTGATCTTCCCCCAGCCATAAAGCACTGCTCCCTTCATTCAGCTACCAGCCAAATCACTCTCTCCCTGCTTAAAGGTGCAGTGTATCACACTGCCAGCTTTTTAACCATTAGATTTTGAGAGCAAATTGTTCTTAATGGCCGTGAGTGATCAAATGTTTCTAACAATTCTCAATAAACACATATTTCCCCTGTGCATAGATGGAATTTTTCTATCTTAAGATAGATTTCTGAGTGAACTACTCCTTTTTTCACGTTCTTGTCCTTCTAAAGGAGAGTTGAACATGAGAAGGGCATTGTGGTATGCCAAGTGGAGTGCAGTCAGGCATGTAAGGCAAGATGTGTTCTTATCAGTGTTGTTCTATGTACGGCACTGATATCAGTTTGGCTGCACATGTGAGTCTCTGAAGTTGTGTCCTCTCAGGATTACCCCTGGGTCAAGTCTCTAGTGGGAACTCCATTAGCTCAGCAATCTAGAGACTGGCTTGGATCTTAAGCAGGAACTGAGTTTTAGCTTGGTGATCCTAAGCCAAGGTGTTCCTTTAGTTAACACTTTGGGGTTACCTTTGGCTCAAATCTTAAGTGGGAACTTAGTTAGCCCAGTGATTTGGAGCCTACGCATACACTGTGCAGAAGAGGTAAACTGAGGAAACACTCACAATCAAGGAAATCAACATGACCATGGATCTTTGAAGAAATGGAAGTGCCAGGCTAGGCTTTATTGCAATGTAGCACTATGGCAAACAATCCATATCAACAGGTTTGTTGGCAGCACTGGCATTCTCAATGCAATGGAACAGTTCAACTGACAGCAGAACTTGCTGTCACCAATGTTCCCTCTAAGCTGCGCAGCCACATGGCCATGCAGCCCCCAGCACTGCCTGGCACAGGGAACACTGCTGGCCGCACACGGCTGGCAGCTGCACTCTCTGCCCAGAGAGCAACTCTGAGCTGGGAGTTTTTAAAACTCCCAGCTCAGAGTCAGCTCTCACTGAGCATGTGCAGAGTCTTTGAGCATGCTCAGTGAGAGCTCCTCCAGCCAGAGGAGTGGTGGGGTGCCAGGCCATGCTGCTCCAGCAGCCAGCTAAGGGGGCCCTAACTATCCCCCCTTGCAACTCCCAGGGAAGGAGATGGGGGGGTGCCATGGACAGTCAGGGCCGGAAGCTGTTTTGTCCGCCTGCCCACCCGGCCTCTTGGGAGTGGGGCAGTGCAGCCAGCCCAGCCTACCCCCAGCCAGCCATGCCTCCCTGAGGGGCAGAGAGTACTCTCACTGAGTTCCAGTTTGTGGGGTCAGGGCCCTGGAGCAGCCTGTTCCCAAAGAGTTTGGGCTGCTTTGCCCCTGGCCCACCCAGGCCATGGATCAGGCCCATTCAGGCCGGGGGAGCTGGGGATGAAGCAGCCCAAACTTTTTGGGAGCGGTCCACTCCAGGGCCCTGACCGTGCATGCTGGACCTCAGTGCCAGCCCCCTCTACACCCTGGGAAGGCGCTGCCAGCTGGGGGTAGGCTGGGCTGGCTGCTCTGCCCTGCTGCCAGGAGGCAGGGCAGTCAGTGGAGCCTGAGCAGGAGGGGGCAGGATCGGCCCTGCGGGGAGCAGGATGAGGCCTGCGGGGAGCACACAGCGAGCAACATATGTTGCTCAGGTGCGTTGGGCCCTTAGAGGGAACACTGGCTGTCAACCCCTTGATTGTATGAAGTTTGGGCTCCAGGGCTTCTATTCTTAAACCCTTCTCGGATCTACTGATTCAGCGCCCTTCGGGATCCAAATTTACCTTGATTGGTTCACATACCCCTTCCTTGATGCCACTCATCAATTTGATAGGTTCATGCATCACTGGACATCTCCATTCATCAAGGTACCAGTTTGGACTGAAACCATGCCTTACCTCCTTGGTGCTAGGCTGACCCAACACTTTCAGGTACTTTTCCATGTATCATACTAATTACAATTTCAGCTTGTTTCTTGCCAATTCCAGTGAAGTTGAACTTCACAATTTGTTTCGTGTCTGTATCTTCAGTTCAGGCCCATTGTACGTTCCATTCAGGCCCACTGTTGAAGTACTTTGTTAGGCCTTTGACCAACACCTAGACACTTCTAATCATTTTTCCTATTTTAATCTTTTACTTTCTCCTAGAAGAGTGACAGCCAAAGTAAAACACTCTGTCCCATCCTCTCTTCTGCAGATTCTTTGCACTTCTTGTTTATGGTGGGCAGAAGGAGTACTGAAGAGTTTGAAGTTGTCACTCTTATCCTATTAGATTATTATTGTAACAGTATGAAGTAGCAGTGGCTAAGTCTACATTAGCAAGCTTAGTTCAGACTTGCTTAGTCCTATCTAGGCAGTGCCTGGTTAGTTTGAACTAATTGCGGCTTCTTAGTTTGAACTAACTTTTTAGTTCAAACTAGCCACATTTTTTTTTTTAATTTCGAACTAACTTTTTAATTAGAACTAAAAGTTAGTTCTAACTAAAAAACATGGTTAGTTCAAACTAACCGCTTATTTCAAATTTATTTAGTTCGAACTAGCACAACTACATCATACTAGTTCAAACTAAGTTCAAACTAACCATCTGAGCTAACATGTTTGAACTAAGCTTCGCTAAAATTTGCTAAATTTTTTTTAGTTTGAGCTAGGCAAAGTCTAGTGTACACAGGGACCAAATTAGTCCAGATTAAGCCTCCTCAATCCAGACTAATTTGCTAGTGTAGACATAGCCTGTGAGACATTGCGTTCCTCATATTTAGAAAGAAATCTTTGGAAAGAACTTTTTGTTTCTACTGTAGGTCTTCTCTCAGGACAAATAACCAGTTTCTAACATTATCATAAAACATAAATAGTTCTTGAGGACTGCTTATCTTCACCCAGAACCCTAACAGCAGCAATTTCTCTTTGGGGCCATCTAGCTCCAAATGTTTAGTGGTATTAGTTTTTGGGGCCCTTTCTCAAATCCAGTCACATCCAGCTCATATGTACTCATATGTAGGTCTAATGGCCCTGGGTCAGGCTATCCCAGCAGACACATTTTTTTAGTTTCATTTCAGGATCCATCTTCCTTTTAACAGCCTTTACAATGACACAGCCAAGTTTGTCTAGTGAAATTCTTTATAGAGAGTTTCTAAAAAATAAAATTGATCTATCCAGAAAAACTTCTGTCACATTTTCGAGGGATTCCAATGTACAGTAATAGGATGCTTGGAAGACTATTGGCTTCACATTTTTTGGTTAGATACAGAGGACAGTAGTCGTTCCTTTTTATTACTGAGAGCTAATTTTTTATCTCATCTTTTCTCGACGTAGAAAACACAAAGCTGAGAAGTATAAGGAAATGCATTATTAATACATCAACAGACAATACATTGTTAGCTGGATCTACATATATATATCTAGAACATTGTGGATGCAGTCAGAACACAAATTTTCTATCTGACACAAAAAAGTTGCCCTAGCTCTATCATTGTTGAATACTATGACAAGCAACATCAAAAAGTGTAAGGGGATGATTGTGTGTAACCTGTGAGTGAATTCAAATATCTGGAAAATCTGTAACCTACTTTAAGAATCCCAGGAGGGAAATTTTAGTCTAAGTAAAAAATATATATTAAATTTAAATACTATATAGAACATAGCCATGAATACATCTACTACACCATTTTTATTACATAAAGCATTGAAAGGAATACATTTCACTGTGCATCTTTGTGCTATGTGTATATAATGACACTTATACGAGATGCTGCAGATTGGACCTGTTGGAAAACCAGCACATGTGGACAAAATAATCATGGAATAAATTGGGGTTTTTTCTGCCATATTGAGGTGAACTGCATTTATTTCCACTTTTTTTTTAAACCTCATCTGCACTTTGTCCATTAATCCATCTCTGATAGGATTACTAATTTTTCATACCCATTGAGAATCTTGCAAACAGTTGTCATTTAAAAAAAAAAGTTTTGATCATGTAAAAGCAGCGCTTGGAAAAGACTAATAATTAGTTATGAAGTAATGGGAAATTTAAATTCCAATCTCTCCTAGTGCAAGATAGTTTTGCTTCATCTTATCATGGAGACAGATTTTAGCTTTCCAAATGAGATACTGCAACATCTCTAGTGTGGCAGATCATGTGATATTGTACCTCACAACTTCAACATTCTTCTAATAAAATAAAATAAAATAATTAAAAAATGAAAACCTATGTTAGATGTATTTTAGCAGCACTGATTTCTTTTATTCTACTTTTACATTTTAAATCACATGGCCAGATTCCAGTCTATGTGTATGTAATTTCATTGTCTTCAATGGAGTTACTCTTGATTTTATACTCATATCAGGTCAGCATGAGGCCCATTATATTTAAGACCAAGGAATTTAAAAAGTAGTTTATGCAAGATATTTTACAGAAGTGATTTTATTAGTGCTTTCTTGTGTTGACCTATGTAAGTCATTCACACTTTCACCAGTAATGAGTAAAGATTTTCATCCTACATACGTGCCAATAAAACATGTTAACTATTACGTATTCTGTATCCACATCATGCCACTGAAAACAAGGGAATAGTTACAATTTGTAGTCTGTTAAAAAATAAAGAAGACTTGGTATTGCATACGAATAAAGAAAACTCTTGAAGAATTGTAATAACTTACCAATTTGTTCCTTTCAAGTGAAGACCACATGGACCTCATCTCTCACATTACATCCAGGTGCAAAGACAACTTGCACCCCACAACCAGATCTGTTTCACCAGTCACTCCTGACTCTACACAGTAGTCCAGCATGACTGTCTGTTCTAGTTTAATACATACTGATTTATAAAGGCAATAAAATCTGAACATCCATGCTCACTAATTTTTCATGGCACTTTGATTTTGGAATTAGTACAATGTGTTTTGAGTGCATGTGTAGAAAGTTTGCTTAACAACCTGAGGTAAGTTTTACTTAACTGCTTACCTCTCTTTCTTCCCTTTTTTCCCCTTGCCCTCCTGCTTGTTCTTGTGTATAATTATAAGTTTTTGAAACATTTCAGAATGGATGACTGTCAGGATTCTCTGCTTGTACAATGCAGGGAGATTTAAATTTAGTGAAATACTCTTCATTTTTCAGAACACTAAAACTGGAAAAATGTTCATGCTATAACTATATGCTGTGTGAACCACTTTCATGTTATCAGAATGCTGCAAGCCCCATGTAAGTGATCTGTCTTGAAAGAAATCAGTGGCTGACTTGTTCACTGTGCTTGGATACAGTGCTGCAAGACTGACAGAGAAGTCACTGTGCAAAACATTAGTGTTCCCTATTAAAACCTTACTTAAAATTCTGAAGTGCTTTGGGAAGTCCAAGATTAGCCCAAAGCCGCAAACTCTAACTTTTTCTCAACTTACTTTTGCTCTAATTAAAAACCTCACTGTTGTTCTATAAAACAATTTGTATGATATATTTATTAAAAAGGTAGAAATCTAAAACGCTTATATTTTCCACTAAAAATATAATTTGCATCTATTTTAGCATTCATAAAAACACAAGCTTAAGATTAATTTAAGATAAACTTATAATAGAAAAACCCTTCAAACTTAGTCAGAGATACATTAACTTTCTGAGTAGAGGTCTGAAACTTCAAATCTTACATCTTGTTGAGAAATGAATGTCTTAAAACTACAGCAATATGAGGAAGTTTTCACCAGAAATCCTTTTTGATTTTTTACTCTGTGTGTGCCACCAAAAAGAATATTGAATGACCCCTGAGGGTTAAAGGACTTTTTTTTCCCACTAGCTATATCATTCTTTCAGAAAGATAGAAATACATTTAGTCCCCTACTGTAACCTACAAAACAGGATTTGTTTCAAAATATCAAGAAACTATGAATAATTTTAAAATATGCTCTCTTTGGGTTTTCATAATTTATTTCACAAATGATAATTACTTTTCTACTGAAGGAAAGTTAAAACAAATAAATGTTCATTTTGATCTTAAAACCAGAGGTGCACCTTTGACAGGGGAGGATACGCCAGTGGTAATTAGCTTCATATTTTCACCTAAAAAGTTGCGTTGTTGAACTGTGGCCGACCTCGTGTAACCACTAGTAGAAACTACTTTTGCTGATGCAGTAGGCGGCTTGGTCTGTGGAGGCAGCCCATTGATCTTATATGTCCATTGCATTGATGCTGTCTGAAAATATAAAGCAGAGGCCTGATATAAAGCAGTCATGGCCTAATACCTTGAAAGATGTAATAGCTGTTTAACACAGTACTCTTAATTAGAAAACCATTTCTTGCTTTCATGCAGAATACTAGAAAGTCAAAGAACTGGAACTATATCCATAGAGAAAAAACATTTTCATGCAAAACTAAGAAGAAATTTTCACTTTATGAACTCAGGGCAATGCATTAAAAAAGATACATAGCCTAGCCCTTCAGGTAACTGGAACATTTCTTTTTATAGTGAACAACAGTCACGTATGATGTTTTGAAAGAGTTATTTCACAGCATGATGTAACCTAAAGGAACGAATAGGTTGCTAGGTTTATTTATATACTAGAATTTAATTGTGGTTCTTGTAATAACTGGTATATTAAGTTTTGTTGACTTCATTCAGGTCAAGATATTTAAGAGCGCAGCTAAAAATTAGGGCTCAAGGTATGGAAAGTGGAACTAAGGATTCACATCATAAACTTTAGTTTGAGGAATCTTTGCATGAATTGGACATGATGTTTTTAAACTCCTTTATACAAGCCTCAATGAATCTGTCAGACATTTAGGGACCAGCCCCAAAACTGGTGCACCCCTAGGTGTGTAGCGGATATGGGGCCTCCTGTCTGTGTCTACATCGCACCTAGTTTGAACTTAAAGTTCGAACTAAGTGCTTAGTCTGGACTAACCAGGCAACCTTATTACTTCAAACTAAACTTTGCTTAGTTCAAACTAAGAAGTTTCTGAGTTCAAACTAGGCAAAGCCTAGAGTGGACACAAACTAATTGTCTCGCGTAGACATAGCCAGTGCCACTGAAAGAATTCTGCCACCACTTCTGCTTATGGTGGTGCAAAGCATGCCGGGCCCCCCACAACTGAAAAAATGCTGTAGCTAGTTCTGGCAGCACATGCAGCAGGCAAAACACAAGCCAGTACTAAAAAGAAGACACTGCTGGCAGTGCATTCAGTGGCCATGGGGGCAAAGGGAGGAGACAAATACCAGTGCCTCTGGTTCCTTTCTTAGGCATCAGGGTACCCTTGTCTTCCTGGCTGCTAGGCTCCAGGGGCAAAATCCTGGGTTCCATGGAAGCCTGGCACCCTGGATTTATTGAGCCTTGCCTTTATATATACTTCTGTATATGCAGCAGTGACTTAGTGACCCATCATCTAGTTGTGTATTAAATATTTCTGTGTCCAGTCAACAGTCATCTCCTGTACTGCTTGAGTTTATCAAGGCAGCATGGTGCTTGCTGTCATCTCATATATGTATGCCGAAAAAGCATTGATCAGGTAGTTACCTCTTACATGCATGTCAAAGCTTCAGTGCTCTCTCTATTATCTCCTGTACATTCTCTTTCAAGGCAGAATTATGACTGCAGTCATTTCTTATATGTGTAGTTAAGCAGGACAAATCTTGCAGTCAATTCTTCAATGTCTGGGCCCATGGTGCCCTAATTTTTAGAAGCATTTCTTTTCTCTGAGTCTATTTAGTACTATCTCTCCTGGCATTACCTGTGTGCGTGCGTGCATGCGCACCCATGCAGTAAGATCTTTCAGTTTTTGACTCAAAAACTGTCTATTTATGGATCTATAGACTTGGGTTGCCTTTTGTCCTGAAGAAATTCAGGCCTGGATACCTACAAAAGTGTGCCAGTTCTGAGGTCCTCTAATAGGGTTTGAGTGGCAGAACCAGGCCTCTGTTGGGTCAAAAGAAATGAGAAGTGAGGCTGTGCTCTTCTTATATGAACAGGAGATGGAGAATTTTCCCTCTCTCCCAGCCTTGTGATAGCCCTTCTTAGGCTCTGCTTCGTGATCTATAGCTGCAGTAACACTTACAAAGCTGCTTTGGAGTAAGGGAGAAAACAGAGAAGGGCCAGTAACTAGGGAGCCTAACACGTCTTCCTCTCCCTTGCTCCCCAAGGAAAAACAAGATGATGCAGAATCCTCTCCTTTCTCCCACTTCCAGTCACAAAAGTTTTATTATTAACAGTAATTAGCGTGTATCTAGTATTTCATACATTTAATGCACTGAACAAGCATTAAATGATCTTCACCGCATCACTTAGATGTTATAAATAGGCTTCGAAGGATTAGACTTATCTGTAAATATTGATTTCACCCAACACATACCAACCAAGGGAGGAAAAATTCCATTGACAACTGAAATTTAGAGATGGGCAAAGTATCAAAAATGCTTTTTAAAAACTTACTAGACTTTGACTGAAGGACAAGGAAGGTGAGGTAATACCATTTCTTATCTTTTATATATCTTTTAAGAATATTTAGTTGTATAATTAGATATAACATTTGCTGTTTTTGTTCCAAAGCCTTTTAACTTTCTGAATCTCCAAGTCCACTGCCATTAAAAATTATCATCTGACAGCCCCACCATTTCCCATATTCCCAAAAGTTTAAATCAATCAAAATAAAAAATGCTTAAAACCTGTGATTGCATGCAACTGTGAAAATTTAAATATTAAAAAAATAGGGGAAAATATACAAAATTTCCTATTGAAATTATAAAAATAAAAATTTTGCCAAAATATTTATAAATAATATTATTTGTAGGTTGTAAATGGGAACGCTGAATATCAGGTAACCTGAACTCCCTAAGGTAGTGGTTCTCAACCTTTTGTAGGTCGACATACATTTGGTGGATTATCATGACCCTACAGGACACACCAGCCCACCCTCACAGGCCAAATCCAATCACCTCCGCAGCTCTCCACAACAGTTACCTTGTGTGGCAACATGGTAATGTGTCCCGACACAGTGGTTGAGAACCGCTGCACTAAGGCACTCAGTTGATCAGCATCAAAATCAGACTTAGCACTCTTTTGTTACTCACTCCCAATTCTATGCCAATTCCCGTATACTGCTTCTACTATAGCCTGCTTTAACTGTGTGACCTAGTCAATCTTCCTACCATAGGCATTGTTGGGGGACTTTTGGCAGCTGTATAGCATCTATGTTTCAGAACTGACCACGCTTCCTCTCCTTAGATCGGAGTAGGATTCTCAAGCCTGAATTTGGCCTAAAGTATTAATTCTCTAACAGATCACCAATACAACCCTCTTATCAAATATGCGTCATCTAATACTGATGTGATGAAACATTCCCAGGGCATGTAATGTTAATTTCTATGATTATTTATTGAACATGTCCTGGATAAAGCACTACAGACTACTCTGTAGGGAGGAGTAGGTTTTCTGCAGCTCTAATTTCCATTACAAACATCTCATATTTGCAACAGTACATATGGAGACAAGAAGGGTGTGACCTGTGGCTAACACACAAAAAAATCTATAATCTATTTCTAGTTTATCATCAGTCTTATGCTGCTGTTCATAACAAATTTCAAACATTAATCATTTTTAGCTCTAGAGTCAATGCAGCAATGCTTTCCCATGACATTAGCTGCCATCCTGCTACTGCTGAAGGATATATTAGATGAGGTTTGCAGTCATTTGTTTGTGTTCATATCACAGATAACTAGTGTGCCAGGTATTAGAATGTACACTTTGGGGGGCAGGAGCTATCATTTATTATATAGCTCAGGTGTGGCCAAACTACACCTTGGGAGCCGCAAGTGACTCTTTGATGAAAAAGTGTGACTCATAGAAGAGTGTCAGCAAATCAATTTAGTAGGTAAAAGTATATGGCTATATGTGTCAATGCGGCTCTTGAAGGTTTAATAATCAGCTTGTGTGGCTCTTGAGTCCCATAAGTTTAACCACCCCGATAGCTGTTCAGTGCTTTATACAGTGGGACCAACCTGGACGTGGCCTCTAGGTGCTAGTACAGTATAAAATATTGAACAATAATGCTTCTTTTGTTAAACTAATCTCCAAAAGAAAACAAGGACTTAAACTGTGAAGGTATTTTATCCGTGCTTCAAAGTTTGTCTCTCTCACCAAAGAAGGTGGTCCAATCAGAGATAACATCTCAGCACCTCGTCTCACTGAGAGAGAAAGCAGCCTCTCCTGCTGTGCATCTTTAATAGCAGAAACCCCTGCCACTTATTGGGAATATTTTTTGAAAATGGCTGGTTTAAAAATCGTACTCTTCGCTTTACATGGAGTGTTAAACTAAATGTCCTATACTAAACAGAATTACTCTGTAAGTCGTATTTCTGAGATATATAAACACCAAAATAAAGTATACAATCTCTTTAGACCCATTATGCATGTATCATTTATTTTTTAAAAACCTTCATTACTATTCCATTAAAATCTGAATCAAAATCTAGTTTTACATTGAGTGTTATTACTATGTATAACACAGAGATTAGTTAATCCTTACTCTAAATACTATACACTGATATACCTTCATTTTCAGAGAAGATTAATGCAGTCAAGAGCAGGTACCAACAAAAGCCAGCATTAGAAGGCCCTTATGTCCAAAAATAACACTGTCATTTTTAAATGTAATTTTTTCTCCGTGGCTAGCTAATTGCCTTATTAACTCCAGCACAAGGTGAACTGGTTTATCTTTATTCATTATGTCAGATTAACAATTTAGTCTGAAGAAAGTTTAACCTAAGGATCATATTTATTGTGTGCATGATTCATTGAACACTTCAGGCCAGAGCAAAAATTTGATAGACTGGAGCAACTAAAATTTACACTAAGATATAAATTTACTAAGAAATTTTTCTTCCTCATAAAATCTGTATGTGATGAAATATATAATATTCATATATTGTTTTGGGCTGGAATTTAAGTCAAGCTAGCAGGTTATATAAACAGTCAGTTTTATTATTCAGTGATTTTTAACTATAAACTCTATTGTCTTGTGGTTTTGGAAATATTTTATCATTACAAATGTGTATTTATATTCATTTCTGATGTATGTGTAATGAAGTATATCATTCATTGTCCTGCCTTTTCACTAGTGCTCTCTATTAACATGCATTGTTACCTAAGTGGCAGTTACATAGCTATAATTCAGATTTAAAATCAATAAAATACTACTGAATCATGTTACTTCTTCCGAATCATCTTATTTAAGATTGGAAGAAACTTATGATATGAAGAATGATTTGGGATGGATCTACTGTAATTCATGCACCCTTTAGATAGGAACATTGAGGCAAAGTATTCTTTAAGGACTCTTAGAGCAGTCCACTGTGAATAAAGAAAATTCATGATTTAGGATTATGGAGTACAAAATGACCAAATCAGATTGTTTCCTTAATGGACTGTCATTATGAACTTTCTCATTAGTTTCCAGATGGGTAGCCGTGTTAGTCTGTTGTAAAGTAAGAACGAGCCCTGTGGCATCTTAAAGACTAACTAAGAAGAAATCTGTGGATATGTCTACACCAGCGCTGCAGGAGTCACCCGCCAGGGTGTCTTGCTGGCGTGTGTGTCTTGCCAGAAACTCTCCCTGCTAGGCTCTAGCACTCTGAGCCTTGGATGGGATAAAGCATCCTTTCCCCAGCTCTAGCCACACTGCTTTTCTCTCTGCCACACTCAGAGTGCCAGAGCCTGGCAGGGGATTGGCTGTGGCAGTGGCCATTTTACACAGCCATCTTGCCACACCTAACATGGTGTCCCCCTCCAATTTTAATTGGTAAGTCCAGTCCATGGACATGCCAATTTGAATTGGAGTTTCTGATGTGGCCATGTCAATTCGACTTTACTGAATTTGAATTAATAATTATTAATTCGAATTAACTAATTTGAACTGAAATGCTAAGTGTAAACATAGCCTGTTAGTCTTTAAGATGCCACAAGACTCTTGTTCTCTTTAGTTGTAGTTAATTTATAATCTGCTACAATGGTAGTTCACCTGGTGTAAAATTACTGCCAATAGCCAAGCATTGCAGTAAATATTTCTCACTGTGAAAAAATGTTTTTAAAGGGAGGCCTCTTCTTTTGATGCAGTTTGCTAAAGGGACAACTGCTGCATTTTTTAAGATGGTGAAAATATACTTCCAGCACCATTTGTTTAATTTTATAATGCAACCTGGAATTCAGCTGATCAGCTTTCTTAAAGAAATGTAGCACACAGAATGAATGGGATACAATTAATGTCAATTGCAAAACACTGAGTTTGTTCAAACCTAAACAACAGAGGAGCGAGTATTTTCTTGATGGGTCAGGGTGCAATCTACTTAACTACCGCACACAATGCACTATGTAGTTTTTTTAATTATGACTAATCTGATCATCATGACAACCACAGATTGGCTCAAGATGCCACGTACAAATCCAAATCTGAATGGCTAAACACATTCAAACTTTGGATTCTATATCACACTCATTACACAGCGAAATTTGAACATGAAATGTTTGTGGAACTTCTGACAAAGGGCTTGGTTTAGTCTTACTTCATATTAAATAAACATGTGCTTTTTTTAGTGAAGGAATATCTGAAATTTGTTAAGTTCTGAAACCAAGAAAATATGTAAAGGTACTGTGATGGGGAAGGGATACACTGCTTCTTTGACCTTGAAAAGGTTTGTTTCATATAATGCTACACTCCTTTCTTGCACAAGTAATTCCATTGACTCGTGTGTGAAGTTTACTGCATCAGGCCCATACAGTATTTCCAAACCCAGAAACTTGCACCATTTCTCTATCCTGAGTGTTATGATGAAACTGAATGAGTTATAGTAGGAACAACAGTATTGAGACTATAATACGAACACTGATAATCATTAATGGAATTCTAAGGAAAGCACATTGATTAGATTGTACTGTATTAAAAATAATAAGAATGAGTTTCTGAAAAGAAGAATTGGTTAGTAATATTCAGGGTATCTATTTGAAAAACCTGTGGTTTGTGTGGTCTGCTCCATATCAATTTTATTATTTTTGATTGCATGTATTTGAAACGGTGTGACCTTTTGCTTTCTACAGTTGCATGGGGCATATCTTGCACATCAAAATGTCTGTTTTTACTACAACATCTGTTGAAGTTTAGAACTCTTTACTGGGCTAGCTTGACCATTTTGATTGGCTGAGTGTTTTTCTGTTAAGTAACACTCAGCCTTTTGTGGGAGTGAGATGGATATCAACAGCGGGGATATTGTAAACTATTCAAGTAGCAATGAGGGGAAAGGTCAACAGGAAAGGAGTGAAAAGGGCATGTATCTTATTGGGGAAAAAAAACATAGAAACAAATTATGCAATATGAACATGACCATAATCCCATTTTGCTCATGTGTTGATGCTCTTTTCCCCATTTTTTTCCTTTGACTACTTAAATTGTAATGGCAAAGAATATTTATTATGTTCCATGTGGTGCCCACTGAACTTTGGATTTACTAAATAACAGACCTGTAACTTATACTGCAGATCCATGCAGCTACTGTCAGTTTTTTCTAGCTATCAGGCAGATACCAGATTCTTATTAGGTTTGCAAGTTTACTGTGAGAATTGAAAGATGGCACATTTCTAATCAGTGAATACTGCTAGGACAATAAATTACTCCTGCCACCAGTCATTTGATGCAGCTTTCCTGTCCTTTTTCCAGAAGGATATTAACCTCATTCTAGGGTAGAAAACAACTTGACTTCAGCAAACTCTCACACCTGAAGCTCTTCTAGTACATCTACTTTGAATGTTCATGCTGTGCCATGATGTAGATCAAATGCAGCAAATCAGAATCCAGTGGCAGATTTTGAAAATCAAACATATTTAGTGCCTTGCAATGGAACTCAAAATCAGATGGATTAAAACTTTATATTTCTATTTTAATCTTACCAGGAACGGGCAAGTCAACATTTTCACCCAATATTAACACTACTGTAGGGTAAAAATCAAAAGAACTGGATAAATAAGACAAGCACTTATAGGTTGAAATCAAGGAAGGAAAAGTTCAGGCTAGAAATTTTGAATAGTAGTAATTAACAGAAAAGATCAGCAAGGCAGCAGTTCTGATCCCCCCCCCATTAGTTTCTGTGAAATGGGTGTGGAAAGGTGCCATTTTAAAAAATGGGCAAACAGGAATATTAAGTTTACAAATCCTGTTAATGACTCAATTTCTTTTTATAAAAAATTAACATCTAAACTACATCACCTCCCTGCAACAGCAGATAACATGGCCCATTCTATTTCTGAAAGTTGAGGGAATGCATGTGAGGATGAAGATGTCTGAGGAGAAGAGTCGTACACTCACAGTGTGGTATTTAATATCTGCTACTACTTCTAAATGTTGAAATTAGGTCAGGGCTTGACAAAATTCACTACCAAGTAGGTGTCAGCAGTTTTCTTTTTGATTCTGGGAGGGCACTCTTCTGCTGCATTTCTGTAGTAGACCTATGAGCCATGCTACAAACTCTGGCTGCAATGGCGATCTGGCACCTCAGTTTTGTAGAGTCCTGAATTAGCTTAACTAAAATGAAACAGATTCTGACTCCTGTTATATCCTGAAGAATATTTTGATATAGGTAGAAATCCTTCAGAGATAGAGTTGGTAGAGTGACTCCATTCAAAATCAAAGGAATTATTCTGGATTTACATCACTGCAATGGAGAGCTGATTTTTTCACTAGAATAGATTTAATGATTATATAATTTGTGGTATAGCTACCGTACATCCTTTTCTAATGTACAGTAGTTTGTGTGTGAATTGTAGTTAAAAGCTGTGTTAGAAAAATAATGTGTCAGTACATGAAGGAGGTATGTGAATGGGTACCAGTACATGCAAAAATCCCAGTTGTTGAACAGAAAGGGAGGAAGATAGGTTTGGGATACAGCACTTACCAAAATAAACCCTGATTTTGTTTTTATACTACTATGAATTAATATCAAAATAACTAAATCATGGTAACTGACAAATATAGAAGAAGAGCACCTATGTACTGAGAACTAGGCTTAGGCACATGTTTCTGAGCAGCTATCTAGTATGAAGCAGTGTAATATCTATTTAGCAATTCAATTCGGTGCACACAGAACCCCACCTGGTCACCACGACTTGCACACTGCACCATCCATTTGCCAACATGGCACGACTAATAGTTTTGATATGCTCTTTCACAAGCTAAATTAGTGATTTTGCAGGAATAGCAGTACAGACACCTGACTTCTGGAGAGCTGGGTAACAGTACCTACAGTCTGGTTTATTCTGACATACATTTTATCATCTAAGGTTTATTTAGTTTGGCCTCTATTTTAGATGTATTCATCTATCAATTCCAAAACAGGCCTTTGGATCTTTAGCTGAGATTGTCACAGAACAGGGCCTGGCTAAGTAGGAGAACAAAAATAGATTTATCTCACCTATACACACCTGCTGACTATCCTAACTTTTGCTAGGCAACAACCACCCTCCATGGGTATGTCTGCACTGCAAACTAAACTCAAGATCTGATTAAGGTGTAAACCCAAGCTCCAATTCTGGGCTCACTATTTCAGTATGAATGCACTCACATGACCATGAGACTTGAGTCCAGCAATTGTAAAGCAGGTGCACAATGAAGTGTGGACCCTCAAGCATGGGCTTGGATATACTGGCTATGTCTACAGTAGCAAATTAGTCCAGATTAAGGAGGCTTAATCCAGACTAATTTGGCTCCTGTCCACACTAGCCTTTGCCTAGTTTGAACTAGAAAATTAAAGCAAAAAAGCAAAGCTTAGTTTGAACTAGTTAGTTCAAACAGTAAGTTCAAATTAAGCACTTAGTTCAAACTAGCATGATGTAGTCATCCTAGTTTGAAATAAATAAGTTCGAACTAAGCGGTTAGTTCGAACTAACCATGGATTTTAGTTCAAACTAAGTTTTAGTTCAAACTAGCTGTGCTTTTTTAGTTTGAACTAGCTAAGCAAGTCTGAACTAAGCTTTCTAACGTTGACACAGCCACTGAGTCCACATGCCCAGGTCTCAGAATTTCCCACTTGAATTTACAGTGTTGTGTAGACATACCTCATGAACCCATTTAGTAACTAAGGATTGCCAGTGTACAAGGTCACTCCAACCATGTCTCCTACACTAGCTATGATTGCCCTACACTGACGGTATCCTATTGGCACAAAGCAAAGATCTCTTTGTCTCAGCAGATTGACACAAAAAGGTCACAGTGCAACCAGAATTTGGCTCTATACCATTTGTTTTAAACCCAACAAATGGAGAAACTGATAAATTTTGTGCCAGTGCTCTTGTATAAAACCAATTCTTTTTAGTACACTTCTATTAGGGCAGTTGAAAAGTAGTTCTGATTTGAATAATCTTGTTTACAAAAGCTTCTATATGTATTGAATAAATACAATAGACCAATTACTTAAAATATTCTTTATAAACTATGTCACTGTATTTCTCATTTCTAGTTATACTTGATTAAGAAGTTCACTTTCCAGAATACTGAAGCAACCATGATTGGTTTCTTCACAGGGCATTTTTGTATCTCTGTCACTATTTTTTTTTTACTTTTATTTTTTATTCTTTAATCTATAGAAATGCACAAAATCCCATATTTTGCACACGAGTTTTAGTGATTTAAAAAAATTCCTAATAGTTCTTAAAATAATCTTCTAATATGAGTTGTTTAAAATATTTTACCCTGAACAGCACTTCTGATTAAGAAATGGTTTCTTACCTGTAAATGGTGTTCTTCAAGATGTGTTGCGCATGTCTATTCTGCTGTAGGTGTGCCCGCGCTGCATGCATGCACCACGGGAAACTTCTTCCCCTAGCATCCCTCAGATGGTGTGGAGCCCCCTAGAGTTGCACCATTGCACATGCTATATAAGGGCTCCTCTGACCCCATCCCTTCAGTTCCCTCTTAGCCACCAAGTTTGACAGTGAGGCAGGAAGGGCGGGTTTGGAATGGACATGAGCAACACATCTCGAAGAACACCACTTACAGGTAAGAAACTGTTTCTTCTTCGAGTGATTGCTCATGTCAGTTCTGCTGTAGGTGACTCCCTTAGCTCTACTTGGAGTGGAGGAGGGGTTGGACTTTCTCATAACACAGTGTCAAGCACTGCTTTACCAAAGCTTGCATCACCTCTAGATTGCTCGATCAAGGCATAGTGTGAGGAGAATGTGTGAACGGACGACCAAGTTGCTGCCTTACAAATGTGTTGAATGGGGACAAATGCCAAGAAGGATGCCAAGGATGCTTAGGCTCGCGTCGAATTTGTTGTGATTTTCGGGATCAGCACTCCTGAAAGCCTATAGCATTCCTTGATACACTCCCTAATCCAAGAGGCAATACACTGGGATGACACCAGTTGGCCCTTGGACCTATCTGACACTGACACGAACAACAGAGGCAACTTTCTAAATGGCCTTGTCCTTTCAATACAAAATGCTATGGCTGTCTGTACGTCCAGTGAATGGAGCCTGTGCTCCCTGTCGGTGGTGTGTGGTTTTGGGTAGAAGACTGGCAAGCATATTTCCTGATCAATGTGAAAGCTAGACACCACCTTGGGTAAGAATGCAGCATGAGGCTGAAGACGAACCTGATCTTTAAAGAAGGCCTTATAAGGTGGCTCCAATGTGAGAGCTCTCAGCTCTGAAACTCTTCTGGCTGAAGTAACTGCAATCAGGAATGCCAACTTCCAAGACAAGTATAGCAGGGAACAAGAAGCTAATGGTTCAAATGGTGGACCCATAAGTCTAGATCAAACCAGATTCAGGTCCCACTGAGGGACAGGAAGGTGGATAGGAGGAAAGACCCGGTCCAATCCTTTCAGGAACCTCTTCACCAGGGAAGATGAGAAGAGGAATTTATGACGTCCCACAACAAAAAAGGCTGAGATGGCCGCAAGGTGGACTCTTATTGAGGAGGAGGCCAGACTGTGTCATCGCAGATGAAGGAGACAGTCAAGCACAAGCAGGATAGTGGCTTGTGAGGGTGGGATGCCCTTGCCCTGCAGCCAATAAGAGAAGCGACGCCATTTAGCCTGATAACTCTCATTGATTGTTTTCTGCTATTAAGCAGCATGCCCAGAACTTCCTGCGAACATTGTAGCTCACTGGCGTTCAACCACAGCTGTTCCAGGCCATGAGATTCAGTCTCCTGAGATGTGGATGTGTCAGAGAACCACTGTCCTGAGTGGTGAGGTCCCGAACTTGAGGAAGGGTTATTGGGTTGTCTATTGAGAGCTGCATCAGTGTGACAAACCAGTGCTGTCTATACCAGGCCAGGGCTATGAGGATCAACGCTGCCTTGTCTTGTCTGGCCTTCACGAGCATCTTGTGTATCAGAGGAGTCTGTGGGTATGCATAAAAGAGGTAGCCTGACCATGGGATCAGGAAGGTGTTGGCCAATGACCCCAGAGTCCTGCCCTGGAATGAGCAAAAACTCGGGCACTTCTTGTTCAATTCTGACGCAAACAGGTCCACCCGGGGAAAACCCCATCTCAGGAAGATGGAATGCAAGATATCCGATCTGATTGACCACTTGTGCATCAGGAAGGACTTGCTGAGAGAGTCCGCTAAACTGTTTGGTGGCCCGGGACGTATGAAGCTACAGGGTGGATCGCATGAATGATGCAGAACTCCCAAAGCTTGAGGGCTTCACTGCAGAGGCAAGAGGAGCGAGCTCCACCCTGTCTGTTGATATAAAACATCGTTGCCGAATTGTCCACATGAACCGATACCACTTTCCGTGCAATGAGGTTGTGAAAGGCCTGGATGGTGAGACGCACTGCTCTCAGCTCTCTTACATTGATATGATTGCAGCAGTCCTTCTGATTCCAGAGGCCTTGTGTTCTTAGATGGGCCAGGTGGGCCCCCCACCCTTGGTCTGAGCCATCTGTCATGAGAGTAACCACGGGCTGAGGGACAGAGAGCAGGACCCCCACTTGAGCCGAATTTGGATCCTTCCAGCAGCGAAGACTGATAGGACCTCTGCAGGAACCCCCACTATCTTGTCCAGACTGTCCCTGCACGGACGGTAAACTGATCTCAACCATGTCTGGAGGGGGCGCAGCCTCAGTCTGGTGTGCTGGATGACACTTGTACTGGCTGCAAAATGTCCCAAGAGGCCCAATACCACCCGGATAGAACACATCAGGTGATCCTCTAGACCTTGTAATATGCCCACTATCACCTCGAACCTGGATAGAGGGAGGAAGGTTTTGGCTCTCACTGAGTCCAGGAGTGCCCCTATGAATTCTATTCTTTGAGTGGGAACTAGAGTGGATCTGTGTGCATTTATTAACAGTCCTAGACTGTTGAAAAGATCTCGTGTAAAGTTGACGTGTTCTTGTGCCTGGCTCCTGCTCCAGGCCTTGATCAGCCAGTCGCTGAGGTAAGGATACACCTGGATGCTTTTGCGCCTCAGAAAGGCTGCCACCACCATGAGACACTTGGTGAACACCGTTGGGGTGGCTGAAAGGCCGAATGGAAGGACAAAGAACTGGAAATGTCCACCATCCACCACAAACCTTAGGAATTTCCTGTGGAGTGGGTTGATTGAGATGTGAAAATATTCATCCTTCATATTGAGGGCAGCGTACCAATCTCCTGGATCCAGGGAGGGGATGATGGTGGAAAGGGAGACCATCTGGAACTTTTCTTTCCTCAGGAGCTTGTTCAATCTTCTCAGGTCGAGGATAGGGCGAAGGCCTCCCTTTGCTTTGAGGATAAGGAAATACTGGAAATAGAATCCTTTGCCCCCTGCCCCTTTGGGACTTCTTCTACTGCTCCTGCCTCCCAGAGGGACATGACCTCCTGTTTGAATAGATGCTCATGACAGGGGTCCCTGAAAAGGGAGTGAGAAGGGGGACAGAAGGAAGGGGTAGAAGAAAATTGGAGTGAGTAACCTTTCCTTATTATGCGGAGGACCCAACAGTCTGAAGTTATTAGAGTCCAATCCCAGTAAAAATGAGAGAGGCAGTGGAAAAAGTAGGGGCGAGTGGGATCCCAGGAACTGGCTGATGCACTGACCTCAGGCGTACCCTCAAAAGTTCTTTTGGGCCGCTGGCTGGCGGGAACGGTCTTGAGGTTGGCCTGACAAATGGTTGTTCCTTCTTCCCTCTTGCCCCCTGTGGCGACTGTAGTCCTGCCTCTGGTGGAATGACCTCTGCGCAGGCTGGGCTTTGAAGTGTTTGCACTGAGGGGCTGGGGTGTGAAGGCCTAAGAACTTCAAAATGGCCCTTGAGTCCTTGAGACTCTGTAATTTGGAATCCATCTGAGATGAGAACAGGTCCTGGCCCTCAAACAATAGGTCCTGGATGGTGGTCTGGATTTCAGCAACCATGAGGAACGCCTCATCACGACCCCAGAGGCTATAGTACAGGTAGCTGCATCCGCTCCATCTAAAGCTGCTTGGAGAAGAGCTCTGGATACTGTTTTGTCCTCCTTAATCATGGCAGACAGCTCTGACCTGGCCTCCTGGCCTGAATATGAGCAGCTTGAAAGAGGGCCTTGGGCCTGGTGGAAAGCCCATGGCATACAGAAAGGCCATTGGGGGGCTCCGTGCCACGGATGCTGATGCCAGTATTGCAGGGGGGCCAGGTCCCTGCACCTTGTATGGGACCAATGGGACTCCCACCTAGAACATGTCAAGCCTGCCTCTGATGAAAGGGAGGGAGAGCGGCTGCTCCGTGGGGACCACAGTGCCAGTCGGTGCCGGAGAACAGTGCCATGGGGATCTTGACCTGTTCTGAGATGAGGGTGAGGGTTGAGATGAATCCTTGGGCAGTGCCAAACTTCAGTGCCCGGGAGACTTAGGTCTTGACAATACTGGTTTGCCTGCAGACCGCACCATGGTTTTCACCAGTGCCCTGTGCTCATGCTCTCCCAATGAGTGGCCAAGAGGGGCAGTCTTTTCAATGAGCTCCCTTGCTGCCTCAAAAGTCTTGGGAGTAGAGGGCAAAAGTAAGTCCCCCTCTAAAACCTCCATGGAAGGGGATTCCTGCGGTACCAGGCTCGATGCCTTGCTAGTTGGAGTTGGAGTCACCTGCACTGTATCCTCTGCACCCAGGCCCAGGCGGCCCAACACGGGTCCTGTCCTTTGAGGCTTCTCCTTGCCTTTAGACTTTGAGGATCCTGCCTCGGGCCTCCTCTTCTTTTGTGGCATCGGCGAGTGGGAATGGTGCTGCTGATAGCCAATGGCTGAGTTCCACACCGGTGACAGACAGTGCCGAGGCCCCTCCATGGAGTCCTTAGGGCAGTCTTGGGAAGTGACCGGGGCACTATGCACCGATGCAGTGCCAGGAGGCTGCGGTGCCGGAGGACGGAGCGCTTCCTCCATCATCAAAAGTTTAAGTCTTTGGCTGCGCTCCTTTTGCGTATGTGGTCGGAAGCTTCTGCAAATTTTGCAGCGTTCACGGAAGTGGGCTTCTCCGAGACACTTTAAACAGGAGGCGGGCGGGTTGTCAAGGGGCATAGGCCTCTTGCATACGCTGCGTGACTTAAAACCCAGCAAGCCCCAGTCCCCGCCGGGACCAGCGCCCGAAAGAGGAACGCTAACTTTCTAAAATTATCTAGAACTACTGATTTAACAATGAACAAACTAACTCACCAAGAATGATAACTAGGAAGAACGGGGAAGACTCTCTTGCTAACAAGAGGGAGACCAGCAGCCATCACAGGCAGGAAGAAGAGACTGAAGGCATGGGGTTGGATGAGCCCTTATATAGCATGTGCAATAGCGTGACTCTAGGGGGCTCCACACCATCTGAGGCACGTTAGGGGAAGAAGTTTCTGGCGGTGTATGAGTGCGACACACACACACCTACAGAGGAATTGACATGAGCAATCACTCAAAGAAGAACAATGTGGAAAGGAAAGAAAGACTTTTTCAGTGTTTCTGCAAAGTAGTTAGTTTTTTGATACCAGTTAAGATAACAAACAATAAGCAATTTTCTTTAGTATTTTTGCATCCTCTAAGACTGAGGACCCTGATTTGCACAAAAAGTCAATGAAGTTTCATTATTTCAATATATTGTTGTTCATAAAATGTATAAGCTAAACTCTAGTAAAGACAAGGCTGAATCTCTTAGGCTAATAACCTGCATGGGATTGAGTTTCTCAGCAGGGCAGCTAAAACAACAAATTGCATGTACAAAGCTGGGCTTTAATGCCTCCAACAAATGAGAAAAAGATGACTGTAGGATTCTCTCTCTCCCCTCCAACCTTCCATTTCATTTTGCAATACAACTGTAATGGCCACCATAAAATAAAGTATGAATTTATACTGTCATCTCTGCTGCTTTACAGCCTAATTACCACAGCTCATTGAAGCGCACAAAAAATAGCAGACTTGCTAGTCAACTATTTTTAGAATTTAATAAAAAAAATTGCTAGTATTAAGACTGACTTTAGACCCACAAAAAAGGCAGTTTTAATTGGAAATGCGGTAATCTGCTACAGTAGTATCAGAATAGAAGTGATACTGAAAAAGAACAGAATTAGAAGGCATTTCCTCACTGTTTCTAATAATAGTTGAACCCCCCCCCCCCGGCTGCAGTCAGTATAGAAAAATGTATGCAAGAGAGGTTATGTAATTATAGGTATAACATAAATTGTACCTCATTACCCTCATATTTATTTCCCAAAAGGGGATGATTTTGGAGATAGGGTGTATGCAAAGATGGGGGGGGGGGGATGGACACTGCTGTAAGTCAAACCACTAGCAGGATGTGGCATGCTCCCCACTGTGGGTCTGTCTAAACTGCATTCAGGAAGTGCAACTGCAGCATGGGTGGGTATCCCAAAATTAGTTCGCTTAAAGTAGTGCTGTACCACTGAGGTATGGGCCAGCTGCTTGAGTCTGTACCCAGGCTTCTGAGTGGTACTCCACCAAGGTGGTCAGGGTGGGCTGTTGTTGCTAAACTGCTTCTTTTAGTAACCTATCTTGCTCAAAGTGAGCCTGGCTATGACTCCACATGATGCGGTCACACCTCCTGTCACTTAACCCTGTCAAGAGTACACACAAGAGGGTGTAGGTAGCACATCCATATCTAAGACTGCAAGTGGATACCTGTAGCTGGAGGCTCCGAAAGCTCTCACTGTGGGCCTCTTTTAACTGTAATGTAGATGTCCAGTCTCAAACCTGAAGCCCAGGATCTAGGAAGTTGGCTGATGGAAAGTTCCCAGATTTTGGGCTGCAGCTAAAGCCCAAAAGTTCATCTTGCAGTTAAATAGCACCATGAGCTCTGAGTAGCTGGCATGGACCAGTCACAGGTCTTTAACTGCATGGTAGACATAACCTTAGTGGCCAAAACAGCCCTAAGATGCACAAGACCTGCTGCCTAACTCTGGTTTTGTTGCAAAAGGTACATAAAGATTACACAAGTCACTGATGTCAGTGGTGAAAAAACCAGACCCCAAAATCCTTGATTCTGCAAGAATTAACTGTCTTCAACATATTCACTGACCTCACCAAGTTGGGTAGGAAGGTAAGGTCTTAATCCTAGAATCTGGCTCTAGAGCCCTGCGCAGATACAAATATGTGGCTCCATATCACATCTGCATCTGCAAGAAGTGGGCCCAAAATATCTGCATCCTGTTCATGAATGCAGATAGCCATGGATATAATGCAGATATCTGTGGATTTGCAGGACTCTACCTGGTTCTATCTGTAAGAATCACAGTACAAAAGACCAGTATCTTAATGAGCTATGTAAAGATATTAGAGGGTTGGATTTGGTTTGGTAATTTAGGGATTGTAAAAACCATTAGTGGACCACTGCAGAATTTTAGTTAAAGTTATCACTCATACATTTGTGAAATAAAAAGAGAAAGAAAGACATTTTTAACTCTTTAACTTTCTTTTTTTTTAAATTAGTGATTAGCCAAATGATAGTAATAAATAGCCATTCTGTGTGCCCTCCACAAGTGCTTATGTAGTATACTGTCATGTGGAGATCAGACATAAGATCAGAATTCTAAGTAAGGAAGTTTTAGAAGGAATCTGGAGAGATAGGAAATTAATATTAAGAGTGAAATTCATCTGTGCTGCAACTACTTTACAATGAAAGAAGTTGCGATGAATTTGGCCTGGTGCTTTTAAATGCAAAATGACTAAAAGTATGAGTTAAGCATTGAGTTCCAGCATTACATTAGCATTTTCTGAATGCTGTCAATTGTATGACTTAACATTAATACTGTTTTAACCTTATTAAATATAAAAGAATTTAGAGAACTAATTCAGTCAGATTTCCTCTCTCTTTACGGAAGAACAAGAGACAGACATCTCACCACTCTGTTTATGTGACAAGAACAAATGAATCAAAACCTCTAATCAGGCATAAAGAAACCAGGATAAGGGATCGACAACATTACATTTTCTGGGATTTCATATTTTTATTCAGCATTTTCCAAGTTGTCTCAGAAAGATCAAATTAAGGCAAACTGCAGTAATTTATCTTAGCCAGACTTCTATTTATCCCATAGCTTGCTTCTCGGTTTGCTTTGTTTTAAACATCTTATTTCTAGCTGCAGAACTCTTTAATTAGCTTGTGATGTAGTCACCTACCAGAGCTAGCATTTGGTAAGGAGTTTCAAAACACTAGTCCTGAGAAGACCAGAAGCCTTGCTTCTACTATGAATATATCTGCTTAAATCCTTTTTATCTCTTGCTAACACATCTTTTGTCTATTGAAGAAAATACCAACATTGTCACTCTGTCTGAGTCAGTATGAACTGATGGAAAAAACAAGAGCCCTGGTTGTGTGCTCTTTTGGTTTAGATTATCATCAGGTTCAGTTTATGGAGGGGATGGCATAATAGGACAGCCTAGTTTAGTAACTGACTGCTCTTTGGCTTCTGGTAGTAGATATGCTGAAGGGATATTTGAGGGACTTGGTTCTGAGTTATTATAGAGAAGTCCTTCTTGGATGTCTGACTGGTGAGCCTTGCCCACATGCTCAGGGATTAACTATTCACCATATTTGGGATCAGGAGGGAATTTCCCTCAGGGCAGATTGGCAAAGGCTCTAGGGGTATGTCTACACTGAAGGCTCAGTTAAGTCGACTTAACAAGGTTGATTTAAAGTCAGCCTTGTTAAGTCAACTTAGAGCACCCACACTCCTGTTAAGTCGACTTACAGGAAGCTCTTAAGTTGACTTAATAAATGCCAAATGTGGCTAGAGTGTTCCTTGGGAGCACTCAAGGAAGGTTTAGTTAACCTAAGGCTCCAGTATAGACATACCCCAGGAGTTTTTCACCTTTTTCTGTAACATGGGGCATGACTCAGTTACAGATGGATTCTCTGTACCTTAAGGTGTTTAAATCATGACTCAGGGCCTTATTGCATGAGTAGGTGGGTGAAGTTCTGTGGCCTGAACTGTGCAGCAGCTCAGATTAGATGATCATATTAGTCCCTTCTGACCTTAGAGACTATGAGTCAATCATCTAATTTTCATTTGAAGGTTGTTTACAATTTACAAATTATACTTATTGTGACAAGAGTCAAGCCTGATGGTTACAGGAGAGTAGTGGAGGGTAGATATGTTAGCTCCAGATTCGGCAAAGCCCTGTTCCCAGGCTAGCTGGCGTGGGGCTGATTTGAGTCAATTAAGACACCTGACTAATTAAGGAGCCTGGAGTCAGTTGGAAACTTGACTTCAGTTAAGGGGTAGAAGATAAAAAGCCTCTGTTGCAGCTAATCAGAGGAGGGAGTTCTTGGTGTGGTGTTTGGAAGAGGAGGAGCTAGTAGTGAAATATGTGGTTGTAGCAGAGAAGAACAGTGGGAAGGATTGCTGAGCTGAGCTGAATGAAGCTAACTAGTAGCTGTTGTTACCGGCACCTGGGAGATACAGGTAGCCAGGACAAGCTTGCCCAGAAGGGCCTTAGGGCCCCAAGCCCAGCAGCCTGTGGGCTGGAGAGCCCAGCCTCAAGGGCAGGACGGACTGGAGAACTATAACTTAGGGTTTGGAGGTGGGAAAGCTGGGCACCAGCTGGCTGCCAGGACTTGAAGCGCAGGACCCACAGTGATGAGTTCCCCCAGCTCATCACATTATATAACAGCATAGGATTTAACCTTTTTAATTTTTAACTTGATCATTTTCTTTCATTTTGATGACATGTCCTTTTGATGTGCTGTTAAATTCCTTTGCTCATGCAATCTGTCAACCAGTGAGGTTGGGATAGATGGATCTCAATGGGGATGTACTTCTAAGACTGTTACTATGAAGACAGCACAAATGCAAGGCAGCTAAAATTGAAATCCTTTTATAAACCTTCATGAGTTAATTTTGTGGATTTATTTTTGTCATTTCTGTTCCAGTGATAATTCTAATAACAGAGCATAATTTTTTTTTTAAACAACTTTTTCACAAAAAGCTTCCTTGGTCCGTTAATATCATATAGCTAACCCACTGTTAAGATTCACTCTTGTAGGACTCACCTGAATTACTAATGTTGCCTTATGCTTCTTGCTGTACATTCTTGGCTTGAATCCAATAGTTATAAGAGTTCCAACAGTGTCAAGTGGAAGAAGTTCCCCAGCTTGAGGCAATACAACAAACTCTGGGTCACTGTCTGGCAGAAAGTATGCAGTGAATGGTTCAGGATACCTATAGAAGAATATATAATAATATTTTGCCTATAATATTTCATTATGAAATTCTATTTAAAAGTAACACATCTTCTGTTACATTAGACCTGCAAATAAACTTTAATGCTACCATGAAGTTGTGAGTCATGATACTTCATAACTTATGGGATGCTTACTGAATAATAATTGGGCTGTTGGCACATTAATGAAAAAGGAAACACAACTGATATTTAAAGAGAACTTAACTTACTAATATGAAAATAGCCTTAACATCATCATGATTTCAGTTGGAGTTGTGTGTATAGCAAATGGAATTTAATCATCCCATTATATCAAAAGCAATGCATTTTGAAAACCACAATGTTATGTTGTTTAATAACTAAAATTTAATTTCTAAACTGGGGTAGAGGATCATGTATTTCTGTGTTTTCTGTGTCCCAACTACCACCTGTTTAGATGGTATTAAAATAGGGAAGGAATCCTAAATGCCTTGGAAAGAACAAAACTCTTCCTCCTCCTCTTCCCAAGTTACATGAATATTTTTGTACATAAACATTTTATGCATTAAATCCAGCATTTTAAAAATTGTGTTAAATAAATGATACCTATATAGAGTGACTATCGGTCCACTGACAGTATGGAAATGGGATTTTATGAGAGATTTTCTTCTATTACAGAAATTGTAGGATTTGCTGTCTAGCAAGTTTCAGGTTAGTACAGTAAAACAAATAAACAAGTAATCCCGTGGGCACTTAAGGACTAACAAACTTATTTTTTGCATGAGCTTTTGTGGGAGAAAATCCCACTTCATCTAATTTTCAATGCAGACAGTGGTCAGCCATACAAAAGATGAGTAACAATTTCCCTTTATTCTTTCCCAAATTGTAGGAACTTTCTCATCTCTTTAGGAACATATCATTATTAACTTAATGTTTTCATAGTAAAAATTGGATTGCTTTTCTCCCACCCCAAAATTCTCTCTTGTTTTGTTAGTGATGACAATCCCATTATCCTGCCTGTCATCTACTTTGCTGTTAACCTGGGGGTTGTCATCTGGTCATCACTCTTCTTACATCCTGTTGGTGTCCAAATCTTGCAACTCCTTCTTGCACAATGCTTAAGAAATCTGACCCTTCCTCTGTAATGAGAGCCACAGCTTTCTGCTGTTCCCTCATCATTTCTCTTCTTAATTACTGCAACCTCCTTCTCTAAATATAGGTTTCAGTTGCAATCTCGTCGCCTCCTCCAGTCCATCCCAAGTGTAGCTGCCAATATTTTATTTTCCTTCAGTCTTATCACAGCATCTTCCCCCTTTGTTGGCTTCCTCTTTATCAGAAAAATATTAAATGTGTTATCCTCGTCTTTAAGGTTCTGCATAAAATTCCCCACACTACTTTTGATATGTTGTCAACATCTCTGTATTCGTGGGTTACCATTCCCAAAAACAACTTTTATTTGTGCAACTAGCTTTTAAAAATAAAATCTCTCATCCATAATTCAGTTATTCAATATTTTATGTTGGACCCCTTTTCTGTGGAAATGTCCCAATTTTTCTGGGTAAATGGCATGCTACAAACTACATGTCAAGGAATTGATGTAGAATTTATGGAAACTATACTATGTTGTTAAAGAGAAGGTTACTATGAAATAACTGAGGCTCTTCAAGATGTGTGTTCCTGTGGTTGCTTCACTTCAGGTGTTGATGCATCCTGGCACCATCAGTCAGAGATCTTTAGCAGCAACGCCTATCCAAGTTGTGCACACACAGTGATTGTCACATGGTACCATTGTGAGATCATTGACTTCTGGGTATATATTCTGACTGTGCAAATAACATTCCTTCAGTTTTGTGATGGAATGCATTGATGGCTGCAAGGCGTACTCTGCTGGAACTCATTAAGTGTCCCAAGGTTATTGTTCTAGTATGGAGCCCAGAACTAGCAGAAAGGGTATTGAAAGTTTGTTAGTGTCTTCGTTTTGGCACTATATGTAGAGACTCTTCCATTTCTGACAATAAGATTCACATGTGGTTTGTTTCCCTCTATTAAGTAATATCTGTTTCACTTGTTCTGAACAGTTTACTCTGTTTCGATAGAACCAGCTCGTCAGGTGAAATCTTCTCAGAGTGCGAAGGAGAATCTATGAGAGGAGATCCATCCAGAGGGGGAGCTGTCGTGGGGCACAGAGCTACACTGTCATCAGATAAGACTACCAGGTTTGTCTTGGCCATGTTGGGGATATGAGTATTACTCTGGCTCTGTCATGTTGTATCTTATGTATTACTCTTAATAGTAATGAGATTGGTGGAAATGTATATAGCAGTAGTGCTTCCATTTGAGGGGGAAGGCATCATCCAGGTAATGGGGTCCCAGTCTCAAACAAAACTGTGGGTGTTTCTGAGATTTCATTGTAGTCTATTGATCAGAATCCCCATAATTGGAATATTGGTTTCAGAACTGTATTGTGTATTTCCCACTGATGATCTTGAAGGAACTGTGTACTCATATGTTGTCTGTCATATTCCAACAGCCTGAGAAGAATGAAGCTGAGCTGGTTATGTTGTGACTTGTGCACCAATTCCATCGCCTCATTGCTTCCATATATAGGGAATGGGATTGGGCTCTAACCTATCAATTTACATAGAACATTCAGAAGATGTTTTTGGTCATTATGTGTACTGTTTTGTTCATTATCTGAGGAAGGAACCACAGACATGCATTGTGGGCTGCCCATAGTTCAAGCAGGCTGATATGTATTTGTGTTCCCATGGAAGACCACTGTCTTTGAATGGTCTGTCGTTGCATGTGGATGGCCCATTCCATTAATAAAGCACTCACTGCAATTGTTCTTGTTGGAAAGGTATTCCTGAACATACATTTTTCTGGTTTTGTCCACCAGTAGAGTGTTGACTTGGATATTATGAGGCTTCTGTTGAGGCTGTGTTTGTTTTGCATGTGGTCTGAATGCAGCCATCCTTGTAGGCAATGCATGCCCAGACATCCATGTTTTACCATGAAAGTAGTGGCCAATACATGGCCTTATTAGTTGGAGGCAGATACATGTTGTCAAATATGTATGACTTCTTTTTGTTTATCTACAACCCAAGGCTTTGAAAGAGCTTGATGATCCTCTGATTATCTATTGCCTCTGATTGAATGGGATTTCTCAGTCAGTCAGTCATGGAGATATGGGAATGTTATTATTTTCTATTTGTGTAGGTGTGCTACTACTACTGCAAGGTTTTTTTAAGAAGACTCATGGCACTGTGGAGAGGTCAAATGATAGTACTCTATATTGCGAATAAATTTTTCTAACTGTGAAATGAAGGAATTTTCTGTCAGATGGGTGTATTGTGATGTAGAAAGATATATCCTGTAGGTCAATGGTGGTGAACCAGTCCCCTTGTTACAGTGCTGGAATTATCATGGGTAATGTGACAATCTTGAATCTTTGAGCTTTCTAAAGTTTAGAATATATATCCAACTTCTACTTTTCTTGTGTAGTAAGAAATACTGGGAATGGAATCTCTTCTCTATGTATTGTGGAGGAACTTGTTCCACTGCAGCTAACTGTAAAAGAAATTGTACTTCTTGTTACAATAGGTACCCATGAGAGGGTGCTGGAAGACTGATGGGAGAGGTGTTTGGTGGGTGGAAGTGATGTGAAAGGGATTATGTTACCTGCTACTATAAATTGCTAAAACCTATTTGTCTGATGTATTTGATGCCCATGTTATTAAAAAATTGCACTTGGTGTCCAGAGTTTTTTGAGTTATCTATTAGTACTGGAATGTAAGGCAGGTCTTTTAGACCCTCAGCTAATCCTTCAAAATGACTGCTTCACTGATTTCAGTTGAGAAGATCACAACGACTTTGTCTGCAGCCATCTCCATCTTTGGGGCCTCAGTCTTTTTTTGTAGACATCATACAATCTCTGTTGCTGGGGGAATAATGATTTCCCATGTTCATATAGCTGGTATTTCCTCATTTAGGTGCAAATGTGTATTTATACCAAGACTTCTTTGGGTTGCCCTGGAGTCCTTCATGGAATAGAGGACTTCATTAGTTTTCATTGAGAATAGTTTCTCTCTATTGAAATGAAGATTTTCCATTTTTGATTGTAGGTGTTTTGGTATTCCAGAGGGCTACCACAATGAAGCCCTCTACATGACCACAGCTGTGGCAGTTATTCATGCTACTGTCTCAACTCTGTTGAGGACTGCTTGCAAAGCTGTGCAATCTATCAGCTGTTCCTCAGTTATCATGGCTCACAATTGATCCATTCTATCTTCTGGTAGATGGTTGATGAAATTGCTGAATTTATTACAACTGTCATAATCACATTTTGCTAGTAGTGCTCTATAGGTCCTACTACGGATTATAGTGTTGCAGAAAAATGGAGGAAGTGCAGAAAAGGGATGGGTTTATGTCACATTTGCTTTCCCTTTTGGTTTGCAGCCTCTACCACTAAAAAGTTTGGACAGCAAGTTAAAATATAAATTGATTAAAGTTTTCTGCTGTGGTGGAAGATGGTGGCATTATTGCCTTGTCAGATGATCACAAAAATAGTGTGTTCTGTTCCTGACCTTCTGTTTGTCATTTCTTCATGGGTTTCAGAAGTTTCAGGCATGATCTTAACTCGCCACAAGGTAATGTTCCAGAATAACTGTATGCTGCCCATGGGTCCCATGGTGTCCACTGTATTAGGAAGAGCATTAGTGGACAGATCTGGGACTGACCATACCATTGTTGCATTTCTCTGCTGTACTGATGTTTCAGCTTTGTCATGATGCAGACTTGTGTCCAATGGAGGAAGAATGGTATAATGAAAAGGCACCTTCTTCGTTATCTTCATCATTGCCTGACAATGGGGTAGTGATAGGTGACAGTTTTAGTTCAAACTAGACACAGCCTAGTGTAGACAGGGTTCAACTTAGTTAATTTGAACTAATTTGCTAATGGAAACATAGCCTCGAAGTATCACCAGACTCCTTGTTTGCTTTGCTGAACTACACTAGCAAAGCTGCCCCTTTGGAATTTCCCTCAGAAGCATACGCTACAACTAATAATCAACTGTAATACAGTTGTAAATAACTTAAGATGGGACTGCCCCAGCAGCTCCATTATTAATGAGCCAAGTTACCATAGAAGAACCCGAAGTTCAGTACCATCCTCCTATTTTCAAGGTCAGCAAGGATTAAGAGAGAATATATTTGTGGCTCCAAGAAACTTTGCATCTAAGCCATAGGTGTCACATGCAGACTTGGCTAAATAAAGGTTTTCCTAGGTGTAGTGTTCAGGAGAAACACATGCATGAAATAAATTTTAGTGCAGATTTCTATGCCATGTCAGAGTCCATTATAAACGAAGAGATGTAAATGTATCTTCTAGCCTTTCAGTTTTAAAATTAGTATCACAGGCTACAGTAATCAAGATTGAATATTAACGACCAAGACAACGTTAACCTCATTCTTACTGAATACCAAATAGCAACTAGAAAATAAATCCATGGCACCAGCAAGAATGAGAAACGAAAAGTTTTTATCAAATATTTCCAGCTTTTTAGTTCAATCTTTAGATTATCCTGTAAGTAGGAGTATATGCTAATTTATATTCAAATCATTCTTGATGTTGGATATTGCTAAACATAGAAGTTTTAATGAATTCTAGAGACCTATGCTAGAAAAGAAAAGAAAAGAAAAGAAAAGAAAAGAAAAGAAAAGAAAAGAAAAGAAAAGAAAAAATCTTTCTGTGATGTCTATAAATCCTTTTTAGGCTCACCAAATCTATTTTACTGCCCTGAATATATACATAGTCAATTACATTATGGCCTTTGCAAAATATCCATTACATTTATACTCGTCTTCTTTACCTGCCAGTAAGTTAACTCTTTGTCACGTCAGGTGATGAGATATATTCCCTATTGATTACTGCCCTTTGATATACAACAGACTTCTCATAATTTACAGGGGCTGCTTATATGTGTTTGAAAACTATAGTCCTAAGAGAAAGTTGTAGGAGTTTTCATCCAAATATATATTTTTTCTAGTAAGAATAGAATAACATATGAATGCATTTAACACCACAGGAAAATAATGGCTTGCATTTGTGAATTCTACTGTGTAGTTTCAACAGTACTTGAATTAAGGGAAGTAAAGCTCGTTATGACAAAGTTGCTGTTGAGCACTCTTAACAGGTCTGGCTTATGAAATTCACATTTCTAAGAAGCCTTATCAGGTATTATAAAATTTTATGTTTTATTTGGAAAGCACAAGTTCAATGATTGGCACTTCTCAACAAAATGATGACATATAGAAAATAGTAAGGTCTCCATCATTTATCATTGATAACATTATGTACCTGTCTGAAAGCAACTTAGGTTTAATCAATCAGACTAAGGCATGTGCCTTTGACATCAAAAGAGATTTTATCTTCACTGATGACCCTGCACCCTTGGAAATATAGCTCAGAATCTTTAAAACCCAGAAGCAGAGTGACACAAAGCCATGTTATGCAGTTTAGTAGCTAAGCTGGGATGAAAAGGATCTGGTGTCTCCATGTTATGAAAACAAGTAAATCTATGAATTTTTTTTTTTTTTTGCAAAGGCAAGATTTCCCTTTTTGTTTTTCTTTGTAAGTAGAGCTAAATATGCAAACTGGTGAGTTACTTCCCACTACAGCAACTCCTTTATTAACTACAACACCAATATGGTAAATACCAAGTACCACATTACAAAAAATATGATTACAAGCTTTTATTTGTGACCATGCTTTAAAGGTTCCAATATCAGTATTAACACTATGTCAACTATAACCTCAAAAAAAAAAAAAAAAAAAAAAGCTTGGATACCATTTGTACTTACTCTACATGAAAGAGAAAATATTCTAATTTTATCACTGGATTGATGGGAGAATTTCACAAAATTGTTCCAGATTAGATTGAATGATATCAAAATCCAGAACTCATTTTATTTGATATAATTATTGATGTGTATATAACATATATAATATGTATATATAATTATGCACACACTGTTATGGAAAGAGAGAGAGAAAGAAAATGTGATGCACATCCAATGAATGAATTTGCTTGCTGCATGATTCTGACATGCTGCTAATTCTACTAAAATACAGCAGTGGAGTCAGAAGTAATTTTATCAATGTTGGCAGTATAAAACAGATTTAATTTTTACCATAAGAGGTCATAAAGACATAGAAAAATGTATATTTTTAAAAATTAGAAACAAATGACACAATCAATGGTAGAGCCAAAATGTCCTACACATCATTTTCTAGGCAGCACTGAAATTAACCCCGGATAACCTTTTTTTTTGAACAAGAAACTCCTTTATAACAAATTTACTCTGTATAAGAGGGGTGGGTGAACTGACAGGCAAAGTACTTGAACTCCAGACTTATGCCAGGCTCTGAGAATTAGATTGAAATAGATAACTCTGCCACATCTAGTCCCTATTCATTGAGGAATTCTCTTCCCAGTCAGCTGGTAGAAATTTTTTTGCTGGAATGATTCTGCAAGAAAATTTCAGTATTGCTGGAAGATGTGGATTTTCCATCAGGAGAATGGAAATGAGGGCTACTGGGCTGCCTGACAGTGACAGAAGCTTTCCTGGAGAATTGCAGAAGCAGAAGGACCTAGTGCTCTGCCTCCCCTCCTTACCTGCAGCTCAAGGAGCCACAGTGGCAGTGTCCTGCCATGCAGAGTGTTTTCAGGCTGGCAATCCCCACCTTCCAGGGTTTGCAGCTCTGGGGCAATTCCCCATGTCAGGGGTTCTAGTTTTCCTGCTGTGGAATCAGGGTCTATTGTTCCAGGGCAGCCCCACTATGGGGGTTGCCCTAAGCTTGGAACAACCATGGTTTCCAGAATCCCAAGACAGGTAGGAATGCCTTTCAGGAGTCATGAAATTTTGAAAACACTTATTATATTATGATTCAGAACAAAGAATCAGAAATCCCATATTTCAGCCAGCTCTTTCTCCAGTTTCACCCTAAATTCAACTCTGCTTCTTTTCCACTGTTGCAAAATCACTAACAAACTTCAGTACTAACTGAACATATTATGCACACTTATCTTCAGGAGGTATCAAATGGGATTTTCTTCATTTAAGAATTGTATATTTTTGAAACCAGACAAGTTGAACTGATCCACTTAAACTCTGAATGTATTGGCTTAGAATCATGAAATCATAGAAACTGGAAGGGCCCATGAGAGGTCATCGAATCCAGTCCCCTGCACTCATGGCAGGACCAAGTACCCTCTTAAACCATTCCTAACAGGTGCTTGTCTAACCTGCTCTTAAAACCTTCCAATGACGGAGATTCCATAACTTGCCTCAGCAACTTATTCCAATGGTTAATCACCCTAATTTCCTAATGCCCAATTTAAACCTCCCTAGCTCTAATTTAAGTCCATTGCTTCTTGTCCTATCATCAGCAGCTACAGAGAACAATTTTCCTCCCTTCTCCTCGTGACAGCCTTTCAGGTACTTGAAAGCTATGATGTCACCTCTCAGTTTCCTCTTTTCCAGACTAAACAAACCCAGTGTTTTCAATCTCCCCTCATAAGTCAAGTGTTCCAGACCCCTAATCATTTCAGTTGCTCTTCTCTGGAATTTTTGCCATTTTTCAACATCTTTCCTGAAATGAGGTGTCCAGAACTGGCCACCATACTCTAGTTAAGGCCTAATCAGGGTCGACTACAGTAGAAGAATTACTTTGTGTGTCTTATTTACAGTATTTCTGTTAATACATCCCAGAGTGGTGTTTGATTTTTTAGCAACAGTGTTACTCTGTTGACACTTGTTTAGTTTGTGGTCCAATATGACAACCAAATCCCTTTCAACAGTACTCCTTCAGAGGCAGTCATTGCCCATTTTGTATATGTGCATTGGATTGTTCTTTCCTAAGTGGAATACTGTACACTTGTCTTTAATTAATTTCATTGTGTTTACATGAGACAATTTCACCACCTTGTCCAAATAATTTTTAATTGTGATCCTATCCTCCAAAGCTCTTGCAACCCCTCCCAGCTTGGTATCATCCACAAACTTTAGAAGTGTACTCTCTATGACATTATCTAAATCATTGATGAAAATATTGAACAGAACTGGACCCAGAACCAGCCCCTGCAGTATGCCACCCATTATGCCCTTCCAGCATGAGTGTGAACCATTGACAACTATTCTTTAGGAGTGGTTATTCAACTAGCTTTTCACCCATCTTATAGTAGCTCCATCCAGGTTGTACTTCCTTAGTTCGTTAATGAGGTGATGCAAGACTGTATCAAAAGCCTTAGTAAAGTCTAGATACACCACATCTACCACTTCCCCTCTACCCGCAAGGCTTGTTAACACATTCTAGAAAGCTATCAGGTTAGTTTGACATGATTTGTTCTTGACGAATCTATGCTATCACTTAACACCTTATTCTTTTCTAGATGTTTTCGAATGGTTTCTTTAATTATTCGTGCCATTATTTTTCCTGTTACAGAGCTTAAACTGACTGGTCTATAATTCCCTGGATTGTCCTTATTTCCCTTTTTATAGATGGGCACTATCTTTGCTCTTTTCCAGTCCTCTGGTACAGCTCCAGTCTTCTGTGATTTTTCAAAGATAATAGTTAATGGCTTGGATACCTTCTGAGTCAGCTCCTTGAGTATTCCAGGGTGCACATCATCAAGCCCTGGAGACTGGAAGACACCTAGCTCATCTAGGTAATTTTTAATATGTAGTTTACTTATTTTAGCTTCTGATCCTATCCCATTTTTATTGCCCTCCCCTACATCACACATCTGATCAGCACCATCCTCCTCAGTGAAGTACTCATGATGAGAAGTATCTTACTACACTAGTAATTCCATTGAACATTGTAGTACCTTATGTAGTAATGTAATATCACTATTAGCAAGCGTGGCATCAGGGATGTGCACAGAAATAAGAGTGTGACTACTTTTGGAGGTGCACATTCTTGGCCTCTTCTGGGGCCTCAGGGTTGGAGGAGCTCACTCTCCTGGCCCTAGAGCTAGAAGAGTTCTCTGTCACTGTTGATTATCGGGGAAACTGTGCCCCTGGTTTCTCCTTTAGTCCTTGTATCTGCCCTCTGGTGATAGATTCTGGTCCTATGAAAATATTTTGATTTAATAAAAATACTAAAAATGATTACTCTATGGCCTGTGGCTAGCAAGACCTTATCCAAGTAAAACCTAATTGACTGCATGATTTCTTTTGTTATGGTCTGCAAGTTGTTGCCGCATATCTCAAACTAACCCTTTATTTCCTTTTTTATATTTTTTTAACTTAAGCCATTTGAGTAATTCAAGCATTAAATTTCATCTGTGACATGTAGATTTCTTGGATTTTTTAAATTTTATACTGAAAAAGAAAGTTGTGTTCTAAATTTTAGTTGTACACATTTTTATTTCTAGATTATAAACTCATCTCTTTCCAATCATCTACCCTCAAGATAAACAACAAACCAAAATCCAAAGCCGGAGGTTTGCAAAGCAATTTTGGACATGCTTTATAGTACAGTATTAGGAACATTTATGAAACACTGAACGTTGAGGGTGGGGGTGGGTATCTTTTCTATTTTAAACAAGGTTATAGCTTTTTCTGATAGAGAGAGAGTCTGTATTTCATCTAGGCACTTTCTTTTATATAACTGTAATGATTCAGACTTTATTATATCTTTCTCGAGAACATTAGCTCTTTTCACTACTATCAAACACCTACCAGCAGATTATAGCATTGCCAGGGCAATTGCTTCGCTTTTGTTCCCAAAACAACCTATTTTACTGCAGCTGATAACTTGAACATTGTAATAGGAGGCTTGTGCAGTGTCTTGAGGAATCATCACCACTGACAGCCATCTATAAGCAGGAACATCTATCCTTCTGAAATGTACTGCTCTTGGAAGTAACTTCTTAAAAAAAAAATCAGTGAAGGCCAAGGACAGCTGTTTATTTTGGGGCTCTTATAATGACAAATTTATAATGTATGTTAACTATCTGCTTACCTGCCAGTCTGCTTAGGACATATACCAGACATGCAATAAGAAGCAAATTCAAAAGGGAAAAAAAGCAACCTCAAAAACATCCATGCACTAATTCAAATTATATGTATCATATTTTCGCTTCAAGTTCACTTTGCCAATAGTTTTAAATTATTCATAGAAAAATCACATAGATGAATATCATCTTCTTGCACTGTATAAGGGACTATCTTTTTAAACACTGCATTGTTATGCAATTATTATAAACTCACAGAAATTATTTTAATTTCAGATTACAATTAGTAATTTTCTGCAGGATTTATAAGAAGACATTATAACCTGTATACTAAGAAAAACATTACTGTCGATGAAAAAGGATATGAACGTTGACAGTGATTTCACCAGAGGACAAAGTATATTCGAAGCAAGCTATTGATTTTTTTATTAATAGAATGAAACCACAAAGAACACCAACAATGCAAATTGAAGAAAATAGCACAGCATTTTAGAACAGCTTCATCTTAGTTAAAGTGTTTGGGCACAGTTCTATCATTAGTCTGTAATGTAAACACCTTAGTGGTATACTATATAATTCTTTCACCTATATATTCTAGTGCACAAAAGCATTTTAGGGCCAAACTCTGTAGAAATCCTAATACAGGGGGCAAGCTCACATGCGTATTTTCAGAGCCAGCAACAAATCAGAGTGTAGAATGCTTCTACTTGTGCTGCCACACCCACTGGACAGCATTTTTGTACTGCATCACTTGTTCACAAGGTCACTAGGGTAATGGATAATGATTGATGATGTTGTCACAAGATTTACCAGCTTCATCCTGCTTCTCTTGCCCAAACCCATCCTGACTGATGTATTTCTCTTCTGAGCATGAATCTTAACCTCAAAACCTGGATATATGCTTAATCTCTGATGCCATTACCTTGTCTTACTTGTAAGTCTAAAGCCAATTACTGATTCTTTGTTTAAGCCGGCTGCTTCAATATTGATGACATCATCTACTTCTGGCTCAGTGGCAAGTAACAGTATTGGAAACTTCCAGACTCCACCTGTGGTGCACCGTACCACCAACTTGGCCGAATTCCTAAAAATTAAGTTAAAAGTATCATTACAAGGAACACAATACTATAAAGTCAATAAATCAATGCTCAAAGTTCAAAGTAAGCCTGTGTTTCTGCAAAATCACAGTGCATCATAATGAAAATATAGTTGGCTCTAAATCGAAATAGAAGATTTTTATGCTGTATACCATATTTGGAATGGAATGTCAGTTAAGCAGCCTGTCTTACTTGCTGTATATTAATTTTACTAAGAAAGGACATTATCCAGAGGCAAACCAGTTTGATGAAGCTCTGAGGATTGAGTCTTCCTTTATTTACAGCAGTGTGACTCCACATATTGCAGTGGAATTACCAGTACTTCAGCTTTACACTGATGTGACAGAATATGGGCCCCACTTGACAGAGGGACTTAGGTGTTACAGCATTTAGCGTTACAGTCCTTAACTTTTGGGTGCCTAGCCAGCCAATGGAATCCACAAACCCTATCTAGTGACATGCCCACAAGAGTGCAAGGAGTACCTTCCTGTTAGGGCCCACATGGTTACGGGGACCTAATCAGATGGAATAGCATCCCAGCACCTCACGTGGAGCATGAGGTCACAATGCCACTCACTCACATTTGGCTCTGCTCCTCCTCCATCACATGGAAGGATGGCTGGATTAAATTTCAAGGAGTGGCCTTGAAAGTTGGAACATGGAGTTGCAGCATTTCTCAGCTTTGGCCAGCTATCCTGCCTTCATGATAGGCAGGAAATCACAATGTCACTCATTCATCTATTTTGGTTTGTGCCAAGTGAGTGTGGGACAGGAGACAGGAGCAAGTGGAGCTGCTGGCAGCTGGGATTGAGAGGAGCTGCCCTAGTTCAGGAGAAGTTTGCTAAACTGGAAGAAGGGGGTGCTGGTAATTGGCCAGGAAGGTCCTGGGAACAGTGGGTGAAGGACTGGAGAGTGAGTTATTAATGGGCAATGGGGTGAATAGGGAATGTTGAGGTCTGCCAGTTGAGCAGTTGTGGGCAAGTAGGGATGTTGAAGGGTATTGGAATGAGTTGTGGGAATGTGGCAAGGGAGAGGGGAAATAGGGGATGTTAGAGTTGTTGGGAGTCAGGATTTTGCGGGCAAGTGGAGGATGTTTGTGGCTGTGGCCTGTGAGGCTGAGATGTTAGAGGCTGTGGTGAGTGGAATGTATGTCAGGGCTGCTGCAATACGTATAGGAGCTCTCAGGATAAATTAGGGCTGGTGGAAGGCTGATGGGGATACATGGGGGTGGGAGGGGCATTTCAGGGGAGGGGACATGTGGGATGGTGGCACTTTGCTGAGCAGACTCTGATCAAATTTAATCTCTTTACCCTGTTAGAATGTTTCTCTTAATTAGGCTAGAGAATCACCTCTGCACTCTAGCTCCTAAGCAACATTTTGACAATTGACAACCATCATCTACCTGCTCTCTCTCTCTCGTGTGTGAAAGTGGGTGGTTGGGTGGGGGTATCTCAGCAGCATTAAGGAGATGTTACACATATTGGTGAGGTCTAGTTTTTTATCTGGGTCAGGTGACACTTCTGTGATATGGAAACAGACATACTATAAATGCCTCACTTAGGTAATAATGTAACGTGGACTGGATACCATGATCCATAAAAAGTGCTGAAGATGTACTTGTTCCAATAGTTTTTGGGAGGGTTGTTTATTTTTTGTTTTCTTTTAAATTGCATGGCAGAGTGTAGCCTTGTGTTTGGTTTCTGTGACAGAGGCCACATTTCATAGATTTATAGGTTCTAAGGCCAGAAGGGATCACTGTAATGATCTCGTCTGACCTCTTCTATAACACAAGGCACAGACCTTCCCCAAAATAAATTCTTGACCATATCTCTTAGGAAATCTAGATAAGTTATTTCTCTGAGTGGCCTGTATATTTGTGACAACATTTATTTGCATTTGATGCCCAGCCTCATGATTTGTGAATACAAAGCAACATCTGTTTGTGCTCAAATTGCAAATTTTTCCATGGGCAAAATTGTATGTTCAGATATAAAATTTTGGGGTTTGATTCCCCACTGCATTATTTCTCTTGCACAGCAATGTCACTCCATTTTTTTTCACTTCCAATAGAGTTGCTTCAGTTCCTTTGGAGGAATGGTAGTCACTTGAGCGCTTGGACTTTTTGACTAACTACATATGTGTTTTAATGGGTCTTGCCACTTTGTTTAAAGTTAGGCAATATAAAAGCTGTGTTAGCCATGTTTCATGTTGATACAATGCGTATATTTATCACTAATGTGTGAAATCTGTTGAGCAAATTTTCAGCTAAATAACATCTACTGGTGAAATGTAAGATAGGCTTTGAATATGGATGCTCTAGGGTAGGGTATCATCATATACATGGTAGCTTTTTGGAGACTAGACTAGCAATTCTTTCAGCATACAAATGAGCAGAAAAGAAATGAGCAAGAAAACTTCATTGATTTAAAACACTTGATGTATTTGCTAACTAGAAGGCAAGAAAACAATGATTTTTAAAATTTTTTGTATAAATCTGTAAATATATATTTTCTGGGGATAGCTAGTCTTTATACTGCATTCCTGTATTCATTGATAAGATGGATATATCCTGTTTTTCCAGAATAATAAAGGTAAGCAACATTTTAGATTCTGGAAGCAGGAAGGAAGCCCCTGTCCTCTTTGTGCATCAGGCTCCTTTGGTGCTTTTTTACCCCATAGGGCTCCTATACAGTGCATGGGGAGAGAGATGGGTGCCTAAGAATGAAATCCCCAAAGGCAGCATACCAAGTGGATAGCAACCTAGCCAATAGCAGATGCTAATAACTGGAATGTGTCCTATGCCATGCCCCCTCTCAGACACTTAGGTCCCCTCCTCCAGCCTAGATTTAGGCATCTATCTCTACTTAGTTTCAACAGCTGGGCAGCTTCTTCTGGAGCCAGGCTCCATAAGTTGTTCCTTGCAAGAGTAACAACACACACCTAACTCCACATTAAATGACTGGCAAGTGGCAGGAGGAGGAGATAGCCCCCTTTATACTCTTTAGTACAATGACTAGGGTATTTGCCCAGGATATGGGAGACCCTTGCTGAATTCTCCCCTCTGCCTGATGGGGCAATGTGATTTGAACATGAGTTTCCTACCTCTCAGGTAAATACCTGAGCCACTAGACTATGGGAAATTCTGATGTAGGTATCTCTGTCTTTCCTATTGAAGCTGTTTCACTGAGTATAAGTAAATAAATATGCATTCATCCAGACAGAGACTGAGTCCTTAGTCCAGTACCTAAGGCACTCGCCTAAGAGGTGGGAAACCTGTGTTCAAAATTTCTTCTCATTAAGCAGAGGGTGTAATTGAACATGAATTTCTAACACTCCTGGTGAGTTTCCTAATTATTAGCATAAAGGCTATTAAGGGAGGCTTCCACCTCCACTCTTCTCCCCAACCAGCTCTTTTGTGTGGATTTAGGCATGCTCTAAGAACACCTAACAAGCTAGGCCTCACAAACAAAAGTAAGTGAAGGAGCACTTGGTTTGAGGATTGTGATGGGGCTTAGGTACCTGACATAAGCCTGATGCCTGAGATAGGTACCCATGCTGAGGCATTATGCTCATGCCCAGAGGCAGCAAAAGGCACTACTGAGACTTTTACTGTAAAACAAAATTAGGCTTCAACAGGGTTAGGTGACAGCTTAGCTTGGGTTTTGAGGATCTCCACACCTACGATTTTGGATTTAGGCCCTCTAACACCCTCTTTAGGCATCTCAAATCATTTTGTAGATCTGAATCCTGGTTCATACATAGTGTGTTAAATATGTTAGAACTAAATATCTGGGATTTGATTTAGGTTCTTTTGCTTCAGAATAAACAAGGGTTGTGACATGTTTAACAATTTAAGGTGGGATTATGCTGTGCCCTGCTTTGCAGTACCATTTCAGATAATGCAAAAAGTGCTATGGGCTTTGAGCTGATACAGAAACTAATTTAGCCTAAATTCTCTACATGCTATTTTATGGGTCTCAGGTACAGACTTCTCAAATCTAAATGATATTGATGCATCTTATGTAGTAAGGGAGCTGGGGCTGCTTTTCTGTTAATTTCCAGGATCACTGCTACATTTTATTTATCATCTGTTTAGCCTATGTGTCCTGAATTTATCAGACCATTTCTTCTGTTGAGAGATAGGTTTTGATAAAATCATATTTAAAAATGAGATGGTATGAAAAGGTACTCTTAGTGTCCTCTGCCACTTACAGTCAAATCCAGTGGATTCATCATGTGCATATTCAAGGCAGAACTCAATGTTCTTGTTCAGCTGAAGGACATTTCTAGTCTTAAAATGAATGCTCAGATGTGTACAGCAGTTATCCCATTTAAAAGGCTTTTTCAGTGTAGATTGCACCCTACACTAGGCATGGCCACCAAGGAACAAGTAGATAAAGTGAATTCCAAGGGACCATTGCTATCAGAGGGCTCTAGATTAACTCTGATTAACAGAAATGTAAAAAATAAAAAAAAAACCACATTTGGGGATACCATGCCAAGAGAGATGGTCTCTCCTGGCTCCTCTGGATGCCATGAGACTTGGATTTGGAGGCTGCTATACGTTCCTAGTTGACACTGCCTGGGTTGTACCCTTTGCTGTGCTCCAATCTTTTTAGCACAATACACTTACGCTCAAGAGTAGTAACTTCACAGAACCTTCCCAAAATGCATCTGAGATGATATTAAGACTACTAGCAGTTTTAATATCAAAGCATCACAGGAAAAACGAGTGAGTAAGTACATCCCAAATGTTTGTAGTTAGAGGAAAAACACAGAGTGGAGCAGGAGAGAGGTAGAGCAAGGAGATGGACACATAGGCAGTTGTGGGAAGACAAAGGAATGTACTACAATGACTATTGCCAGTAAGTCTAATAGCAAATACGGCTTCTTTACTAAGGAAACAGACTCACCTCATTGGTTTGGTAGGTGCAAACACTATATTGAAGGTCAGTGTTATAATCCCAGATTCTGCATCTCTATCTTTTTGCACCAGATTTATAGCCACCGAAGACTCTAGCTGTGATTTAACTTTATTGGATTCATATTGAATTTCAAACAGAAATTCATCTGTTGTAGAAAAACCTAAATGAAACAAGCAGAGAAGGTCAATTTGCAAAATGTTCTAAATGCAAACATTCATCTTTTTAACAAAATTCTAATTGTCAAAATGTGTTTTAATACTGGGTATGATTATACCACATAAGAAATAGCTGGGTTCTTAAAAGAGGAGACATCTGCCTGCCTTCTGGTTGAACAGGGAATATAACTACTGATGGAGGGGAGAGTCTCAAACAAAAAGGAAAAGAAAAAGAAAGGAAAATCACTCACTTATGATCATACTTCTGCTCTGATGATCAATGCTCTGGTTACCACTCTCATGAACAAGAGAGATATTTCTAGTTCATCAGCCAAAAGTTAGAAGAGCTTGAAGTGATTTGCTGCTAATGCCACTTTGGTACTATGAAAAAGATCCCTCATTTGAAACATCATCAGCACTGGCTGCCAACCTGAGAAATAGTTACTGTGTTGAGAAATAGCAAAGATGTCACTTACATCCTGTCTTCTCTCAGGCACTGTAGAATCTATTAAAAGGCCACAAAACAGCACTCTAAAAGTAACCAGCTCAATATCCGGAAGCAAGCATTATAGCCAGTAAAAACAGTGCCCCCTGTTGTGGAACCCACTGTGCAACCACAGGGTCTTTAGGGGAGGGGAGGGAAGGGGAATAAGTAAATAATGGGGAAGTATGTGGCTGATCCATTTAAATTAGAAGTATTAAACGCCATGTTGTTGGTTTATCCCAGACGAAAAGCTGTGAATTATATTGGGAATGGATTTTTGTCTGGCTTTCCAATCCCCTATGAAGCAGAAAGACATGCAGGCAAGGAATTAAAAATCTATTAATGTATTTGAACATATAGTTCAACCAAAAATTCAGGAGAAAGTAGCAGCTAAAAGAATTCCTGGCCCCTCTGGGAGCTCTCCAGTGCTGGAACTGTGGCTTTTGCCTCCAGATTTCATTTCTAAAAAAGCTAAAAGAGAATACAAAAAGTTCTACACCATTTTTCTTACCCATGCTGCCCGTCTGTCAATGACAATACTGATCTTAATCTATACTTCGCTTTGACATTCCTCATTTGATACAGCAGTAGCCATAATAAAAAGAACTGGCCAATATGCAAAGTCAGCAAAGTGTGATATGAAGTCTGCAATCCAGTTGCACTCTGTTCAGACCAAGGTTTTTAACCTGTGCTTCTATTTGAAGATTTCTACTGTTTGTACTGATGTTTGCCAATGGACTGTACCAGCTCTTGTTCAGGTTTTGAGTAGTTTAGTACCATACTGGTAAATCAGGTGGTGAGGGAAACAGGTGATTCATTTTCTTGATGACTTTTTCTTTGTGGAAAAGTTGGAAACAGGCAAACATGCCTACCAGTTGAGTGCTTTTTGGAGTGTGGGTATGCATTTGGCCTGTGAAATGAGGGTAGGTCCAGAGGAGAAGTTGAACATATTTGGGGACTGAGTTAGACCTGATGGAGGATTTATCACAGCTACCCAGCCAGAAGCTGGCTAATGTAAGGGTGCTGATATGGGCAATGTGATATGCTGGGAAGGCTATACTCAGGCAGTAGCAAGTGATCTTAAAGGGCAATTGAATTTTTCTTGTGAGGTGGTTGCTTCAGGCCAGGCTTTCTGTCCCAGCTTGCCGCCTCCACTGCTGAGATCAGGGAATTTCATCAGGGTAACCAGAGGTAATGAAAGCTGATTTAGAGGTATGGAGACTTCCTTCATCTCTTGAATATGGTTATCTTTTTTGACAAACCTGTTGGCCAGTAAGACTGTTGTTTTAGGTACAATCTTATGTCTCGGTAGGTAACGATTTTGGAGTTCATTTACTAGGAAATGGTGTGTACAGAGGTGGCCAACAGATATGACAGTACTATGCATAATAAAAGGTATTGCTTTTCTTACTTTTTTTTAATTAAATATGGTGATGGTCATTATCCGGAGTAAGGATTCCAAAATAAGTAGCTTTTTTTCCTTCTGGAGCAACAAACAGGCCATATTGTCAATCAACAGCAAAGACAGCACAGGTAATAAAACTAGTGAGGGGATTTATTTTGCATGGCCTTTCATTCAGCACTCTTTTCCATGCAGCTTATGTTCCAGGCACAGATGCTGGCACTGCCAGTGGTCTCTCTCATCCTCAACAGAACAGATTCTGCAAGCTAGCATTGCTTGTCAGCTGTGACACACAGGCAAGATATTGGCACATGACAGCTGAGGATTATTCAGAACAAAAAACCTACAAACTCACACCAAACCCCCATCTTCCACTGCTCACCATTGTTCTTGTGAATGGTAACTTTGGTCAGAGTTGGTGAATTCAGGAAATCAAGGAGGACTTCAGTGCATGTGGCCTTTACTAGAGCACCAGGCAATGAAATATGCAGAGTATGTGGTATGCTGGAGATTGCAGTCCTCAGTGATCTGGTGTGGCACCTGTCAGATTTAGTATCTTTTTTTTCAGGCTAGTTGGCATTTCTGGCCCTGCCCATCACTTGATATGCTAGGTTTGCACAAACCTTATTACTTATGATTGTAGGAGACATTAAGAAGAAGGTTGGTATCTGATCTTTTAATGACTAAGCTGTAGCAATGGTTCCTGATTATTGACCTGGGGAAAAATTATCTCTGAAATTCCCCTGGATTAAATTAAAGAATTAGGACACAGGGGGATGTGAGCTGATTGTGCAGTTATAATCCATACTTGATCAGTTTGGTTGGAGATGCTGTCAAGTCAAGTTTGGCCAGAGATAGGCGGAAGGGTGTCATTGAACCAGTCTGCGTTGGCAGAGCATGGAAAAATATGGGCGATAACCAGAATAATTTGCGGAGTTGGCTTGGACAATGACAACACACAGGAACATCTGACACAATGGCCCTGAACACTCTGGGGGTGGGGTGGGGGGAATGGAGTGCATCTGTCAGATTCTGGAGCTAACATCTGACTTCACAGTATTAAGGATCTGGCTGGGCAGGAGACAGATATCAGGGATGTTGGATGTCTCCATGCTAACCACTGGTGCTCCCAGTCGCAGGTTATCAGTGCACTAAAGGCTAAATGGGTCAGCTCCCAGGGCTAAATGAGGTATGGTCTTGCAGTCGGACCTTGTACTCACAGGAGGTTGAAGTCTTTGTGGACTGACGCTCTCTGAGCCTGCCATGTGGCCTCTGTCACTCCACCCTCCTTATCCAGGTGGCAAGGAGGTTTTACAACTGAACTGAGTCAATGGGGTAGAATGGGAAGATTCTACCCAAAAGTGTTGTTTGGTTTGTGTAAAAAGCTCTGTAAGATGCACTGGAACTATTTACATGCCTGGTTTGCGAGAGCTTGGATGGACAACATAGTGTTCCTCCCTAAGGTGTAACTAATGAAGCTGAAGCCTGCCATTTAAACCCATCCTATATATTTGTCTGTCATTCACATGCTTATCCTGGTCAATATCTCTGCTGTTTTATTTAATGAAAAATAATCTAACTACAAAAGAGAAGAGTCATGTTCTAAATCTTTTTAGGGGTAATCATGTCAATAAAAATGTATCCTTTGAGCAAGCATTTTTAATTCCACAATTCTCCTGTACTTGCAAAATAAATCAGTCTGTTATTTGATAATCATAGATATGTTTGATTTTATGTTGCTAAGCAATACATCCATTACCAGCCACCTTCTTATACTAAGTACAAAATGCGATTTATAATACAGTAGTTCTAAACCATATCCATCAGTTATAAATGTGCTGTCATATAAATCATTTTTACATCATCATTTGGAATCATTTTTTCCTTCTCCCCATGTTATTCACACTTGGACATTAAAGTATGAATATCATTTCCTGTTCCCTTCAAATTGATCCCTTGATAAGTCTGGTGCTGATGTGGTGCACTCAAATAGAGAGACAGTGCAACAAGGCCTATTGTCATTCCTCTACACAAATGCCAAAACATGGAGATTCAGACATAAAAATTAATTTAGTGAGGGTGAGAAAGCATGGCATCATTTGGAATCTACCACAGAGCCAAAATTGTGACTGCTGAGCAGCTGTTTCTTTCGGCAGTCAAATCATACAATGCTGCACAAAGGCTGCATGTCTCTTAGTTCAAACAGCTCAGGTACTAGGAAGAAAAACACTGTGGCTGCTAAATTGAGTATTGCTTTCAGTTTCTTAAAACATTTTTATTTGTTTTCCTTTCCATATTTCTATGTGATGTTTGTCTTTTATTCACATGTAATAAATATTTATTTTTCTGCTCAGGGCTAACAGTTTTATAACCTGTTATGTGTTTGTATTAGGTATTCTGGTAAAATATTCTAATATTTACAACACCTGAGAAAAAACAATGCATTTATATGTGCCACATTTAAGTATTTGAAAGCATCTTTATGCCAGTCCCTTAGCTGGTTGTGAATCTGCACTGCAAATCTAATTTAGGGCTGTTCAAAAAAGAAAAATGTAATTAGATTTTCATCAGAGCCGCAAAAGCCCTAAAGACTACTATATTATCATATTATGGAAACCTTCCGTGAATATGTTAATATTTGTTTCTAGACAATTCCATGACACATATGCTGCCTAAACAAAGTGGCAGCTGCTAGAAGCAAAAAAGGTTGTACATCATCACCAGAAAATTGCCCACATTGTGTGACTAAATCAAATGATTGAAGTTCTATGAGCTCTTAAAAGTTCCAGTTTTGATTAAAATAGTGAAAGAACAAAGGACCAGGAGAGAGAACTGCTTTGTTGTTGAAGTATTGCTATATCAAACAACATGTGAAACATGAGAGCAATCCCAAATCTTTTGCCTATCAAAATTTTATACCTGATTTAGAAAGGTCATAAATTAACAATACTTATTAACAATTATTTTTCTATTTTAAACCACCATTCTCGTATGCACTGCTTAATACAACTGCCACTTTAACTAGTTCAAATTGTAACATAGTAGAACCACCATGACACGCAGCTCAAGTAATCTTCCTGGCTTTGAAAATATAAAAAGACAGCCTGGTGGACAAGGACCTGGCCTTTTTGCTGTCTCTCGCTTGGCCACTAATTGGCTCTATAACCTTGGAAAAGCTGCTTCACATCTCTATGCCTCAGTTTTCTCCTCTAAAAACCTGAGGTATCACAAGGTACTAATTTTTCAAGAGGCCACACTATTGTTGCTTCTTCCTTGACTCTGAGTGAGAAGGATGGTTTCAGACAATGACATTTTCAGAAGATTTCATAGGCCTGGCTTTTGGACGTTGATGCCAGTATTGCACCTGTGTGGGAGCCAAAGCCTTCAGATTCATACTGCTGCATTTTGGGCAATGTAACCAAGAGGCTGAAGAACTGCTTGAGCGTGGCTTGTTCTATCCTTTGTGTCAAAGCCCACAGGACAGCTTAATGTACCTAGGAGACTGAGGCATTTCTATGGTCTCTGTACTTTTGAAAAACAGGCCACTTTTAATTCTTTCCCTTTTTGTTCTTCCCCTCTGTCTTCCTCCCTTTCTCTCTCTCCTGGCTGTTCCCTATGTATTTTTTTAAAATTTGCTCTTAGCTTTTTATATTGGTTTTCTCTACATGATCCTTCCCTCTGTTTACTAGCAGCTCTGCCTCTTTTTCCACCCTTCACTGATCTTTAGGAAACTTTCAGTGATCAGCCATTTGTTTAGAGTTTTTCCTTCTGCCTCTTCCTCCACATACTCTGGCCTGGCCTCTTTCCTTCCCCGCTTTTCTCTCTCTTCGTGCTCCCTTCTTTTCTTTTCCTTCATACAATTTTATATGGAACTGAAATAGAAAGCTCTGACAACCAATTGGATTCTCATAAGCATTAAATATCTTTCTCTGACCCTGTTCAAATTTTTTTATTATGTTAAGATTTATATTATGTTCTAAAAATGTTTTTCAGTAACTATTAAGTTTCTAATCTCTGCAATTTTTTCTAAACACATCCCATTCATAACTAAACAACACCCTTTTTGTTTTCTCCTAAAATTCTTACAATAGCTAAGAATTTAATAAGTAATGGAATGAAGCAGTCTCTTTTCCTTTATTTTGTTACTTTTGAGTTACCAATAAAGCATCTTCCTATAATCTTTTCTCTTACTTTATCAACACAGATTTCTGCCCGAAATACTGACTTTTATTGAATGGACAAGGATTTTTAAGGCATGGCCTACACTGACTATGGAGGGTGCTATAGTGCCACTTACACTGACCCTGTAAAGCATGCATGTCCACTGACATGTCAGTGCTGTTGACCTAAATGGCACTGAAATTCCACTTAATAAAGCCACCCCACAACTGGTGTAGCCCTGAGGTCAAATTCTAGAGTTCAAATTACTGTTGGTGTAGGCAGAGTGCAACTTAAGTCAACATCAGTGGTATCCTAGGGCTCTTCCATAATTCTCTGTTTTGACAATTCTGGAGTTTTGTGTTCTGCTGCAACAAGGCCACGTAAGCAGGATATACCTCTTCTGTTCAAGTCCTGGGAAATTTTGAATTCCCATTTCCTGTTAGGTCAGTGTGTAAAGAGCTTGGTAGCTGAACAGCTCATGGTGACCACAAACCCCAAACGTGCCCCAGCATGGAGCCAGCTGGAGCTCTTGGATTTCATTGGAACCTGGGCCAAGGAGTCTGTTCTTGCTCAGTTCCAAACCAGCAAAAGAAATCATATCTATGAAAAGGTATCATGGGCTATGGTTGAGGAAAGCCACAACAGGGGGTGCACAGCAGTGGTGTGTTAAAATCAAAGCACTGAGGCAGGCATATCAGCAGACTAGGAAGGCAAACAGTCATTCTGGCTCCCGCTGAAGATGGGCTGCTTTTATAAAAAGCTGCATGTGATTCTCAGTGGTGATCCCATAGCTGTGCCACCACAGAGCATCAATACCTCTGAGGAATCACAGTCCATGATGAATGGGGATGATTCCATGGATGACAACAAGGAGGATAAGTTAACTGGGGGGGGGCAGGAGAGCAGGTTATCCAGTGTCCCAGATAATCAGGATCTGTTTGTCACTCCAGAGTAGCCCAGTCGGTCACAGGACGACATCAATAACTGAGACACCAGCTACGGCACATCTAGTGAGTGCTTTTATCTAATTGCTTCAATCTATTGCTTTTGTAGCACAGTGGCATCAGTAACATCACAATTTCTAGTGTCATGGCTCCTGATTCACTGTTGAAAATACTGCAGGACAAGGCATGAGATGTTTTTAACACTCACAATGATAGTGCAGAGCTGAGCAGACTCCATGACCCTCCATGTGCACAGCAGGAAAAAAAAAGGTGCAAAAATGTTTCTCTCTTGTTTGTGACAAGAAGAAAGGGAACATGTTCCATCATGAGAGGACAACCTTCTCACAGGCTACTGTGTTTAATTTTGAATATTAACCCATCAGTGACTAGTGGGGATGCAAGAGCCTGATAGAAGGACTGTGTTGTGATCATGCTCCTACAACTTCCAGAATTTGATGGGTGATAACTGATTTTAAAAGAGACTGACTTCCTCTGCAATGTAGACATGGATGAAATCTTCTGAGTCTGAGGACATGTTATAAAAAAATAAAAATGCTGTTTAAATTCTATTTGTAAATATAGTTTACTCTGCATCTTAATTGACTTTCTTTTTATGCAGCTTTTAAAATCTTTGCTTTTTAAAAGAAATGTGTCTGTCTTATGACTGATTTAGTTGCAGCTCTGCATGTATTTGTGATATTAAGTTATGTTTTCTGAAACTGATCATAAAACCAGGATTCTGAAAAGATGAAAGTTATGCAATGCTTTGGTTGCTCCTCTTACTATCTTGAGCTTGTTCTGATTGGAATGTCATTTTAAAAAAGATAAAGATGAATTCGCTTGGATCTGTGAAAAGTTACTTCAGTTAGTAATATTTCAGTGACAACCCTGGGAGCTGAAGAGGTGCCAAATGGATGAGTTTTAGATGGGAGTGACTTCTCAAATCTTAAACTATCTAGCTAAAATATGCACTTTTGTAACTGTCAAATACAAATATTAGACACTCAGACTAAAAGCTAGAATGACTAAAAGGCCAAATCTGCTCCGAGATAAGTGATCCAATATACTGTGTTTTATTTATAACATCAGTAAATCAGTGTTTCTCAAACTTTAGTGGACTAGAGAATACTTAATTACTTTACATAGAACACCTGATGAAAGCATTCTAAAAAAAGCCAGTAATGGTGGAGAGATTTAAAATGCCCCAGTCTAAACAAAGCTCCTGGATGTGTGTGAACATCCATTGCCACACCCCTGGAAGCTTTGCTGTCGCTGGGTCATTTTAAATTGTTCCTTCCTCCATCCCCATTCAACTCCCCTGACTGATCAAGGAACACCCGTGCTGTGTTTGTGGCTCACTGGTGTTCCACAGAACAGTGGTTGAAAAACACTGCCGTAGATCAATACAAACTAAAGGAACTCTTAAGTTTTCAGACTATATTCTCTGTAATAGAGTCACACTGTTACAAGCATATGTTGTCATCAGATGCTCTGAACACTCTCACAGAAAACTGTTGGGCCTACATACCCCAGCCTTTGCAAATCCAGATGTTTAGTGGGAGGAAATATTATGCAGCTCCAATGATCAATGTCAGTTCAGAATGCCTTTGGAGGACTTAGACAAAACAGAATAGGATGAGTGAGAGGCAAGGTACTCAAAAGCTATCCTTTCAGATTTATCTCTGGAGATCCCCAATCTTGATAGAGGACCACAGGGTGCAGGTCCCAGAGAAAAGGCTGAGCTGTGTTTCATAAATTAGAGAGCTGCTCTCCCACAATAAGCATCTGATTCCTTTACTAAGATGAGAGATGACTGTTGGTTATAAGTGTGAATGGAATTCCATGCAGTAGTTTAATAGATTTCAGTTAGACACAAACCTCCAGGATGCTACCTTATTCCTAGCCCACAGGCCATCTGGTTGTGCTTAGTCATTACACTACAGAGTCTGATTGATTTAGAGCATCTCTAAGAAGAGATGTATTTCCATTTGGACTGGATCTCAAATACTACAAATAACTCTGGAGTCTTGCAAAAGTGTTCTTTTTGAGCAATAGAACTCAAGAGCCTTCTTACTCAGATCAAGTTCCCCTAATAATTTGTGGGATCTGGAGCAGAAATGGAGATTACTCACCTTCGTGCAGTAGCCGAAGTTCTTCGAGATGCGTGCTCCCAACATGCTCCACTTTAGGTGTTTACGTGCCATGACACCCCAGACTGGAGATTTTTTACATAGCAGTGGCTCAGGCAGCGGGTAGCTGACAGCGGTGTCTGTCCTCCCCGCTGTTAGTGACATCAGCCGCTCACTCTGCCCGCTGCAGCTCCGCCTCAGTTCCTTTCTACCCCAGAGGTGTCCTGTAATGAGAGAAAGAAAACTCCGAAGTAGAAGGGAGGAGGGTGGGTAATGGAGCATGTCGGGAGCACACATCTCGAAGAACTTCAGCTACGCACGAAAGCAAGTAACCTCCATTTCTTCTTCGAGCAGCGCTCCTGACTGCTCCACCTTAGATGATTCCATAGCAGTCAGTGACTTCTGGCGGTGGGAACTTCGGACTGTGTGTTGTCAATTGTGTGGACTACTGCTTGCCTCACAGCAGTATCGATAGCTGCGATATGTTCTAATGCATAGTGTTTAGCGAAGCTATCGTTGGAAGCTCAGGTGGTTGCTTGACAGATTACATGGAGTGGAACCTTCGTAAGAAAAGCCATGGACGACGCCATGGATCTGGTGGAGTGGGAGTGGATTGTATCAGGTGGAGTTGTTTGGTGTATAGAATATGCCGTGTGGATGCAGGATGCAATCCATCTCGATATTCTTTGTTTGGAGATCGGTTGTCCCTAGGAGCATTCAGTGGTGGATACAAACAACCGTGTTAACTTCCTAAACAGTTTGGTTCTTTCCAGGTAATATGCTAATGAGCGTCTAACGTCTAGGGTATGAAGAGCTCTTTGCTGCAGTGTGGTATGTGGTTTCAGATAGAAAACAGGTAAGTGTATTACTTGGTTAAGATGGAAGGATGTTGCTGTTTTAGGAAGGAATTTGAGATGTAATAGTAGAGAGACTTTGTTCTTGTAGAAGATGTTATAAGGCGGGCAAGCCATTAATGCCATCAACTCACTGACTCATCTAGCTGATGTGATTGCTATGAGAAATGCCACTTTCATGGACAAGTGGAGCAGTGAGACAGTGGCCAGTGGTTCAAACGGCGGCCTCATCGGTGCATTCAGCACTAGTGTAAGGTCCCAGTGTTTTGCCGGTGGCTGGACCTGAGGGAATAAGTTATGTAGTCCCAACATGAATCTTTTAATGATTCGGTGGGCAAAAAGTGATGTGCGGTCTATGTGGTCATGGAAAGTTGAGATGGCCGCCAGGTGTACTCTAATAGTGTTAATTGTGATATTTTTGTTTTTCAGGTGCAGAAGGTACTCCAGGACTGCCAGGATAGGAGCCTCCGCGGGACGTAACGCGCTTTGAGTGCACCAGCAGGAGAATCGAGTCCATTTTTGGAGGTAAGTAGTCCTTGTGGATGGTTTCCTGCTATTCAACAGGATGTTGCACATTTGATCGGAACACTGGAGCTCTGTATCCTCGAACCATCGAGGTTCCATGCAGTTAGGTGAAGTTTGTCCAGGTAAGTGTGAATACGAGCTCCATGATTCTGGGACAACAGAGCCGGTACCAAAGGTAAGGTAATTGGAGGTGTTGTGGACATCATTATAAGTAGCAAATACCATATTTGACGCAGCCAAGCTGGAGCTATCATGATTATAGTCGCTCTGCTGGATTTTGTGGAGTGTGCGAAAAAACATTGGGATCGGTGGAAAGGCATATAGGAGTGTGCCTCCCCAATGGATGAGAAACGCATCTCCACTGGAGTCTGGGCCCATTCCCACCTGGGAGCAATACCGACTACATTTCTTGTTGTCCTCCGTGGCAAATAGCTCCCTTGTGGGGAAGCCCCATCTGGTAAAGATGGCATGAATGAGTCTATCCCATTCATGGTGATCCGAGAATGAGTGGCTCAATGAGTCTGCTAGTATGTTCTCCTTGCCTGGGAGGTATTCTGCATGGAGAGAAATTCCATGGTTGATGCACCAGTCCCAAAGAGTCATTGTCTCTAAGCATAGAGAGTGTGACCTGGTGCCGCCCTGTTGATTGATGTAGAACATGCATGAGCTGTTATCGGTGTGGACCGTTACTACCCTCCCTGCAATCATGGGGAGGAAATGATGACATGCCTTCCGAACTGCTCTTAGCTCGAGCAGATTGATATGTAACGTTCCTTCCAGCAACAACCATTTGCCTTGGGTGGTTTGGTCCTGGCAGTGTGTGCCCATCCGAGGAGTGATGCATCTGTCGTTATTGCGACTTGTGTTTGAGGTGATGTAAAGGGGACCCCTTGTGTCAGATTGGTTTGGTCCATCCACCAGGACAGGGAATCCCTGATTGTACGTGGGATGGCTAAGACAGTTTTGGTCGGATGTGTGTGATGTCTGAAACGTGTGAGGAACCAAAGCTGGAAGGGACGCATGCACAACCTCGCATTGTTCACCAGGTAGGTTGTTGCTGCCATATGCCCCACCATTCACATCGCTGTGTGAGCTGAAATGATGGATGAGCTCTGAATATTGAAAGCTAGGTGTTGTAGGTTGTAGAGTCTGTTGACAGGTAAGAATGCTCTTGTCACCGATGAATCAATTCGTGCTCCAATAAAGTGGATTTGTTGTGTTGGAGACAGATTTGATTTGTCGTAATTTATGTTTAGACCTAATGTCAGGAAGAGTTTGGTTGTGGTTTGTACTGCCTGGGTTGCTAGTTGTTGCGTGGAGGCTTTGATTAAGAAGTCATCGAGATATGGAAATATCTCTATGTGTCTTCTGCGTAGGAACGCTATCACTGGGGCTATGAGTTTGGAGAAAACTCTGGGTGCTGTGCATAGCCCGAAAGGAAGGACTGTGTACTGATAGTGATTTTGAAGGAACTGGAATCGTAGAAACCTTCTGTGTGGCGGACAGATGGACACATGGAAATATGCGTCATTTAGGTCGAGGAAGACTAATCAGTCCGACTGTTGAAAGGCAGGAAATATATTGCTTAAGGTCACCATCTTGAACCTTTTTACTTGGACATGTCTGTTGAGTCATCTGAGACCGAGTATTGGTCTCCAACCCCCCATCTTTTTCTCTGTTAAGAAATATGCGGAGTAAAATCCATTTCCTTTTTGACCGATTGGGACCTCTTTGATGGCCCCTATTTGTTGTAGATGTTGGATTTCTGCCCGGAGGTGTTGTACATGAGCAGGGTCCCAGAAGAGGGACGGGTAGGGGGGTTGGGTTTTCAGTTTGGAGATAAATGGGATGGAATAGCCATGCTGAACGATCTCGATGACCCATCTGTCTGATGTTACTTGTTTCCAATATTGGAGGAATGGTTGTAAGCTGTTTCTGAAAATTAAGCTGTAGGATGGGGGTTGTATATAGTAGAAAGACTCTGAACTGGTTGTTCCCTCGACACGATCATCAAAACTGATGTTTCATGTTGCCTGGTTGTGAGGTTTGGTGGAGTTGCGTTGCTTGTCTGCCCCTTCATGACTGTCTAGATTTGTTCCCATAGGAATCTCCTCTATGGTTGGATTGACACTGTGGGTATCTGTAATTGGCAGGCTGGTTCTTATAAAATCTGCATCTATACTGCGGAGTATAGATCCCCAGTGTCCTCAAGGTTGCTCTCAAATCCTTCAGACCATGCATAACCTGATTTGTTGTTTTCTCAAACAGGTTATTCTTGTCAAAGGGAAGGTCCTCAATGGTCCATTGCATCTGCTTAGGAAGATCTGCCGCCTAGAGCCATGAAGAGCGTCGCATTACAACAGCTGTTCCAAGCATCCTGGCAGCAACGTCAGCCACATCCAGAGACGCTTGAAGATCTATCCTGGCTGCTAATAAGCCCTCCATAATCAGAGTATTAAACTGCTCTTGTTTATCTTGTGCAATAAAATTAAAGCAATCATTGAGCTTGGTGTAAATGTCAATTGTAGGTGGCTAGCAGAGCTGTATAATTTGTAATTCTCAACTACAACACCACTGATGTGTAGATGTTTTTTCCAAGGAGGTCCAGTTTCTTGTCCTCTCTGTTGTTAAAGGTAAGTTTGGAATTTGTTTGCCTGTTTCTGTGATTTGCTGCCTCCACTACCAGAGAGTTCGGCTGGGGATGTGTAAATAGGAACTCATTCCCCTTGGGCGCAATGAAATATTTCTTGTCAGTCCTTTTGTTGGAAGGAGGTGCTGACGCAGGCATCTGCCATATTTCATTTGCGGTCTCCATGATGCCTTCGTCCATAGGGAGGGCTAACTTATTGGACCTTGCTGTCTGTAGGATCCTATATAACTTGTGATGTGTGGGCTGAGTCTCTTGCAGCGAGATCTCCATAGTTTCAGCCGCCCTTTTAAACAATTCCCAGAACTGTTTCTTATCATCGTATTTACCCTGAAGGGGAGCATCCGTCGCAGGATCATCCATATTTGTCATTGTGGTGGTTGGTATGGCAGTTGCCACTGGTGGAGGCTGAGGTTGAACATTTGAGAGTCCTGGTGAAGGAACATTAGGTGGAAATGGCAAGTTATATGGTTGACATGGTACATAGTTTATGCCCTGTTGAGGCTACATCATCCATGGGGGATATGGCCAAGGCAAGGTGAAATTTGGGTTGCAGGTTGCTGCCTGAGGCACTTGTTGTGGAGGTGGCTGACTCGGACCAGGGTTTGATGCCACCGACGAGTCAGAACCTCTCAATGGTGATGACGGTGAGCTGGTATCCAAAGAGTCTGTTTCAAATAAGGGTGACATGGGTGAGGAATGAACTGTCAGATCCTCTGTCAGCCCTGTATACCTTGCCATTTTCGTCTGTTTCATATATAATGGCCGCGGGGAGGGTTCCCTCTCGTGCCTATTTGTGGTGTCAGAGGTACTGCCGGTACAATTACTGGCTGTGGTGTTAGTGGCTGCACTGGAGTAGGACAGATGGGGGTGCCAACAACTGAACCCCAGGTGCTGAGCTTGGTGCCAGTGTCTGTATGTTCATCGGTGCAGGGAGTGACGTTGACAAGCTGGCTGAGTGGCAGTGCCGGTATGAAAGGCACCACAAGCGGCGGTGCGGAGTTCAGTGCCGTAACAAACGGCGGCAGTGCTTGCAGCTGAATCGGTGCCGATGCTGGAGTATGCCTATCTTTATGCTTTTTACTAACAGTGGCCGCTGGGTCATCAGATGTCTGCCTGGGGGGGGCTGCTGATGAGATCGAGCCCGAGCCTCAGTCCCTTTAGATTTTTTTTCTAGAGACAGGCGAGGAGGCAGCGGACCAGCACTTGTGCGCTCCCTCAGCACTGTGAGGAGAGGCACTGGGGTCTGACGCGGGGCGGAGGGAGCCTTCTAATAAGAGCAGCTTGAGTTTATGCTCCCGCTCTTTTCTGGTTCGAGTTGTTTTCTGGCAGTACCTCTGACACCACGCTCCAGTGCTGGCACTTGTGGGATAGATGTTCTTCATCCAAACACTTTATACAGGAACTGTGCCTATCAGAGGCAGGCATTGCCTCGTCACACGAATCACAGCGCTTAAACCCTGATGAGCTTGGCATAGTGCTGGTCTTGCCGTTGTTAGTGTTCTTGGGGTTTTTTGGGGGGGGGTTTTGGGTTTTTTTTGTTTTTTTTTTAATTTATGTGGATCTTTGAAGTTTTGGAGCTCAGATAAGTTAGAAGACAATCCTCTGAGGGAGAGCCACCGCAGACTCCATCTGGAGTCTAGGGAGGTAGAAAGGAACTGAGGCAGAGCTGCAGCGGGCAGAGTGAGCGGCTGACGTCACCAATGGTGGGAAGGACGGATGCCGCTGTCAGCTACCCACTGTCTGAGCCATTGCTATGTAAAAAATCTCCAGTCTGGGGTGTCACGGCATGTAAACACCTAAGTGGAGCAGTCGAGAGCACTGCTCGAAGAAGAATGGGATGCTGATGTGCTGATTGTGATGGAAGTCAGAAACCATGCTTGAGAAAAGTTTCAAGTGTAGATTCAGTACAACTTTATGAAACATTGTGAAATCAGAGTTAGCCACAAGCACCTGAATCTTTCCAGCCTCACAGAGATCCAAAGGAATTCCACTTTCATGCCTACCTGATATGACTAATGGATATGTAGGTTGAAAAGGGAGAATTACACTAAAAGCTTAAATAGGACAGTCCATGTCCCAGGGTAACAAAAATCTGGTATATCCAGATTTCCAAAGATATTCAGGCACCTAATGATACAGATAGATATCTAGTAGGATTTTCAAAAACCCTAGGCATCTAAATGTCATGGATTTCATATTTCAATAGTCTTATAACTGGCCCTAAATGACTTATGTTTCATTTGCAAAACCATTTAGTCCCATTGAACATCAACATCTTCACAATGAAGAGGACTAATGCTGATGATCCATAAAAGGGAGGAAAACAACCTGATATATTTGGTTTCCTGTTTCAGCATTTGGCTTCTCTGTTTTGGCACTGGGTCAGCCTTTATTATATATATAACACTAGTGACTGAGGCAGCTATAGACTACATGAGTCCAGTGTTTATAGGAAAGATAACTGTCCAATTTTCAGAGTTCCAATATTTTGAAAAGTTTGTAAAATTTTTGTTTGCATGATCATGCTAGATTGTTAATAGTTTCTACCATAAAAGCCTCAGCTCTTGAAACATCCTAACCCCTGGAGAACTGGTGATTAGCATTACATAGATTCATCTGACAACTCAGTAAAAGGAAGGCTGGGTTTCATTGGTGCAGATTATATATGCATACATTTGAAAATGTGCTCAGGCAACCTTAATCAGCCTTTTGTACATACATGATCATGTGTTATTTTTAACAGCCCCCTGTACCCCAGCACCCAGGCTGGATAGTGCCCAAAAAGGGATTTATTTGATATATTGTTTTATTCTCATCATTCAATGTTTAGACTAGGGCCATCATCCAAATCCTGCACTGAATACAGAATTATTGATTTCTTCCTGGGCTTCTCTGTGACATATATTAATGCCTTTAATAGCCTGATTACTTAACAAACAATTCTGGTAGCCATGTTTTCATTAATCCAGGTTCGTCTCAGAGGAAGGCTTTTGCAACTTTATAGCTGCATCATGTTTGCGGGTAGGGCACATGCTGTTTGCAAATTATGACAAAAGTACTTGAGTTGGCTGGCTTTGGCCAAAAGTGCTCCAGTTTTCATGCTTTTATTTTCTGCATTTCAGTGAATAATGTCAAGTAACCATATCACCAAAGGACTGGGAGAAGACACCATTCATCTGCCCCTTGGGATTTTAACAATTTAATCACACCGCCCCAGGAAGTGTTTGGGGCTGTAGCCACACTTCAGCAGCTCATAGAGTGAATGTTAGAGGACATGCTCATCTTAGTGTGTCTGGTGTACCTAGATGACATTGTGATGTTCAGGCAGACTTTAGAAGAATGTGAACCTCGGATGTGTAAAGTCCTAGACCATTTGAAAGAGGCTGGCTTCAAGTTATCCTTAGATAAGTGGATCCTCTGCTAGATATCTTAATGAAATTGATCAGATACGTAAGTGGATAATTGCAGTAAGGGCAGCAGAGCCTCACTGATACGTATTCTACTGTCTACTTTGCAGAATAGCTGTGCATCCAGGTAACATACCTCAACCACTGTTTGAAACTATTGAAGACTTACAAGAAAGTTAAAGGAAATCTGACAGCATTCAGGCTTTAAGCATCTTAAAACTAGAATGTAAAAAAAAGAACCTATTTTGCTTTTTAAAAGCAGACTGTTCAGATCACCCTTGCAGTCTCACTCATATTCAGTTAAGCAGGGGAATACTGACAGCTGCTTGCTGCAGGAAATGAAAGGGGTTTAAAATTGCACTAATCTGAAGTTCTTGCACAGCAAGGCAACTTACATTTCTTTAATGAGTAATAATTCATTAATGTTTTAAAATATTCCCATATCCACTACTATGCTCGCTTTGCACCTTTGGGATTCAAGCAACGGCTACCTGAGTCCAGAGTTTAACAAGAGGTTTTTTGTTTTGTTTAAAAAAAACTACAACATTGATTTAGTTGAAATAACACACTGAAGTGTTTCTAACCTATGTCTATCAGCATTGTGAATGGATGTTGAGAGAGACAGGGAAAGTTTTACTTTAGGAGCTGTAGTTCAAAAATCTCACTTTTAATTAAATTTCAAGCTCATTTAAAAAGATTCATAATTTAGTAGCTTTTAAAACATTTTATTGCTTAATTTAAAATGGCCATTCCAAGGTGGTGCTGCATCCTATATAGGTTGGAACCATCTATATAGATCACTGAATGACTGCTTTCCAAAATAGCTCTACCATAGATTTGAAGGTGAAAGACTGAGATAGTAAACCCAGGTGCATGCTGAAGGAGCTGAGAGCTAGACTGGACTCTTAAAGATGTAAAAAACAGTGCAGAATTGTTTGAAACTTGTCTGAGTCAGTGACACATTATGAAACAGCCTCCAGCTAGAGCAGCACTATCATTTACTCAAGTAAACAGCTTTTGTAGAATGCTATCTGATGTGAAGGAGGCCACTCTGGATGGCCACTGAAAAGTGAACTTCCTTTGCATTTAACCACTGTCTCTTTCTTGAAGAGCAACAGTTACAAGAAGGTAGGTAACTAATCCCCTACCCTTTTTTTTTTTCTGAGGATGGGTACATTTTCTAGAAATTCTCTCTACATACCTCTGAAGCTGTTATATGTGGGAAAAGCACATCAGAAATTGAGCAAAAATCAATAAATACAATTGTTCTGTATGTAAACAGATACCATGTGACATTGCATCATGCCTTTTGATAAAAAAAATCACACCATTTACCCCACAGTATACCTCAAATATATATTAAAGTGTGTGTATTTGGGCAGGTTGTGATCTCTGACCAAGAAATCTGCTTTAGAATTACAGCCAGAATTGCCCAAAATACCAGGTTGTGCACCTCTTTCTGAAGTAGTTGCTGTTATTCACTGTCGGTGGGAACTGCCAACTGGATCAGACCAGCGGTTCATCTAGTCCAATAGATTATGTTGCTAAAATTAAACTTTCTCAAGTACCCTTAACCATAGCATTTCTTGGCACCAAAGCTGGAATGGCTGTACCATAAAATCATTCATGGTGGAAGCTGAACAGCCTGCTCAAGCAATCTAGCAGTATATTTTAAACACCAGATAAATGACATCTCTTGAAAGCAACTGAGCTATATATACATAGATTCTGGGGGTCATGGTGGATGGGAAGCTAGATATGAGTCAGCAGTGTGCTCTTGCTGCCAAAAAGGCCAATGGCATACTGGGCTGCATCAAAAGAAGGATTACCAGCAGATCAAGGGATGTGATCATTCCCCTCTATTCTGCACTGGTGAGGCCACATCTAGAATACTGTGTTCAGTTTTGGGCTCCCCACTACAAAAAGGATGTGGACATGCTAGAGACAGTTCAGAGGAGGGCAACCAAAATGCTTAAAGGGCTGGAGCACAAGCCCTATGAGGAAAGACTGAAAGCATTAGGCTTATTTAGTCTGCAGAAGAGAAGATTGAGGGGGGATTTGATAGCAACCTTCAACTACTTGAAGGGATGCTCCAAGGAAGATGGAGCTCGACTGTTCTCAGTAGTAACAGAGGACAGAACGAGGAGCAATGGTCTCAAGTTGCAGTTAGGGAGGTTGAGGCTGGATATTAGAAAAAAAACTTTTTTACTAGGCGAGTGGTGAAGCATTGGAATGAGCTGCCTAGGGAGGAGGTAGAGTCTCCATGTTTGGAGGTGTTTAAGGCCCGGCTGGACAAAACCATGACTGGGATGGTTTAGTGGGAGTGGTCCTGCCTCTGGCAGGGGGTTGGACTAGATGACCTATGAGGTCCCTTCTAACCCTATGTTTCTATGATTCTATGAACATTGCTGCGTAATCTCACCATATGGGCAATTCGCAAACCCTGAACCTGAAGATTGCCCAGATATTCTCCCCCTGCCATGGCTGAAGCATCCATTACTGAAATCACAGAAAGGGTAGGTGGAGAGAAGAGAACTTCTCTGAACACATCTTGGTCTCCTCCATCAGCTCTGAGACACCACCACGCTGTCAAGATGCATACCAGCTTACCCCGCTGGTGGTTCTGAGGGCAACACCCTGACTTGAGCCATACCTGCTGTGCTTTGAGGTGCAGCCTGGCATAAGGAGACATGTCTGGGCATGCACCCGTGAGAACTGGGCACATAAAACAATTCCTGACTTAGGCTCATGGGTGATCCTTGAGTGACACAGAGAGGTCCATTATGGTCTGAAAGGAGGCAGAAAATCTCTATCAGAGGTCAAGTCCAGAAATATTCCAGTAAACTCTACTCTTTTTGAGAGGCAATAACACTGACTTTTCTTGGTTCATTTTCAGGCACAGAATGGTGAAGAGAGGGAACATGCAGTGGATAATGATCTCCACTAGGTCTGGAGAGATCCTGAATCAATCAACCATTCCACGTGAAGAGACATGGACATCCTCCTGACACATGAGGAAACCAGTAGAAATCCCTGAGGGCTGCAACCAGAAAGAACAGTTTAGTTACTGGTGTAGCCATGGCCCTAGCAGTAGCAATGTTATGTCCACGGAAGCCTGAAGAGTTGACTGAGACACCAAATGACTTTCTTCAACAAGGGACAGAAACTGCTGCCTAGAACTTTCTGGCTTTTTTTTTTTTTTTTTTTTTTTTTTTGTGTACTGAGAAATTGCTGCACAATTATTGGCCATATGGAGCTGTAAACACAAAATACATCTTTTTCCCAAAGAGATCAAGGTTTTTTGTCATTCTTTGTTTCTAGTCCAGCACTGACAATGCCTCTTGTTCACCGCAATTATTAATGGGTGAGCTTCACATAGGGTGTAATAGAATTGCTTAAATTCTGTGATGGAACCTGATATTTGCTTTTTGTTTGTTGGGCCACGAGTGGAATGGAGAAAGTGGTTTGCCAAAGAATCTTGGCTAGCTGCATAATGGTTTTGTTTCTGGTATAGCTGGTGCAAAATTTCTGTCAGCGGATATTCTCCTCTGTCAGCTTCACTTCTGCATCAAGAGATGAAACCATTTACTGAGGAGTTCTTGGAATATCTTAAAGTAATTCAGCACCAGGGATGATGCCTATGGTTCCAGAGCCCCATCTCTTCAGAAGGATGTTGCATTAAGGTGGGGAAGGGAGAAACCTCTTGACGTTTGGCACCATTGTACCACTGTGAGCTGCTTTTCTAAAGGGGGCTGAGATAAGTCCCTTATACTAAGACTGGAGGTTGATAGGTAGTAGTCATCACAACGTCTTGGTACTGGCAGGGTAAGACTTTCTCTCCAGCATGACTAATGAGGAGGCTGGAACAATGCCAGGCCTCAGTTATACTGCCCACATGGTCCAGTCAGAGGCTCTACTCTTCTCAAATCTCTAGCCATAAATATGAGATTGTGGCCTGGAGGAAGCCCTGGACTCTTGGTACTGTGGGACTTGAGAACCCACCTCTCATTCCAACAAAGAATCGGAATATACTGAAATCCAAGATGGTGTAGGAAGAAGGTTTATGTCTGTCTCTCAGAGATTATAAGCCAGTTCTATTCCAGGAACATGGCACTGGAGGAATCACAGATACCTTCCTGGTACCATGCAATGAGGTGGTCCCATTCCTGGAGCAGAGGATGAGAAAGAAAGTAGTACTGGGCTTACTGGTTCTTGGATTCACAGAAGGGTACCAGAACTGAGGAGAGTGCTACTTGCACTTACACCAACCAAAGGTCTTCACCCTGGATCAAAAGAGACCTGCACTAGAAAGCATCTCTGCAATGAAAAATATCTCTCTGCCACATCACCCTCTGGCTTTATTTGTACCTATATCAGTTGCTTTCCTAGTGTGATCAGAGATGTCTGTTCTGCTGCAGATGGTGAAGCAGTAGTTACAATGATCTGTGGGATGGTATCAGAATCAATGGCTCATATCTATCACTGTGAGCCACTACTAGACAATGGTGAACCACTGGTACCAGAATGACCATCTGTGAAGGAAACACACTCCCTTGTCTTCAAAAAGCCTGACACCAACTCTTCATGTTTGTGAGAACTCAATTGTTCCACAGTAATAAATAAATTTGTTAGTCTTTAAAAGTGCCACAAGACTCCTTGTTTATTTTTGACCTTGAAGAAGATGCTTCTGTTGAAAAGAATCTCCTGTGACTCCATCTGCCAGAAAAGTGGGGGAAGCATTCTTCAAAGGAGTCATTGAAGAGCTTCCCTTAGACATCTGACGAATTCATACGCCAGTGAAAGGGCAGTCAAATATACATTGAAAGTGGTTTCCCCAGGTATTTTGTTCTGGACTTGGAGCCTGGCAGATTGAGCATCCTTCTCCTACGTGGCACAGGTTTCCTCACTACTGAAGAAGGCACAGAGACCTGCAGGTATGAAAAATAGCTAAACAGGAAGAATTACAATAAAAATGAGAAAATCAGAAAGAAAAGACTTCAAAATAACAAACGAAAAATAAGTTCCAAAGGGGCAGCTGTGTTAGTCTAGTACAACCAAAAAAAGCAAGGGAAAACATTGCCACTAGGCAAAATAAGCAGCAAGAACTTTGAATGCTTTGACCACTGATGGTAACAAGGAACTGAAGGATGGGCAGAGTGGTTCTTGACTTTATGCCTTCCATTTAGAATACAAGCAGCCAACAGTGTGGGCTGCCTTTATTGGTACTGCTAAGGAAATATCTCTCACTAGTGCATGAGATGCACACACACCGTTAGCATAATGGACGTATATGTGAACACTTGAAAAATGCTCAAGAGACATTAAAATCTTACATTTATAATAGATCCATCAGAATTAGTCATACAAATGTTAAAATATTAAAAAGGCATTGTTAAGACTGATAGGCATAAATTGAAACTTCTTTTAAAAAGAAGCAGCAGACTCCTGAGTATGAAAATTCAATCCACTATCCCAAAAAGAGCCTGGAAATTCTATTAAATTTTATCTTCTCTGCCCTGTGATCTATTGGTGACAGAACCAGAGTACTAGCTTTCTTCATGATGACTCAAGTGTATAAGTACTACCTACATGCTATGGTGATGGATACATTTGCAGTTGTAATCCTGGCCCTACTGAATTTAGTGGCAAATTTCCCATTGTTTTCAACAGGATCAGGCTTTCATTGAGACTATGCGAGGTATACATGATGTAGTCTTCTTTCATTCTGCCAGTCTGTTCTGACATAATGTAAAAGTGTGGAAAAACTACAAGCTGTGAGTTAATCATCCAATATTCAAATACATGCTTGAAAAGTACAACAAAGGAGATGAAGCTCTGATTTTAGGATCATCAAGTCTTGACAGTATTTTTTAGTATCACATATGTTTTTAAAATAGAAAGAGACTAGAAAACACCCTTCACACTTATAAGTGAAGTTTTACTTTAAAAAAAGACTCTAAAAATGGTATTGTGCAGTCGCAGGTTAGTTTCTCAAATCTTCTAACTTTACAAATAAATGTACAATGGCCAGGCCTATAAACTCACCTTGACTTCTAAAAATCAACCTGTTTTGTTCCTAGCTTATGCATAAACATATAAGTGGAAACTCAGTAACTATTCTCTTGATGATCTGAGAGTCAGAAATTAATGCAGCTCACTAACCCATAATTGTATTGGCTCTGGTTGAAAAGAAGTAAAATTACTCTGAATACAGACAGGAAGGAGATCTTCAAGTGAGGTGAACCATATTTAAACAAAATCCTTTCAGAGTTCAGCTGCACTTTAAGAGTTGCTTTATTTTGTTTTATTTTTTGTGATGCATTCTTGATTTGGGTATTGCGAGTAACTGGAAAATAATTAACTAAGCTAGACTGATAGCTGACAAATTTACGAAGAAGACCAAAGACAGACCCCGATAAAAGTGTAGTCTTATAAGTCAGCAGTTGCTTCTTGTGAAAAAACAATTATTCTTTCAAAACAAAAACAGGCAATTCACTTATTATCTTTTTACCACAAGTAAAACTCTTAATATAAATTATCTAGATTAACAGAATTTTGCTGTATACAATATAGTGATAAGCCAGTGTTATTTTTTTTCCCAAGACAGTTTGTGTAGGAGCAATGCTGCAGTATAGACATTTCATACAATGCCTTGTGGTGATTCTATCAAACTATTATAGCCAGCTGCTTATCTTGAAGATTCTCATTATTAGCCACATGTTCAAAGCTTCATGTCAGCTTATGTTGCAACTTTGTTAGCATTCTTCATAAAACATATTGGTCTGAATTTTTCTTTTAGGGGTAAGCAATTTCATTTTGTCTAACTGCAAAACCCTCTGAACAATACAGGTTCAAAAGTTTAATCTGACTATTACTGGGAGCACATTTTGCCAGTGAAAAATTGAGAAGAAAAGGGCAAGGAATTTAAGTTCTAAATGAAAGAAGAATAGGTCAAATGCATCAGTCTTTGAGCACAGCTGCAGATGAGAGGACAGGGTGCACTGACCTCAAGTTAGGACAGACGTTAGCAAAATGTACTTAACTTTAAGAGCAATTGGAATATGCAACAAACTGACAGGGGAATGGATGGTTTAGGCACCATTACTGGATATTCAAGAACTAGATATGACAAAAGATAGGATAGTATGAATAGCTCGGCAAAACAAAAACGAGGTCTTTTTGGTCTTGCTTGTTTTAAGTATATATTTGTGCTATATTCCTAACTGAATCCGTGAGAGATAGCTCTCCCAAAATCTAAATAGCTCTGTGAACACAGAAGGGGGTTTATTGGCAGGGGTAGAATGAACTCCTACTACTTCAATGGAGATGAAAAACCTTGCTCTTCTGAACAAATGGCATTGGAGGCTACTCCCATCATTGAAATCTTGGAGTCTCACAAATAGGAATTGGCAATGATATTAAACAGTAGAATACCACTAGACCCCCCTTGTAAATGATATTTACTAGTTCTTCTTTATCCATTAGTGTATTACAATTATTTTCAGAGTCAACAGTTTAGAGCAACATGATCTTAATTTATAGGAGTCATGAAGATTTCCTCTATTTTTCTAGCCACTTTATTACTTTGTCCTTTTATGGTATTCTTACCTACTTTCCAAACCTGCTGCTCATTAGTTTATCATTTCTAGCACCAGCTACATCCATTTTTTTTTAATTTGAACCACACTGGAAGATTACTTCAACAGTTCCTGACTCCAGATGTAAATGATATGTTTTTGTAGTTACTCAAATACTTTGTATTTCTTCAGTGAACATCACCCTGAAAAGTAGTTGTCAGAAGAAGTGATATTACTTCTGATAGTGTGCCAAGTAACTTTTCATACTCATGTGAAGTTGAATCAATCATTTCAGATGAGTTTATTGAATGTTTCCTGAACTTTTAAAATATATTATGTAAGCATGACTTTATCACTTGGGTGCTAGAAAGTAGTTCCAATTTGCATAACTCAGACCATGATTTTTAAGAATTACAGAAGTCTTATTCAGCAGAAACACAAAATGATGTATAAAATTAGACAGAAGCTGTGTTTTTTGTTTACAGTACCCCGTAATTCACCAGTTCCCTCCTGGGATCTGCCATTGCTTTGAAAAGAAAGCTTAATGTTATCCATGCTATTAGAAACTGTTTGTGTAACAGAATACAATGTTTACCCTTAAAAATATGAAACATTGTAAAGAACAAATTAAAATTCTCAAATTTAAACTCAGCCGTTTACATGCTGAAATACAATTAACCATTAAGGCTCATTAAAGGTACAGTTTGGTCAGCATGAAATTATTAAACCCCATTAGGGCTGCAATTATCTACTGCTGGTGCTTATTGTAAAGATTATTTCAGCTTTTTATTCACAAAATTCTTAAAGCATATTTTTAGCACTAAAAATTGGCAGTTATATGTAGAACTCTGAACTGTGAGTTGAAATTCTCGTCTCTTGAATGTCAAACAGCTGGTCAAAACCTTCCTCCATTTCTACATTATGAAAAATGCAGATGTAAATTACATCTTTCTTATGAAGCTTCTAAACGATCCTTCCTCCTTTTGCTACTTTCACTGTCTCAGCCCTCTGTTAGAATCCCTACAGTTGCACTCCCTCTTTTCCAACAAATCAAGTTCAAACTTCTTACCTTTGCCTTCATGGCTCTTCACGTTAGTCCTCTCTACCTATCTGGCCCTCTACTTTATCCACTTTGAGAACTATTCTGTTCTACCAGTACCACCAGCTTTGGTCACCTGATTGTTCATCTCTCCCTAAAGCTTCATTGTGGTTTCTATCAGATAGCTTTTCACATATAAAATTTTCTCCATGAAGTAGTTTATAAAGCCACTACTCTTTTGTCCTTCAAATCCCTCCTCAGGACACAATGCTACTGTGATGATGATGATGATGAGAGGTTGCCAGCTGATAACTGTTTAGTACAGGGGGTCTCAAACTCAAATCAGTACAACGGTTGCATGAGGACTAGCACAGGGCCACATGAGGATGAGTATATTAGCCTGAAGGCCGCACCACTGAAACCTTTTCATGCAATGATATTGCAAATATTGGTAACAATAGTGTCGTTGCAGGCCATAGGAAATAGCTTTAGGGTCTTCATGTGTTTGAGACCCTGGCTCAGAACGTCAGTGGTTACTGTTTGTATATCTTACATACACATATGCACTTGCACTGAAATATATAATATTAAAATTATTTGAAATCATCAAATGATGCATGAAGTTATAAGAAATCTGTGTCTGTAGGCTTATTGTTATCCTTATTGTATTGTTTGTTGTACTCACTTATTGCATCTTGTCTTAAAGACTGCAGATTCTTTGAAGAAGGATTGCATCTTCCTATAAGTTTGTATACTATTTAGCATAATCATGCCCTAATACTAATCTTGGTAATAGCACAATAAAAATAAATAAATAACATTGAGTGTTATAGCATGTTCAGATTAGCCAATCACATCACCCAATAAACCTGCTGAGTAGTGCTGAATAATAATTATTTCAGTTGAAGTCCATCAGATGCCTCCCAGGTTCGTAAAGAGAGAATATTACTGCCATTATTTTTTTTTCAAGATAGCATCATCATTTTTGGTAGACTTGTAACATTTTTTTGCTCCTCAATATAACTAGCTCTTGCCTACAATGATAAGGCTGACAAAGTAATAAGATGGCAAAACCAGTTTCCAGATATTGTGATTCTCATACAGATGGTATTCCAAACATTCATACTCCGTTGATGAAATCACAGATGAAATGGGCAGAGTATGTCACCAAAATTTCAGATGAATGACTGCCACAGATCTTTTTTAATGCGCTAAAGGAAAGAAAGTGCTTTCAGGGAAGCCAGAAGAAACATTTCAAAGACTCCCCCATGTTATTCTTGAGGCATTTCAACATTGACCCAGATTTTTTGGGAAAATCTTGCTAAGGATTGTTCTACCTGGCAAAGTCTCATCAATACTAGAGACACAGTCTACATGCAGAGGACAACTACTGAGGCAGAGCGAAGAAGTACCAGCAGCATAAATATTGTAACAGTAGCATATCTGCAGCTAATCAAGTAACTATAGCAGCATCTCTTATCCAGTGCATCACACATAGTTCAAAGCTTAAAATGGCCTGATCAACCACTCGTGTTCACAGAAACATCATCAGTCAGTGATGTTATGGTCATCATCGAACACAAATAACAAAAAGCAACAATACTTACATTTCTTGTCAAAACTGACTAATTGTCATATCTCCTTAGAGCACTTAAGTATATTTATGCCTATTTTATAAAAGGAGAAACAAAGACTAGGTGCCTTGATGAAGTTCACTGAGTGAAATCAACAATATAACCAGGATTAGGATGACTAGAAAATCATAATTAACTAGATGCTATCAAAGTGCCCCTCTATTTAGCCAAGATCACCTTAGTGGATCAGCAAAGGAAGCCGCTCTGATACAGTTAGGAGGAGAACTTATCCATATCTATGCCATCAGCAGTAATCTGAATGGCACTGCTTCCTATACCTATTAAGTCACCTGAGGTTCTTCTCAAAATTGAGGGCCCTGTGATCCTAGCTTGCAGGGCCATAAAGGCCAGTTCTTAGATGTTTTAGGGGAGTTGTGAGTAGCACATGATGTTTAGCAAAGTTAGTTTTTCAACCCCCATGATTGGTTGTTATAATTCCATGGCTTTGTTTGCAAGCAGCAGGACTGGAACCTTACTTAAAAATGACAATATGAAAATTGCAGTTAGGTCTGATCATTCTTATTCCCCAAACTAGGGGCTCTATAGCTTTATAATTTCTATGCCCCTAGGGTGGCAAAGCTTAGCTATTTGGACTATGTGAAAAGAAAGAGATTCAAGTCTAGTATTTGTGATATTTTACGTCTTGAAAGCAAGCCTGTGAATTCCCAGAAAACCACCACATCCTAGTTTCCACTCAGTGTCTGCAGAAACCTAGTGGGTCAAAGAACTACTAGAACTACAGCCTCAGTGAGGACACCACACACAGGAGCCCTCATTGGAAGATCTGATTCCACCAAAGTTGGTCCAGTCAAGTTATTTAAGCCAGAAGGAGACTCATGAAGTTTTCTAAACCATTAGAAGATTCCTTGTTGCTGCTGCATTGGACCCTACTTGTGCCTGTTTCCAGCACTCATCTCTGTTCTTGTTTCCATTCTTAGCTCCTACCTCATCCTTGACTTTGCTCCTGGCTCCCATTGTGTCCTCTTCTGTGCCTATCCTCCAACCATCAGTTACAGTCCTGGCTTTTATCTCTGGCTGGCTCCAACTTCTGACTCTGCCTCCTGAGTTGATCCTCAACTCTGGCATTTGGCATCTGACCCCAGCCCCAACTCTGGCTCAACATCTGGCTGTGGCAGTGGTAGAGTGCTAGGGCTGACCCAAGACTTAATTGCCTGAGCTGGATGCCTGCAGTAGCCCCTAGACCTGACTCTTTTTCTGACCACTAGGCCAGACCGCCTATGTCCTAGTTTCTAAAAGTACCTTATGCTCTTCAAAAACAACAACCAAAGTTGACAACCATGGTAGAAAAGTCAAGGACTGATCACTATAAAACTTGCACTGTCATTGTTTATGCTTTCTTAAAGGGATTAAACAGGAGACTGCAGCTCCTTCCAATACTATATAGTACTACATATGTAAGATGCAATAAGTTTATTTTTTGAGAGAGGGAAAATGAGGAGTGCAACAACTAAACAAAGAATGGTGTTGATTTAATTTTATAATTGTCATGAAGGCAATTATGAAGCCTATACAAAAAAATCCAAGACTATGCCAAATTACAAACAATATTTCAGATTTGCTCTCAGATCCTTGCACTTTAGCACTTTCATTTAAAGTACTGTGAACTGAAACATCCTTTTGGGTATTTAAATGCCATTGATCACAGCAACCACACTTCTTTGCTTCCACGTTCCCACATCTGGTATTCCAGAACCCAGGACCTCCTAAACTGGAGCAGGGTACTAAGGGTACTAATCTCATACTCATCAAGATCTTCTAAAAATCTATAATATTACACAATACTCGAGCTCTGTAGCAGGTCTGTTTGAAATTTATATTCTCTAGGCATTCAGCTATGAAAATCACATCAGATCACTGGTCTGCCACTGTAAATGTTGCAATGACTATGTTTGCATTCATCGAGTAGGCAAAACAGCTTTGAAAAAAAGTAGCTCCTGAGCACATACCATCTCTGCTTTTCAGAATTAAGCTATTTTGATGTTAGTTCTTAAAATAACAAAGCACATTATATAATAATACCCACAAAGGACTAAAGGCCATGTTTTTAAAGGACCTTAATTCTCTTTAAAAATCTGTCCCTAAGAACCTATGCAGTAATGGTTCTTTAAAATAAACTGTATTTTATTTACATTGGAGTTTTAAAAAATCTGAAATCATCAACCATCTGCATTTTAGTCAAACAAGGTTTATCTGACTGAAGTCCTATATTAAGTACTTTCCTATAAATATTAACCTTTTAACTGTAGGATCATCATGGCATTGAATCCATGGGACTTTTGGCCACTATGTAATGTCATTACAATTGACTACTGTTTAGATTATCCCCTCCTTTTAATGAATTACAATCATTTTTTATTTAAATTAAAATTATGCTGTGTTAGACTGATAATTCTTTCAAGGTCTGTGAGCTGCTTGAAAATTTCCACATCTCAAGGGTTTATTCTTGTGCAAATAATTTAAATACTGAAACACAGTAGTAGCTGTTTAAATCTGCTCTGCCTGTAATTATCATCATCTATCTTTGGATATAAAAATTGCTTACTACACATCACATCACATACACTGATGAATTACTGTTTCAGAAGGAGGAAAAAAAGAGAGAGAGACAGCTTGCCAAGCTGTTATTTCAGAGCTTTACACTTTTATTTACCTTATTATTGGTAGTGTGCAGAATGTATAATAGTACCATTAAATCTGATCCCCTGACAGGCATCAAATTCACCTAGAAATAATGACATTATAATGTCATTGACAACATTCTGAAAAGTGTCAGCACCATAAATGATCCTCATACCTTTGGTGCTGAAGCATTTCATTACCATGCTCTTTGCCTGAAAAGATGTAATGTCCCAAATCAATGTCTTGCAATACATGCAGAAGCTAGTGTTAATAAATTTGAAATATTATGCCCAGGTACAAAACAAACAAATCAGGAATCTGCAAGTCTCTCAGAATGTTGTCTCTTATTTGCTGAAGATGCATTATTCATTTCAATTTAAATGCTGTAGTGTTGGGGAGTTAGCTGAAATAATGTTTAAAATGTCTACTGTTCATATACAATACAAATATAAAAACCAAGGCCTTGTTATTCTATCATGAAATATACCTTTATACCTTGATTATACAATAGCTCTTTCAGGGTCAAATAGAGTCACATGATACTATTTATAACTCTAGAGAGAGAAGATTATACACTAGGAATTATAGAACCTACTTTTTAGACTTAACTGTATTGTTTTGTAAAATGTGAATACAAGGAAGCTAATCCACAGAGCCCACAGACAGCGTTGGTTATCCTTGACGATGCATTACTAAATTAAATATGTGTAATCCACTCTCCACTCCACTTTTGTTTTCACAGACATTATATAAATGACAGACTATTAAAAAGTCTGGAGTCAGTGACCTCAAATATGGTTCTGCTGTCCAATATTCATACAATAAACGAATCCAGAAGGAAGGAAATGAGGCATTTTTAGGGCAAACTCTTGCAGATTTCACAATAAATTGCAACAAAGTTACCTAGCACAGGAATTTCTATAAAACAGTGTTATTGTACATCTGAAAAATTCACAGGATGAGGTTTTGGCTTGGCCTCAGTGGCACAAATCAACCACAAAGCTAACTTAACTGGCTCTTAAAATGAATTTTGGGATGATGTAAAACTGCCATGGCAACTCTTACACTGCCACTTCTCTTGGCTCGGCCTGTGCAGAAGATGTGGGTATGCAGCTATGAGGTTGTATTGTCTCTCCTCCCAGTGCAAAGGTTAAAGCCACTTTACAACCCCATTCTTTTCCTGAGTAGACTTTAATTATTCATAGTACATTTTTGGATGGATTTTTCATAACAGGCTCTTCAGTTTTGCATGCACAATCAAATCTGGGTGCAATTTTCATAGCACAATCATTTGTGGAATTTTGCTCTAAAGCAGGTGCTTAAATTGGCTCAATTGGTACAGAAAACAAATACTGTAACCTGTGCAGGCTCTCTCTTTCTGAGAATTTATAATATGCTCCTCTCCCTTTCTCCCTCTGAAATTGCTACTATGAAAGTAGTATGAAAAAATGGCTTGTCTCAGAGGAAATTAACTTCTATTATATCCTGAGCTGACAAAACTAGTGAGCAACAGTCATCTTTTGTTAAACTTTATTGCTTCTTTCCAAAAGCATCCCCTAGTCAACTCATATTATTGTAGGTAATGGGCCCAGTGTGAGGAACATGTTATATTAACAGAACAACCCACACAGAGCTGTATCCATTCACACTCAACATATGCATACTATTCATCTCAGGATTTATGCAAGCCATAGCTTTTTTATCAGTTAATGCTGAATTGCACATGCTCGTACATACAAAAGTAGTCTAGGTAGCTATTCAGTGGACAGTCAATGGGAAACCAGCTTCAGATCTAAGACTGGTGATCACTGCAAAAAGAATAAGCATCTCTGCCTGGTTCGTAAGTCCACCTGTAACACACCTCCAGACGTATGCCTAATGTTATACTACATTAGTGCACGTCTTTTGTCCACTACATAATGGGGATTTTCTTGCTTTTGCTAGTAAGTCCACATCTCTTTTCAAAGGCAGGACATAGCTCTAGATATTATTATTATTATATTAGATGTATTATCTGCAGTCTGTACTATAACTGAAATTAATTGCTGTACTGCTTTTTCTTACCGGAAGTAACCTGAACTTCATCCTGGATATTACTTGTCTGATTTTTAGTAGTGATACCATCATTTCTTGAAGCTGGCATAGCAGTTGTTCCAGGAACTACACCAGTTAACAGAACTTCCACTCTCTCCTCCACTCTGTTTCTGGCTTGACAGCGTATAACAGCTACAGGAAAGAAGGAATCAATTGTAAAACGTGGCTTTCCTGGAAAACTAATTTTCTGATTTTAAGAAAAAAAACCCTAAAAATAAAAGGATGGAACATCTTTAGAAAGACAATAATACCAGATATTCAGCTACCCTCCTTGGGACTGCGATTATGAGGACTCAGTCTCACTGTTCTCTTCATGTTATCTCTGACAAAGCACATGGTAAGATGTTCCTCAACTTACTGAAAAAAAACCCTATACTGAGCAATTAATCTCCACAGCTGCTTCTAAAATAACTCTTGAAAAGAACCCTCTACAGTTTATTTGCAATTATGAAACTTAGAAACTAAATTTCAATTCATTTGAAAATAAAAGGTATACCATTTAAAATATTTTAATTGGAATAAAAATAGGTGCTGATGAAAAAATTCAAAAGGAAGTTAAAATTGTGGGAACTGAAAAAGAAATTGTCTCAACAACACGCTGCTGCTCAGTGTTGAAGTTCTAATGAACCATACTCAAATTTAAAATTTTTCAAACTAAGTTTCCATTAACTGTCTGAAGGAAAGGAATTTGAATATTCAATATGACTTTCTTGAATTGACTAAGTGACTTGAATCCTCCCTTTCTAAACAATTTCAATTTTCAATATCAGGGTGTTTTTATCCTCTGTCCTATCTTCCGTAAAACCTTCTTCTTTATAATGCTTTCAACAATGTGAAAAATTAGTAAATTAGATCTAGAAATAGACAGGCAGTATCATGCTCCCAAATAAAATGATTCAGAAACTTTCAGGTGATTCAGAATCTACACAGACTTGAAGAAAAAGCTAATTATTTGTTTCTCAGTTTTAAAATGTCAGTGTTCTTTCCATCAAAATTATGCATGAGTGAATATCAAAATAATTATTTATTCCGCAATTATAAAAAGCTAAATATCCTTTTATACATGCAGATGAAGAACAGTGACTCATATAGTCATATAATTTTAGTTAGAAGAAAAAATATTTTAATCTAGTTTAACATCTGGGATAATATAGGCCATATTATTTTACCTAGTACTTATTGCAGTAAGCCCATAATTTCCTTCTGGGCTACAGAATTATCTTTTTAGAAAGACATCCAAACTGGATTTAAAATTCTAAGGTGATGGAGGACCCACTACAACCCTTGATTTCAATTAATAATTTCCTTCACTGTTTAATATGTGGACCTTATTTCTAGCCTGAATTTGCTAGATGAAAAAGCCCTCTACTATATTTCTTCCATGTAGGTACCTAAAGACCAGGATCAAGTCACCTCTTACCCTTCCCGTTGATAAATTAAATAGAATTAGATTCCCACATTTCTCACTGAAAGGCCAGAACTTTTAGCCATTTCATAGCTACTTTCTGATCCCTTTCCAATTTTTCAACATATTTTTTGAAGTCTGGATACCAAAATTGGACACAATGTCCCCATAATGGTCCCATCAACACTGTAAACACAAGTAATACCGATTCCCTAATCCTACTCCATCTTTATGTCTTCAAGAATCACATTAGCTCCCTTAGCCACAGCACTGCATTAGACACTTATGATGAATTGATTATTTACCAGAATTCTAACTCTTTTTCAGAGTCACTGCTTTCCAGGATACAGTCCCTGTCCCTGGTTTGGTCATTGCTTTTGTGCCTTCTGGCCTCAGGCTGGAAAGTATCAGGGAATCTTTAACTTAGTGTACCCTTTCATCAGACGATCTGGTTCTGTCAAGGTTTCTTTTTGATGCATTGGCCGTCTGGCCAATGCATACTTATATTCCATCTTCTTTCAGGGTTACAAAAATCCAGTTAAAAGTTCTAGGATCCAGGGTATAATTCTTTTGCACCTGTTGGTCTTATCCACACCCTTTCGCTTGGACTCAGTCTGTGGACACTTCCTTTGATAATGATTCCCCATTTACAGTTACCACTGGCAATCTAGCCATTAGCCACTTTTTCACCTATTATGTGCTACACTGATTTTATCCAATACTACTTTTTATAATCATGTTGTGTGTTACTAAGTCAAATATTTTCATAAGTTTGTTATTATACGAATAAGAATGGCACCGAAGGGGCACCATCTAATCAACTAGTACAAGAGCTTTGAAGTTTTGACATCACAACTTGTAGTCAATAGGCAATTTCAGTAATAACTGTGTCCAAAGAAAATACACCATAATCCTTATATTTAGGATAATAATTTAATGATAAAAATAGATTTCTCATTATGGACCTTGATCCAAAAATTAATCAATGTGGATGTATTTAATGGCATTCAAGTACATATTTAAGTGTGAAAGTGCTTTACTAAATTGGGGCCTATATTTAGAAAGATGAACTACTGTTCATTTATAGCTCTGGATTGGGGGATAAAAAAGAACTCACAGGATATGCACAATAGTCACCATCTTTAAAGGCTATGGTTATTCAGAGTCAATGCAACAAGACTGGTGAGAACCACAAAAAATTACTGTGCTTAATCTATATGGTAACAGAATAAGTTATAAATATTCTTAGTTTTTTGCATTTTTGCAGGTTTTATGACAGCTTTTACAAATTTAAAATTTAAGATGAGAAAACTTCAGAATATACACAGGAACAATTTATTAATGTTAACATTTTTAATGCATAGTACCATACTTAGTAAAAACAATGGATTCAAGAACAGAGACATTTATCTTAAAATCTGCTGGTTACCTAGTGCACTACAAATTTTAAATTAAGAATACAAACATTCACCTTGCACACATAATTTTCATGCTAATGAGAAGAGTTACAATGGTGTCATACTGGGCAAAAGTGGAATATTTTATAATATTCTGCTACACTCCTAATGAATAAAAGGAAATTAGTGTGATGACAGTTGTAATTAATATCACATTGACATCTTACTGAAAGTTAAAGGTCCTTAAACAAATTAGAACAATGGCAGTACAAATGATTTGTTCTATTAAGTTCAATAATTGTAATCACCAAGATGTCTCTCAGTTATCTTTACACACTAAGCTAGGTTGTTTTTATTTGCCAAAGGGAGATTTAGTATAAAATTGACTAGCAGATTTTGAAGTGCCTTTATCTACTCTCATGGAGTGCTTTTATGAAGCCTATAAATGTCTAAATCAGTTCACAATATCCATATATTATTTAACAGAATGTAAAGTAAACCAATTATGTAGTTATACTGTGACTATGAAATACATGTATTTATTTTAGTAGCAAATGAAACATCATTTATTTCCAAATTGAGCTACAACACCATGAATACTAGTCTAGTCATTTAATGCACATTAATTTTCACAGGCATGTTTAGAAAAGTTCATGTGATTTGCACTCTTCTTTCACAGTCAGCTTTAGTATAAGTAAGAAAATTCTTCTGCCAGATTTATTCAGTGAACGCTGATTCCAATATTCTGATCTCCTTATATATTTGCAAAAGTGTTCTGAATACACAGGCTAAAATCTACCCCTCTGTTGACATTCTGTATGCAGCAAGTTCCAAGTTTTAGATGTCAAATGGCAAGCAACTGTTTTGATTTTATGACTTCTTATGTTTGTGGCTCTTCAGCTATTACATACCTGGTACTGATTTATGTGGCTGGGCTTCAGGGATTCCATTAATTGGGTAGATCCAGCATATTCCATGTATTTCCCCATTCTCTGATAGGGTGATGCTGTTTGAAAATTCAAATAAAATATATCATTACCTAAGAACAAGTAAGGAACTGTTGTTATTGGTGTTAACTTAAAATGGTGGCCAAGATTTTCAAATGTGACTAAGGACTTTGGATGCCCAACTTGAGACACTGTGAGGGGCCTTCATTTATAAAGGGAAAATGCATGGGAAATAATCTTTTCAAATAGGTTTGTTATTTTGGCTTGTCATCAAAAGTCTTGAGTACTTTCATTTTTGTGCTTTTATACTCAAATTATCCTGGACTCAAAAGTTCTCAGTGTGGGACCAAAAAGGAATAATGAAGTTTTCCGCACACTTTGCACAGATATAAATTTATCACACAAGATAGAGAATTGTGCTGTCTATTTAGGATATGGGAACACTGGTCTGATATTCTCACTTATACCAGTGCAAATTTGGAGCGAGTTCATTGAATTAGGTAGTCATATGAGTGGAAATTTGACAAAAATGGGATCAGAATAAGTTCAAATGCATCTCTATTATATACTTACACAAACATATCAAAGGATATTTACTGATTCATTATTAGTTCAAAGTTATTTGAAGAATAACAGAACAATCTAATTTTTGTTTATTAACCTAATAGACTCTAAAAGCATTGGTGAAGAATTCTCGAGTTTCCAAATTCAAAAAAATGACAGGTAGGTATTCGAAGTGACTGAGTTCTACCTACCAGTCCTGTTCTTTCCTTAGGAAGTCTAAATGCTTACATAGAAATGTTTCTCAGATTGGACAAATTTCTAGCCTCAAAAACTCGCAGGTAATTCCATCTGCAGGCAATGGCAGTTGTGTGCATATATCCAAAGGAAAAAATTGACCACTGACTGAAAATGTTCAGTGATTTTTTTCCTATTACAATAATTACCTTTTCAATTCTTTGTTTAATTCAACATCATCATCATAGGGCCAGATTTCACAGTTCTCCTTCACAACATGAACAATTACCACAGCTTCATATAATTTCATTGCATCAGGCACAAACAACACTGGGATGTCCAGTTTACCTTTTGGAGGTAGTGGGATCGCTATAAAACAATAGAACAGTTTGTCACTAAGGTATAAAAGACATATTCCGAAGCTTTGAAAGTCATTTAGTCAATTTTTCTTTACGTTTCTCTTGATCTATTCCACAAAACATTTAGTTTCTTCTTTATCGGAGAGGACTATTTCTTTGTTATAACAAAATTATTTTTACTCTTATTGCAAATAGTCATATATATGATTGCTCACAGTAGGATGTACACATACCTCACTGAAAATTCCAGTTCCTCAAGACAAGTGCTTACCTGAAAATCCCAGCTCTCACTGAATATTTCTAGTTCTCAGAGTTGTGAAGAAAAACTTGTAAATGTAACCAGAAGGTATCTTGCAGGCTCAAAAAATCCAGGAAGTGAATATAAACCCCCAAATATATATTTTAAATCATGATTTTAAGGTGATTTCATTATTTTTGAGGTCCAACACATGAATTGTGAATGTTCGGGCTTAATGATACTATAAAAAGTCTGACACCATGTGTAAAAAGATCCAATCAAAACCAATCCTTACTAGTTGTCATATCTATACATGATTAAAACATTGTTATTCTTACTTATATTCATTTATAGAGAATATTTTGTATTAGAGAAAATTGCTAATACATTTGGACAGGGAACTGAACAATTTGAATTACAAAAGTAAATTTAAAAACATACTAAAAGTATGATAAATGTTCAATAATAAAAAAACTACTAAAATGTAAATAGCTCTTCAGGTCCTTTTTGAGGTTTTAGATCTTATGTGTTAACATCACACTTTAAATTATTTAACAGTGTGTTGAAGTTGTGTATCATTTACTTTAAAAACTATTTCCTTTAAACATGTTCTAATATGATTTAGTTCCAGGTTTGCAACCGACTTTTGTCATTGTATATTTTATCCTATGTTGTAGATTGCATCTCTCCCAGAGCCCTTGTATATATATCTGCCCCCCTTTCAATTCTTGACCTCCTTGATATAAAACCTACAGTCACACTAATTTTATAGACATGGCCCATCTCGTAGTGAAACCTGATCCTAACCACTCCATTCAGTATTCCATTTTAGAGAAATAGCTTTACATTTATTCACAAATTTTAAAGTTAAAAGACACCATTGTCATCATGAGTTCCTGGCCTCGCCTACAATAAATAATGTAGGTTGATGGACTATGGCTTCCGTCAAGCACATAAAGTATGCATCCCATATTTTATGCTCTGCTGACCTAAACTGAGGTAAAATTCAACTTAACACAATCTCTGAAAGTGGCACAGTGCTAAAGTTGAAGTGTATGGGCCAAATGAGCATCAGTGCAGACAGAGCTCAATATAAATCAATGTCATTGGCCTCCAGGAGGTATCTCATAGTGCTCTGATGTGACTGCTTTGGATATTCACTTTGCTGCACCATGGCCACTTAACAAGGAAACAGTGCCTCGCCTCAAGCCCCAAGAAATTTTGAATTCCCATTTCCTGTTAGGTCAGCATGGAGCGAACTTGCCAGCACAACTGATCATTGTGACTATAGACTCAAAATGCATGCCAGCCTGAAGTCAACCTGAGTTATTGCATCTCATCAGGCTGTGGGGCAAAGAGTATGTTCTGGCTCAGCTCCAAGCCAAACAAAGAAATTCAGATATCTAAGAGAAGATATTGTGTGGCATCCCAGTTCAGATTCCTGTATTAGCAACAATGACAACAACAACAAAAAATCATGTGTGTGTGGTGGTGGGGCTGTAACTGGTGTGCTTAAGCATAGGATTCACCCCAGAAAAGATTATTTACGTGCACCAGGATGCTCCAAAAATCCTCCACCGATACGTCTAGGAAGCTTTCATATAGATCAGTGGTTTCCAACCTGTGGTCCACGGACCCCCAGTGTTCCAGGGAGTCCATGGCATTGATTCCCACTGGGGCTGGAACCCAGCTGCAGCCCCAATACCCCCCCCCGGGCTCGATCCTAGTGTGTGTGGGGGTCATGGTGCCACTGCTTGCCAATGCCGGGAGTGGCTCGGCTCCGTTCCCCTGTGGGAGCTGCCTGCTCTCACTCCGCTGAAGGGGCTGACTGGGAGCCATTGCAGCGGTGCTGCTGCTTGCTGGCCCAACAACCCAGGTCTGCTCCCCTGCAGGGGCCGGTTGGGGGCCATGGCTGCAGTGGCCCTGCTCAGCAGCACAGGGAAGGGAAGGGGGCCATAGCTGTGGCAGCCCCACTCCCCAAGACCATGGCCGCAGCGGCTCCACTCACTGGCCGGTCCCAGCAGCAGCACCAGAGCAACACAGGCCAGATTCTTATATCAGTGGTGGCACAACATCACCCCACCTGCAGCCAGGTGGGGGGAGGGGCAAAAAATTTTCTTCTCAGAAAGGGTTCCCCAATCTTGAAGAGGTTGGGAACCACTGAGGTAGATACTCTGCAATCCTTTGCAGGAGTTTTCTTGTGAGGGGCACTTTATTTCTTCCTCAACAATGGGACACTTTCTCCCCCACCACTCTGTTATTAATTGTGCAGACATCATTGCAGAACACAGCACAGCATATAAGATAGCTGATGCTTGCAGCACCTCCTTCCTTTCCATCTGTGAAACCCTCAGCAGACTGATATCACTCATGATTACCTAGGGAAGATGGTGCACATTTACAATACTTGCCAAAGGAAAAAAAAAATAAGTGTGTGCTACTCCGCAGCCACAGAAGGTTTCTAATATCAGTACACAAAAAGTTCCTAAGCAGGCCATTGTTGCTATGGCCTTGGGCATCTGCCAGCAGGTACCCATTTTATTTCCTCAAGAGCCACAACCTCTGCTCACCTCACACCCCTTCTAGTGCCTCTTAAAAATCTGTTTTTAGGAGGATAGCAGGAGCCCCACAATCATGATACTCAGAGAAGCATGGACTTATGCAGCATGAGCACCATGGATTTCCCTTAAAAAGATGCACCAGCTTCTTACTTACCATAACTGACTCAGTATACCAACCCTGGCAACAGTCAGCCAATGGCATGTAGATCTAGTCTTGCCTTGGGCATGTGCAGGGGAGTTCTTTCTACACTGTAACATTGCTTTTTGTCCATGGGATGAATTAACAATATTTACCTTGTGCTTTGCTTCCCTTTGAGTGGACAGAGGGCTTTCAGTGTACCATTTAATACTCCTGCTGACTGCCCACTGCAGATAAAAAGGTGAAAAAAGACCCTCGGGATGACATGTTAAATGTGATATTAAACACCTCTGCAGTTGCTGACACAGAGCTAAGGTGAAAGATTTCATTATCAGAGAAATTAGGCATGGAGAACAGTAAGACAGCCAGGAGCATGAGCATTCAATGCAGAAAAAGATTCCAGATATGATGAAGGATCAGTCAGATATGTTAACACATTGGGTGGAGCTTCAAGAAGGTCATCAGCAGAAGTCTCCCTCTGTATCCCCTGCAAAACTCTGAGTTTTGGCACTCTTTCCTAGCCTCCACCTGAAGCAGTCTAGGCAGAGGTTGAACAGTGTGCAGTACGTGTAACGTGTCACCAGTTGAGGAGAGCAGAAAGAGGTGATGGCCTCTTTAAAAAGTGGGAATGTGTATTTCTTTTGTGTGCGGACAGCCAAAAATGGGTACTATCTCCCCTCTCAGGTCCCAGACAATGCGCTTAGAATGTTAAATTATCTTCCTTTCCACTCCTCTGTTAAGGATCACCAATAAAAAAAGTCATGTTTTACAATTCATTATTCTTTTTCATGAGACAAAGGGAATTACCAGTGGGGAGAGGACGAGGAAAGAAAAATCAGTAGATGAATGGGAGACAGATAGTAGAAATGAAATGAAAGAACAGCTCATGTGATGCACATTGATGCTGTGTCTTGTTGAAGAAGCAGTTTTTCAATGCTTCCCTGAGCATAGCATTCTGATTGTGGCATTTGGCTCCATAACGCAACCAATGGGAACTTCTCTCCTTTTGTCTCACAGACATTATAGAACACACAACAGGCAGAGATAACCGGTGGGATGTTTCTTTCACTGAGGTCTAATCAAGTGAGTAAACTGAACCAGCACACCTTTAAACAGACAACTGCACATTCCACCACCATTCTGCACTTGATGAGCCTATAGTTGAAATTTTCCTCACTGCCCAGGTGCATTAGCCTGGTGCATTAGCCAAGGGAGCAAGGGGAGGCAGGATCTCCCAGAATCATTACTGGCAATTCAGCATCCCCAAAACTTATTTTTGGTCTGTGAAAAAGTGCCCACTTGCATCATCTTTCACAGACCCAAGTTCCTAAAGATGAAAATAACATGCACCATTCCAGACCACTCCGCACTAATGTCTCTGAAGCATCCCCTGTGATTCACAGGAGCCTGCAATGCCAAGGAGATGTACCACTTCCAATTTATGGCAAGGTGGTCTAGTGCTTCGGTAGGGATGTGCATGCTATCTATCCCCCCCCCACACCTTGGGAACCCATTGCAGACAAATCTTCCACCATGTACCTCACATTTACCAAAGCCACTATCCTTCTCAACAGAAGTCTATTAATGGTCCACCATGCGTGTATCACAGATGCTCCCATGGTTTATCATCTCTGAATTGAGTCCCAACTGTTAAGAGTAGTCTGCCATTGCTATCTTCCACAAAGTGATAGCCACTCTCTTGTCCACTATCAGAACAAATCTTAAGTGAGTATTCATGTATTTCAGGACAGAGGAAAGCTACCTGAAAAGTTCCAAGGAAGTAGCTTTTTGCACATGAAAGTTCTGCAGTGATTACTCAGCATCCAGATTTTCTCCCACAAAAGTTCATGCAATAAATATATTTGTTAGTCTTTAGGTACCAAAGGACTCCTTGTTTGTTTTTCCCATAACTATGTCATCCCACCAGTCAGTGCTTGTTTCCTGGGACTGGAAGTGGCACTTGGTAGATGGTGATGGTGGTAGATGGCATGTGACAGCCTGCAGAAAATAGGAATTGTTTCACTCTATGGCATGTAGCAAAGTGGCTTCAATAACATCACAATTTTCAGTGCTGCAGTTCCTGTCTTGGCCTTGAAAATATTGCAGAATGAGTCACAAAGTGTTTGTTTTATGCTCACAATAACTGTGCAGAGCTGAGTGAGCTCCATTGCTCCCAATGGTCTGCTCATGGAAGAGACTGAAGGGTTTGAAAAAATGGCATTAAAAGACAATTGTCTGTTTGGTTGGATTGGGACAAGGATGGAGGAGAGAGAAAGGACATTACATCTTGTGAGTATGACAACTTTCCCAACCACTTCTGCAAGTAATTGCACTGTAGGATAGCAACCTATGGTACACCTCTTTGATTTTTGAGATAAGTGCTGATGGTGGGGACACGATCCTCCACCACAGTGTATATGTTGTGATCATGCCCCTCCGAATTCTGCAGCAGGGTGGGTGCAGGTCAATTTAAATTAAATTAAATAAACTTAATTCCTCAGGGTAGACCTATCCCTAGTCTGAGTTCCTGCATGGTACAGACCATAAGACTTCCCTGAGTATTTATTTGTTTCTTCATATTTGTATTATAACATACAGCATTTTCTCTAACACAGTGGTAACCTTTGTTTACCATTAGACAGCCTTTGAAAATAAAGAACATATTATTACAATAAAGGTCAACAGATAGATAAATTAGTTTTGCAGTTTTAACTATTGAAACCTTAAGTGGAATATTCAAATTCTTCACAGGATGCTCTATACTACTATTTTGAATGATCTTTTAATTAGACAGAAATATTTACCTAGCAAAGTTTGATATGAAATATATAAATTGTAAAAATAATATTAGTTTTTCAACATTCCCAGAAGAAAATCTAAAGAGGTTAATCTGAACATGATCTTCACTTCGGTATGGTAGTATTTTACACAGGGAGATTCATGCTTAATCACTTCAGTGGTGCTACATTTCTGCTTCATTTAGCTTGTTCTTTTCTTTGCAGCAGGACTGTTAGAAATGGTCTGAATCTAGCAATGAAATAGGTACTTGGAAAGAAAGTAGCAGTATATATTCTATTTCCTAATAGTCCATTAAATATTAAGTTTAAATCTCTTCTAACTTGTTTGCTAAATACTCTTTTTTTGGGTCACTACTAAGTTTGAAAAGTTAATTATTTAAAATGTAGTAAACCCCAGAATTAAAAGTTGCCTTTGTAGGAAAAATTTAAACTGACCACTTGGCATAAACGATTGCTATTATGGTAATGTGGTTACTAAAGGCAAGCCTTTCTGTCCTGTAAATAAGATTCTAGTCAAAAGTTATGTTATCTTCCCCTCCTACATAAGGTCCTAGATGGAAACATTGCTTATCACCTTCATTCCCCCTCCTATTTGCTTGTTAAGGACTGTGAAGTAATTTCTGTTGTAGAACCAAATGAATTTGAAGGTAAAGCATCTACACAATACATGCAAAACCTGTAAACAGGAAAGAGGAGTGGGGATGATTATATTCAACACAGACATTTAATATTAATTATTTAGGTGTCAATGTAACCAAATGAGGATATGTGGGGACTTGTTGAAAATGTAAGCTTTTGCATATTTTAAACATAAAAGGATTGTAATGTCCCTTACTCCTTGCTCATTCGCAATGTTGAGGTGGAACGAGCAGGCAATAATGGGTAACTTTCAGCTCAATCTATCTGTGAGACAACCTGTTTTGTTGTTCTAACAGCCTGAATGCAACCTTAGTTCAACCACTTTATGTGCATGTATTATTATGCAGCTTTTAATTTCATGACCACATACTATATATTTGACAGAATCCCTGTCTCATTCAGTGCACATAACTACCTGAGAGATTTCAACTATAGACCAGGATCCCCTTGTGTGAGGATTTATATCAAATATATAATAAGTAGCCATCTGCCCGTGCCCCTGCCCTAATATATAGTTAGATGTCAATCTCCAGCTAGCCACTCAAGCTACTTTTATGGCCCTTTTGCACTACCAGAGCAGATGTGTTGAAGATCTGATCCTCTAGCTTTCTAAAGAAAAAGATTAATAAAATAACTTTAAAAAGTCTCCAAATTAGAGGAGTTTATTTTTATTTTCAGGGTTTTTTTTAATGTATGAAAATATCTGAGCAAGTTTGGAGAACAAATTCTGCTTGTTAAAGAATGTCTGCTTCTTAAAATAAACACTGTAATGATTTAGTGGAAAACTGATAGGTAAACACCACAAATTAATTTTGTAATGGCACTCCTATATCATGATACAGTTTAATAAGCTGTCTAAACTATTTACAATGATAGTAATTCCCAAGTTACTAGGCTTGCTTATGTTTGTCAGCTAACCAACTAGTCATTAACTGATAGTAAAGACTGATTGCCTTATGGTTTTGTCCAATTAGACAGATATGAAATAAGTATAATTGCAAAAACCATACACAGCTTTATGTTTCTCTTCTGTTATTTCACTTGGTGTATCTGCCAGCAAACACTGCATATTAAGGATTTGTTCCAAGCTCTAAGTATTATTGCTGTAGTAATTCTCTGTAGCAGATAGACACCTAATGTTCATAATTCCTTCTACAGAGAGTTCCACAGAGTACACCTTTAGTTAAGAATGCATTAACACAATCTCCAGTGACCTTTAATATAGGTAATGACAGTTGCAAGGGAACAGAGATAGTATTTTCTAATCAGACCCTCCGTTCCGTCAGGAACAGACCCTTGAATCAGATTAGATATTGAGTAAAAAGTCAGCATAGTGTGTTTTAATTTACTTGTTTCACTTAGAAAATGGGCTGCTAAATTCTGGACCAGTTGAAATTTGTGTCTACTGTGCCAGCCCAAGGTAAGATGTACTACAACCACCAGCCTTTGTTGAAGAAAGGAAGGTGTGGATCACAATGGACAGGTTTCATCAGTGAAGACTGGATGCATTTTTCTTTCCAGGTAGAGGTGGGAGAAGATGTTTACAGCCATTTCTGCAGTTTGGAAATTCAGGCTTATGAGGTAAAAATCCCAGGTGGTGTCAAACTCTGATAATCTAAGGATGAATACCTTTAGAGAAGGGAGTCAGGGATTCCTCAAGGTCTCTGAAATACTTCATCTTACTTACTGACTGAACATCCCTTATGCAAGTGTCAGCCAGCTGTTAATCACCTGGGCATACATTTCTTCACTGCACTGATGTAGGCAGGTCATAGTGTAATCAGCTTTAGAAAGATCTGTATCTGAATTATTATTGGCATTTGAGTTTGCAGCATCTCGGTATGTCTCCCCATGGTTTCCATAGATGATGAACTGCAGCCTTGTTGAATTCTACAGGGAAATGCTATGGGGGGGGGGGAGCAGATGTCCGTCACAAACTTCTGAGATCTAGGTGAAATAAGCAGAACCATCTGACAGCAAGTCTCTCTCTTCTTCCTAGGTTCCTCAAAATGTTTATCAATATCTCATGATCATTTCTATTGAAAGCATCAGACAGGTGTGCTAAAAATCAGTCATGGCTGTCTTATTGTGCATAGAATCTCAATATTATTGGCACTCTCTTTGTGACATAGTCAGAATCCTGAAGAGGTAAGTATATTAACAGAAGTTACATGCTGTTGAAAATGGTTTGCATCATTATGACTAGTCTCGTATGTTGCTAGGAGAATGCTTGGTAAAATCCCTCAGTTGCCATTCAATTTTTCATTCCTAGGCCAATGGTTCACAAGTGACATCCACTTCTATGACGAGGTGTCTTGACCCAAGCTTTGTCACCCCTCATATGAACTTCTGAGTGGTCTGTATGTTATTAGAATTTCAGAGCTGATCATATGTCTAACTCCCACATCAGTCACATACATTTTAGCAGTTGGGTTTTCAGGATTCTCCTTATCCCTAAAGTGAACTGGGGAAATGATGGTCACTTGACCTCACGTCACTAGGTTCATGAAGCCAACTTCACAGAGGGGACTCAAGAGAGAATTTAAGTTGGGTCCAGAAGATCCTGTAAGTTGCACCTTCAATACACATTATGCTACAATTCCTGGGTCTGGCTGACTTGAATCCGAGTGCAAAGGAGTCTATGTCAGTGCTAATCATATGTAATAAAGAAAAGATAGAAGTTAATCACAGGGAGTCAAAGAAGAGTGAAAAATAAGTTAGCCCTCATCCTACCTTAACTTAAAATTTTGTATTATTATTTCATTGCTCCTTAGCATGTAAAGGACATCATATTAAAATTTCCTTACTAGGTAGAGTGTATGTAAATAGGCATAACAGAATTTTATTGTGTGTAAAGGAACCTAATCTACATGACCTCTCCAAGCAACTGCTTACTTGCTGAATTGTGGTAGCTTAGATCATTCCTTTCCCCCATGGATACCAGTGTGGATCTCTGATGTTCATATTTCAAGTCTAGAATTTGAGGCCATATTTACCTGATTGATTTTAAGGCTGTTCCTTCCCTTGTTAGAAAAGTGAACAAAAGACTATGGAAATCAGACCTTAACCAGTGATACACAAATGTCTGTTACAACTTGGAAAATAACTGAAATTGATTTGAGAAGTGTTGGGGTTTGTTTTAAAAAAAGGAGTGTCATGAGAGGAAGAATAGACGTGGCACTTATTTGAATGATTTTCAACATCACTATTAGAAACACACAAATAGATTTTTTCAGTGTCAGAGTATTTATAAGCTTTGTTTGCTATTTCTTGATGCTTGCATTTCATAACATTTTGTACACTTCTGACAAACTTTGTGACATATTTCATTTAGAGCTTTAAATTAGAAGGATTTCGTTGTGGCATTAAAGAATGAATACAAGTTAAATAATTGCTGTTTAGATTAAAACAAATGGATTGAGAACAGAGCTCAGTAATTAAATATGTCGTTTTCTTTAATGCAATTTATTTGGTTTTTAAATGAAGCCTGTCTAAAAGACTAGGCATGAGCTTTCCTATTCATTTATAAAATTACCCTTCTCTAACTAATAGCCTACAGTATAGTTGCTACTGAAATAAAAAACATTGTATAACAGCAACAGCTATTGCCTTTATTTATCATAGAAGTGTAGTAATAACTAATACTACAATATACAAGATTCAAGCTAATTTAAAAACATATTGCTAAATATCGTAGTTCATTTCTCTGGTAATCACAGCATGGAAAATTATATTTTAATTCTTTAACTCTTGGGCAAAAATACGAGTAATAGAGGTTAAATAATAATGAGCACACTTTTGTTTAAGATAAAGGGATGGTATCTTACTGATGCTCTTTTTTCATCCCTAAAACAAGGTTTATGCTTGCTGTATTTTAGGGGAAAATCCCCACACACCCATGCCATGTTTGAGGAGCCAAGTTTCGTACATGAATTTTCTGTGGTGGTGACAGGCAGAAATAACCTCCCATGCTATGTAACCTCAGCTGACTGCGTTGGGGCAGCTCTTTACAGCTACCATCCTCCCTTGCTGCTATGGCATCCTGTGGGTATCACAGGACTCCAAGTATCACACATTGTTCATGACACTAATGGACTTGCTTCAAGGCTGCCCTCATACCAGCTGCAATTGTATATATGTAAGGAGGTTGCTGACATGCTGAAGTGATTTCACTAGAGAATTTCTCTTCAAAGCTGCTAAGGTGGGTTTTATGGGATTTGACTCTGAGGACACTCAGCTGAAAGTGGATCCCCTAGGCCAAAAGAACATTCATCCCAAACAAGAGCATGCTCATTATTATTTAACCTCTATTACTTGTATTTTTTTCATCTCAGAGATAGAGCATTAAAAATGTAATTTTCCCTTCCACTGACTACAGATGGGAGCTGCTACCTAAGGACCCAGGCAGAGTGCAAAGCTGTGGGGGTAAAAGATCTGGTTCCTTGCTGCAGCTAGTGGATGGGAGATTAGGGCTCCCCTTCCCCTGGCTGTAGCAGGCAGCACAGTAAAGCACTCTGGTTGGGTCTGTAGCTGCTGGGGTCCCTGCTGGAGCCAGAGGATTGGGAGCACTAACCGTCCACCCCCAGTCTGCAGAGGGGAGCCACTGCCTAGGAACCCAGGTGGAGCACAGGAAGCTACAGGCATGTGCTGTTTCCATGCTGCAGCCAGGGAGACAGAAGAGCCTCCTTGCTGATCTCCTTCTACCTGGCTGGAGAAGAAGGGAGGGGGAGTCACTGCTGAAGAGACTGGTGGCCCTTCAGGGTAGTAAAATCTGTATCTGTGGCCTTTCAGCCTACAAGATTAGGAACCACTGAGGTAGCAGATAACAGCACACAGACAAAAGGTTAGAGCATAGGTCAAGATGGGAAAGTGGAATGGATGCACAGAAAAAAAAATAGGCAGGCAGAATTCAAGAAACAGATGAAGAAAATAGTGGAAGAATGGAAGGCATAGACCAGTGCGCCCAACCTTTTTGGCTCGAGGGCCACAGAATATATTTTTACAACCCTGAAGGGCCACCAGTCTCCTTAAGCAAGGCCACATTGCCCCCCTCCACTTCAGCCACACAGGAGCTCATTGAGGTGGCTGCAACAGGGAAACCACCTGAGTTCAGTAGCCCTTGGCACTCCACCTGGGTCCCAAAGTAGTTGCTCCCTTATGCAACAAGGGGGATGGAAGATTGGTGCTCTGCTCCTCTGGCTCCAGTGGGGATCCCAGCACTTAGGGATCCAAGCAGATCTCTTTGCTCTCTACTGGAGCCGGAGGAGGGGAGTGCCGATCTCCCATCCCTCTGGCTAATGCAAAGAGCCTGCACCATTTTTAAGCTCCGCAAAAATACACTCCTCCTGGGTCCTTAGACAGCAGCTCTCTTCAACAGTCAGCAGCAGAAGAGACACGGGATACTTCAAAAGTCCCCATGGTCCACAGGAGGTGAACCACTGTCATAGTAAAAAAGAGGAAAATGGAGATGGCATGGTTTCAAAGGAAAGGAGAAGGGGTGGACACAGGCTTGTGATGGTATTTACACAGCAAAGTGTGAAAGATGCATACACTGGGAATGTTTAGCTGGCATTTTTCTATCTATGATTTACTAGTAGGTTGAACATTTTCACTTTTCTTCTAAGTCCAGTTTTTCCCAAGTGTTTGGAAGGGTGTGTAGACAAAACCTTGGAACACTGAATATAACCGTTAGTTTCCTACTGGTAACTATGTCAGCTGACTTAAAAGGGTCCGTCTTCCTACTTTGTGCGCACAGGTAAAGTCCTGAGCCACAAGCCATTTGTAGTGTATGCTCATTGACTTCAACAAGCTTTGATGCCTAAGAGCATTGGGAAATGAGATTGATCTCTCTTTCTCTGCAATGCATACAAATGATCACTTGCTTTACCCACATCTGTAAATAAAATCACTTGACATACATTCAAAACTAGGCAACTATGGATCCACATAACATTGGTGGCTCTTGCCCTGATTCCACTTTATCCCTTGCCTGTTTCTGGTCCCCAACTCCACTTTGTAAGAAACTTCCAGACCCCTGGCTCCAGAATACTAGCAGTGTGAGGTCCTTGCAGTAAATAATCCAAATTATTCTCCCCTCCATAAGCCTTTCCATACTTGTTTCATTTGGAACACCCTACAGCAACAAAGTAGGGGGGCAAAACTTGTTCCTTAGCAAATGTGGATTGAATGCCTGGTCCTATCAACAGACAGGAAATGAGAGTTAATAACATAAAAACAAATTTACCAGCACCTGACCTTCTGCCTGAAATCGGACAGAATATCAAATTAACAACCACACTGATCTCACCCAGCCATTAACTTATCTATATTGCTACTGTCCAGCAAGCCAGAATGTGAATCTACAAGGTACCAGCTTCTTGTGCACTCATTTACTATGTGGACATTCTTATAGTGCAGTGAAAGTCCAAGAATGCATCTTTAAGCATGACTTAATGCACTGCACTATAGCAGGATCCACATGGTAAGTTACTGCATGGCAAGCCGGTACCATATAAATTCACATCTCCGCCTGCTGCACACTAACTCACCACATAGGCAAGCCCTATGATAGCAACACCAGAAGCATCACATGCATTATGAAGACAAGAGATCACATCCCAGCTGGCAGAAACTATATTACCAAAAAAGAAAAAGTAAAAAAAAAAAAAGTAAAGAGAAACTTCAATCCTTCCCTCTTTGTCAATGACTGTTAAAAGTTCACCTTGTCTTGAGAGATGGGTCTAGCACGAAGTTCCACTTTTCCAGCTCTGTGCTATATAGCAAAACCATGACAAGACTTCATCCATTTAATCTCATTTTTAGACCAAAACATACATTGAAATAGCTTCAATTGATGGTTTTAACAAAAACCCTAGAACTTTCCATTTGGGTGTAATTGAATTTTTGACATGTGCTGCTTTATCTTTGCTTATTTTGATGGCTATTCTTATTTTCCTTTTAAACTTTTCTTAGCCATAGCTATCTATTCCTCTTATCACTGACCACAGAGTGAAATTCTGAAGCTAAAGAAGATTGTAAATCAAAATATAAGCATGGCAAAGGCAGTAATGACACTGGTATAGCTGCATCTTTTTACTTCTTATATTCAGCCAAAAAATTATACAATATATGACTAGTAACTAGAAATTGTGAGCAATGTTTATTATCAAGGAAATTAACTACATAAAACAAATATTCTGTGATTTAGTCTTGGTATATGGATGATTACTCAGCATTTTTGGCCTTACCAAAATTTCTTCCTTGTCATAGTTCATAAGTATTGAGATGGACTAGAAAAAAAAATGTTTAGCTTTTACTCTCTTCTCTGAATTTCTTGTGTCTATTTCCCTGAGCTATATCATTGCTGAGTCTTGATTATTCAGTTCCCACACTTAGGCGAGTATTATTTTGCAGCACAGTAAGGTTAGTTTCCATATCATATTCCAGAGTGTTAGTATTCCACGGAACACAAAGTATAAAGCTGATGCATGTATCTCAATGATGGCAATAGACTTTTTTGCTACTTTTCTGAATGGATAATTGAAGATAAAAAAAAACCTCTTGAAAGGAGTTTTTTGACCCTTAATTACCCTACAAAACTCTGTCCACACTGTTGTACAACTTTGTCTGAAAGCAGTTCAATAATCTGTTTCTGAAAATGTGTGTTATGAAAGGATTAATTGAGAGCAAACAGATGACCTTCAGAATTGCTAATGACAGCTTTTCATCTACTAACTTTGCATGTGGGTTGCTTAATCAACTTCTTAGGTCTACTGGAAGGTTTTCAGAAATTGCAGTATTGCATGAACCAATGATCTGGCTGGCGAATGGAAAAGAACCAGCAGATATCCGTATGAGTTGTCATTATTTTAGGCAGCACTGTATGAAATAGTAGAATTGGAAGTTAGATGGCAACAGGTTTATACCCTGTCTCTCCAAAGTGTTTTTGGCATCAGGATTCCAACACAGGAAGTCAGAACTAAGGGTCAGAGTGTGGGAATCCTGAGGTGGGGAGTAGAGAAGGAGTGCATAATCAGGTTCTCGCCAAGAGTCAACACTCAGGGTCACAATCTGAGTCAGGTTTCAGGGTCCAAGTCAGGTGGGGAAGCCCAAATCAAGCCAAGGACAAAGCTAGGACTTCAGGACCAAGGAGTTGTCATAGCAGATACAGGAAATCCACATTGTTGCCTGGACACTTCCTGGAATGTCTCTTTGGCTCTTTGCCCCCTATAAGGGTTTTGCTGCCTGTCAGTCCCCTTGAGGTGGAAATTCCCATGCTGTGTCCACAGCAGGTCACAGGTAGTAGAGCTAGCTGGCTTTGGCTGCCACTACATGCAGCATGGAGATGTCAGCTCTGTAAGCCTAGGTCCTAGACCAGCAGGGCCTTGTGTTCGGATGACAAGCTGAAGAATAAATCTGATGTTCTGTGACCATGACAGCTGGTACTAAGAACACACTGTGGAGATCCTTAAGAATGACACAAATGAAGGAACAACTTTCTCCCAGTTAAGTCATTAGCAAAAATAGTTAGCATCAACAAATTATGGTGGGGTGTCCAACTCCATTTTCTCCTCAGAAAAACCTTTGGTTTTTATGTCCAACCTTTTTATTCACTCTGAAATGGTCCCTGCTCGTTCTTTTCCAACAGTACCTATACATGGTAGCTGTGCCTTGTGTCTACAGACCTCCAGACTGCAAGATGTTCTGTTCTAAAAAAACTGTGAAAGTGTCCCACACCCCATCTACTTTTGCTGAGGAAAGGCTCAATCTGATTTTGAAGTATCTGTTTTGGCTATTTATGCACACCACTGCTGCCCAGTTATCAAAGAGGTAAAGATATATCAAATTAGATTTAGATATATTTATTTTGATGTATCCAAATTTAAATATCAAATTAGACTCACAGTCATAGGCTAAGAAAAAGCTAACTCAACAGCCAAAATTTGGAGCTATTCATCTGTTGCTCCAATGGATTTTATTAACCCAAATAAAAACCAAAAAATGTATGCATTCCCATCTCACAGACTGATATCTTGGGATACTATGGGAGAAAAAGGATGGAAAAAAGAATAGGGGGAAAAAAGTTTCTTCCAGTGAAAGAAGAGAATGCCAGTAATGACAGATGAGGCCCTGACCCAAGGGAATCAGTGCCCACATAGCTTGTAAAATGACAGAACAACACAAGATGATTCTGAATGGAAGGACAGGACTTGGATGAGAAAGAAATCAACAGAAACTGGAATCTGCCTGTGGAGAGGAAGCATTTCCCCTGACAGATGTTCAAGATCATGTCCAGATGTATGAGTTCCTGGATGGGACTCTATGGCTGTGTTCACACACAGGCATTATTTCGATACAAGTTGTGTCAAAACAACCTGTATCAAAATAATGCCTTATTTCGAAATAACTTAGTTCGAATTAACAGTTTGTTAATTCGAATTAAGGAAAAAAGCTCAAAGCGAAATAGCAGTTTCAGGCAACAGTTATTTCGAAACAAGTCACTGTTGTTTCAAAACAACATGTTTGGACAGCATTGTTTCGAAACAATCGTTTAGAAACAATGCTGTTTTGTCCCCACATGGGGTTTAAGTTGTTTCAAAACAACGCCATTGTTTCGAAACAATGGGTGCCGTTATTTCGAAACAACCATGCGTCGTGTGAACGTTTTTTTTTTGTTTCGAAACAAAAGTACTGTGTGAACACAGCCTATTAGAAAAAAAAATGAAACCAATCCACACAAGAGAGGAGACAACTTCACTCTTTTCAGATTAAATTCAAATCTGGGAGAGTTGGAGAATTTTATAGGTGGGATTATATGATGTGGCTGCTTTGGAAGGTTTGGCAGCCCTGTCAATGTCTTTTGTTTTATGTCTCATGCTGCTAAAGCTCATGCAACAGGGTTTCAGTCAGACACCTGCAGAGATTAGGAAGAGATTTTTACCTCCCACCCTTAGCATATTCTGTTTTGTTTTTTTTTTAATCTTCCTCTGAAGGATCAGAGATGGCCATGGCTGGACATGGGATACATGACAGTGTTGGCCTGTGGCACCAAGCAATTACTCTTTCATGGTCATTTATCAGGCACCTGCTGGGGAGCTAACTGATCACATGCACAGTCTGAAAGGAATTTTCCCTTAGGTTAGATTGGCAGTGACCTTGGGGATTTTAGCTTTCCTCTACAGCATAGAACAAAGGTAACTTGCTAGGATTATCTGTCTGTATCTCACTTAGCTGCTTAATCGAAATCTCTTCCCCAGTTCTCACATGGAGTTATTTGAAAGGCTGGGTGAGGAAGAGTGAAATTAAATTGCCTCCTTTTTAATATGTACCGTAGGAAATGGCATACCAAATCAGAGTTATGCAAAGCAGGAGTGATTTCAAACACAAGGATAGAGCTAAATGAGTAAATCTGTAGTGAACAGCCCTTCCTATATATTCCATTGATACATATATTTTGATGTCATCATGATCACCTAGTCTCACCTTCTGCATAACAAGTGCAACAGGGCTTCCCTGAATAAATTTCTGCTTCAAATCCAGTAGCTGTAGACACATAAGTAAAAAGATGTAATGTTGGTATAAAAATTTCCAGCTAATTGAAATCTACCATACCCTTAGGTAAGTTCAAAGGTTTCAGTGCCTCCTGTTAAGTTTGTACACTATTTCTATCTTGCATTTACTGAGCTTCAGTTTCTAGCCACTGGATTGTACTACGTGGGCCTAATAGATTGAGGAACCCTTTATTATTAAATTCCTTTTCACTGTGCTGTTGTTTATATATTGTGATAAAGCATTTCTTCTGGTTGTTAAACTGTGCAGACTGAGCTCTGTGTCTCCCAGCATAAGGCGTGTTTTCCAATTGCTGAAACCAATCTTTTGACAATTCTCTGAAACTTCAGATTTTCGATATCCTGGTTACACTGTAGACATCAGAACTGCACACAGAATTCCAGTAGCAGTCCAAATAGAGAGCTAATTTATCCTCTATACTTCTTATCAATAGCCTCCAATTTATAGGTCTTAACAGTTGCATCAGCCCTTTTAGCCACAACACTGAGAGCTTGTGTTCAGTTGATTATCCACCGTTATCCACATGACTAGTCAGATGTGTCTGCACCATATTGTGAAAGATACAGTCTTCCAGAAAGGCACAAATCAAAACTCCCATAAGACAATGCACTATGGAAATGCAGTTTAATATTGCTCTGACTTGGACAACAGCCTTTTGGAACAATCCAACAAAATTAAATGAAATATTTTGATTTCCAGTATGTAAAAGTGTATTGTTTCAACTGAAAATGTCTAAACGTAACAAAGAGTCTGGTGGTACTTAAAAGACAAATTTATCACATGAGCTTTTGTGGGAGAAAATCCCACATCAAACGAAGTGAGATTTTCTCCCATGAAAGCTCATGTGGTAAATAAATTTGTTAGTCTTAAGTGCCATCAGACTCCTTGTTTGTTTAGCTGAACTAGACTAACAGCTCCCCCTTCGGTATTTCTCTAAACATAGTGTTTTGACTTTTCTATGTACAATTTTTCAGAATTAACACGCTGAAAAATTTCAAAATTCACCTTTTCCTTCTGTTTCAAGATAAAAACAAATATTGAAATGTCAATTCCTTGTGGGAGTTAAAATTCCAAATTTCACTCAACTCAGAGCAACAAGTATATGTGCTGTTGGTTGGGATCTTATTTGGTTTATATCTAAGAAATGTACTCAAACCAAGATCATTTGTCCCTAGGCAACCATTAATTTATATCTGTGATCAAGTTCTGTCAAGATGATGTCTATATAAAATTCAGCTATAGGGGACTAATACATAATTCTAATAAAGAATCCTCAGAAGTTGTACTTATTACAAGCAGTATTAAAAAGGGACATCATCATATTTTACTAATGCGTACAGAGACTGTCATTTTAGTTCCTACCATAGGGACAATAAATCTGATTAGAAGACACAAATTTCAGTGTCTTATTGTTTATCGCAGCTGTTTGTCACTTGCGAAATGAACCCCAGGATACAATGAACAATGATTGTGCTTTGTCTGAATTCAGAAAAAAGGATGAGGTAAATAAATACTTAACCACCTAAAACTGGCGGTGCCCTGAAGTGAAGTAAATCTTGTAATAGGTAACGTTAGTACACTGACTGCAGGGTCTTCCACTCATAAGATTTTTAAGAAGATAACATTAAAGAAGAAAATACTGTATAAAACTTCAGAGAGGATAAAGAGAAATCATACAAGGTATTTTCCGCAATTGCAATTACTTTACAAAAACCATTCAAATAGCTATCTTAAAAAAAAACCAAAACCAGCAATTTTATTGTGTTGATACATTTTACAGTAAGTGAAGCAGCAATTATGTTGTTAAAGGGGGATATTTTTTGTGAGACCAGCAAAATGGTTTCTACTGTCAGGTAGGTAAAGAATGACCATTTAGAGTTTACATTTGATAGTTAGCTTACAGTGAAAACAATGAGAGTCTTGTGCCACTTTATAGACTAGCAGGTTTCTTCAGGCACAACTTTCATGGGCTCCCACCCACTTTTTCAGATGCATGAGGTGGAAACTACAGTTAAGAGGTATTTATACACACATCAGGGTAGAGGAGGGCAAGTGTTGACAAAGTCAGTTCAGAAAGCAGATGTATTCCATTCACATCAGTTGATCAAAAGAAGGGAATGTGTGACCAGATGAATCACTTTTTATAATATGTTAACCATTCCAAGTCCCTATTCAGACCTGGTCTGATTATGTCAAGCTTGCAGATTAAATACAACTCTGCAGCTTCATGCTGATGTCTGTTTTTGAAGTTTCTTTGTAGAAGTACAGCAACTTTCAGGTCTGCTACTGAGTGCCCATGGAGACTGAAGTGTTCTCCTACTGATTTATGGATATTGCCATTTTTGATGTCTGATTGGTGTCCATTTATCCTTTTATGCAAGGACAGTTCAGTTTGGCCAATATACATGGCTGAGGGGCATTGCTCACACATGATAGCATATACCACATTACTCGATGTGCAGGTGAATGAGCCCCTTATGGTGTGGCTGATGTGGCTGGGACCAGTGATGGTGTTACTGCAATGTGTGAACAGAGTTGGCAACAGGGTTTGTTGCAAGGATAGGTTCCTGGATTAGTGTTCTTGTTGTATGGTGTTTGGCTGCCGGTGAGTATCTGCTTCAAGCCAAGGGGGGCTGTCTGTAAGCAAGAATAGGCCTGCCTCCCAAGACTTGAGAAAGTGTGGAATCATCTTCTAGGATAGGCTGTAGATCTTTGATGATGCGTTGGAGAGATTTAAGCTGGGGACTATAGGTGATGACCTGTCATGTTCTGTTGCTTCCTCTGTCAGATCTGGCTTGTAATAGGTGGATCCCGGGTACCCATCTGACTGTCTATTTGTTTTTTCAGTTCTCCCAGTGGGTACTGTAGTTTTAGGAATGCCTGATACAGATCTTGTAGGTGTTTGTCTCTGTCTAAGGGATTGGAGCAGATCCTGTTGTGCCATAAAGCTTGGCTGAAGATGATGGATCATGTAATGTGACCCAGGTAGAAGCTTGAAGCTTGCAGGTATGCGTTGCAGTTAGTTGGTTTACTGTATGTGGTGGTGGTAATGTGCCCATTCCTTATACATACAGTAGTGTTCAAGAAGTGTATTTCTTGTGTGGACTGGTCCAGGCTGAGGTTGATGGTGGGGTGAAGTTGCTGAAGTCTCAGGGGAATTCTTCCATGGATTCTTTCCTGTGGGTCCAGACAATGAAAATACCATCAATGTAATGTAGGTAGAGGAGTGGCAATAGTGGACAAGATTTGAGGAAGCAATGTTCTAGGTCGGCCATAAACATGTTGGCATACTGTGGGGCCATGTAGGTACCCATAGAAATGCCACTGATTTGGAGGTATAGGTCACCCCCAAATCTGAAGTAGTTGTGAGTCAGGACGAAGTCCAGTTACCAGGTATGCCATGCCATCACCTGGGAAACTGTTCCTGGTGGCTTGTAGTCCATCTTTGTGAGGAATGTTGGTGTAGAGGGCTTCTACATCCATAGTGGCTAGGATGGTATTTTCTGGGAGATCACCAATGGATTATAGTTTTTTAGGCAGTCGGTTATGTCAAGGAGATAACTAGGAGAGCTGGTGGCATAGGGACTGAGGAGAGAGTCCACATAGCCAGACAAGCCTACTACGAGAGTGCTGATGCCTGAGACGATGGGGCATCCAGGATTCCAGGGTTAGTGAATCTTGGGTAGTAGATAAAATACCCCTGGTCAGGGCCTTTGGGAGTGTCCCTGTAGATGTCTTCCTGTGCTTCCTTAGGGAGTTTCTTAAGCAGATGTTGTAGTTGCTTTTGGTATTCCTCAGTGGGATCAGAGAGTAATGGTTTGTAGAATATGGTGTTTGAGATTTGTCTGGTTGCTTCCCATTCATAATATGACCTACTCATGATGACTACAGCACCTCCTTTGTCAGCTTCTTTGATTATAATGTCAAAGTTGTTTTTGAGGCTGTGGCTGGCACTGTGTTCTGTACAGCTGAGGTTATGCGATAAGTGAGGCTGCTTGTCTATAATCTCAGCTTTTGCGCATTGGCAGAAGCACTCTATGTAAAAGTCCAGTCTGTTTCACCTGGCAGGAGGAATTCGTGCAGAATTCTTCTTCATCTTACATTAGAAGGAAGGTGTCTGTCGGTTAGTGTGTTGTTCAGTGGTGTTGTGGCAATATTTCTTGAGTCAGAGATGGCAAAAGTCTGCATGGACTCCTCCTGCCGTCCAAAACAACAGACTGGACTTCTACATAGAGTGCTTCTGCCAATGCGCAAGTGCTGAGATTGTAGACAAGCAGCACCACTTACTCATAACCTCAGGCCACAAAAGCTTATGCTCGAAAAAATCTGTTAGTCTATAAGGTGCCACAGGACTCTCATTGTTTTTGCTGTACACAGACTAACTTGACTACCCCTCTGGAGTTTACAGTCAGTGTTTCTACTCACTTTACTAATTTTCCGAATGCTGAGCTGTGAACAAAATGGTTACATGCAGGCCTTCTTTTTGATGTCAACAATAGTAAATCCATTCCTTTCTGCTTAAATACTAGTTTGAGAAATCTGTATAGTTTTATTTCATAAAAAGGTAAGATTGAGAATTAAATTGGGGTTTTTTGTTGTTTTTTGTTTGTTTGTTTTTTTGACAGTTAAAATACTTCTGTAGCTGGTTTAAATGTCTCTTAGCAATGCTGTTTCATATTACCAGTCTGACTTTTCATCATTACAGCTATACACTTCAGAAGTTTTAGAAATGTCAAATGCAACCAAAATCCCACTAAATTCAGTTAGAATCTTCAGCTTTTAAATGATAGAAATTATTTTACTAGGTAGGTTTTTGGAACTTTGGCTGATCAAACTAGATTGTACCATTTTTTTAGAAACATAACTCATGCAAACATAATATAATTCATTTCTGAATGAAAATCAATCTATTTTAAGAGTATACTTATTCCCTATTTCTGTTCTATATGTTCTAGTCAGCTCTGCACAGCAATCGCAAAGCCAACTATACAGCCCCCACTACTCTTTAGGGGAATAACAGCATTGTCTATAACAGTGGGTCTCAACCTTTTGCGGGTCACAACACACTTGGTGGCATATTGTAATCCTGTAGGACACACCAGCCCACTCCTCCCCAGCAAATCCTGCCATTTCCCCAGCTCTGTCACACACTTACTGCTATGTAGTGACACAGTAACGTGTCCCAACACAGTGGTTGAGAACCACTGGTCTATAAAAACTATCAATGCCCTTTTTCTCCCCTGCTTTCAACATGAGGAGGTGGGAGAATTCAACATAATTCTCAACTTGAGCACCAATGCATAACTTCAGCAAGGTGAACCCTTCTTTATATTATGTGGCAAAATATAATTGTTTCCAAAATGGGCTCATTTGAAAAAAGAATACTGTATTGCAATGGATTTACAAAATCCAACAGTGAAACCAGTGTAGTTCTTCCAGTCTGAACTTTCATCCAACCTCAGCTGTCTTTCATGTGTGGATGGGTCCTTCCTCTTGAAAATGACGCCCATTTCTCATTATTGCAGCCACAGATTCTTCAAGCTTTAAGATGTAGAATATTGTTGCTTTAAGTTTGATTCTGTAATTGGAATTTGCCCTGCAATGCATTCCAGAAGGCACAACACACCTCTGAAGAAACCACTGAGCTTACATCATTTCTTCCTTGTAAACTCTCAAATGAAGCCTTTTGGTTAATGTTCCCTGGACTACATAATTTCAGTTTAAGTATGTGGGAAACATACCTAAATATAAAGAACTATATTTATATTCTTGGTACCAACACCGAGTTCACTATATGAAAGAGCAGACACATAAAAAAACCTTGCAATTCTTTGAAATTCTAAGTACATGTTGTGATGGAGGATATGCAAATCATAACACACACAATGATGAAAAATTATTCTAGTCAACTATCTTGATTGTGCTCCCTTTGACCGTGATCACAAGGGACAAGGAGCTAAAAGATTCTTTTCTAAGGGACATCAGACTCCTTAATGCTGTGGCCCCCCAAATGCGGGGCACATTCTACTGGGTGAGCAGAAAGGAATGTTTGGAGTGAACATGCAGACGGATCACAGGGTGCAGGAAGGGAGTGCTACTGAGTCACATCTCCACTGCATCTCCATCCACAGCTCTGCGGCATTCTCATTACTGCTCCACTCTCACTCGTACCTAGCTCCTCCTTCATTCCCAGTTCAGCCTACAGCTTTACCTTCAACCCAAAATCCTTTGCAGAACCAACTGTACAGTAATGGTGGAGAGGGGAGAGGCACAAAGAGATTCATGGGTATGGCAGATGGGAGAGAAGAAGAGAGGCCCTGGTGATGGAAGGTCAGGTTAGGGACTGCTTAAAGAAGCTGGATGTGCACAAGTCCATGGGGCCAGACGAACTGCATCCAAAGGTGCTGAGGGAATTGGCCGATGAGATAGCAGCACCGCTGGCCGTTATTTTTCAAACTCATGGAGAACAGGGGAGGTGCCAGAGGATTGGAAAAAAGCAAATGTAGTGCCTATTTTCAAGAAAGGGAAAAAGGAGGATCCGGGGAACTATAGACCAGTCAGCCTCACCTCAATCCCTGGCAAAATCATGGAGCAGATTCTTAAAGAATCCATCCTCAAACACTTAGAGGAAAATAAAGTGATCAGGAACAGTCAGCATGGATTTACCAAGGGCAAATCATGTCTGACCAATCTCATTTCCTTCTATGATCAGATGACTGGTTTTCTGGAAGCAGGAAGAACCGTTGATGTGATATACCTTGATTTTAGTAAGGCTTTTGATACAGTTTCCCACAGCATTCTCATTGGCAAATTAAGGAAGTATGGGTTGGATGGGTGGACTATAAGGTGGATAGAAAACTGGCTAGATCAACGGTTTCAGCATGTAGGAATCAACGGTTCCATGTCTATCTGGCAACCAGTCACGAGTGGTGTGCCCCAGGGGTCGGTCCTGGGGCCGGTTCTGTTCAACATTTTCATCAATGATCTGGATGATGGAATAGACTGCACTCTCAGTAAGTCTGCGGATGACATCAAGCTGGGGAGAACAGTAGACACGTTGGAGGGCAAGGAGAGGATTCAGGGAGACCTAGATAAATTGGAACAATGGGCCAATAAAAATCTTATGAAGTTCAATAAGGACAAGTGTAAAATCCTGCATGTGGGACAGAAAAACCCTATGCACTGCTACAGGCTGGGAAACATTCAGTTAAGTAGCAGCAGTGTAGAAAAGGACCTGGGACTCATGGTGGATGGGAAGCTAGATATGAGTCAGCAGTGTGCTCTTGCTGCCAAAAAGGCCAATGGCATACTGGGCTGCATCAAAAGAAGGATTACCAGCAGATCAAGGGATGTGATCATTCCCCTCTATTCTGCACTGGTGAGGCCACATCTAGAATACTGTGTTCAGTTTTGGGCTCCCCACTACAAAAAGGACAGGGACATGCTAGAGAGAGTTCAGAGGAGGGCAACCAAAATGATTAAAGGGCTGGAGCACAAGCCCTATGAGGAAAGACTGAAAGCATTAGGCTTATTTAGTCTGCAGAAGAGAAGATTGAGGGGGGATTTGATAGCAACCTTCAACTACTTGAAGGGATGCTCTAAGGAAGATGGAGCTCGACTGTTCTCGGTGATAACAGAGGACAGAATGAGGAGCAATGGTCTCAAGTTGCAGTTAGGGAGGTCGAGGCTGGATATTAGAAAAAACTTTTTTACTAGGTGACTGGTGAAGAATTGGAATGAGCTGCCAAGGGAGGTGGTGGAGTCTCCATCTTTGGAGGTGTTTAAGGCCCGGCTGGACAAAACCATGACTGGGATGGTTTAGTGGGAGTGGTCCTGCCTCTGGCAGGGGGTTGGACTAGATGACCTATAAGGTCCCTTCCAACCCTAGGATTCTATGATTCTATGATTCCATTATTGGTAAGGGGGGGAAATGACAGGAAAAGTTTGGGCACCATTCTTCTAAAGGCTTTCCAAATTTAACTGGAATGAGCTACATTAATTGAACTTCAGCATTACACTAATTAGTGCTTCACACCTACCCAGTGTGGCCAACTGCTAGCATGACACCAGTTCTACAAGTAAACAGTCATAAATTCAACCAGCAAACTATTTCTGAGAAAAAAAACTTTACATATAAATGATAGAAGGAATACATGGTCCCAACAGACCAAAATGGAATTGAGTCAATGAGTTCTGCTGATCGAGTGTAGCTGAGGTAATATAAATGGCAGGAAAGGACATGGATTGCATTAAATTCAATGTGAGACAGGCACTGATATTTATAATTAATAGAAATCAATTTTTATAAGCTATTACTATTTGTTTTATCTTTTATGCAGGGGAATAAGATTTAAAGTATATTAAGACTCTAGTGTTTGCAAAACAAGCAGAGAAAGTTTATAGTATTCAAAGGAAGAAAAAATTGAGTACAATTATATGTTCATTAAGTAAAGACCTTTAGCATTAGGGTTCTCACAAGATCATGAATGTCCATGCATCACAATTACAAAACACTGCAGTGAACAATATTATTTAGCAAACTGTATGTATTTAATAAATATGATTAATTATTTAGATCCTCTCACCTGCCAGTTAAATGTGAGCTTGAGTCTCTTAGGTCTCTGAATATGACTCCTGACAATTCCTTTGTGGGGAAGGTAATATTCACAATGCATATATGAACAAAAAAAATTGAGTCACAGCACAGGAGTTTAAGTGACTTACCCAAGGTCACACAGTGAATCATCAATGTAGTTGGTCCCCAGATTCTTAGTCTCATTCTCTGACCCCTATACTACATTTGCTTTCTAAGCAGAACTTGCCAAGCCTCAGGGTTTCTGGTTCACGGGAATTGTAAGTTTTAACATATTGGGTTCATTCTGACTCAAACTGAAACCAATTTCTTTTTGAAACTTCTCATAAATGGGAAATCCTTGAAAATTTTCATTTTAGGTGCACAAGCACATGATGTTTCTGAAACAAAATATTCTTCCTAGAACTGACAACTGCTGAGTGAACCTAATATCCTTGCACTTTTCTGGGCTGCATTGCTCCCTAATGCAGAGCTGGGACCCAGAACCGGCGCTAGGGTTTCTGCTGCCCCCCTGCAGCGCAGCAGATTGATTACGGCCAGGCAGACAAGTGACGCCAGCAGTGCAGCGCATTTTGGTGCCCCCTTGCAATGCTTATCGCACTTACCGTGTTGCACCAGCCCTGCTGGGACCCAAATCCCAGCTCAAACTGGAGTTCTCAGTGCTACCAGTCTCTCACATGTGGACATGGGAGTCTAGACCTAGAAGCATTGGTCTTTAAGAACAGAAGGTTGCTCATTGTGCAGTAACCCATGTTCTTCGAGATGTGTGTCCCTGGGTACACTCCACTCTAGGTGTTTGTTGTGCCCTTACGTTGAGACCAGAGATTTTTATTGCAGTAGTTGCTTGGGCTGTGCTGGAGTGGTGGAGCATATCGGGGTGGGCTGTGGTGCTCAAATGGATGGTGCTGATGATGAGCTCAGCACTGACACTTTTAGCACCAAGGAGCTGTTCAGGGGAAGATGCCCTCTTTTGAACCCTAGCCATGGCTGGGTTAGGTTCGAGTTCCTGCCCTGGGTCCGAAGCCAGTCTGAGGGACTTTTAGAGGATCATTTTCACTTCCAGTTCCCTGTCTCTCACCTTAAAATTTTTACAGTGGCGGCATTTTTGTACTGCATGGCCCTCACCTATATATCAGATGCACTGAGTATGCTCATCTGATATGGGCATGGCATCCTGGCAAAGGGAGCACCTTTTGAAACTGGTTGATCCAGGCATACCATTAATGGTGGTTTCTCTCTCCCCCCCCTCTTTTTAAAAGAACTGATACTAAGTAAACAACAGTAATACTTACCGACTAAATTGTTAATAATATTATTTCACTATTTCTAATAGGGATAGGAAGAGTGACTTTGGACTCCGTCTAGATCTGACAGCAGTTGAAAAGGAACTGATAGGGGATCTCGCCACAGCCACGAGGCTCAGTGAGCCAATAGCTCTGTGGAGTGCTCATGCGCAGCCCAAGCAACTAATGTGATGAAAATCTCTAGTCTTGATGCAAGGGTGTGATGAACACCTAGAGTGGAGCACCCAGGGATATCACTCAATGAGGAGCTTCCAGATTTCCTGTGGCCAAGTTGGGAGCTGAACCCCCATTAAATTGGAGGCTTCCAATCTGCACAGTGGTACTGCTAAGGAGCTGAAGACTCTGGAAATGCCACATGAACTGCACAGGATCAAAACCCTTTGGTTTCTAGGGTCTGTAGCTCCAGTGTAGTCTTGCCATTCCAGGACCTCCTGCTATGAAACCAGCTGTCTAGAAACCCTGCCTCTGATTAGGGATATCAGAGTCTTGGCTAGACTATGGCATCATAGGAAGCCTGGGGTCCCCAGCAGCAGACCAGGCTGACTGACCAGAAACTAGGTAGGTTTTTGACAGATCAAGAGATTTGCAGGTAATCAGGGCCTCAATTTTATTACCATCTCTGCAACTGAGCTGGGTTAGAAAGGAACTGAGGGGCTGGTGCCATACATGGTCTGACTCAGTGTGTGAACAGCCAGTGCGAGGCAGCTGTCCCAACCGCGTGCAGCACACCTGCTTTGCTTTGAAGTCTCTGGCTTGCCTGCACATGGGCATTCCAGCACTCAATGTGGGGCACCCACAGAGACCCCTCTTGAAGGAGAAGTCTAACATACTACCATTAATTTACTCTCACTACCTAGAATTATTTTCTAAGGATTAAAATAAGTTTTGCAAATCAAAATTCCACATATGCAGGAGGCACCATCTTTTAAATTCACCAAAATTAAGTTTTAATAATAAACATAGCAGAGTTGCATACTTGGGCATAGACCACTAAAGAGCAAATTTCCTTTCTTTAGTGGGGTGGTTTCCCCACTCCAGTAAGGAGGAGATTAAAAGCCCTGGGAAGGAGCAGCCTATCACAACAGGCAGCTGCAGAGCTAATCAGAGCCCAGGAGCCATTTATAAAAGAAGGCTGCAGCTGCAACTCTGTGTGGAGTCTTCCTGGATGCTTGAGAAGAAAGCATATGCAGTCTGGCTGGCTATAGGAGACAGGACCAGGGACAGCTCTCTGTGTGCACTGCTAGGCCTCCGTGGGAGCTAGAGCCCACAGCCCTGATACAAGGCTGAGAGGTATTTGGAGGCAGCATGTACGTGCCCCAGGGGACTTGAAGGACTGCACTGGGAGTTAAGGGGGCACCATGGCTTGGTGCGTTGGGTCTTTGGGCCAGGGCCTGAGGAAGTGGGCAGGCATGGGCCTCACCATGCCTCCTCTCCCAGACCACCAGTGGACAGCACTAGGACTAATAGTGGCCAAGGACACTGACTGGGCTGCCCTGACTAAATCCTGCTCCGGAAGGAGGAATTTAGCAGAGTGGCTTGGCTAGAGAGCTGTGGCACCAGACAAAAACAGATACAGGTCACCAGATGGGTGTGCACTTGAGCTGTTCCCCAGAAACATCCACAGGGGCTGACCATTAGGCAAGTCCCATGCTAGCAAGTGTCTACACTTTCTCACCCCAGAAGTTAAAGTTTAGAAGAGTTCTAGAAAGTTGAATGAATCTCCAACATTTGTGGTCATAACACACTAAATGTGTTAGTGATCTGTAGAAGAAATACTTTCAGTTTCTCTCCCTCCCCACAAAACAGTAACACAATGTGACCATGACAGTATTAGAAAATTTTAGACATATTGCTAATATAAACCTCTGTCCCAATTAACAATTTTTATGTTGCATGAGTTAACAAATTGAAATATAACTGTTTAATAATAAAATATTGATTCAAATGCTTCTGATCTAATTGTAACTCTAAATCTCTCTTCAATGTTTCCCTAAGGATATCCTAATTCTAGTCTGTACATGATGTTAAAACCCTGTCCACTATATACCTTAATTTCCAAGCAGCCTATATACTGTATATTTTAACAATGACAATGCCTCAGGTATCCTTGTCCATAAAACATCTTTTTTTTTTCCTCTTTGAATCACTGCAAATTCACCATCAATGCCTAAACTGATGTTTCCCTCAGACTGATAATAATGAGAATCTTAGAAGGAAGGAAAATATTGCTTGAACCTATATTTATACTTCTCAAATTTAACCAGGCCAAAATGCCATCATCAATTATTTCTAATGATCGAAGATTTCAGATTGGCCTCTTTTTAAGTGTATATGGTTTTAGTATAAATATTTTAAGCACTGAGAACCATATTTCATGTTTGTAAATTACTGGAGAGAGAATGGAAAAAAATTATTATAGCAACCCTAAAACCTAAAAGCATGGGGAGATCTATGTATTTTCTTCCCTCGGACAGGTTCAACACTAGAAGCCTTAACAAACCAAAATAGAACTTGTCTACTCATAAAAGTTTTGACAGAAAAGTAAACTGGGGAATCTAAATTATCTTTTGAAACTAAAAGATAAATATTGTTAGTGAAAATCTGAATAATTTATTTTTCCCCATATAAATGTTTTCAATAGTTCATTAATTCTAGGAGTATCAAGGGAAGAGAATTAGAATGGTAGAATAGTGTGGATATGTTCATTTTAATTAAATTAATCTTTCCCTACAGCGAACAATTTAAATGGCTAGCATTATGGTAGTATTAAACTTATGCTAAAACCAATAATATCTTATGGGTAGACTGAAATTATTATATAGAATATAAATAAATATTTTGGTAAATACTTACACCCTGATTCACCAACATAATTAAACACATACTTACTTTAAACATTTGATTGATCTAACTTCTGTTTAGCAGCATATTTAAAGCATATGCATAATCTATATCAGAGTATTCAAGGATAGCTGTTGTGAAGCCCAGAATATCTGTTGAGACAGTGTGAAGCATCGAAGACTGCTACTAGCATAGCTGAGGTCTCCTTGTTCAGAATATCATCTGGTTCAGCCATCACTAGATTACAGACATCGTTGCATCAATTTAAGTCCTCAGTCATTTTGAGTTTATGAATTACACCCTGTGGTGTCCAGTTACAATAAGGCATGTATGTAGGCCATGTATGACAACTGTGATTCCAGAGGTAACTCAACAAAATCACCACATTAAAGGACTAACATATCTGGTGTGTATAAATAAGCTCTGTAGCCAGTCTGTACCTAGTACAGAAGTGGATGACAGAGGCCTGAAAGCAAAGGAAAATAAAAATAGAACAGTAAGAGTTGCAACGTCCTTTCCAATAGCTGTTAGCTGGAAGATGAATCTAAATACATAAAGAAATAGCCCCTAATCTGTCCCAAACTTTGACTGAAACTGAGTGATTAATCTCACCTTTCCTTTTTCAATTTAGAAACCCCATGGTTATTTCCAGGGGTAGTTGACAGACTTTAATATGCATCCCTCCAAAGGCAAATTTGTTTGGTTTAATTCCATATAGAGCATTTGTGTGACTGTATGCTTATTAGATGATAGAGAAAGACACACACTCTTATACAGCTGTATGTGACACCAGCCAGAGCAAAAGTTTAAGGTTCATATTCTAATAAAATGCCTTATACAACTTGAAATTGAAAAGCATAATTGATAATGTAATATATACAAAAAGCCTGATTTAAAAAATAAAACTTTTAAATAGCTTGGAAAGATGGAGAAGTCTATCCAATACTTCTGGTACAAGAGATAAGTGATAGTTTTTATATTAACACTGGAGCAAAAGATAACACTATCACATTATGAAAGCCCTGCAATTATTACTCAAATCTCCTAAATTATCAGTTCATCTAGAAGAGAGGTAACCACAAAATTGATCGATATTGCTGGATAAATTCAGGAAAGTATAAATTTACTTGCTCTTTTGTACAATTCACATATAAACATTTAAATTGCTTCTAGATCCTGTATCAGTTAGAAGGCATAAGTACAAACTAAAACATTGCATAGTAAATATTTCAGCTGTTTCCTGGCAATTCGGTTGTGTTGTTTCTAGATTTCTCTGAAATAGTTGAAAATATCAGCATAGAGAAATACAGAAAATAACTTTTAATGGACAAAGCAATCAGCTAAGTAGCAGCACTGTGGAAAAGGACCTGGGAGTTATGGTTGATGGGAAGCTGATACGAGTCATTGGCTTTTTTGGCAACAAGAGCACAATGGCACACTGGGCTGCATCAGAAGAAATTCTGCCAGCAGATCGAGGGATGTGATTATTCCCCTCTATACGGCACTGGTGAAGCCGCATCTGGAATATTGTGTCCAGTTTTGGGTACCCCCCTACAAAAAGGGCATGGAAAAATTAGAAAGAGTCCTGCAAAGGGCAACAAAAAGGGGCTAGAGCACAAAACTTATGAAAAGAGACTGAAGGAACTAGGCTTATTTAGTCTGCAGAAGAGAAGACTGAGGGGGGATTTGATAGCAACCTTCAACTACTTGAAGGGGTACTCCAAGGAGGAGGGAGCTCAGCTGTTCTCAGTAGTAACAGAGGACAGAACAAGGAGCAATATTTTCAAGTTACAGCTGAGGAGGTTGAGGGTGAATATTAGGAAAAACTCTCATACTAGGAGGGTGGTAAAGCATTGGAATGGGTTAGCTAGGGAGGTGGTGGAATCTCCATTTTTGGAGATATTTAAGGCTTGGTTAGACAAAACCCTGGCTGGAATGATCTAGTGAGAGTGGCCCTGCTTTTTCACAGGGGGTTGGACTAGATGACTACATGAGATCCCTTCTAATAGTATGATTCTATGAAAGTCCCAGAAAAAAGAATAGATGAAGAAAGAGACATGCACAAATGCAACTGAATAATTGTAAGAATTTCCTGCTTTCTTTAGCATTCCATGCACTAAAGGGGAACTTTTAATTGTTAAACTATTACACTTCTAGATATTCTTTTCTTCCACTTTCTCCTTAACTGATCCCTTTAAACTGATATTTTACCTTAAAAAAAAAAGGACTTTTTTCCCATTGAAATTTCTTTTTCTTCTCTGTTACACTGTATTAGGGAAACCATGAGGAATTGCAAGAGAAATACATTAAACTAATAGCTTTACATATACATGAAGAAGGAACTGTTTTTTAATTGTACAGATTTGTATTTATTCCACACACATATTCTATTATTAATTTGGGATCCTAAATGGGTGTTTGGAATTGATGTTTGTTTGGGGTTTTTTTTGTTACTCTCTTCAATTTACTTTGTAATAGACCTACTAGCTAGATGCTTTTTCCCCCTCTATTAGATCACATATCTTTTTTTTATAATAAGATTAGTAATCTTCAGGGACTTAAAATGTACTTGTCCTTTTTGTTCAAATGTAGGACAACTTGGTTTACCTTAAATGAATTTATTCTTATCCATTAAAAGTATTTGCTTGATATAATAAATATGATAGTATTTTGCAAGGTGTTTTACACTATTCTATTTGGTTAGCTGTCCATACTCTAGAAAAAAATACAGTGACCTCTAGTTTCCTATATCCAGCACTGCCAACATCACTGTAGCCCTCCTTGCTAAAATGGGACAATCAAATGTCATGCTTCATGATGCAAAGATGATCATTACAGGGAAAAGAAGGAATACCTCTTTCTGCCACACACAGCACCATGAAATTGGCAAGCCCCACTATCCAAGACGGCTGTGACTCTTTCCTTTCAAGTATAAGGCATTAATTACTGACTCGCTAATTAATAACCAATTCCTAGTCCCACTGAAGTCACACTCAATATATTATAGTACATACATCTCAAACTTTTAAATTTATGTTTACATAGACAATGGAAATTCCTATAATTGCAAGGACTGTAAAAGATGACACCATATAGAGAACACAGAGTACATAAACTGGAAGCCACATACCTTGTGTCTGCTTAAGTGGAAGATAGAAAGCAGACTCCTTATTGCTAGAGCGACGCAGGACAGATGGACTGAGGGGATGTATAGTCTGTTCCTGATCTAATGGGGGAGAAAAGGGAGAAACTTCAAGGGCTGAAATTCACTAGAATTTAAAATCTTACCAAAGAAGTTCTCTAATGAAAGAGCTTCACATATGAATGTTATTCCAGTATACTTTGAAATGACTGACTTTTTCTTTAAAGGGTCTTCCAGTGTTTTATCACTTTTCTTAGTATGCTAATGTGACTTAATTTAAACATGGACATCCTATTAAATATTTCTAGAATAACAGAGTCAAGAGGGCAGGTAGTATCTTTTACTGGACTGGAAATTGGTTCAACAGAAGATGTTACACCAAGGACTTTCCCTTTAGTACCCTGGAGTCAACATGTATGACTACAACTCCATTCATTTACAAGAAGATATGAACTAACAATTTATTTTAAATCTAGGTTACAAATGTAAATCTTTGCAATTTGAACAGTATTCGATACATAAAAGAAATTATACACCTAAGAGCCAAACATTAAGCTACAACTCTTATGACCCACAATATCGCAGTCTTCTATTTATGCTGCCATATTCCTAGATATAAATATTTGATGACCAGCACAAGTAGGTTGACAAAAGAACAAAACAAGTAACACTATACAACATGTAAGCAACACCCCTGACAGCAGCAAGTGAGTGGAGCTAGCAAAACAGTAACATGAGGAAGATCTAGTAGTACTGGATCAATTTCACAGGCTCTGATCTCTTACTAGTCCATAAATATCCTGCATATTTAAAGAACTGTTAGTGTTTTCAGGTCAAGTGACAGATTTCTATATACTTTTAATTTGGAAAAGACAGATACCCAGGTAGGGTAGCAGAAGAATTTACCAACATGTAACCAATAGAGTCACCCTACCTAAGTAGAAACGCCTATGGTGCGTTTATAGGCTCAGACCTGTACACAGTCATGATCTGAGCTATGTATCTAAATTACTGAGAAGTGGCTACCTGGGCTGACCAAGCCACTACAGTGTAGGCAGGGCAGTCTAGTGACTAGCACCCTAGCCTAGCACTCATAACACCTGGGTGTTCTAGTCCCACCTCTGCTACTGACCTGCTGAGTGATTGTGGGGGGGGGGAAATACTTCATCTCTCTGGGTATCACTTTCCTGAGGTATAAACTATGAATGATTATGCTTATGTCCTCTGTAATGTATACTGAGAGCTACAGAAAAAAGTGCTATGTATGAGCTTGATACTATGTTATATCAAAGAGACATTAGGAAAAAAGATTGTTAAAGGTAGGTATTATATAAAGGAGATCAGAAAAAAACCTATTTCTGACTTAAAAGCCTAACTATAACTCCACATACAGTATGAATCCCTACTGGGACTATTCACAGTACATACACCTTGACAGGCCAGACCCAAGCATGAAGGACTGGTTCTACCTTATACAGTGCATCTAAAACAGGCTGAACTGGTGATTTCATTTTCTTAAGTTCCTGTCAGTCTGTCAGACAGTTTTGTGACAGGTCCCAATCTCTTGATCTGCTACATCTATAGTGTAGAATTAATGGATATAGCATTAGCTACCCAAACTCTATGCAGACACCTCCTGTGAAATCCCAGTTCAAGACTACACCACAAATCAACAGAGGCTGCTCTTAAACCATTGTGTAAACATTCTTCTTGGAGTAAATGCTGATACAGAGCTCTCCCTCCCCATTACCTTTGGACTGGCTGCTAAGGTCAATCAAACCACTGAAGATGTGGACTTCAGGCCATCTAATCCAATTCCCTGCTCAAAGCAGGACCAACCCCAACTCACTCATCCCAGCCAGGTCTTTATCAAGTGGCACTTTAAAAACCAATAAGGAAAGAAATTCCACTGCCTTCTTAGGTAACACATTCCTGTGCTTTACCATCCTCCTAGTGGGGAAAAAAAAGTCCTAATATCCAACCTCAATCTCCTACTTAAGTCCCTTCATCCTAGTTCTGTCACCTACTACCACTGAGAATGGCCTACTTCCATCCTCCCTGGAATCCTCTTTCAGGTAGTTAAAGATTACTATCAAAACCCCCTCATTCTTCTCTTCTGAAGGCTAAACAAGTTCCCTCAGCCTCTCCTCATAAATAACTGTTAGCTAATATCTAGCCTCTTGCCCACTGAAATCCCTAAAGGCTTTTCTGCAGATCTGCTGCCTACCCAGATTGTTAAGATTTTATAGCAGTGCATGGGAATCTTCCATCTTAAGTGCAGGATTCTAAACTTGTTCCTGTCAACCTCATCAGATTTCTTTTGGCCCAATCCACTAGTTCAGTGATTCCTAACCTTTCTGTCTTACTACCCTGAAGGTTCACCAGTCTCCACCAGCAGTCATTACTCCTTCCCCCATCTCCAGCCAGCCAAACAGCAGATCAGCGGGAAGGTTTATTGTCCCCTTGATTGTAGCAGGGAAGCTCCACATGTCCTGTAGCCTCCTGTACACCACCTAGGCCCCTCGGCAGTAGCTCACTTCTATAGCCAGGGGATAAAAGATCTGTCATTCCCTTCCCTCTTGCTTAAGCAGGAACCCTAGTGCCAAGGAAGCCAAGCAGAGTGCTTTGCTGTGCTCCCTGTCTCAGCCACAGGGAGTGGACCCCTGATCTCCCATTCCTTTAGTTGCAGCAAGGATCCTAGTCTTTTATCCCTGCAGCAATGTACTCTGCCTGGGTCCTTAGGCAGAAACTTCCCTTTGCAGTCAGAGGGAGGGGAGTGGAGGACCATTTTGAAAGTCCCTGTGGGCCACTTTTGGCCCCCAGGCCACAGGTTGGGAACTACTGCTCTGATTTGTTTAGCTCATTCTGTATCCTAACCCTGCCCTCCAGCACATCAACCACTCACCCCAAATTAATGTCACCTGTAAACTTGCCAAGGGTATGCAACCCTCAGCAATGTGCTGACAGTGGCACATGACCCCATTCTGACCTGCACATGGTTTGCTCTGTGATGCCACAGCAATTGCCACCACTCCTGCCACCAAAAGCCAGTCTAGGTGGCTTCTTTCAGGTGCAGATGAGGCACAGGAGAGCTCTGTCATGCCCATCCCCCACATCACATCAAGAAGCTGCCTACAGTGGCCCCTCTCCACAATGTGTTTCTGTCAGACAGAGCCACTCTGAGCAGCTTCTTCAGGTGTTCCTGTGTATCCCTAAGAGGAACTGCTTCTTTCTGTGTCATGCTTGGGAACCCCAAACCCCAGATATGACACCCAGAGAAGACACTCTAGGCTGCTTTTATCCATGGCATGCCTGGAAAGCACCCCCCCCCCCCCAGTCATGGCCACCACCAAATTTTCAGAGGCCACCACACATTTTTTTCAGAAGAGGGAGCCGTCAACTCCAACTGGGAGTCAAGGAAGAAGGGCTGTCATGTGAGTCAGCAAAGGCTACCAAACTCTGCTCCAGATCATTAATGACAACGTTGAACAAAACCGCCCCAGGCCTGATCCCTGCAAGTAAACTACATCATATATCACCGCTGTGGGTTTAATTTTGGCAATTGTCTGACTATTCCTCTGACTCCTGGAGAGAAGTCTGGTGACTAGAAGATCCTTTCTGGTAGAAAGTGATCTCCTCTTTAGAATCTTTATTAATAATGCAGTGTAACTATTGTGGCAAGGTGAGGTCCCAGGCACCCCTGCAGGTCTTGCGCTCTCTGCCTTGTGGCCTGGCAAGGTTGACCTCTGGAATCGTTTGGAAAATGGTCTAGTGCCACTTCCCTTTAGGTTGGGGGGAGGGGTTTTAGATGTGGGTGGGCTTGCGTCCACCCACCATCTTGATTCTTCAATAGGACCACTCTCCTATAGTCCTGACATGTGCCCCTCCTGTGTCAAGAGGGAGACCCTGGTGCATGCCTACCTAGAGTGTGCCAGGTTGCAGCCCCTCTTCCGGCCCCTCCAGAACCTCTTATTGAGGTTCTGGCTGCACTTCTCCCCCCACATATTCTTGTATTCACTCCCTATCCATGGTCCCACGAAGTCGTGGGACCCCCTCATCAACCTCCTCCTGGCTTACACCAAGATTGCCATCTACAAAGCAGGGAGAGGAGGTTTGCTGGGGAAGGGCCCTGGGACTGTGGTGCATATTTCCAGTCCCTCATCCATGCATGCCTCCCGGCAGAGTTCCTCTGGGCAACATCCACTGGATCCCTCAACACATTCCGGGAGCAGTGGGCGCTGTCCAGGGTTCTCTGCTCGGTGTCACCTGCTGAAGCCCTAGTTTTGAACCTGTGACCCACATACCCATTCCCATTTTTCATTAGTTGTCCCCTGCAATCTTTTGAAGACTAGTCTAGTGCCAACTCCCCTTAGGCTGGGAGAGGGGTTTTAGAAGTAGGTGGGCTTGTGCCCGCCCACCCCACCTATTTCTTCAATAGGACCACTCTCCTATAGTCCTGACACATGCCCCTTCTGCGGTGAGAGGGAGACCCTGGCGGACGCCTACCTAGAGTGCACCAGGTTGCAGCCCCTCCTCCAACTCCTCTAGAACCTCTTATTGAGGTTCTGACTGCACTTTTTCACCCACCTGTTCTTATATGTACTCCCCATCTGTGGCCCCACAAAGTCGTAGGACCTCCTTGCCAACCTCCTCCTAGCTTACACCAAATCTGCCATCAAGGTCAGGGAGAGCAGGATGGCTGGGAAGGGGCCTGCGACTGTGGTGCCTAGTTCCAGTCCCTCGTCCATGCACGTGTCCAGGCAAAGTTCCTCTGGGCAGCATCCGCTGGCTCCCTCGACACCTTCCACGAGCAGTGGGCGCTGTCTCGGGTTCTCTGCTCGGTGTCACCTGCTGAAGCCCTAGTTTTAAACCTGTGGCCCACACACCCGTGCCCATTTTTCATTAGTTGTCCCCCGTAATCTTTTGAAGACTATTCTAGTGCCACCTCCCCTTAGGCTGGGGGAGGGGTTTTAGAAGTGGGTAGGCTTTCACCCACCACCACCCTGGTTCTTCTATAGGACCACTCTCCTATACCCATCCAGTTTGGCCCCGTCACACTATCTTGAAGGCATTAAACTCAAGAGGGACCCAGTAATCATCTATCAGTCTCCCAGAGTGGAGATGGGTCCTATATTCTCTTACTATACTTTTATCTTATTGTATAGGCCCAAACCCCACTACTTTTCATTAGTTAAACTGAGATGAGAGTGCAGATCTCTTTTGGAACTGGGAAGTGTTTGGACCATGTCCAACCGGCTACTCCCCCAATGGCAGGAATATACTGCCATCAGCCCTAGGGAAGATTTCTTAACTGTTCCTCAAACTGCCATATGTAGCAGAAGAAGTCATCTGTATCTGGAATGAGTAGAAGTTCAAGATGGTGCAATTGTGAAGCAGAGGTGATTCATCAAGGAGTAGAAAAACCCTCCTCCTGGCAATTAGGAGTCAGGGACAGTTCCCCACAGGGAGTTAATCCTTAAACCTCTTTCACCTCAAGGCTCCACGGTTCAGCCTTCACTAACTCACCTGGTCCCTGGTGTGGAGAGAATCAGAACCTTAACCTTTTTTCCCCAGGTTTTAATCCCCAAGTTTCTTTCACCCTCAGGTTTCAAACTTTACAAATTGACCTGGTCTGTGGTGTGGAGAGAATCATGATCTCCGGAAAGTTTTTCAGAGGGCAGGCAGGCTATTTTCAGGATATGCAAAGCAGGATGGGTGGGAAAAAATTGCATGCTTTTCTTAAATACAGTGTTATGTTAATAGTATGGCAAGCCATCTTTATTACAACCACATATTGCAGCAGAATGAAGTGATTATTTTGTAACCTTACTCTGTAAAACTGATTGGCCTGGTGGAGTCTCCTAATAGTTTTCCAAGTTTCTAACACATTTAATTGACTTCAGTAAGTTGCTCTCATTTGAAGCATTCTTGCTGCACTCAGGATTTTGCAATGCTCACAATAACCTTCACATAAATGTTTAGTAACTGAATAAACATTTATGTTAAAATATACACAGTGCTGGGACCTCATGAGGCATCACCCAGTGCTTTCATTGTCACATGGTATAATTAGTTTACAATAACCATATAACCAGAGGTTAGTTAAATGGTATTGTGAAAAACAATTTTATTCAGTTACTAAAGTTGTTTTTCACAATACTATTTAACTAACCTCTGGTTATATGGTTATTGCAAACTAATTATACCATGTGACAATGAAAGCACTGGGTGATGCCTCATGAGGTCCCAGCACTGTGTATATTTTATCATAAACACACTTATTTTGTATTTTATTATTTTAATTGATGGTTAATATCATGGTCACAATTAATCCAAAAGCAACACAGACTAATCTCAGACCTTTTGAACTGATTGTCCACTCTCTAAGTTGATATGAAAAAAAAACAGTGAATTCTTTACATCTGTGTTAATTTAGGCCAACAATGATGTATGAACATGCTGTGATATTTATTTCTAATATATATTTTATTGTAAGGAATAAAATAGGGATAGCTAAGATAGAAATTGCATGTCTGAGATGGCCTGGACTTGTGATAAGATTCAGAGAAGAAGGACCAGCAAGAAAAGCAAGGAAAGAAGACAACAGCAAGAAAGAATGTCCAAGACAAGGGATACAATGGGAAGATTATGCCAAGAGAATTTTTAAGAAAAAATGGCTGGAACTCCAAGACCTACAAACCTGTCCCATGAACTACAAAGTGGTTGCCTCTACCTGCACATAAGCAAAAAAGAAGTCAAGAGCTGAACTGAAGTTATATTTTTACCACAAATAGACATGTCTTTAGGTTATATTTCCTCTATGAATTTAGTATTTTATTCAGTTAAGTAAGTTAATAAAGGGGGCATATAAGTAATAAAAGAGCAGTCTGCAAACCTGCCTAAAGCTAGGAGTAATTTCTGCATGGAAGTTACCAAACTCAACTATTTCCAACAATTCTCTCTCAAAAATACCATTAGCTTTAGTAATCCACAGTATGAGCAAACTATTTCAACATGCCCGTGAGCAAGCCCTAGCCAAATGCCATCTCAAATATTGTCACAGATGATCAGTTTGTTTAAAATAAATATACAAATATATGATGCTAGATCCCAAAGATGAACCAATTATCATCATCAGCTGATCCCCACTTGTGACAGAGATTTGAATATTTTATTTGAGAATACCTTTTAAATCATTTAGGTAGATTTCTTATAAACATTAAATCATTTTTCCCTGAAACTTGGAAATATTTAACCCATGAAGCTACATTAATTAAAATTATCCATCAAAAAAAATATTGGTGTCAATTGCTAATAGGGCCAGATCATACAGCCCTTATATTGATGAGCACTTAGGCTGTGTCTGCACTTAAGATTTCAGCCATTGGTAGTCTGATACTGCTATTATTATGTGCAGAGGTGCAGTTTACCCCAGCAGGAAACAGCTAAATCAGTGCAAACAGTAGCCAAAACTGTCTATGACAGGGGTTTTCAACCAGTTTATGGGCACAACAGTGACCAGCCACTACAGGTTCAAATCACCTAATATAGAAACCATGTTATGGGAGTATTTATGTGAATAGAAAATGTACAATGAGGCCCTAATTATGTCTAGAAAATGAGATGAAATTTTGGGCCCACTGAATTCAACACAAACCCTCACTGACTTTCAACTGAGCCAGGTTTCATCCCTAATATATATAAAAAGTTTTATAGTTTCATTTACTATACAGACATAAAAAAATAAAAAATGCTAGAGCTGCAATATCATTTAAAATTCACAAGTACAGAAATAGTGCTTATGAACGTTCGTTGTCTGGTAAAACTTGAGAATGAAAAGGATCAGCCTTCTAGTCTTTGTCAATCTGATCTATATAAACTAGCTATCACTTGAACCAGAAGAAATGCATTAGTTTTGATGATCAAGGCTCAAACATCTCTGACTTAGGCCCTCTATTTGCCCAATTGCGATGTTTAATTCTCTTAAAAACTGTTATGTGTTTTGAAATACAGTTTCTAAAGATCACAATCAATCAATCTAGATATATATTCTGCCTGGTGACTTGCTACTTTCTGTCAGTTTCCCCATATAGTTATGTTCCGCCTCTATATTGTTCTTCTAATAATACTGGTAAGGAGTGTGATGAGCCCACTACAGGAATATGTCAATTAAGTAAAGATATACTTTAAAAGTAATATATTCTATAGCAGAGATATTACCTGAAAGGTATGTATGCTTTTGCATGACCAGCCTACTCCTGTAAACTAAAATTTATTCCTATTCGATTAGAGAGATTTATTTAAAGACCTGTATTTTTGGTTTTGGCTGTCAGATAGTACAGTCACTTCCAACTTGGGGATTAATATTTTCAAGAAAATAAATGGTTTAAAGCAGGGGCACCCAAAAGGTGGACCTCAGGCCACATGAGTCCTGAAAAGGGCTTTTGTGTGGCCCGCGAATACAAAATTTTAAGCAGGTCAGTAAGCTGGAGCACCAGAAATAGAAAAAAAATCTGGCAGTGCTGCAGCAGGGAGCAGCCCCAGCTGAGTCTGGGAGTTTTGAAATCTCCCACCTGAGCATACTGAGGACAGGAGCCCCAGTATGTGGCATGGTCTCTAGAGTGGCCAGGTAAGGGAGCCCTTTGTGTGTGTGGTGGGTGGGATTGGCCCAGGGGAGCCAGTGTCAGGGCAGGAAGTGGGGTTAGGGAAGGGGGTCAGGCAGTGGTGAAAGCTGGCAGACCAGGCTAGGGATGGTTAAAAGGAGATCGGGGAGTGGCGAGAGCCAGTGGTGCATGGCGGGAGGGTTAAAAGTGGGGTCTGGTTGAGGGCAACAGAGCAGCACTGTCCCTCTCGCTGGGATAAGGCCCCTGCCAGCGAGCAGTGCTGCAGGCGGAGAAGTGGCCCCCAGGCAGGGAAAAGCAGCATGGGTGGGGGTCCAGCCACAGGCAGTACATTGATGCGGCTGCTGGGATCCAGACCAGGGCAGCCAGAGTGGCACCGCCACTGCCTGGATCTAGTCCCGTCTGAGGAGCACTGCGATGGGCACAGCCAGAGCAGCCCCATACTAGGAGCAGTGCCATGCGGTGGGAGTCCAGCCCGGGCAGGGAGCGAAGCCACTGCTGCTGCCGAGATCTGGCCCTTGTTGGGGAGTGGACCCACTGCTGGGATCCCCCCAGATGCACCCCCCCAACACCCCAACCCCAATGGCCCTTACCCCCCACCCCGAACCACTGCCCTAGACCACCCCCCCACCACTTACCTTTTCTGGACTGGAGCCAGCTGAAACACAGCTTCCTGCTTTGCTCCGCCCTAGGCTATGTACCTGAATGGAGCAGCGTGGGTTAGGCTTGCTAGCCCCAGCCCAGCCATTGCTGCCCCCTAGTGATTGGCACTCTAGATGACCACCTAGTTCACCTCTATGGAAGGAGCAGCCCTGGCTGTCACTGAACTCAATAGTTGCATGTGCATTTCTGAGGACTGAGTTTGGTGCCATACTGCACTTTCAGTATACGACAACAATGGTCTCAGTCTCACAAACACTTATGTGTGTGTGTGTAAACACATCACATGAGTAGGCACAAAGAAGTCAATGGGACTACTCACCTGATTAGAATAAAACATACTTAAGTGTTTGTAGGATTAGGGTCATTGTGAGCAAAGAAATATTTTTAATTAGAAAAGAAATAGCCTTCTATTTTTAATGCCTTAATTTTCATTATCCTAAAGTAATCATGAATGATAAAACAATTTAGCTTCATAATTACTATAATACTTAAATGAGGAGAAAAGGTTAACCTTACAGTAATCGGGAGGTGAGGGGAATTAAATTCACCTGCTTATGATGGGGTGATCTTTTTCTGTAAATGAGATAGATTAACCAACTCCTACTCCAGGCACAAGTGTAGCAAATCACTAAATGTCACATGAGAACTCAAGAAGCCAGAAAAAAAAAAAAAACCAGGAACCACAGAAGAGTCAGGCTAGCTAGGGAACAAAAAGCTGACTAGCAAGCCTAATGTCATTTTGGAATAAGGTCTTTATAGGAACTTTTGTTGCTATGGCAATGGTATTTATACTTGAAACTAAAATGGGTGAAGTAGAGTACCTAGCATTAAATGAGGATATTGATATAATAGGCATTGCAGAAATTTGATGGAATGAAGATAATCAGTGAGACATGGTAATACCAGGGTATATTATATATAGCAATGAAAGTAGGTTGTGCTGGTAGGGGAGTGGCATTATATGTTAAGAAGAGGATAGAGTCAAATAAGGTTAACATCTTGAATGAAACAAACTGTACCATAGAATCTTTATGGACAGAAATTCCATGCTTGAATAAAAAGTGTAGCAGCAGAAATATGCCACTGAGCACCTGAACCAGAAGGGTGATAGGAACTGTGAAACACTAAAGGAGGTTGCCAAGGCTACAAAAGCAAAAAGTATAATGACTTCAGCTATCCTCATGTTAACTGAGTATGTCACCTGACCTTTGTGCATGACATGGAGATAAAATTCCTGGACATCGTAAATGACTGCTTCTTAGAACAGCTAGCTTTGGAACCAACAAAGAGGGAAGAAACTCTTCATTGAGTCCTAATTGAAGCACAGGATCTGGTACTAAATGTAACTATAGTTGAACCCCTGGGTAACAATGACCATAATATAATTCAGTTTAAAAGCTTTGTAGGGGTGGAAAATATCAGAACAAACCCTGCCATGTTTGCATTTAACTTCTAAAAGGGGAACTATTCAAAAATGAGGGTGCTTATCAGATGGAAAGTAAAAGGAGCTTTCAAAATGGTTACATGCCTGCAAGCAGCATAGGAAGTATGTAAAATGCCCTAACAGAAGCTCAGACTGATGTCAGGGAGATACCCTATTTTTCTCGAGTAACAAATCTGAAGTACTGTTCTACACTGATATGGTAATACAAGTGTTAGAGCACACTGATAAATGAAACAGTAATGAGTCACAAGAATCAGATGGTACCCATCCATGAGTTCTGAAGTAACTCAAATATGAAATTGCAGAACTACTAAGTGTAGTATAAATGCTGTTGTGGAAATTGGCCTGTGATAGCGTGCTGGGCAACAGCAGCCATGTCAGCATACAGATTACTTGCTCACCTGCTAAATCACCCTGAACTAAACCCAAGGGGCAAAGTGGTTTTTAACTGACAGATTGGGGATGGGGAGGAGAGAGCTGCAAGGTTAATTTACCCATTAGCACAGAAAGTGGAGAAGGTGCTGGAGCAGAAGAGAAAGATTGGTGGGTTTTGGAAAGTTAGAGCTGGAAAAGATCTCTCAAGAGAAAGATATCCTCTGTGTGTCGCCCTCCACTGGCTGAATGAGCTAAGGAGTGCATGCTCTGTAAATACAGAGCTGTACGAGTTTGAAAAAGGTGATGGGGTGAACACTTTAAACAAATTGTATATGGTGTTTGACCATAAAGCTATCTACAAACAATTTGTGGATAGAAAAAAAAAAAAAAGACAGGAGGTAGATGACACAGTCTTTGGTCCTGGATGAAGGGAGATTACTTACTCTCATGGATGATTTTTCGAGGTGGGGGTCCCTAGCTGGATTCCATTTTGGGTGCACATGCATCCGAAGGGTTGAAAGCAGAATTTCTCAACCCAAATCCGTACCTCATCACTCATGTAGTGTGTCTGAGGTCTTTTATGGACATGCAGGTTGATGCCCCCTCAGCTTCCTCTTACTATGAAGCACTGATATGGATAAATCTGACCTTCAGGAAGCTTACACTTAAAATTAGACATTAAGCTTCTAACCATTAGAGAAGTGAAGTTCTGGAATAATCTTTTGAGGGGAGCAGTAAGGGCAAAAATCATACCTGGTTTCAAAACTAATCTCAATACATTTATGAAGGGGTGGGATGATGGGACAGCCTGACTTGGCAAATAACTGATCATTGACTATGAGTGGTAAATATGCCAATGGCCTGTGATGGGATGTTAGATAAGAGTGGGTTAGGGGTTGATGCAGAGAATTCTTTTTGGGTGTTTGGCTGGTGAGTCTTGCCCACATGCTCAGAGATTAGCAAATCACTATGTTTAGTGTCATGAGGGAATTTTCCCCCAGGGCAGATCTGCAGGGGCTCTGGAAGCTTTTCATCTTCCTCCGTAGCATGGGGCATGCATCACATGCTGGTGATTTCCTTGTTTCTTGAAGTCTTTAAACCATGATTTGTGCACTTTAAATACTCAATCATAGTCTAAGTATCTGTTATAGGAGTGAGAGGGAGGTTCTATGGCCTGCATTGTGCAGAAGGTGAAACTAGATGATCACATTGATCTCTTCTGACTTTAGAATCTATGAATTGAGCCATAAGCAGAGAAGATGGGAGGTGGGATTGGAATCTAGAAAGGAACCACACATCAAAAAAAAGCCATCACTTCCAGTAAATTACCATCCTTTCTTCTTCAAGTAATGTTTCCTCTGTGGATTCCATTGTGGAAAGGATAGGTAGCAATAATCAGTATGGAGGCATGGCTAAGGCTAGGGTTCATTTCTTTTGAAATTCAGGTCTTGTCTTCATAGGGGTACTTAAGTATTGTAATGCTGAACACCATGGCACCTAACTTTTAGGCACCTAGAAAAAACAACAAGAATAATGTTGCAGTCCACAAAGCTTGACATAAAACACCTAGGTCCCTGTACAACAAATGGGGCAAGACAAATTCATAAGAATGGGATCATAAAAGCCAGTACATGCTAGGTGGGGAGCTGTTTAAACGAGCTTATGGTAGATGCCAACTTGAGGGGTGTGCTCTCCTGAACCTCTATCCTCTCATAGATAGTAGATCTACTCCATGAGTAAGACAAATGATTTGAACAGGAATCTCTCTCCTCCCGTGCTCATGCTATTACAAATGGGCTATTCTGATATGGGGCTCCTTTGGTTTCTCCTGTTGAAGCTGTCCTACTGTGCATATATAATGAGTGATTGGAGCAAATGGACTGCAGCCAGAGGGGAGAGAAAAGATGACTCTGTAACTTAGTGGTTAGGTCACCTATCTGGGGGGTTGGAGACCTAGGTTCCAATGAGGACCTAATGAGGTCCAGCTGTTAGCCACTCCCTCCAGGATCCACAGCTCATATACTTCCTTTACAAAGTAACATTATATTATTACTACAGTGGACTATGTACACTACGTTGGAACATATATTGTTTGGATATACCCCAACTGTTTAATTCAATGGAGTTCAGAGTTCAGTATGATCACAGAAGACAAATTAATTAGCTGAAATATAGTATACAGAACTAACACAGAAGAATTTAGCATTAGACAAAATAAAGATTTCAAATCTAGAACTTGCATGCAAATTATGGTGGTTTATTTGTTTGTTTAAATATCTCTATTTGCCTGATACCAGTTAGCTTTTCTGTGCTAATATGTTAAGCGGTTCCATAGCAGGATGTATTTAAAATTAGCTATCCTATTTTCTCCGATCTCTGGATGATTTACTTGTTAGTGACAGCCAAATTTTACATCCAAAACTGAAAGGGTCAGATTTCTGCTATCATTATGACAAGAAACCAGCCACCACGGAGATTTAGTTTGCATTACTCCCCTACTTATTGAGCTGGCTACATCCTGTCTTTAAAACTTCCATTTGCTAAGTGACCTAATCAAATATGTTAAAATGCCATTTAGGTGAACACTAAATTTAAAGATGGCATAATTAAAAACTAATCTCAATAAACCTCCAGCACTGTTTTTGCCTGGATAAGTATTATAGCTGAGTTCCTAGACACCAAGGCCAGAAGGGACAACTGGGATCATCTAATCTGACCTCCTGTATAACACAGGCCATAAACATACCAAAAATAATTCCTAGAGCACATCTTTTTGAAAAACGCCCAGTCTTGATCCAGAAATTGTTATTGATGGAGAATCCTTGTGTAGCAGGGAACCGTGGCCTTCCTCAGAGCCTGAGTCTGAGGAAGGGCCTGAATGCCACTCCTGGACAGACTGGGGAACTGCAGGTCCCAGGCCCCAGCAACAGAAGGCCAGAGCTCAAACAGGAATGGGAGGTATAAAAGCCCAGCCTGGAAGCTCAGTAGAGGCTGAGCTGCCCCAAGGGAACGATGTGCCTCCACGGAGGCGACGAGGTGAACAAGACCAGGCCCCCGCCAGGCAGCTAACCCCTTCCACTTATGCTAGAAGGCCTGATGGACCCAGCTTACCTGGGCCCAGTGACTGGGATGGGATACCTGAGGCTACAGACTAGGGAGGGCACCCCAGGACCTGCTAGGACTGTGAATGCCTGCCCCTCGCTGGGGCCAGCCTGGAGCTGGGAGAGGCTGAGGACACCAATGCCTTACAGTCCCTGAAGCCTAGAGGAACTCTGCTCAGCTGAGGAGGAACCACCAGCACTTAGATGGACCCTGCAACCCAGCGGAGCTGCCCTCTGCCAATGGACCAGAGGAGTTCTCGATCCAACCACCAATGGACACAGAAGGTTTCACTGGCATCTCACAGGCAATCAACCCAGAGGACCCAGATGGTCTATACCATCTGTGGAGACAGGTTACCCAGGCCCAGGGTGGGAGGAAGTAGCCTAGGGAAAACGGACTGCTATGCAGCTGCTAACACAGCAGACCTGTGTCAGAATGTTGCAGCAGGAGCCCCACTGAACCAGTGACTGACCCCTCAGTCACTGGTAGGGCCCTGGGTTGGGATGCAGTGGAGACAGGAGGGCCTGTGTCCCTCTCCTCACCCCTCCTTTCCTTCTCAACCATCCAGAGTTCTTGAGCCTCCTACTGAAGAGGCTGAGGGGTTCAAGCCATGTTCTTGCCCATGTGTGCCAGCTACACACCCCAGACAAGGGCTACTGACTTTTTTGCCTGCCCGTCCCTCCTGGAGGCCAGGGCTCTGGACTCTAGTGCTTGCCTGCCCCAGCTGGTGGGAGGGGGCTACTGACTTTATGCTTGCCCACCCCACTTGGGGGCTGGGGTTACTGAATCTAATGCTTGCCTGCCTTGCCTGGGGGCCAGGGCTACAGCCTCTTGTACTTACCCGCCCAACCTAGGGAGCCCCCATTCGCAGCCCCACAAAGTCACAGGACCGCCTCATCAACCTCCTCCTAGCTCTCACTAAAACCGTCATCTGTAAGACGACGGAGAGGAGGTTAGCTGAAGGGGGGTCTCTGTGACTGTGGGGCATATTTCCGGTCCCTTCTTCATTCACATATCCGGGCAGAGTTCCTCTGGGCAGCGTCCGCTGGCTTCCTCGACACCTTCCAGGAGCAGTGGGCGCTGTCCGAGGTTCTCTGCTCCATGACCCACTCTGAATATGTAATTTTGAACCTCTAACCTCACACCCATCCCTGTTTTCTTATTAGTTGTCCCCTGTACTCACTTGGCTCCAGGTCCAGTGCTTCTGCCCGCCCACATCCCGGAAAGCTAAATAGGCAACCTGGGGGGCTGGGGCTTCAGAATTTGTGCTTGCCCACCCCAGCTGGGGACCAACGCTACTGACTTTTGTGCGCAAGAACCAGAAGGAGAGGACTAATGGGCTTGGCTAGAGGGCCAAGACTTGGAGGGACTCAGAGCAGAGTCCTGCATGTAGGAGGCAAAGCACTGACTGCATGGACGAGGACAATACGAGGTTAATTCCCCAGTAACAGCAGCAGGAAGCACCCTCCAGGCAGATGGAGTGCCACAATCACCTATTCCTTGGTTACCTTTCATAATGGTTAATTACCCTCACTGCTTAAAAATTTACACCTTATTTCCAGTCTGAATTGTCTAGCTTTAACCTCCAACTGTTGGGTTATGATATACCTTTCTCTGTGAGATTGACGAACCCATGATTAAATATTTGTTCCCCGTGGACGTTCTTATAGTTTGCGATGAAGTCATCCCATAATCTTCTCTTTGCTAATCTAAACTGACTGAGCTCTTTGAATCTATTGGTTCTAAGGAAGCAGTTCTCAACCTTTTCCTTTATGAGGACTGCTACATCATTATTGAAAGCTTTTCTGGATGACCATATAAACAAGCTATTTTAAACTTTTTTTAACAGCCTGTGGCTGACAGGAATCAAACTTATATCAAGAGACATTAAAAGCACAGCTATTTCTAATAATTTACTATGTGCACTCACAAACATATTGCATTTGTCACAGTACATTTATCTACAGTATATTTACCTAAAGTAATTGTCTTTTTTTCTCCCCATGGTCCACCTGCAGTATCCTCGTGGACCACAAGTTTGAAACCATTGCTTTAAGGCATGTTTTCTAATCCTTTAATTATTCTCCTGGCTCCCTTCTGAACCTTCTCCAATTTATCAGCATTCTTCTTGAATTATTGGCACCAGAACTAGACATAGTATGACAGCAGCAGTTGCACCAAGACCAAATATAAAGTAACCTCTCTGATCCTAGTCAAGATTCCCCTATTCATGCACTCCAAGATCATATTAGCTCTTCAGGCCACAGGGTCCCACTGGGAGTTCATGTTCAGCTGATTGTCCACCATATCCCTCAAATGTTTTTCACAGTTGCTGTTTCCAAGTATAGAGGCTTCTATTCTGTTAGTATGGTCTACATGTCTTGGTCCTAGATGCACACATTTATATTTAGCCATATTAAAACGTGAAGTATGCTCAAAGCATGACATTTATGAAGTCTGGAGTATTATACTCCTGGTTTAACTTGACATTAACACTTTTATTTCTGTGTATGTGCATACTCCAGACCTGTACCTCTTTCTCATGAGAAATACTTTAAGAAGACTATTAAGTAATACTCTAACCAAGCCATGTTACCATAGCTTGGGCATGGAGGTACCAAATAACTGTGCATCCTGAGGAGTATCAAGGAACTATTTGCATATGTTTATTGTGCCATTTCATGAAATTTGAAGACCACTAACCATTTCTCTACTTCACTGACGTTTTTAATGCAATCAAACATATTATTAAAGAAAGATTCTGTACCTGTTAATAGAACATCTACCAGTATATCTTCAGTGGTAGGATTTTTGAAGGGTATGATAATGGAAGAATGATGACCAATACAAGTACTTATGCTAGCTGGTTCCATTGGCTGAGGGATAAGGCCAACCCCAGACATATGAAATATCCACTCTTCAAGCTGTAGAGAAAAGGAAAATCTTGGTATTAGGGTTAAAAGAAAAATCAACCCACATATTGTACACCTTTACACTTGTTTCTTATTTTCTGCAGGTCTGTTTTTATACCCATTGCAGAAGAAATGTCCAATTTTCTCTTAATTTGTTTCTTTTTTCCCCAGGTTTTATCCTATTCTATTCATATCCTATTCATAATGGCCTAAAATAAAGAAGGATGCATTGTGTATACAGTGATAAGAAATCCAGAGGAAGAATATAGGTAACTCAATATCTGAGGGATAACAGAAGAACCACATAAAAAACCAACTCTATGACACTAATTGTCAGAACAGATTTTAAAGAGCAAAAAGATACAAATATACTAACAAATATGAAATGTATTAAATATATCAACAACAGAGCAAGTAAGAGAACAGGGACTCAAAGGAGCAATTGATGAGGATAAAGTCATTGCAGGTAAATGATTTATTTGCATCAGTCTTCACCACATAGAATGTTATGTGGATACCTGTCCCAGACTTATTCTTTCCAGGTAATAAGACTGAGCACTGATAAAGATTAAGGTGTACACAGGCCC
>ML681989.1:47577965-47673432 GCA_007922195.1 Podocnemis expansa
AAGAAAGAAAGAAAGAAAGAAAGAAAGAAAGAAAGAAAGAAAGAAAGTTTACTGTTTTTGTATTAAAAACCATATTTTTTTCATATATTTATCAGTTAACTAGAAAAAGCGGATGAATAGCAATGTGGTAACATTTGCAAATGACAAGAAATATTAACATTAGTCAAGACTGGAGAGCCTATCAAGAACTTCTTAAGTACCTAACTAAGCTAATTGAATGGGCAGCATAATGGCAGAAGAAATTCATTGTTGACAAATGCAATAAATATGCATCTATTTGAATATCTGTATATATATATATTACTAGGTTTTAACTGTACATTAACCACTCAGAAAAAAAACAAGAGCATCACCATGGACAACACAACAAGAAGAGCATAATGTGCAGTGGTGGAAAAAAACAATGTATTATATAAAGGATATTCAAAGACTGGAATAAAAATAGACAGTGAAAAATATTATCCCACTGTAATATAAATCACTAGTACACCATTACCTGGAGTATTGTGAGTTGTTCTAGACACTCTCTGAATGAAGATATAACAAAGATAGTGGAGTGGAGTGATAAAGACATGGAAATACTTTATATAAAGTAAAATTGAAAAGTTTGGGACTTTTTAGAGAAGAGATAGATAAAAGTGACATGAGAGCTACACAAAACATACAAAGTTAAACTGGATGCTCATATTTATACTTTATACAAACAAAAGGACATACAATTAAGTTGGAAAGAAAGAAACTTAAAAACTTACAAAAGGAAATATCATTTGTACAAGATATAATTAACCTGTGGAACTCAATATCATACATAATTACCGAGGCCAACATTTAGTAGGATTCAAAAAAGAATTAATTCTTTATATAGGTGTTGAGAACATCTATAGTTAAATAAATTGGAATATAAAAACTGATTTTGATTTTTACTTTAATGGATATGAATAACCTTTTCAAATCAGAAGCATAGTGCTCATTATTTTCATAAGAGTTAGGAAGAAAATCCTGTAGGTAGCCACAATTGTGAAGCTCATTTTGGCCCCATTCAGTGACAGCATAGTGGATCAGATGGATCACTAGTCTAATCCAGTATAACAGTTCCTGTATTCCTGATACTAAAAGATAAATGCTTTATTAGTCACACGGGATCAAGTCCATTCTTGGTGTAATTCCACCTCCAAGAGTGAGCCTATTACCTTTGAATTAGTAAAGTATTTTCCATGTCTCCCCTATCATAAGCCAAAATACCCATACCAAGGTGGAGCAAATGGCAGTAATAAAAAATTCCTTCCTGCCAATTTTAGAATAAATCATAAGGCAAAAAAATGAAAAGCTAGGGTAACTCAGGTGGAGAATCAAACTGGACTGTCTGAAAGTGACAATGATGAAATTAAAATGCGTTAGATATTGCTGACTTAAGTAGAATATAAATCTCTTTCTGTTACAAATCTGTGAGCGCCATTCTTAGTCTCTAAAAAATTATCATTATAAAAGACTTTGTTGCATTTTGAGAGATGATCCAGAAAAGCTCCTTTGGAAACTTCTCTATAATCACAGAATAAAAAATGGAAGGTTCAAAAGGCAGCAGTTATAATGAACATTTGATATGTAACACCCATTAGAGCAGGGTTCTCAAACTCAAATCACCACAAGGGCTGCGTGAGTACTAGTATGGGGCCACATGAGGACTGGTACGTTAGCCTGAGGGTCGCACCACTGAAACATTTTCATACAATGATACTGCAAATATCGGTAACAATAGTGTCATTGTGGACCACAGGAAATAGCTTTAGGGGCCACATGTGGCCCATGGGTTGCACGCTTTAGACCCCTGCATTAGAGTGCCTGGTTCATACTCCTTGATCCTGTCACTTCCTCAAGGAGCCAAAAATCTTCAGCACCCTGGAGGAATACTGCCAGTGCCCCACTAAGGAGCTGAAGCACAAAAGCTCACATTCTGACAGATGATATATTTAGAGATACAGATATACTGTATATTGAAAAGATGGCTCTGTAGCTACTGGTTATGACTGGTACAAATGCATGACCTTTATTGGTGTCTTGCACTAGCCCATAACTAACAGTACAACAAAAATCAAACCCAGAATTTGAGTCCAATCAAACCTTAAGTTCGCTCATCCTCACTTATCAGACAAGAAGAAACCTTAAATTAAACTTATTCCAGACCCAGTCTATGCAGTTGGTCTAAATACCACCTCTCTGTTCATTTGTGGCAGGTAATTTTGCATAGGCAGGGGGAATCTTTGCACAGCGAACTGTTGTTAGTTCTGTAGGCCAAGTGATGGCAGCCTGAGTTGCAGTGCTGAAAGCTCAGATTTCAAACCATTATGATGATACATCTTGGAGTGTTGGTGCAGGTGAACAAAACACAATTGATTTTGTTGCAAAAACTGGAGAAACTGCAGGGAGAAAAGCCACCAAAAAGATGCCTAGCAGTGAGTGAATTAAGGAGTTCTATTTGTTTAATTTATGAAAAAGAATTGAGAGGTGAATTTATTATTGTGTGTAAATAATGCTGGTTGGCAATTTTTGACAAAACAAGTTTTCATTGGAAAATACTGATTTGTAGAAAGCAAATATTTTTGTGGAGAAGGTGACTCATGTCCCGGATAGAATTTCCTGTTACAAGGTGAATGACACTCACCCCACAATACCAGAGCAGTTAATGGCACTCACCTCAAATGTGCAAGATGTCAGTTTGAATTCCTGCTCTGCCTCATTTAGAGCAAGGACTTGAACTCAAGTCTTCCACATACAGGTTAGAGTTTAATTAAATATTCATTATGCTGACATACAGAATGACCTTGTAGCTTAGCGGTTAGAGGTATTCAGATGGTATGTCAGAAAGACAAATTCAAATGCCTGGTCTAATGAATACTTAATTATTTATAAGTGGAACAGCCCAAGTAGTAGAAATTGAGAAAGACCAAGTCAAGAATACTCTACGGTCTCATGAGTAGCACACACTCCCGTTATGTGGAAGACCGGTATTAAAATACCTGCTTCAAATCAGATAGAACTGGAATTCCAACCTGCCTCTCCTACAGTCCAGGTGAGCGCCCACATCATCAGGCTTTTCTGGAGTTGATGGGTTAGTTGGTGTGTGTTTGCCTCTCTGCTTTTCTGTAGCGGGGAAAGCTGGGGTTTGCCCTGATATAGAACAGGAACACTTTGAAATTCTGAAAACATTTATGGTGTTCAAAACAAGACTCGATGCCTTTCTAAAGGTATGCTTTAGTCAAACAACTTACTGGGCTCAATACTGGAATAACTGGATGAAATTCTGTGGCCTATGGTATGGAGGAAGTCAAACTAGCCAATAGTACCCCTTTGTCTTAATATCTATCAAATTTGACCATTTCCCAACTGGTTTATCCCAGCCCTAATGTGAACCCACACCAGGTAAATTGTAACTGATGCCCTGCTCTACTGTGAATCCAGGCCTGGAAAACCAGCTATCATAGTATATATGCTAGTTTACTTAAACAATTAATAAAGAAAGAAGGTACACTGTTAATGCATCATACAGAGGGAGTAGCTTACAAAGTTAGCTGTTAATAAGAAAGTATCTGATAAAAAAAAATCAATTTCCTGTACTATTTTTAGTACAATTTTTGCTATTTTGCTCAATGAATTTGAAATAGTTTAAGATAAAGTCATGCTATCCTAAGACGAAACGGGCTAAGTTTTCACAGATTTTTGGTTCTATTTTTGTGTTTCCAGCTGGAGACACTTCAGGCCTGATTTTCCAAAGTGTTGAACACCCTCAGAAAAAAACACCCTCAAAGTGTTTCAAGTTGGGCAGCTGAAAAAAATAAGGCATCTAAAATTGGAGGCTAATTTTGTAATTTTTGAGTGTCTGACTCACATGTGAAAAATCTATTGAGATCTACTGAAAGGAAGCAGATGAAGAATATCTAGCCCAGTGCAGCATATCACAAGGAAAGAACAAAAAAGCAAGCAAAAAATATTTGACAAGATCTACTGCAAAGCCCTGCTTCTCTCATATACTACTTACTACTATTAGCCTCGCTCCATTACATATGGATCTTGCTGGTACGCTGCAGCTAGAATAGGATGGCAGAAATATAGTAACACTCTGGGCAATGCATTCTACTCAAGCTGGCATTTCAGTAGCATTATCTCAAAAAAAAAAATTTCAGGTTTCAAAAACTACAGTAAAGTGATTAGAACCTGTATTCAGGTTCTTACTGTGACAAGCTTCTCACACAGCTCCATACCAGAAACAAATGAAGCAAGTAATAGCCCATAGCAGTTCCTCTCACTTCAACAAAGAGGCAGAATCAAAAAAGTTAAGGTTTATCCTGTCACTACTTTCATTAGCTGATTTTAGATTAATCAACTACTCTGCTATGAGACGGTTTACAATGTCAGTTCAGGTGCCTTTAATTGCTAAAATGAAGAAAAGAAAATCAACACAATATTGTTAGGTTAAATCTACCAGACTTCAAAAAATCACCTTAGATTAATGCAAATACATATCTGTTTTATTTAATGTAATAATTAGCACCCTGGAATCATTCAGCATCATTCTGTCAAGGATTGTAGCTGTGAAAGTGAATAGAACAAAAAGAAAGATCCATATGTTTCAGGGATGAAAAGGGCATTGAAAAAATCACAAAGGTAAGAGCAACAAATTGAAAAGGTTGAGAGGGCCTGGATAAAGCAACTGAAAGGATGAGATATTGATTAAAGTTCAGCTGCAGATAAAAACTTGGAGATTTGCCATTATTTGAAAGGGGATGCATTGGATGAGAAAAATCAAGTGTCAGGGCTCAATTTGTTCCTGAAAGGTTTAAGTGAATTATTTACTTGCTTTATTGCTTCTGTATCTGATGAAGAATTAAACTTTTAATGTACAGACCAGAGTTCTGAGAGCTATTAGGATTCAGACAAGATAATGGCATCTTTTCCTCTTGAACTGTCCTTGGTTATATACCATTCATGTCAGAAGTGCTGACTCCTGGCTTTTAGCCTTAATAAATATTAAAGAGGAGGGGGACTCTAAAAATGCATGCTTTGCAACCACCACCTACAGGTTATCTGTCTAGTAGGCACTGTGATATCAGAAAAAAATAGACTATATCACTTTCTTACTCCTTTTTACTTTCAGAAGAGACAAATTCCACTTTTGCCATATTACTGAGAATCACATTAGACATATTTCCTTAGCATTCAGCTGAGGTAATTTTCAAGTCAACAGCCCATTAGGATATTTGACAGCCCAACAAGAATAAAGAAAGGAAATTACATGCATTTGGAAAGCAAACATTTCACTCAACTGCAACTCATGTGCTGACATTATGGCACTCATGTCATAATATCAGTTCTGCTCTTTGTCTCCGGTTGCAATTTTTAGTAAGCTAGTAGGTCAAGGAGATGACTCATGCTTTTCCATTTAGTTGCTTCTCTTTGAAGCTTCAGGAAACACAAAGGGAAAATGCTAAAATTTTTAACAGATTAAATGTAAAGATTAGTTTCAAATTAAATCAAAGGATGACAATTGTTTTAAGTACATGAGCACTACAAATGAAAATAAACATTAGTATGTGGGGGTTATTTATGAAAATATTTTACAAAAGCAAACAGTAGGTTGATTTCACAGTAGGGAACCAATTTCAGTAATGAATAATGTAGGATAACCTGCTAATTACTAAGCAAATGAACAAATACTTATACATATTCTAGTTTCCTTCATGCCATCCAACAACATTAGTTCTATCTTATATTATAGACAATGGTGAAAGCTGAGGAAAGCTAAGATTAAAACAAAGTATTCATCATGTGTATTTAAGACAAATCATTTTTGCACTAGCTATGATGAGGAATCCAAATGTCAGATTTTAAACTGTCCTTATTAATGAAACCTTTTGTTTGTAACTATATTAATCTGATTTCATAGTGCTTTGAACACAAAATACGCCATCATACCTGTGGGCACATGAAGGTGACTGATGCTGTGTGATTGGCTCTTCCCAGGGCAGAAGGACAGAACTGAACAGGTACTTCAGTAGTGGAATGAGGAGCCGCCATCAGCTGTGCAAACATACAAAGAAAGCAAAGGGGGAAGGAAAAACAATCAATATCTTTTTTCTTTTTTTAAGTTAGTTGTTTGTGTGTGTGCATGTATGCGTGCTTTGTATCGATGGTGTTGATGTTCATTTGACTAATGTGTTCCACTGTATATATTTTCCACTCAGCATGCATGGTCTGCTAAGACTGATCAAATGTACTGCAGTAAACAGTATTTAGTGGCAGTCGCAGCACATTTATTCCACAGAAACTAAAAGCATGGTATTACTGACTGCAAAAAGAAAACTCAGGTTGGTTTTTTTTTTATAGTACCTGAGGAAGGAATGCAATTTTTATTTCTGATCACATTGCTACTCTTTGGTTTATTTTATTTTTTTTCACATCACTCTAATACTAAAAATGATAATATATTTAAATCAAAAGAAACAAACTGACTTGAAGAGAAACATAAATACAATATACTTATACACACACACACACACACACACCAGTATCTCACTTCTCTTCTGCTTACATACCCTCACAAAATAAATGAGGTTGCTACGATTTACCTGCTTCTGAACAACACTAGCATGCTTCACAATCGCAAAGGGAAAAGCCAGTTGTCCAGCTCCATTGTGATGATATGAGCATTATGAAGCATAAGGCAAACAAAGCATGTACCTCAGAGCATCAGTACTTTTGCCCATAGAAATCAGTTGGGCAAAGTTACTGATTTTACAATTGCTACCTCATTTTTTAAACATTAAATGTTTGTCATTTTTCATGTCTAAATAAACAGTTTTCTTGCACATTACTGTGATGCAATATGGAAAAATGATATTGTGCAAGTTAGCATCATTTAATAAAATGTAATATCACTTAAAACTAAAAGAGATCAAAACACTAACAACTGGCACTGACAAAACTCTATGTGAAAGTAGCTGTCAACCCTACAAGATTAGGAACAGGCAGTGAACAGGATTTACTACACATCAGTTTTTGTATGCTATAATTAATGATCTTGTCACAGTATCCATGGCAAACTCCAATTTTTGGACATGTGTAACCAAAATAGGACCTGGGGTCCTGTGCTCCTTGCATATCAATCTCCAAATGAGGTCAACTAGAGCTTAGTTTGAGTGAGGAATGATCAAATCAGCATCAGGAGTTCAGTATCATGGATCACTGGAGAACGACAAGTTGGTTTACAGACTGGAATGTGTGATGGACTCAGTAACATGTGAACAGATATTTTCCTTCAGTTAATCCAGTTGTATAATGTGCTTTTGTTAAAGTTCTGTAAGAGATCCACAGTCATGGGTCTTCTAACTTTAAGCGTTAACCCAGGAAAGGTCACACTAGAACCGGGGTCTCAAACTCAAATCACCACAAGGGCTACATGGGGACTAGTAGAGATCCCCACGGAAACCTTTTCATACAACTATATTGCAAGTATTGGTAACAACAGTGTTGTTGAGGGCTACAGGAAATAACCTTAGGGGCTGCATGCAGCCCGCAGGCCACGTGTTTGAGACCCCTGCACTCGAATATAATCTTGATCTCAGTCACTAATAGCCTTCTGAAACTTTCACCTATTAGGTTGAAATTTGGGTGTCATAGAATGGTCTATGCCCAAGGTTAAATTTAACCAGACAATCTGTGTAAAAATGCTTCAGCCATTTTTGAATGAGAGGAGAGTGAAAAACACCTTCTTTCATTATTGAAACATCTTTCAACTATTTCTGAACAGATGTAGCAACAAAATGGATGGCAGTAAAAAGTCTGAACCTGGCACAGAAAGTTTTTGTTAGTGATGGTGCCAAACTTTTCTTTAAAACGAATTGGGACATTCCATTTTAAAACAACTGATGTTATTAGAATATTGAAACTGAATAATCATTCAAAATATCAGTCAGCTCCCAAATTAAGGAAGGGTTATATACACAACTTGTCCTTTTGTATGAATTATGCAGCATGGCTTAGAAGACAGATCACTGGACTGTGACTTAGGAGGCCCTGATTCTATTTCCAGCTCAGCTGCTGGGCTTTTGTTTCATGCCTCAGTTTCCCCATCTGTAAAATAGTGATGCTGACCTCTTTTGCAAAACACTGAGATTGACTGATGAAAAGTGCTATATAAAAATTGGTTGTTGTTACTTATGTGAGCATATATTATTTTCCAAAAATACAATATAATGCAGCAAGATGTAAGGTATTTATTGTTGAAGACAGGGCCAAGAGGCCAAAAAAGAGGGTTCCAGAAGGGAAAACAAACAGGAGGGCATATGAGAAAGATGCAAGAACCTGAGGGCTAGAATCTGGGTCTGCAGAGCCTGGGGCATCTGATATTCCCCACAGTACCACCAGGAGACAATGCAAAAGTAACTCCTCTAGCAACTTGCCAGTGACTACCATTCCTGGTGAACAACCCTCACTGTGACTGCTAGACCAAGCCACAACTTTATATCTTCCTAAACCCTCTTGTTAATTGGTTTTCTGGTTTACCTGCTTTCTGACAGTTCCTTGACACATAAAAAGATTTCTCACCTGTAAGAGGTGTTTTTTGAGTGGTGTGCTCATGCCCATTCCAATATAGGTATGTACACACCACATGCAAGGTCATCAGAGACTTTTTACCAGCAGCACCTGTCACTTCGAAGAAGGTGCTCCCCAGAGCAGTGCCCTCATGGCACTGCAGAAATAGCCCTGCTGCCCTTCGTCTTCCCCAGTTCCTTCTTTCCTACTATCTGACAAGAGGGGAAGGTGGGTGGGTTTTGGAATGGGCATGAAGCCACCTCTTAAAGAACACTTGTTACCAATGAGAAGCAATCTTTTCTTCTTCAAGTATGTTCATGCTGATTCCAATCCAGGTGAATCACTAACTGACCTATGGATGGAGGGTTCGAAGACAACTATATTATACTATGGTCTGAAGAACTGCCCTCCCCACCATTGCATCTTCCCTGCTCTGATGTGTGATGGTGTAGTGGGACATAAATGTATGTACTGAGGACCAAGTGACTGCCTACAGATTTCTATGATGGGAACATGCACCAGAAATGCACCAGAAAATACCTGTACACAGGTGGGATGCACTGGGAGAGCAACTTACCAATTTGCAGCATGTCTTAATGCATGAGGAGATACAGGATAAAATCCTGTGGGAGGACACTGGCATCCCTTTTATCCTTTCTACCAAAGCTACAAAAAGTTGGGAGCACTTCCAGAAGGGCCGAGTCCTATCTATGTAGAAGGCCAGAGCCATATGAATATCTAAAGTGTGAAGGGACCTTTCCCTGTCATTAGCATGAGACTTAGGGAAGAACACCAGCAGAAACATCTCCTGGCTGCAGTGGAACTCTGAAACCACCTTCAGGAGGTGAGGATATAACTGGACTTTGTCCTTATGGAAAATCGTATAAGGGGGTTCAGGCATTAGAGCCTTTAACTCTGACACCCTTCATGCCGAGGTGATTGCAATTAGGAAGGCAACCTTTCAGATAGCAGGAGTAGCAAGCATGATGCCATAGGCTCAAATGTGGGTCCCATCAATTTTGAGAGTACAAGATTCAGGTCCCATGTAGGTGCAAGGCGGTGCACTGAGGGGGGGGGGTGTCTCTCTAGCCCCTTAAGAAAATGAGATCAGTGGGCGGGAGAAAACCAAACTACCCTCCTCTCCCCACCCCCAGTTGAAAGGGCCACCAAGTGTACTTTTATTGATGCCAGAGCCAATGGTAACTGTTTTAGGTGAAAGGGGTAATTTAGAACGTTAGAAATAGGAGCTCATCTTGGGGAGAGTCCTTTCTTCAGAGCCCAGCTTGAAAACCATAACTTCTTTGCCTCCCTGCACAGGGGGAAAAAGTGAACCCCTCCCTGCCTATTCAAATAAAACACTGCTGCCATGTTGTCCATTACGATTGCTACATGTTGCCCTTGGATATGATCCCTGAAGGTCTGACATGTGAACTTGATCACACTCAATTCCCTTACATTTATATGCAGCCACAATTCCTGGTGAGAGCAAAGGCCCTGAGTTTGTAGGTTATCTGTATGGGCACCCCAACTGAGCTGTGAGGCATCTGTTACCAATGTTACTGTGGGCTGAGGTTTTGAGAAATGAACCCCTGCCAAAACTTGTTCCAACTTCAGCCACCACTGAAAGGACTTTACCACTGTGGGTGAGAGAGAGACCACTTTGTCTAGGCTGTGTCTGTGAGGGCAGAATACTGCCGTGATCTGAGCTATAACTGAAGCAACCTGAGGCAAAGTCTAGCATGCTGTATTATGTAAACATAGGACGCCATGCGCCCCAGAAGAGTCAGACACCTCCTTGCCATTCTGGTTGGGAAGGAACTCAAGGAATTTATGATGGCTTCTATGATCTGAACACGGGATGGCTTCTATGATCTGGTTTTGAGGCCTTGGCTTGTACTGAGTCTATGATTGCTCCAATGAACTCACAACATTCTAAACACAAGAAGAAATCACAACATTCTAAAACCAGTGGGACAGCATTTCAATCTTCGCAATCATTCCATTAATGATTTTTTTTAATTGCAGTGCTCAGCCAGATGAGTACCAAATCAAGGTTTCAAAGAGAAGCTGCTGAGATCAAATTTATTTGCAAATTTGGTTGCATTGCTTCAGGACTTAATAAGGACATTGGATTTTTCTCTCATTACAACAGGTATTTGACCTCATCTTCCTCTGTATGCTGTTCCCCAGTGTTTGAATCTCAATAACTGTTGCTTTGCTGTTACAGTGTGACCTGATCCCATTACTTACACTTCCCTGAATTCATTTCCTCCCATTCCGTAAGTTCCCTCATCTTCAAAGCATCTGACATGGGGATTTTCTCCCATGAAAGCTCATGCAATAAATAAATTTGTCAATCTTTAAGTCCCACAGGACTCCTTATTTGTTTTTCCAATAAACTTGATTCTCTATGTGGGTATTAGAGTGGATTATGTCTTGTTCAGTTGGAGTCCTAAAAGGGTGAATGTCTCTTGTACAAGGGACACCTAGGCCTCTACCTGCTCACTGAAGTAGCTTTTCAGCAGCCAGTTGTCCAAGCACTGGTAGACCTGGATGCCTCACTTCCTTAGGAACACAGCCACCACAGCCAGAGCTGAAACTACGGCAGGGTGAATGGGGCTTTGCTACAAGTGCGCCTGAGGGGCTCCATTGAGCCACTCCATTAAAGGGCATATTCCCCACCAATCACGCCAGATGCCGGCTATTGTAAGGGGTGTGTTCCAATTGCAATGCACCCTGGGTGCCAGATTCTTTAGTTAGGGCTCTGACCATGGCCATGCATTTTGTAAATACTCTCAGGGCTGCCAAGAGGCCAAAGAGGAGGGATGTAAACTGGAAGAGTTCTAACCCCACTGTGAACCCAAGGAACCGCCTGTGAGGCAGAAAAATTGAAATACGGAAGTATGCATCTTTGAGGTTGCGAGCAGCATACCAATCCCCTGGACCCATGGACGGAGTGATAGTGCCTAGGGCAGTGGTTCCCAACCTGCGGTCTGTGGACTCTTGGTGGGCCACAGAGTGGCTCCAGGGGGTCTGCAGACAGGCTGAGAGCTGGGGCCAGATGCCATCAGGGTCTCTGGTTGCCACAGAGAACCAGGCTTCTGGTTCTCCCAGGCAGGGAGTTTTGAAAACTCCTGCCTTGCCTAAGGATGCAGAACATTCTTAGAGAGAACAGCCTGGGGGGAGGGGGTGGCCAGGTGCAGCAGCACCACTGGTGGCCAGGTAAGGGGGGAACGGGGCTGGGGGGAGCAAAAAGCAGGCTGGCAGGAGGGGGCAGGGGGCCATGGCCACTTTCAGCTCCCCAGCTGGGGCAGGGGGTTATGGCCATGGTGGCTACCAGGCCAGGGCAGGGGGCCATGGCTGTATTGGCTCCAGCTCCCTGGGAGCAGAGCAGTGCAGGCCTGATTCTGCCCAGCACAGGCCTGATTCCACACTGCATGGTGACACCAAGCACCTTCCAAAGGGTTGCAATTTATTTTTTAAACTACAAAGGGGTCTCCAGCCTTAAAAACATTGGGAACCCCTGGCCTAGGGGGATCATGCAAAGCTTCAACTTTTTTATGAATCTCTTGAGTGCTCGTGGATCTTGGATTGGTCAGAGGCCCCCTGTTTTCTTTGGGATTAGGAAGTATCTTGAATAAAATCCTTTCCCCTGAAACTTTCTCCATTGCCCCCTATCTTCCCAGGTCTCACACTTCCTTCATGAGGACCTCTTCATAAGCGAGGTCCCTGAAGAGGGATGGGAAAGGGGGATGGAAATGGGGGAGGGTGGTGAACTGGACAGAATAACCCGACTTCATTGTGCGACGGACCCACTTGTCTGATGTAATATGGAACCATGCACAGTAAAAATGGGATAGTCCATTCCAGAAGGGGGGGTTGAGGATCTGGCAATTGTCTTGGAGTGTCGCACTTGGGCACACCTTCAAAAGGACTGCTTAGGCCCTTGTTGATGTCTCCCTCAGCTCTTGCCTTGGTTGGATAACTGAGGGGTTCTGCACTTGTAGCCCCTACCTTTACCCTGGAGTAGTCATGCTTGCGTGGGTAGAACTTCCAGGGGAGAGGGGACTTGAACTACTTCCTCTGAGTAAAAGGGGTGTGCTTGCTAAGGAACCCCTGTGGTTCTAAAGTCCTCTAGGCTGTGCAGTTTTGAATCTGTCTGATCTGAGAAGAAGCCTTTATGCTTAATGGGGAGGGCCTGTAACATTGTCTAGACCTCTGAAGGAAGGCCTTACACTTAGAGCCAAGAGCATCTCCTCATCGTGAGACCCGAGACCATCATACTGGCTGCTGAGTCCGCTACATCCAGTGCCACCTGAAGCAAGGTTTTCACTACAGATTTCCCTTCACTAACAATGACCCCAAACTCCTCTTTCTAGTCTGGTTGTATCTGGTCCTTGAATTTACACATAATGTCCCAGAAGTTAAAACTGTATCTGCTGAGGATCACCTGCTGATTGGCAATCCTCAGTTGCAAGCCTCCCATAGTGCAGACCTTCCTCCTGAACAGGTCCAACTTTTTGGGCTGTTTGGCCTTTGGTGCTTGACCTTGATAACTTTGCCGCTCCTTATCATTTTTGTCATAGACTACCAGGGAGCCCAGAGATGGGTGTTTAAAGAGGTTTTCATGATCTTTAGAGAGCACGAAATACCTCTTGTCAATGCCCCTTGCATCCATGGTATAAAGGAAGGACACTGCCACAGTGTCGTCGAGCTAGTCTATATAATCTTGATAATCAGGAGGGCCACCAGTGAGAGGCCCTTCAAACCCTGGGTATCTGTCATAGAGTCCAGGGCCTCTTAAACCTCCTCAACCTGAAGGTTTAAATTCTGAGACACCTTTTTAGCAGGGTAGGGTGAGCATTGTAGTCCATCAGATGGACTATAGCGATGGCTCCATCAAGGCCTCTTCCAGAGATGAAGATGAGGATGCTTTAGGTCCCTCCTCCCCACGTTCCTGGGGATCCCTGGAATCTTGATCCCTTTAGTCTGTTAGTTTGCTTTCCTCTCCTGAAGGTATTGTCAAACCAGGGATCCTAATGTCTGAAGCCTATGGGTCCTAACCCAACGAGGCAGAGAGGAGCAATGGGGGGTGGTCCAAGCTTTGGAGCGGAGGATAGACCACTAAAATTTGAAGGGGGCTGGCCTGATGACCTTGGACCCTGGGCTTGATGACATGCACAAGGGGTCCAGAAAGACCACTGAGGTGGGGCCTGCCACTGGGTTGCCAGGGCCCGCACCTGGTGGGGCTGTGAGGATGCTCTTTCCACCCCAGCTCCAAAGTTTGAGAGTCAGATCTCGTGGACCAGGGCAGTGCAGTAGCTGACACCTGCTCTCATGAATATCTTGCGGACCAGTAGTCTGAGCATCAGTGTTGCAAGGATGACCGGTGTGTGTGCAGCAAGGATAACCGGTGCTGCTATTCGGAGTGGCAGCTCTAGAACCTTGATCTTCTGGAGCCCAAGGAGTACCAGAAAGTGGACCAGTGCCGAGAGGATCAGTGCAGGTCAGGCAACCAGTGCTGAGAGCCCAACCTATTCCACGAGGAGGGTCTGTAGTGGTGAGGAACTGGTGTCTGGGCCTGGAGCAATGAGGAGAAAGACTCTTTCCCAATGCAGGCCAGGATCTTGACTGCAACTGGTGCCGAGTCAGTGACTGATGCCCAAAGGGTGATCAGTGCTGAGAGAGTGGACTGGCGATGGGGGGCTCTAGTCAAGTCATCAAAGGTTTCCCTCTCAAAAGTTCTCCCAACTTCAGTGCCGCATGCCTCTCTCCCTGAGACTTAGGAGCAGGGGACTGACTTGCCTTCATGGCTATTAAGTCCCATGCCTCTTTGAAGGTATCAGGGTGGACAACATATCCAACTCCCTCACCATGCCCTGTGGTGCCAGGAAACCAGCTCTCATGGGTGTCCTGAGGGCATCACCCAGGTTCACAGGAGATGGAATCTGAGTTACAATCTCCTGAAGCCTCAGCGAGATGGAGACCTTCCAGGGATGTCAATCTCATTCAATGTGGGGGGAGGGGGCATATTGGAAGGCAGGACACCTGTCATGGGCCATGTGGCCTCATGGGTTTCCCAACCTTTTTCCCCTCCATGTTCAGAACAAGAAAGTGTCTTTTTTCAGTCCATTTTCTGATCATAACCAAAAACAAAACAAAACAAAACAAAACAAAAAAACCCCCAAAAACCCCACAACTGATGCTGATCTGGCCTGTGAGCTGTGAGTTTGACACCCCTGTGGGCACGAGCCAGGGAATGACCCCATTGTGTCCTGTTCTTCTTTCTAGATATGGGTGAGTGGAAATGGGGGTAGGCTGGCTTCTTAGAAGGGGAGGATCATGCATCTGGTGCTGCAGATTTTGGTGCTAGTCCCCTTGTTGAAGCTAATGAACCCAGTGCAGCACCCCTTGGTTGTGGTCCCAAAGCCTTCTTCATCAGGTATTGCTGCAGATGGGCACTCCTTTCTCTCCTGCTCTGTGGCTTAAACTTTTTACAGATCTTACAGTCTGATGAGACTCCCTCAAACACATAAGGAAGAAGTTGTGCAGTTACCTTTTGGCATAGGCTTCTGGCAGAAACCACAGGTCTTGACCGTGAGGCCCCAGCATGCCCCGGAGGCCCACAGGTTAGGCAGGAAGCCTCGAGTTCTTAACAATTAAGTCTTAACAATTAATCAAAGAATTGTTAAATTGCTAATGAAGATATTAGCACAAGAAAAACCACAAAGATTAACTAAAAAGAGCTAGCCTCAGGCAAGCAGGAGTGCCAATGACCATCACAGACAGTAAGAAGGAATTTAGGAACCACCAAGTCAACAGGGCTATTTATGCAGCACCATGAGGGCACTAGTCCAGGGAATGCCTTCTTCGACGTGACAGGTACTGCTGGGGGAAAGTCTCTGACGATTGGGCAGGTGGCGCATGTACACCTGGACTGGAATCAGCATGAGCACACACAAAGTACATACTACCCATTCTCTACTAAGATTCCCTTTGACTCAGTTAAACTCATCTCTCATGCCCTTAAGGGCATAAATTACAGTTGAGGTCCCTGACATGGAATGCAGGACCAAAACCTAAGTAGATGAAATATAGACAACAAGTACACACTATAAAAGCAAACTAATCAAACCATTATGTTTAGTACATGCTGAAGCATGAGAAAAGAGTTGGATAATTAGAAGTCTAAAGCTAGATTAAAACACTAAATTCTGAAGAGAAATATAGAAGAAGACAGCAAAGCTGATGGAATGTTGTTATAACAGCATCCTGAAGCCACATAAGTATAATGCTGTATGCTTGCTATTTGTTCAGTTATTCTAAACAATTGTGTGTGGTGTAATTTTCAGGGCAAGGATGGTCCTTCTGGCAATATTTGTACAGTGTCCACCCCACTAGGGCCCTGATCCCTCTCTGAGGTCTTTATGCTACTACGATGCTACTGCTGGCGACAAAGGCACACCATGTGAAAATACTATATCAATAAAATCTCTCCATTTAATACAGTATACGCTCCTTTGCATCAGTGCTCACTGTTGGGAGGAAGAGAGATATCTGAGAAAGCACCAGCTTCCCTCCTGCTGCCTCAAGTTGCTTTCACTATACCTCAGAATGGGAAGTCTGGAGGAAAGCAAACTCCCACAATAATCTTCATTTCAATACATCTCACTGGAGAAGATGACAAGGATGCACAAAGCTAAGTAGCTCATTTCCCTTAGTATGTACAGTGAGGTGCTGAGCATGCTCAGTGCACAGGCCATTCTTAGGGTCTTTGAGATTCCCCAGGAAATTTCTAGAGGTACTTGAACACCTGACAGAATAGCTTCTGCAAACTGGGTGTCACAAAGGGAACACCCAACAACCATACTAGCATGGCTGAAAAAAATTACTGATAGAAATTAAAAGTAAATTAAAGTTGAACTTCTCAAAATAAGACAGACTAACTCTCATAAAATTAAAACTAAAAATTCTACGTTTATAATATGAGTAAATAAAATCTTCTTGGAAAAGAATATCATATATAGATGAAAGTGGACTAGAATCCTATATTCAAGGTGTACATGAGAATGCATGTTGTCATCAGACAACAAAAAATTCACTTCAACAATGAAAGCAAACGACTAACTAGAATCATTATATTCAGTCTGAGAACATGCTCTTGAAAGAGAGATGTAATCTTATTAATTTATTAATTATTATACCAGATCTTTTCTAACACTGATCATATTTCAGGTGGTATGATATATACTAAACCAAGAACGTAATTTGGTTTCAAATACAGAGCTATGTACATAAACCATCCTCTACTGTAGGCTAAAGCCTGATAGAAAAGTATAACTCCTGATGGAAAAAGTTTTGTGAGTACCCAGTTCCTAGCAACCAATCAGGCTTGTGTGCTCAGCACTACACTTTCAGGCATAACTTAAATAACTGCTAAAAATGATCCAAAAACCAACTTAAAAAACAAACAAAAACCTCTTTGCACTAAATAGCTTCAGAGTATATGAAGAGAAACTAAACAAAATACACACAGAAAATTCAGACATCTGAAAAAGTAATCCTATATAAAATTTCACACTGACTGATTATCTGCATTTAAAAAAAAATAGAAAATTGTAGCCCATTTTAACCACCTTTTAATACCCAATAGAGTTCCTACAAGGCACTTCAATAATTTTATCAGTTTTCTCCTGTGTTCAGTAGATTTACTCCCATTTAAATTAGGGTATTAAGAGAATTATGTCCTTGGACTTTCACTTAAGCTTCACTGACAAACCTAAAGTTTGGTAATACTTGAACTTAATTGTTCTGGACACTGAGAACATTTGTTGACTGTAAGACTGCCTGTACTTTATATTGAGTTAGTCATACAGGAAATAATCTCTTGTGGTATTTCAGTAATACTTCTTTTGGCTAAGCTTGTAATTAGGTAGGATAAAAGCAGACAGAAATACAAAGAAATTAACAATTTTTTTTCAAATCTCAAACAAAGTTTTAGTTAAAATATAGCTAGTATTTTAGACAAGACTTTATGTTAGCCAAATACGTTATTAATCTTCCCTTTATTTATCATGCAATAAATGCGGATTTAAATAGAACAAGGTAGCATGAATAGATTTGAATACTAATATGTAAAAGGAACAATCCAGTACTAATAGATTTTCTTATGATCTTATTGGAAAAAGCAAAAACTTGAAAGTTAAAGATTACTTACCTGTAACTGAGGTTCTTTGAGAAGGATTCTGCATATCTCATAGGTTGTTCCAAACAGAGCAGCTTGAATGGTAAAATGTTACTAACAGTAGCTGTAGGAGGGTCCACATGCCTCACTTGCCACCACCTTCCCTCCTCCACTGCACTCTAGATGTTCAAAAGCAATGGTTTTCAACCAGTGTGCTGAGTCATATTCATGTGCTGTGAGAACTGTCCAAGTGTGCCATGAAATTTTGTATACAGGTAATAAAAATTGATGTAAACCAAACATTGTTTCATCTTAAATAACATTCTATCCAACCAAAATTACAATTCATAAAACTTGTGAAAATTAATCATCAAACTAAAAGTGAGGTATCAGTCTTTTGATTCTAAACAATGAACATTCTAAATGCAGGTGGCCAAAGGGCAAAATTGAGATGCAGTGTATTTTTTCCAGTGGGTTTGAAACATTTATGCATTTGATCCTTCTTTAACTCCCTGTATGCACTATGTTGCATACCTCTCTACTAAGACCACAACCACAGCAAATGTAAGTATACATGACATTCAAGAGCAATCAGCTGAAAAAAATGGGTGTGCCGTGGAATTGTTTGTCTCACTGAAGTGTGCTGTGTTTCTAAAAACTTGGGAATCACTGTTCTTGAGTTTAAGAAATACAGTGTTCCTTTGCCTTGATTTCACTCCCCTTGAACCCATGGCCTTCGGTAAGTAGGATTCTGACATAGTGGGGAAAATTACACAGGGAATGTGACTATGCAGAGTGCTTCTCAAAGAACCTCAGCTACTGGTATGTAATCTTCATTTTTTCCTCCAGGTGTCCTCTACATGACTTCAGACGTTGGATAGATTAATAGGCGGTACTATGACCCGGGATGGTGGGATCCAGAGTTCTAATTAAACCAAGAATGCAGGCCTGTTCCACCAGTCTAGGCATCCAATGTAGATTTCAAGTTTAAAGAATAACATCAGGTAAAAGTGTAAACAGAACTCCACATCGATGCTCTACAAATCTCTGCTAGACAAATATGATTAGAGAAAGCCATGCAACCTGACTCTGATCTAACTGAATGAGTTCTGATGTCTCAAGGAATAGATAACCCTAACAATTTATAAACTTCATAAATATCTAACTGGACCCATCTAGAGAGAGTCTGTCCTGAAACAGTTTCTCAGATTTTCTGATTCATAAATAAACTAGATGCAGCCTTGAAGAGTGTTTGCATTGTTCAGTTCTATCTAAATAAAATGGCAAATACTCTCTTCACATTTAATGTGTGAAATTTAGCTTCTGTATCATGAGCACAGGGTTTGCAGAAAAAAAATTAAAAATTATAGATTGATTTATATGAACATCAGAGACTATTTTTATTGGTAATTTAGGATGAGTACTAAGAACCTGTTGATCCTTATGAAACAGTCAGTAGCAGATCAGCTGTTAATGCAAGAAAAACACTTTTGTGTCTGGCAGAAGTGATTTCTACCAAAACATTGTTTTTACAGATAAAAGAAGCAAAGAACAGCTTGTCAGAAGTTCAAAGGAACGTCTCACTATTTGTGTTAGTATCAACATTCAGATCCCAGGGGGGCATAGTAGTTTTTATTGGAGGATACAAATTAAGGCCTTTTAAAAACCTCTTAATTGTACCATTAGTAAAAATTGATTTTCCTTCTCAAGTACATGATATGCTGATATGGCTGAGAGATTAACCTAAACTAAAGATAATGAAAGCAGTGTCTTCTTAAGAGACTATAAATTCTTTAATATACAATTAATTGTTGCCATATAAGGATCTGCATTATATTTGGAAATACACAATAATAATCTTTATTTCCATTTAAAACTACAGCACTTTCATGTGTATTTTTTCTGGAATTTAATAGTACATTTTCTACTTCTAAGAAAAGGCTTTCTTTGAGCCCATGTAACAATTTATTCCCCATGCAGTCAAGTGAAGGGACGGAAGGTTAGGACAGTAGACTTTCCATTTGTTGTGTCAACAAGTTCAGTGTCAGCAGAAAAGTTTCCAGTGATCCTTGAGACAGATGTATCAAGTACGGATACCACCGCTGTCTGAACCGTGGTGTCCTCTTAGAACTACACTGGCTTTGTCTTGTCTTATCTCATTAATCATTTTCTGAATAAGTGTAAAATGGAGATAAAAAAATACAGTAAAGCCTAATCACAGTGTATTAGAAAAGCACCCAATATTATTAATTCCTTGTCTCCACCTGCCCTGGAACAATATCTCTGGCATTTCCTATTGTTGCTGGATGCAAACAGGTCTATTATTAGGTTCTACCCTATGTTGAAGAGGTGATTCACTACTTCACTCTTCAAGGACCATTTGTGCATATCACCTGCTCAGATGACCTGGAAGGGTGTTCTGTTCCCTTGCTATGTGAACTGTTACTATATGAATACTGTCTTCCACACAATACTTCTAAAGACTCTTCCCTCCCTCCATAATTTCACAAAGCAAGTTCCTTCTTGCTTGTTTAGATAATAGAATAATGTCATATTATATATTAGTACCCTGAACTGCTTTATTTTTGAGGTAGAAAAGACTTTAGAGCTTGCCTGTTTACTGTCCATACAAAAATATTAAGGTTTGTATGTTTCCTTCTTTTAGTGACCAAACAATTCTGAACAACAATTTATTGTTCAGATGAGCTCTATACGCTTGAGTAGATGTATCCATGGTCAGCATTACTGAGGTTGTAGGAGGGTTGAAAAGTATACCCTTCCCTACATTTTGATTGTCTGTCTGTCACAGTAATGACTAACATTTGTTGTCGAATTAATTTTTTTTTTGCTGCATGCTGATTTGTAATTCTTTACTAACTAGTGCTGAAGGTCTCTCTTCTGAAGACTAGAATAAGGATTCACTAGAGTAAGGATTGACACCAGCAGACCCAGCAACTGAAAAAGGAAAAGAATCAACTTTCTTGGGAACTGGCGGATGAAACGTATACATCTTTTTCTTTTAAGTCTCTCTCTTTCTCTTCTGGGAGAAAGGCCCTCTCCATGGTTCAATCCAATATAGCTCCTATAAAAAAAATTCTTTGAGCAGAGATTAGATTTAATTTTCTTCCAATTTATCTGTAATTTCATACTGACAAATGCTGAAATATTTGACATACATGTAATAAGATTCATTCCTTGAAGGACACTTTCATTAACTGGTCATCTAGATCCAGTTACACATACATCCCCTGCTGTCATATATATGCTACCATAACAGACACATTTTATAAAGGCCCCGTGTAGTACAAACAACTCAAAAGGAGTCTGACTTGTACTGAAAATGGTCCTATGAAATATAAGCACTTTTTAAAAATGGTCTTTTAGAAATGTGGAAGTATGCATCTGTTAAGTCCAGAGCTGCAAACTAGTCCTGTAGGGAAAGACAAGGTTTTATATAAGATAAAGACACTGGTTGGAAGTCAAATTTCTTTATATAAGTATTCAATCTCCTTAAATCCAGAATAGGTTAAAGGTCCCCATGTTTTATTGGGATTTGAAAATAATGTGAATCAAACTTCTTCCCCCTGTGATGTTGTGGAACTAATTCTCTTATGCCTAACTGTAGCAGGAACTGAACCTCATTTTTCAACAAATAGATATGACTTTAATCTTTTCCTAGATATGAAGTAAGTGGGTTTTTGGAGGTAAAAGTTGCTAACAGAATTGTATAATCACACAAAATAACTTCTAAAATCTGTCTGAGGTCATCTCCCATAGATAGTAAAACCAGGACAACCAATCCTTAAACAGCCGATAAACAATGTCCAAGTGGACTGCTATGAAGCTCTTTTGTTCTCCTGTAAAATGTGACATCTTGGAATAAAGCCAGAAGATGAAGCAGATGAAAGTTTCTGTTTATTAGTGTAAGTTTTACATTCCTTCCTCTTTTATGCTTCATGTTGTGAGCTATAATTATGTTCAGGTTGGAAATGATATGCCCTTCTCTGATAATTGTAATGAAGTGAAGGATAGTAATCTCTTTGATACATGTGCAATGGAGTTGAATATGGTCTCCCCCCGTATTAAAGGAACATAAAGATCGAGCAGTGGATTGTATAGCGTTCGTCTTCTCTAGCACTTCATCAGTCTCAATACTAAACAGACTTCTTCCTTTAAATGAAAGTTACTCAAGCCTCATTTTTGTCTTGTGAGGGAGTTGCATTAATCTTAACCATGCATGTCTCCTGAGTGAGACAGCCAACACTTCTAGTTTGCTAAAATATCTGAGGAGTCAAGAGTCATTCTCAAGTGTTGCTCAGAAACATTCAGTCCTTCAGTCAAAACAGCATTTGATAACTGTGTTCTGGAAGTGCTTTAGGAAAAGAAGACATTTTTCTCCAGTGATGGTAGTGGTACCTAGCAATGATAGCTTCATTACTGGATTTACACATTTAATGCAGCTGAAAAAAATATTTTTCTTCATAATACAGCCAACCTCTTCCTTTCTTAGCTAGTGAAATAGAGTGAGCTTGGGCGCCTTTTGATCTATGAAGTACTGAATCAATCACCAATAAATTAAGGGGTTGATGAGTATGAAACACAGAAAGTCATTCCTGAGGGAATTTATATAATTAGTCTTCCTTCTGATATAGAGGCTGAATGGTTGAGGGAGTTTTGCTGGCTGTAGCAGTCCCTCAAACAAAGGAAGAATAACTTGTTGATAAGCTGCTGCCCTGGGAATATCAAAAATAAGGACTGATGATTTCTCGAGAAACATAGAAGGAATTTCTAACTTCTTTCACAGTTGAGATGCTAACTTATGAAAGGCTATAGCCTCTTCTTATGGTAGTGATATTGAGATGCCAGCCTCATTTTCATCTGGTGAAGTAACATCACTTAATTCTCAACTGAACTTTACCAGCTCCCGTTTCTTCTCATCAATTATTTCACCTACTTCCATGAATGTCTTCTTAGTAAGTTGCATTGGTTTGTCCTTATCCCTCGGATCTGGTAAATGAACATCCTCTCTGTGTTGTTTTACTGAAGGTCTGTCCCCATACATTGGTTGTTCTTCACAAGGTACCAGAAATGACCCATGCGACTCCTCACCCAAGGAAGTACATGTGACTTAGGGCCAAAACGCTGCTCATGAATCTGGCTGGAAATATTTTTGTGACACTGAATCCAGCAGAGGGGAATTTTGTTTTTTTTTATAAAAATTTCCCCTCTCACCCCTAAGGGTGGTATGTGTCTTCCTCAACCTCAGGTCCTCTACCAGAGGCCTGGGAGTTTGAGGGTTCTGCGCAGTATCTTAGCTGTTCCGAGCACTGCACTCTTCTGGACAGAGAGCTCTGATGTTGTTCCTGGGATCTGTTGGAGCCACTCTCCCAGCGTAGGAGTCACAGCCCCGAGTGCTCCTACCACCACTGCGACCACTTTGGCCTTTACTTTCCACATCCGCTCTAGTTCCTCTTTCAGGCCCTGGTACTTCTCCAGCTTCTCATGCTCCTTCTTCCTGATCTTGCTGTCACTTGGCACTGCTACATCTATCACCATCGCTGTCTTCTGGTCCTTGTCTATTACCACGATGTCTGGTTGATTGGCCAGTACCTACCTGTCCGTCTAGATCTGGAAGTCCCACAGAATCTTAGCCCTGTTATTCTCCACGACCTTCTGTGGAATCTCCCATCTGGTCTTGGGAGGGTCTAGTCCATACACTGTGCAGATGTTCCTGAACACAATGAAAAAACAACAAGGAGTTGTATGGCACTTTAAGACTAACAGATTTATTTTTTGCATGAGCTTTCGTGGGAGAAGATCCCACTTCCTTAGATGCTTTGAAGATGGGTGAACTTACAGAAAGGAATGAAACTAAATGCAAGGGGGTGTAAAACATAGGATCAGGTCATACCGGAACAGCAAATCAGAGCAGTTTACAGGTTCAAACCATGGGAAGCCTGAAGTCAAATTACCCTTTGTAATGGGAAAAGAATCCATAGTCTCGATTCAGACCAGCCTTCACAGAATTTAGCTTGCATATTAATTCGAGTTCAGCTGCTTCTCTTTGAAGTCTTGATGTCCCAGGTACAGCTCTAACAATGGTCGTTAACAAATCCATCATCGAGTGATTAGGAAGATGGAAGTGTTCAGCAACTGGTTTCTCTGTTCTTTGATTTCTGATATCAGCTCTGTGCTCATTCAGTCTCTTATGGAGCGATCGTCCTGTTTGTCCAATATATAAGGTGCAGGGGCATTTCTTGCACATGATGGCATAGACCACATTAGTAGATGAGCAGGTAAATGAGCCTTGATGGAGTAGCAGGCTTGATTAGGACCTATGATGGTGTCTGTTGTGTAGATATGTGGGCAGACTTGGCAGCGTGGTTTTTTGCAGGGGTGTGTGCCTGCTTCAATGTTCCTGTTGTTAGATCTGTAGTTGCTGGTATCTGTTTAAGATTAGGGGGCTGCCTATAAGCAAGGAGTGGTCTGTCTCCTAATGCTTGAGAGAGAGAGGGATCATTTTTTAGAATAGGCTGTAGGTCCTTAATGATCTTTTGCAGAGGTCTGATTTGAGGATTGTATGTGGTGACTAGTGGTGTTCTGTTGCTTTCTTTCTTGGGTCTCTCCTGTAGTAAATGACTTCAGGGAACCCGTCTAGCTCTGTCAATTTGTTTTCTTACTTCCCCAGGTGGGTACTGTAGTTTCAAGAATGCTTGATAGAGATCCTCAAGATGTCTGTCTCTGTCTGAGGGATCAGAGCAGATGCGGTTATATCTTAGGGCTTGGCTGTACACAATGGATCGTGTGGTGTGTTTAGGATGGAAGCTCGAAGGATGTAGGTAACTATACTGATCAGTAGGTTTTCGGTGTAGGGTGGTGGTGATGCTTCTATCCCTGATTTGTACTGTAGTGTCAAGAAAGTGGATCTCCTGTGTGGAGTGTTCCAGGCTCAATTTGATGATGTCATGGAAATTATTGAAATCTCTGTGAAAATCTTCAAGAGCATCCCTGCCATGTGTCCAGATGTTAAAGATGTCATCAATGTAGCGCAGGTAAAGAAGAGGTGCCTTGGGATGAGACTTGAGGAAAAGTTGTTCTAAGTCGCCCATAAAGATGTTGGCATATTGTGGGGCCATGTGGGTGCCCATAGCAGTGCCACTGATTTGGAGATATAAATGATCCTCAAATCTGAAGTGGTTGTGGGTGAGTACAAAGTCACAAAGTTCAGTCACGAGCTGCGCTGTGTCATCATCTGGGATGGTTCTTCTAATAGCTTGTAATCCATCCTTGTGTGGGATGTTGGTATAAAGAGCTTCTACATCCACAGTGGCCAGAATGGTGTTGCCAGCTACTTGGTTGTGCCATTCAGTGTATGCTATTCCTGCCTGCATCTTACATTCTGCCACTATGTGTTGGACTGTCTCTGAGGCTTCTCTGCACAGTCTGCACCTTGGGTCCTGTCTAGTGTGGTAGACCCCTGCTTCAGTGGATCTGGTGCTCAGTGCCTGTTCTTGTGCTGCTATGATCAGGGCCTCAGTGCTGTCTTTTAGTCCAGCCCTTTCCAGCCACTGGTAGGATTTCCCAATGTCAGCCACCTCAGCTATCTATCGATGGTACATCCCATGCAGGGTCTTGTCTTGCCATGGCACTTCTTCTGCTTGATCTTCCTCCCATGTCTGCTGCTGCCGCCTCAGGCATTCTCTCAGCAGCTCATCTTTGGGTGCCATCTTACTGATGTACTCCTGGATGCTCTGGGTTTCATCCAGGACAGGGGCTTTGACACTCACCAAACCCCGCCCGCCTTCTTTCCGGCTGGTGTACAGTCTCTGGGTGTTGGATTTGGGGTGGAAACCTCCGTACATTGTGAGGAGCTTCCGGGTCTTCACATCGACAGCCTCCATGTCCTCCTTTGGCCAGCTCACCATACCGGCAGGGTATCTGATGACTGGCAGGGCGTACCTGTTGATGGCGTGGATCTTGTTCTTCCCATTGAGCTGGCTCTTCAGGACCTGTCTTATCCTTTGGTGGTACTTGGATGTTGCTGTCTTCCCTGCCTCCTCATCATAGTTCCCATGTGACTGTGGGATGCCAAGGTACTGGGACCTGGTCTATGTGTCTGCTATGTGGCCTGCTGGTAGTTCCACCCCATCAGTCTTGACTACCTTCCCTCTCTTTACTGCCATCCGGCCACACTTCTCCAGTCCGAATGACATCCCAATATCCTCACTGTAGATCCGTGTCAGGTGGATTACCGAGTCGATGTCTCATTCATTCTTAGCATACAGCTTGATGTCATCCATGTAGAGGAGGTGGCTAATGGTAGTTCCACTCTTGAACTTGTATCCATATCCAGTCCTTGTGATTATCTGGCTGAGGGGGTTCAAGCCAATGCAGAACAGCAGCGGGGACAGAACATCACCTTGGTATATGCCGCACTTGATGGCCACTTGTGCAAGCTGTCTTGAGTTGACTTCCAGTGTTGTCTTCCACAGTTCCATTGAGTTCTTGAGGAAGGTCCTTAGTGTCCTGTTGACTTTGTATAGCACCAGACATTCAGAGATCCATGTGTGCGGCATTGAGTCGTAGGCTTTCCTTTAGTCAAGTTGTTCTGTCTAGACTTTGAGTCTTGGGCGACTGCTCTATGTATGAGCAACTGGTGTTTTGAGCCACTGGTGTTGTTCCCAATGCCCTTCTGAGCTGTGCTCAGGTACTGGCCCATGTGGTCCTGTAGCTTGGCAGCTATGATGCCTGATAGGACTTTCCATGTTGTGGGTAGGCAGGTTATTGGCCAGTAGTTGGATGGTGCTGTTCCCTTGTGGGGGTCTTTCATGATCAGCACTGTCCTTCCTTGTGTTAGCCAGTCTGGGTGGGAGCCTGCTGCTAGCAGCTGGTTCATCTGTGCTGCTAGGCGTTCATGCACTGCTGTTAGTTTCTTTAGCCAGTAGATGTGGATCATGTCTGGGCCAGGTGCTGTCCAGCTCTTCATGTTCAATGTTTTCATTAATGATCTGGATGATGGGATAGATTGCACACTTAGTAAGTTTGCAGATGATACCAAACTGGGGGGAACGGTAGACACCCTAGAGGGCAGAGACAGGATTCAGGGAGACCTAGACAAACTGGAGCAGTGGGCCAAGAGGAATCTCATGAGGTTCAACAAGGATAAGTGTAAAATCCTGCACTTGGGACAAAAAAACCCCATGTACTGCTACAGGCTGGGGAGTGATCAGCTAAATAGCAGCACTGGAGAAAAGGACCTGGGAGTCATGGTGGATGGGAAGCTGGATATGAGTCAGCAGTGTGCTCTTGCTGCCAAAAAGGCCAATGGCATACTGGGCTGCATCAGAAGAAGTGTTACCAGCAGATCGAGGGATGTGATCATTCCCCTCTATTCTGCACTAGTGAGGCCACATCTGGAATACTGTGTCCAGTTTTGGGCTCCCCACTACAAAAAGGACATGGACAAATTAGAGAGAGTCCAGAGGAGGGCAACCAAAATGATCAAAGGGCTGGAGCACAAGCCCTATGAGGAAAGACTGAAGGAACTAGGCTTATTTAGCCTGCAGAAGAGAAGACTGAGGGGGGATTTGATAGCAACCTTCAACTACTTGAAGGGTTGCTCCAAGGAGGAGGGAGCTCGACTGTTCTCGGTAGTAACAGAGGGCAGAACGAGAAGCAATGGTTTCAAGTTACAGCTGGGGCGGTCCAGGCTGGATATTAGGAAAAACTTCCTTACTAGGCGAGTGGTGAAGCAGTGGAATAAGTTGCCTAGGGAGGTGGTGGAATCTCCATCTCTGGAGGTGTTCAAGTCCCAGCTGGACAAAACACTGACTGGGATGATCTAATGGGAGTGGTCCTGCTTTTTTTGGCAGGGGGTTGGACTAGATGACCTTGTGGGGTCCCTTCCAACCCTATGATTCTATGATTCTATGTTCTTGACCCGCGGTTGGATGTCGGCTACTGTGATGGTGACTGGTTCCTATTCTGGGAGATTGCTGTGGTCTCTTCTCAGGTCCTGCAGCCACTTTGCACTGGTGTTATGAGTCTTCTCTTTCTCCCAGATGTTCTTCCAGTACTGTTCAGTTTCTGCTGGTGGTGGCTCTGCTGTTATTGTGTTGCTGCACTGCAGTTGGGAGTACACCTTGGATGGTTCTTTGGAGAACAGGGCATTTATCTTTTTGGCCTCTGCTTCTCTAGTGTATCTCCTTAGCCTGGTGGCCAGTGCTCTGAGCCTTTGTTTAGTAGTCTCTAGGGCTTCAGATGGAGTCAGGCCCTTGTATTTTTTCAGTAGCCGAGTCTTATCCTTAATCTCTACACCCTTCTGTAGTTCCACCAGCTGACTCACTTCTCTCCGGGTTGCCTTGATCTTAGCCTCCAACCTCATTTTGCAGGGGGGGTATGCACTGCTGTTCTTCTTGATCGTGTAGCCAAGCATCTCCAGGATTACAGAGACTGTAGTGTATACCAGTTCATTGGTTTGAGTTATGGTGGTAGTAGGAATTGTCATTAGGGCTCTATTAGCATCTTCTAGCATACTAGCTGATGGTACTTCTCCAACGAGCCTTGATAATCGGTCTTGAGGGTTGACTGTAGCTAGTTTATCCATGATCTTATGCCGCATATCAGCTGCTGTGCTCTGTAATGGAGGGGGTGGCAGGGAAGTTCCAGCTTCAGGTGTTGGCTGCACATCTAGCTGTTCTTCTGGGTCTCCTTGTTGAGTCCAGGATGTAATGTAGAGTTGGTCTATCTCCAGTTGTGAGAGGAGCTGCCTCTTTACTATGTTGAAGCATTAGGTAACTAGCTGTTTCTCAGTTAGTGTGGATGTAGGTCTTTTGTCCATCCATAGTTCCCTCATACGTTTCATATATCCTCTCTCATTACATCTACTGTTGTAGTAGCATTCCATCAATTCCACGTTCTCTTGTCTCATCCATGTATGGTTTGTTCCAGTAGCCTACTTATTGTCAGATTGTCCTGGTTCCCCAACATCTGGCATGGACCTTGTTAATCCAGGTGCCGTCCAAGCCGGCATGACTCTCCTAGTTCGTGTCACTCTCATATTTGAGGTAGGCAAGTGAGGCATTAGGGGGTCTTTTGCCCAAGGACCCCTACTGGGAAGGCAGACAAGTACCCACCAGGCTTTGAACCCTGGTCTCCTGTATGAAAGGGTGTCATTCTTAACTACTACAGCACTCTTAACCACTACACTATCCAGTCTCTGATATATATATATCAGTATAAGCTGACTATTTAGTACATCTCCAAAAAGGCTCATATAGCAACAATGTGCCTATCCAGCTCATTGACGTTGAAGGAACTCAAGCAGAAGAGCACTCCACTCCTCTTAAACCCCTGCCCTAAGATGTCCAGAGTCTTGGAGTGTGGCACAGTCATGAGAAGTGCATGGACACTTCAACAGCACCTGTTAGAAGTATTTTACCATTCAGGCTGTAATGGTCAGAGGATCCAGTGCATTGGTATATACAGCAGACACTTACAGGAAAAATACATGAACTTTTCTAAAGAGATTTTTCTCTGCCTCCATCATGTTTATCTTCTCTGTCTATAGTTTGACAATGAAGATCTGTTTCTTGCCTAAACCATGAGCACTAGCATGTAAATCTGATTAGTCCAAAAGATACCAAAACACTCTGTACAAATGCTATTTTCTTTTAACACTGAGGAAACTGTCTTCTTATACATCACTTTTCTGTTTGTGGAAATAGATGAGTTCATACAGCTGTGCAGCAGGGGACATTAGCAAGACTGTAAAAAGCTGTGAGGAACAGACATTTCTTCCATTTTGCTCATATGAGATGACCCAATGACTGAAGTGATCCTAATTAACATGGTCCAAAGACTGAGAAAGCCCAATATTCTCAACCCTACCAGATGTGAATTGATTTAAAAATAAAGCTAAACAACATCTAAACTTGCTGACTTTAAATATTCATAATCTGAAAACTGTTATGAGTTTTCTTCAAACCGTGCTCATTCTTAATGTGATAACACCATTTCTGAGTTTTTCAAATAAAAATAATATTCTACATTTAACAGTGCCTTCCATTTGAGAATATCTCAAAGTACCTTATAATTTAATCTAATCTCCCAACTGCCCTGGAAACAGGTAAGCACTATTATTCCCTTTCTAAAGATGGGGAAAGACAATAACATTTAGGTTAACTGATTTGCTCAAGATTTCATATGACGTCTAAGGCAATTCAAGAAGTAGACCATATAGGCCACTGTCATGCCATAATGTATCATTTGAAACTGTTGCCTGAAGTATCAGATTGCAGTTCACAAAACCAAACTAAGGAGTCATAGCAGTGGTCTACTGGAAATGAAATGTACTCCTATGTACAGTGTGCAGGACTTGAAATTCTAAGAAGGCAATGTGCTCAGTTCTAAAGACAAAAGAAGACCTAACACTACTTTCCAACAACTGTTTGCCATTAAAAATAATACCATTTCTGAACTCTAGAGCTATCCGTGTTTAAAAGAGAGCTGCTGTAAGAAAGACTGAGTACAAAAGGGAAAAGATGGGACAAAGCAGAATATTCAGGGCACTAAAGACTTCCTTGACGTAAAAATAACAGCAAGATGATCATAGCAGATGCTCAAAAACTGTTCTTAAAATAAAAGAGAGAGATCCTGTAACTCAAAATCTACTTCAAAGTTCAGTGCTCATACTGTATTTGAGACTGAATACTTTTAAAGTTATACAAGTTAATGAATCTTTCTTACTCACTGTACTATCAGTATTGGTGACACTTAAGCCTCAAATAATGAATTACACAACCTAAAATCATAGGATATTTTTGACATGCCTGGACAGTTTACATGCAATTTGCTGAAATCAGAAGTCATGATAATTAATTCTAATACCCCTCTGTGCTAATGATCTGAACACAATACATATAAAACTTCCAGAGTTCTTCCAAAATCTATCTATTTAGAAAGCTAATGATACAATGAATCAAGATTGTACTTTTTGGCTACAAGTTCAAATACTGATTTGTGAAATGAGTAGCAGAACACATCCATTTTTTGGCTTATTTTATGATGAAGTGTAAATTATACTTCAGATAATAAGGTGACTAAAACAAACTAAGACTTCATTTTTATTTGCTCAGCTTAGCATAACAGGATACCTAAGACTAGAGAGCACTTCAAGAAACTGTTTTTTTTTTAATTTGAGTTTTGTAAACCTTTATTTTGATCCTTACTGAGGTTCTAAATGTGTGTAATGAATTAATAAAATGAAAACACATTAAAATGATTTTACAATTTTTGGTGGAAGGCAGTGAAGACAAGAAAATTCACTTTTAAGGCTCAAACTTTCACTCTGAGTCTCATTTGTCATGTCTGGTTTTCCCGAAAATCAGGGCATCTTAGTGGCACTCCAATGATGTAAACCACCTTAAATGGACATCTGTAGATTTCCCTGATGAATAGGAAATCCTAGGATTACACACAGATGCCATTTCAGCTCTTATACCTTCCATCCTGCCACTCATCAGAGGAAGTACAGCCAACATTCAACTCCCAAATTGCTCCTCTACCACCGGAAGGTAGCTACTCTAATTTCGTACTATCAGGCTGCTCTAATTTAGTCTGGAGACCAGAATGGCACCAGAATCAGAAAACTGCAAAGTTGGCATAAAGCCACTTATGAAATCCACTCCCAAGCTCCACAAAGGGTTCCTTGGCTATAGAGCCAAGGGTCTTTGAATAATTTCAGATTGTGTGTGGCAATACTGAGTGATAATGAGTCACATTTATATTAGAATTTTGGTCCTAAGTTCATTGTTAGTGTGCATTTTTTATGTAACAGTTCCATGGTGAAGACTCTATCCATTGTTCCTGAGTAAGTATATTGTCTTTTGGGCAGCAGTCGTCAGACTATTGACAAGAGATTATAGGACCACTGGAATCCTGTAGAGGATAAATCTGCTGCTATGTTTAAGAATACACTGTTTATTCATTTGGTGGAAGAGAATTTCCACATCAAGTGCAAAGCTTTAGTTTTCTATGACACTTAACAGGGGAAACCAGGAGTTATCCAATTACACTAATGGGAACAATGCTTGTAGTCTGAATTGTGAGAAAATATATTAAACTGGATGAAAATAAAGTGGATGAGTAGTTAACCTGGAGAGTTTAATGAGGGATAAGAAAATTGAAAACAAAAGTTGGATAAACAACTTCAACATAGGGTACCCTATAATACATACTGTCTCACTTTTCTCAGAATACCCACTCAAACCTCTCTCTTCCACAAACAGAAACTCTCAAAATACAATGAACAGTACAGGTAAGCTAAGCTGTTTATAGTGAGTGATCCTTTTAAATAAAATAATGCTCTGATTTTCAGAAAGCATGAGTTCCTGTAGCTTCAAATGACATTAATGGAAGCTGAGGTGCTCAACAGCTCCATAAATAAATGAATTCTTAAAAAAAACACAGAAGTTGGCCAGATTATAGATTGTGGGGCTGCACATAAAAGGTTCTAGTAATGGAGTAGAAAGATGTACATCCTGTATATATAGACATACATCCAATATACAATAGAAAGAGGCTGAAGATTTTAGAGGAAGAAAATACTCTTCATGTGTAGCACTAACGATGAATTGCTTCCAACAAGAATTTCTATCTGGACTAATGCCTATTTTTCATTGACAAAAATGCCATGCTCATTCATTCACTTTTTCTTTAACATTATACCAAGGTCTGATGCAAAGCCATATTGTAACTAAACCTTCATTTTTAATTGTTTACTTCATTTTGTATTGCCCAGCTTCAGCATTGCTGAAACTTCATTTGGATGTGCGTACTTAGTTTGGATTTGTGAATGAAAGGGGTGTGTGTAATGTGATCAGTCTCCAACTCCAGCCTGCCCAGATAACAAACTGCTGGCACCACCGTAATGGCTAAAGAACAATGCAGTGAACGCTTGCAAAAGCCAGAACAATCCACTTTACAAGTAAGGGACAAAAAGCCTAATCAAGAACAAGATCAAAGCCATATCTGCCATTAACTGATGACTCATGGTCACATTGTACCCTAGGGCAGTGTGACACAGCAAGATCCACAGACTAAGAGACACAAAAGATAGGTGAGGCTGCACAGTTTTGGTAATGTTCTGCACGACATCCAAAAGCATCAGTGCACAGCCATATGCCCAACAGAGACCCTGTTCATCATCATGCCCAGCTTCCCTGGCCAGGTAGCCACCATGAGCTATGAACACCAGCCATGAACTCAAGCTATGTTCTCAGCAACAATCAGGCATGGTAACTATACATGACCAACAGCAGAATGTGTGTGTGTGTGTGCCTGCATGTGTGTACGCTAGATATTAGCTCTTAACATAATTGTGTTTTTCTAATAATAAACATAGTATATTGCCTTGTCCTGCTGAATAAGATCCTGCTAGTGTTTTCATTTTCTAAGCACAATACATGTAAATGTCAACTTGTGGAATTAACTGATTCAGGGTTCTTCTCATGCTAGCTCGGTAAAAGTAATCCTAAACTTCCTTTGACTAAATAACCATTGTAGAATTTCAGTGAAGCAGTCAATCAGCCCCTTTTTTCTCTGGAACAAGGCAACAGGAGCCCAAACCAGATTTCAGTCAGGAGGTCGTAAATTATTCCATTATTGAGGAAACACTCAAATCTTACTAGAGATATACTTACTACCAAATCTCTAATTTATGCTTTGAAGAGATCTCTACAATTGTTCTGAGTATGTGTAAAGACATTATTACAACTGGAAAAAAAGGAATCTCTTTCATTCACCAACAGCTGCATAAAGACATTTGACATAGATAGCTTATAAGAAGACGTATCTGGGCATGTATAATATGCACATATACATAGCTACTGTTCACAGAGGAACACCCTGAAAACTAACATCTATAAGTTTACCAAACATTTACATTTCTCCAATAAATCCTGAGCTCATCATCAACTGACTGATGGAGCAAGACTTTACAGCTCTCAAAAGCTCATTATATTCTAAATTATGTCTCCAGTTCTCCATTATATTTTTTTCTGTTTGTGACGATACTTTTCATTTTTTTTAGATCAGATGCTTTCAGCTTAGCTATTAAAAATTCTCTCATTCCTTACGCATATCCAGACTCCTACCAATTCTTATCACTCCCTTCTCTAAAACATCTCCAATAAGGCATACTACTGTTCCCTTTAAGCTGTGCGTGCGTGTACACAGATTATGAAACCAGGGGTAGGCCCCGGAACCCTCCTAGCAGGTGGGTCCCCTCCCAACACATCCGGGCCCCCCTAAGACATTACAGCTCCTGCCCCCCTAATGCTAGCCCCCCACCCTCCTACCTCACACCACAGCTACTGCCCCAATATACATTCCCCTGTCCACAAAATCCACCCCCTGCCCCCAATACCCACCTCCAGCTCAGGCGCACCCAATATCCCCCCAGAATGAGCCAGGCCGCCCCAGCACTCAGAGGCAGCCGCATGCTGGGCTGGGAAACTACGCAGCCTGTAAGCTGTGCTTGGAGGCTTCTGCCACCAAGCACAGCCTGCGTATACACAGGCTGGCAGGGCATCCCCCCTTGCTCTCTCTCTGCTTGCCAGAAAGCACAGCAGAACGCCGTTCCAGAGCTTGCTATTTTTAGGGGTCCAGAGTTTGGGCCCGTAAAAATAGAAAATGGAACCAGAACACTGTGTTCCAGGGCCTGCTATTTTTAAATGGTGGGCCCTGGAATGCAGCGTTCTGGCACCATTTCTTATTTTTAGGGGGCCTGGAATGCTGAGCCCCTCAAAATAGTGGGCCCCAGAATGGCATTCCAGGCCGTTCCATCCTACTTTAACCCCTGCATGAAACCCACACACACAATAAAATAAAGTGCACACAAAAAAAATTCAACAATGCTAATATTAGCACACACAAAGAATTTTTTTTTTTTTTTTTTTTTTTTTTGGTGCACAAAGCCCATGAAAAATCAGAGGGAACATTGATGCATACTATTTGCTCCATTCCTGCTGTTAGACTCTTGGTTGATGCTTTGGTATTCTCTCATCTGCAGTATAATAGCTGCTTCCTCTCTGGCTTCCCTGTGCCTCATCTCTGTCACCCTCCCCCTGCCCCCAATTAAACACTCTGCCACCAAAATAGTCAAGTCTCTCCTCTTTTCAGATCCCCTCCAGTAACTTCATCATTTCCACGATGAGGTCACATGCAGTCTCAACTCCGAGGAATGCCAAAAAGCTGTCTTTAGCACACTGTTTCTCTCATCATTTCCTTTACCGTTCCTAACTCCTACAATCATTTCAAGCTTCTATCATGATTGTTCCATTTGCCTCCAACCCCTGCTCCAGCTTCCATGCCTCCCCAATTAGTGCTCACTAATCCAGTTTCTCTCTGCTCCTTCATAAAACTATTCTACAAAGCGTTCCAGAAAATATCCACACTGTGTTTATTTTTTGATCTCATCGCACTGTTTTATTATCTCCTCTTGCCTTTATGCTGAAAACATCTCTGGGAGGAATGCACTTATTTCTATGGCACATTTAATCCTTTGTATGAGGTTGTATATTCTTAATTGCACAATATAATTAAACAACTTGTTTCATTCATAACATTTGAAGGGACAACTCTACTACATTCTGATTACATAAAAGCAAAGGGATCTTTCCAGGGTTGCTTTTTTGTTTGTTTGTTTGTTTTGTTTTTTAAGTACTTACAGGTTTCCTTGGATCAGTCTCTATTGAAAAATGTCCAGGGTTGCTATTGACAATTTCCAATTCTAGGGTTTCATCTGTAGGATTAAGCAAGGGGATATACATACGGATCCATCTAAAAGAAACATAAAATCTGAGTAAGGTATTATAATTACTAAGTTGTTCCATTATTGTCTAATGGTATTTTCTATGGCTTTTGTCAATTTTGGCAACAAAGATTAAGCTTCAATATGTTTAGTAGTAGTAACAAGAATAGTGATAAAATATATTAACCTTGAATCTTACAGTACCTGCTTTTGCGTACATTAAGTGACCATTACTTCAATTTTACTTCTACATTCTAGTCTCTCTTTGATTTATGAATTTGCTCTCTCAGATTAAGAATAATTTTGGTGTCAGTCATTTTAGCCATTTCACAACTTTCAAAGTCACCACAAAGATTTAGTAGCAGAAAGTAGAATGATTACTTTTATGCTTTACCACACATTTAAAGTCCATAGATGGACTGCAGTGTCTGTCTTCAAAAAAGAAAACCTGCCTAGAAATTAATGATAATCAAATGATAAATAATGATACCTGCATTTACTTTCCTCTAAGTGATAGTGAAAAGAAGGCAGTAATTAAGTGATATCTTCAATAGCTTTTGATTTACTGCCACAAGCAGCAATTCTTCTTGATCATTTTGTAACCTTGAACATTCAAACAAGATTCCTGTACAATGCAGCCCATTTAAAGGCAGGCTCTCCCGCACCCTCCTCTTCACACCTGCCCCCTCCCCCCACTACCACATGAATTGAAAGACAATTTTACTTTACTTTGTGACACTGCTCCTTACAATATAATGACCAATCTTTAACATGTAGAGTATGGATCTTAATGACTATGACTGTTATAGAGTGAAACTTGCATTACAGGGGGAGTGGGATGGCGTGCTTTAAATCAGTTAATAATTATATCTTCCCATCTTCATTTTTTTCTTATCTTCTTATAATTAAAGTAAGTATACATGATAGGATATGTTCTGTGGGATGTGTTATTTTCAAAGGAAAAGATCACTAGCTACTACATGATTCCTATTATTCTGACCATTCCACTATAACCATCCTCACTTCAGGGAATCACAGGTTGATTATAACAACAAGGAACATATAAAATAGATTCAAGGTGGATCAGGGAAAAATGGTAGTTAAGAAAAAGTTTAAACAATGTTATGCATGCATTTGTTTTCCATTCCTTCATGTATTTCCAGTATAGATACCTATCCAAAACTGTAATACATCAATTACCAGATTTTTCTCTTGGTAGAGCCAGCTAATCATATCCAAACTATGAGGGTGTTTTTGTTTGTTTGTTTGTCTTGTAAAAAGCAATAGGCTGCAAAGGGAAAGGCACTTCAATCAAATTTTATGACTGTGACTTGAGATCTGAAATCTGCAACCTCCTCACTCAGTGCAGTAGACTACCACCCCTGGATATTTTAATAACATTGTGATTACAGTGGGGCTCCACACGGATCTACTACTCCATCTGGGTACAGCAGGTTCCATTGCTGAGGCCTAACATCCCAACAGTTGAGAAAGCAGTTGTCTCTTGTCTAACACTTAGGAGGGACTACACGTTTTCCCAGTCTGAAGGATAATCAAGACTAAATGAGACTTATGTATCCCTCCAGACTACTGTTTTTCAAGAGAGTTCCACAGTGTTTCTATGAGACAAAGGACTCACACTTCAAATGAAAATGGGTAACCTCTCTTGCTCATATTTATATAATCTCATAGACCATTTATTTACATTAATCAGGAGGAAGTCAGATGAAGGAAACAAAATCTGATAACAGACAGTCAAACTCATTTCAAAGATATCAATTTAAAAAGCCAGTTTTGTGAAAAAAAAATGTTATTTTCCAAAATATGCTGAAAATTTCATAAAGTGTGCAGCATTGATCTCTACTTTTTGCTTTTTGTAACAAAATAAGAGGATTTGGGGGAAAAACACAGAGAGAGCTCCAGTTAAACTAAAAGTTGCAGCACCTCCTTAAATATAGGTTTATTAGTGCTCCAACATACCCATTGCAAATATTACAATGCAGGGATATATTTAAAAATTCAGCTTCATTTACAACCTCATAGTGTGTAGTTTAAAAATAAGGATACCTGCTATTTGAAATATTTCAATTATATTTATTAGAATGTATTTTATTTTATATATAAAACTACTTCAAATTTCAGTAGCAACACAAACAAAATATGCATGATTTTCATTTACATTTAAGCAATAAATACAATCATTAAATTAAGGGTGTCTGGGATATTTTTTCACATTAATAGCTGTAATTTGTACAGCTGCTCTGTCACTGTTTTATAAACAACATCAAGATGTGTGTATATGCACTTGTAAAGGAGCTCAGTGTGAAAAAGCATTTTATAATTGATATTTAAAACAAAAAATTATCCTGTCCATTTAACTAATGGATATAATTACATTTTTAAAACAGTTAATTGCTTTACCTTTTGATCCATTTCTAATGGCCAATATTATTTTAATTTTGTCTCATTTTCCCCTACAGCCATTATAAAATATTTATCATGCACCCTGCAATTTTTAAAATATTATAGTATCTTTTTTTTCTGCCTAAAAGAGAATTTATGTCGGTAGATCAGTGAAAAAAATGATGCATTCTAATGTACTATTTGTGAATGGCAGTAAATATAGCTCAAAATAATTCTTGGAGCTAATTTTAACAGCCTTCTTTATTTAATATTTCCTTAGAAAAGCATCTCTAAGTTCTGCTTCTCTGCCACTTTGTTACAGAGTTTTCCCCACTTTTAAGAATATCACAAAATAACTTAAATCACTCAGATTCCCTTAAAGTGAATACATATTGAGTTAAATATGGTTACCCACATGTGTAAATAGCACTCAGTTTGTTCACTTTGCAAATATGGATCTAAATTACATCCAAGGTTAATAAAAGATTATACCAAATCTCACCCAAACTGTCCAGCCATGGTCCAATACTTTCTTTAAAAAGTGGCAAAGGCTAATCTTTTTAAAATTATTTTTAAATAAAACGTAAAATTACTGTTGTTAAAGTTTGTTTATCCTACGCAGAGCAATAAAAACTAACTATATCATATCATTAAATGTACATGGAACATTACAAATAGATATGCTTCCTAATTTGAAGACCTCAATTCAGTAAAGCATTTAAACAAACAAGGAATCCTGTGGCACTTTTAAAGACTAACAGATGTATTTATCACATGAGCTTTGGTGGGAGAAATGGAGGTTATTCACCTTCGTGCAGTAGCTGAAGTTCTTCAAGATGCGTGTTTCTGACATGCTCCATGTAAGGTCTTCGTGTGGCACCGCACCCCAGAACGGAGATTTTTTTACCTAGCAGTGGCTCTGTTGTTGGGGAGAGAGAGAGAGGCGATGATGATTGGCTGTGGGGCTTCCCGCACTGCTGACGTCATCACTCTGATCTCCCTGCACTCCTCAGTTCCCTCGTACCGCGGAGGCCTGATGTAATATAGACGGAAGGAACCTCCAAAGTAGAGGGGAGGAGGGTGAGTAGTGGAGCATGTCAGGAACGCACATCTTGAAGAACTTTGGCTACTGCATGAAGGCGAGTAACCTCCATTTCTTCATCGAGCAGTGTTCCTAACTGCTTCATGTAAGGTGAATATGTAGTGGTTTCTGTGCTTGGAGGTGGGTACTTTGATTTATCAGTCACAGACTGAGTTCAGGACTGCTTGTCCCAGAGCAGTGTCCATAGCCGATATGCAATCTAAGGCATAATGCTTAGTGAAAGACTCTGTTGATGCCCATGTAGCAGCTTGGCATATCTCATCTAGAGGTACTCGTGCGAGAAAGGCGACTGAAGACGACATGGATCTGGTGGAGTGAGAACAAATGTTCTGTGGAGGAACCGATTATGAGACTATATATGCGGTCTGGATACATGTTGAAATCCAGCGGGATATTTGCTGCTTGGAAATAGCCTGACCCTTAGACCACTCTGTGATTGACACAGAGTCTAGAGGTTTTTTGAAACATTTTGGTCCGCTCAGGGTAGAACGCCAAAGCTCATCTTACATCCAGAGTATGTAGGACCATGTCGTGTGGCATGGCGTGAGGTTTTCGGCAAAAAACCGGAAGGTGAATAGTTTGATTGAGGTGAAAGGTGGACAATACTTTGGGAACAAATTTAGGAGGTAATCTTAAGGAGACCTTGTCTTTGTAAAAGATGGTGTATGGTGGATAAGCCATGACAGCAGCAATTTCGCCTATGAGTCGGGCAGAAGTTATCGTTACCAGAAAGGCTACTTTCATTGATAAGTGTAAGAGGGATGTAGTAGCAAGTGGTTTGAAAGGGGGGGTCTTGTCAAAGCTTTTAATACTCTCGTGAGGTCCCATGGGGTAGTCGAGGGATGCACATGTGGAAATAGGTTTTATAAACCCTGCATGAACCTTTTTACCGTCCAATGAGCAAACAATGAAGAATTGTCAAGTGGATCATGAAAGGTAGAGATAGCCGCAAAATGAACCCTAATGGAGCTTAGTGATATGTTGTCGTTCTGTTTCAGGTCCGTGAGGTATTTGAGGACTCGAGGGATCGGAGCTGTAGAGGGATCAAATGACTGCTGGGCACACCAGGAGGAGAACCGGCGTCATTTGTACAGGTAAGTATTCTTGGTCGAAGGTTTTCTGCTATTTAGTAAAATGTGTTGAATGGCGTGTGAGCATTGTAGCTCTAGACCAGTGAACCATATAGGTTCCACGCTGGCAGATGAAGTCTGTTCAGGTGGGTATGTAGTTGTGTCCCATTGTTTTGCGACAATAGGTTCGGTAGAAGAGGTAGCGTGATTGGTGGTGCTTTGAACATAGCCTTGAGCAGGATATACCATGTCTGATGGGGCCATGCCAGTGCTATGAGCAGCACCGTTGCTCTCTCCTCCTGGATTTTCTGGAGGGTTTTGAGGATCATCAGATTTGGAGGAAACGCATACAGTAGACCCCATCCCCAATGTAGGAGAAAAGCATCGCTGCTGGATCTGTGGCCGATTCCTGCGCAGGAACAATAATGCTTGCACTTTTTGTCATTTTCAGAGGTGAAGAGATCCATGACGGGAAACCCCCAGAGGAGGAAGATGTCGCGTAGGACGTCGTCGTGGATTTCCCACTCGTGATGTGTCGGGAAGGAATGGCTTAATGCATCTGCTAATGTGTTGTCCTTGCCAGGTAAGTATTCCGCAATAAGGTAGATGTCGTGGCATATACACCAGTTCCAAAGGGTCATTGCTTCTAAGCACAGGCTTGTGGACCCGATTCCCCCTTGGCAGTTGAAGTAAAACATACATGTTATGTTGTCCGTGTGGATCTTGATGTGTTTGCCGGTGATGGAGGGAAGGAAAGATTGGCAGGCTCTTAAAACTGCCCTGAGTTTGAGAAGGTTTATGTGAAGGAGAGTTTCTGCATGCAACCACCTGCCTTGTGCTGTTTGGTGTTGGAGGAAAGCTCCCCAGCCAATGAAAGAGGCGTCAATGGTGATGGTGAGAAGTGGCTGTGATAAGAGGAAGGGAACGTCCTGTAACAAATTGTTTGGATCTTTCCACCAAGACAGGGTGTGCTTGATATAAGCTGGGATGGTTAATAGTCTGTTGCCGGACTGGTTGAAAGGGCGACATAGTGAAAGAAACCACAGTTGGAAAGGATGCATGTGAAGACTGGCGAATCTGACCAGATAAGTTGTTGCTGACATGTGTCCCAACATTTTCATTCAGGTACGAGCTGGAATGATGTTGGATTTCTGGATTAAGAGGATGAATTGAGTTATCTCATGAAATCTGTCGAGAGGGAGAAATGCCCTCACTAGAGGTGAGTATATAAGTGCCCCTATAAAATGGATCTCCTGCACGGGCCTTAGTGATGACTTTTTGTAATTTATGTTTAGGCCTAAGGACAGGAACAAAGTTCGGGTAAATCGTACTGCCCGTAAAGCCTATACACATGTGGAAGCCGTCAGGGGGAAGTCGTTGAGGTAAGGAAATATGTTGCTGTGATGCTTTCAGAGGAAAGCAACTACCGGAGCCATGAGTTTGGAAAAGACTCTGGGTGCTGTGCATAGTCCGAAAGGGAGTACATTGTACTGATAGTGTTTTACAAGGAAGATGAAACGTAGGAATCTCCTGTGGGCAGGAAGGATGAGAACATGAAAATAAGCGTCCCTGAGGTCGAGAGTGGCCAACCAATCTCCCTGATGTAGAGAAGGGAGAATGATGTTTAGCATCACCATTTTGAACTTTTTCACTTGAATGTAATGGTTGAGATGTCTGAGATCTAAAAAGCGGTCTCCAACCCCCCATTTTTTTCTCTGTGAGGAAATACGGGGAATAACAGCCTTTTCCCCACTGTTGTTTCGGTACTTTCTCGATTGCTCCAATATATAGGAGGTGTTGGATTTCCTACTGAAGGAGCTGCACATGACTGGGGTCCCTGAAAAGGGACGGGTAGGGGTACTGGGATTTGGGGCGTGAAATAAAAGGCATGGAATAGCCCCTTTGAATGATTTCTAGCACCCATTTGTCGGATGTTACTCTTTGCCATTGATGAGCAAAGGGGTGTAGTCTGTTTTTGAATATTAGATGTTGTGATGGTGACTGTGGTTGATGGTTTATTAGATGGTTGGCAGCTCTCTCAACCGAGCCATCAAAAGTGTTGTCTAGATTTAGGGGTTTGCATAGTGTGCAAGGTCTGATTAGTTTGTTTCCTGCGAGGCTGGCGAGACTTCGATCGGAAATTATCAAAGCGTCGATTAGGTTGGGCCTGTGATAATCTGGAATTGTAGGTTTGAGTCTTGGGAAACCTTCTGTTTGAAGCTGCCGGGGGTAAATACCCAGTGTATGCAAGGTAGCGCGAGAGTCCTTTAGGCTGTGCATTACCTCATCTGTCTTCTTTGTGAAGAAGTTATCTTTTTCAAACGGGAGGCCTTCAATTGTGGGTTGCATCTGTCTGGGTAGATCGGAAGAATGAAGCCAAGAAGCGTGTCTCATGACGATTGCCATACCGAGTGTCCTGGCAGCAACATCTGCTCCAGCTAAAGACACCTGGAGGGCTGTTCTCGTGACAAGGTAACCTTCCGAGAGTAATGATTTAAGGTGTTTGCATTTATCATGTGGTAAGTCTTCGGCGAATTCCATGAATTTGCTATATAGGTGGTGAACATAGTTAGAGAGTAATGCAGTATAGTTTGCTATTCGAATTTGCAGTGCTGCAGAGGTGTAGACCTTCTTGCCCAGTGCATCTAGTTTTTTATCATCCTTGTTTGTTGGATTAAACCTGGAATAGGACTGTTTAGTTCACTGATTGGCTGCCTCGAACACTAGGGAGTTAGGCTGAGGATGAGTAAACAAAAATTCATTGCCTGTAGAGGTAATGAAATATTTTTTATCCGCCCTCTTATTAGAAGGGGGGTCAGATGCTGGTGTTTGCCAAAGAGCTGTTGCGGGCTCTATAATCCCAATGTCCATCGGCAACGCTAGTTTGCTGGGCATTGTTGTCTGTAGTATTTTGTATAGTTTATGCTGATTTGTGGGGTGACAGTCCAAAGGGTTATCCATGATATCTGCTGCTCGCTTAAAGAGCTCACAGAATTGCCTTAAGTCGTCCGTTTTGGTATCAGGACTGAGAACCTCTGCATCATCAGTGTGTTCAGAGATGGATGATGCTGCCGTGGAGATATCAGGTTGTGATTGTTGTTGTTGTTGAGGATTTTGGATACCCTGTGACAAAAGGTAAGCATTTGAAGGGCCCTGTAAAAGGTTATTAAATGACCAGTTAGCATAGGTCACCCCTGGTGGCGGAGGATAGAAGCACCATGGGGGATAAGACCACGGGAAAGCAGCTGAGGGATTTTGTAGTTATTGCTGCTGTGCCTGTGGAACTGCTATTTCTATTGGCCTGGGGCTCAAGGGTGCAGATGAGGACAATTGGTATGAGGAGCATGGAGCTGAAGATGAATTGGACTGCGAAGAGTCTGACTGGAATAGAGGAGACCCTGGTACAGAGTGAATGCTAATGTCATCCCTGAGATCAGTGTGCTTTGTTTTACTAGCATGTTTTCTGTGAGGCTGGGGCTCAGAAGGCATTTGTATAGTGCTGTCATTTGGCGCATCTGGCTGTGAAAGAGTTAGCTGCCCCGAAGTGCTGAAAGAAGCCGGTGCTGGGGGAAGAAACTGCGGGACCGAGAGAGTCGTCGCCGCCGGTGCCGCGTACGGCACGGACATGGTGCCGAGTAGCGGTGTTGCCGGTGTAAGCAGCACCGTTGCTTGTGGAGCCAGAACCATGGGTGTGCACTCTACTGGCGCCGCTGAGGCAGCCGTGGCTTTCGGAGCCCTGGCACAGCTTTTCTTGACGGTTTTTGTTTTAGTGGAGTCTGCAAGGGTTGCCATACCTGCAGGAGGACCCATCTGCAGCTCCTTAGATGCCTTCTCAGAGGCTTTGGCTTGTTTAATAGGGACGGGAGACGAAAGTGCAGAGTGCTGCTTGTGCCTGGATCTGATGCGGGGCGCAGAGCCCCTTCTAAAAGAAGTTTCAATTTGCGCTTTCTTTCTTTTCTAGTTCTAGCAGTCAGATTGCGGCAGTGTTGACACTTTTGTGACAGATGGCTTTCGCCTAGGCATTTAATACAGGCTTGATGGCCATCCAACGCTGGCATGGCTTCCTTACAGGAAGTGCAGCGCTTAAATCCTGCTGAGTTAGTAAGTTTAGCAGCATGAATTAATGATTGTTCAGTCATGGTAACTTTTTCTTCTTCTTCTTCTTCTTCTTCTTCTTGTCAATTTCAGGTATGGATATCTGTGGAGAGAATACAGCTGGAGCCACCGTGGACTCCATCCGGAGTCGGAGGCAGTATGAGGGAACTGAGGAGTGCGGGGAGATCAGAGTGATGACGTCAGCAGGGCGGGAAGCCCCACCACCAATCATCATTGCGTCTCTCTCTCTCTCCCTGACAACAGAGCCACTGCTAGGTAAAAAAATCTCCGTTCTGGGGTGCAGTGCAGCACGAAGACCTTACATGGAGCAGGCAGGAACACTGCTCAATGAAGAAAATTCCATTTCATCAGACTCTTTGAAGATGGGGAACATACAGAATGTTTTCTCTCTGAAGGTTAAAGCCAGGAAAGAGGAACCAGAAGAGTGCTGCACACCATTTTAACCCATTTTGTTAGAGCTTATATAATATGTTCACTACTGTCTGTCTGTCACCAATTTATTTAAAAAGTCAGCTATTTCACCATTCCTCTTCCATTGTTCTCCTATGCTGCAAAGGTGTCCTAGGAAGGTGTGTTCATCTATCATTACAAAGGAACTAAAATGATATAAACATGTAAAGTAATACAAAATTTCATTTGAAGACAGACTCCTGAAAGTCGTTAAATTTTTAATAATATTTCTGACAGGCATGTTTTGAAGTTAATGGCACTAATCCTCTCTACCTTTATTATGCATATAAAGGTAGAAATCGCCATAATGGAGCAGACCAATTGTCCATATAGTCTTGTGTGAAACAGTTGTCAATGCCAGATGCCTCACGTGAAAAAGCATAAACCTGTTGTCATAAACCTAACTGAGCAAGACTGTACCAATAGAGAAGATTTATATTTGATCCCAATTGGTGGTAAGCTTTAGATCTGAAACTTAAGGATGCACAAACTTTATGTTTTGGTAGGTTAAAACTATATCTGCTGTAATTTAGATACATTTTATTAACTCAGAGGTTTTTAAAGAAGGTGCTCTAAACCTTATGTAAAAAAAATATTAAAAACACACATATGTATTAAAAGATATGGAAAGAAGCAGCTATGATATTTTACACATGTACCCTATTTCTTTTCAGTTAATCTATCCATTTACCAACAATATAGATGGAGAAAACTGCACTTCACACCTTCCAACAACACTCTGAACTTGGACCTTTAAGTTATAATTATAACCTCTTTCAGCAGAGACATCATTAATTATATAGGTGATGCTGTTAAAGATAATAGATAAACATTAAGATATCTGTCCAGCTCTCTAGAGCATACAACACTCAGAGGCTCCTATTGTTGAAGAGCATAAAAATTTAAGAATGGCTATATTGAGTCAGAACAATGGTCCATCCAGCCTAGCATCCTGTCTTCTGACAGTGGCTAATGCCAGGTCCTTCAGAGGGAATAAACAGAAGAGGAAATCAAGTGATATATCCTGTCATCCATTCCCAGTCTCAGGCAAAAAGCAATCCCTGCCTACCCTAGCTAACAGCTACTGATGGACCTATCTTCCACGAACTTATCTAGTTCTTTTTGAATCCCATTATACTCTTGGCATTCACAACATCCTCCAACAAAGAATACCACACTGACTATGTATTATGTGAACAAATACTTCATTTTAAATCTGCTGCCTATAATTTCTTTTTCTGTTGATTTTGTTTTATGGGGAGTAAATAACACTGCCTTATTTATTTTTTCCACACCAGTCATGATTTTATAGACCTCTATCATTTCCCCCCTTACTTGTCTCTTTTCCAAGCTGAGAAATCCTAATCTTATTAATTTATTCTCACACAGGTGTTTTTCCATACCCCTAATCACTTTAGCTGCCCTTTTCTGTAACTTTTCCAATTCTAATACACGTTTTTGAGATGGGAAGCAAAATTCAAGATATGGGCATGCCACAGATTTATAAAGAGGCAATATTATATAATCTTTTCCTAACAAATCCAAGTGCTATTAGCTTTTTTTGACTGCTGCTGCACATTGAAAGGATGTTTTCAGAGAACTACCCATGATGACTCTAACATCTCTTTCTTGATTGGTAACAGCTAATTTAGACACCATCATGTTATAGCTGGGATTATGTTTTCCAATGTGTATTACAGTGCATATATTGACACTGAATTTCAACTGCCATTTCATAGCCCAGTTTTGTGAAATCTCTGCAGCTCTTTTCAATCCACTTTGGAACTAACTATGGACCTAACTGTGTTGAGTAGTTTTGTATCACATGCAAATTTTGCCACTTCAGGATTTACTTCTTTTTCTAGATCATTTGTGAATATGCTGAGCAGCACTGATCTTAGTACAGACCCCTAGGACATCATTATTTACCTCTCTCCTGTCTGAAAATTGACCATTTATTCCTATCCTTCCTTTCACCATCTTTTAACTTGTTAGTGATCCAGAAGAGAACCTTTCCTCTTATCCCATGACCTCTTACTTTGCTTAAGGCAGACCTTGTCAAAGGCATCCTGAAAATCCAAGGACACTATATCGATTGGATCAACTCTGTCCACATGCTTGTTGACCCTCCTCAGTGAATTCTAGCAAATTGCTGAAGCATGATTTCTCTTTACAAATACCTATTTTGACTCTTCCGAAACAAATTTTATAAATATGTGTGTCTGATAATTCTGTTCTTTATTATAGTTTCAAACATACTTGCCTGTATCAAGTTATGTTTACTGACTTGTAATTGACAGGATAGCTTCTGGAACCTTTTTTAAAAATGGCATCACATCAGCTGTCCTGCAGTCATCTGGTACAGAAACTAGATTTAACTCATAGGTTACAGATTACAGTTAGTCAGGGATTAAAGTATAATTTGGTGGTCCCCAGACCCCTCCTAATCAGGGGGGCCCCCTTCCCGCACAACTGGGCCCCCCACCTGCACATCCAGGCCCCCATCAAGCACCCCAGTTACTGCCCCCAATATCCATTTCCCTGTCTCCAAAATCCACCCCATCCTCCAATACCAGCCTCCAGCTCAGGTGCCCCCAATACACCCCTCCCAGTGTGAGCCGAGCTGCCCCCGTACTCACGGGCAGTGCGCTGGGCCAGGAAACTCCGCAGCCTGTGCATGCGCAGGGGATCCCACCCCCCTCCCCTGCCTGCTGGAACGTGCAGCAGAACTCCGATTTGGGGCCTGCTATTTTTCAGTGGGGGGCCCCCAGAACACAGTGTTCTGGCACCATTTTCTATTATTAGGGAGCCCAGAATGCTGAGCCCCTAAAAATAGTGGGCCCTGGAATCATCCTCGAGTGACAACTAAATCTGGGACAGTTCTTCAGCTTTATCACCTAAAAAGAATGATTCAAGTCTGGGAATCTCCCTGACCTCCTTAGTCATGAACACTGATGCAGAGAATTCATCAACATTCTCTGCAATAGCCCTGTTTTGCTTGAGTGCTTCTTTAGTATGGCAATCATTCTGTAGCTTCACTTGTTTAGCAAACTTCTTGCTTCTGATGTACTTGAAAAAAAAGTTTGCAGTTACTTTTTTGAGTCTTTGGCTAGCTGTTCTTCAACTTCTTTTTTGGTCTTCCTAATTATGTTTTAAACTTCAATTGCCAGAATTTATGCTCCTTTCTATGTTCCTCAATAGGATTTAACTTCCACTTTTTCTTCCCCTTTGCCTCTAACTCCTTCTTTTACTTTGTCTAGAAATGGTGGCACTTTGTTAGTCTTATTACATTTTTTTAAATTGGGGGATATAGATTTAGATTGACCCTCTATTATTGTGATTTTTAAAAGTGTCCATGCAACTTGCCGAGATTTCATTTCTGGCACTATTCTTTTAAAATTCCATTTAACTAACTTCCTCATTTTTGTGTAGCTGCTCTTTCTGAAACTAAATGCTACTATGATCCTCTTTCATGTCTCCCTCCCCCTCCACCACAGGCATGTTAAATTTTATTTTATTATGGCCACTATTATGAAGTTGTTCAGTTACATTCAACTCGTTGATTAGACCCTGTGCTCCACTTAGGAATAAATCAAGAATTGCTTCTTCTGTTGTGGGTTGCAGGACTAGCTTCTCAGTGTCAATGGGGGGTTACAATTTATATCAATGAAACGCATTTTGAATTAAAAAATAAGGCTTAATAGATGATAGTTTAATTGTTAGTTTTGTTTCTGTTCTGCTTTTCACCCTGCTTCTGTTTTGCAGTTATCACAGTTCTGTTGCAGAGAAACTTACAAGGCCATGTCTGCCTGGCAACGAAATTCTGATTGGCTTAGATAATAAGTGACAGTGTTCTGCTAGTAATGTAAACAGTAACCAGTCTAAGAACCAATAAGGTGGTGACGCGACTCTCAACAGGTAGCAAATATGGTAAAACAAAGCGATGGTACCTTCTAGAAATTGAAAGTGGGGTTGTAGAACAGGGATAAAAGGCTGCAAAAAGACCATGCAAACTGGAGGTCTGTGGAGGTGCAAAACTACCGTCGAACTGAGGACTGGTCACTCAAGGTTCCCTCCCCAGTGACAAATCTCACCAATAAGGTTGCTGGCGAGAGCAAAACATCCCATGTGGGATAGGACTGGTGCACCCAAATCAAATCAAAATCTGAATCAAATGAATAAGCTGTGGTTTTGTAAGTATAAGGGATGATGTTCAACAGTACTGATTGGAGCCCAGTATCAATTAAGGGCTTAGTAATAGGAACAGGTTTAGGAATTCTAATTATACTTTTGCTGTAATAAACCTTCTGCTATCTCTTTGTTTTTGCCTTAGAACATTAAAAAGAATAAGAAAATGATTTATTCTAATCAGATGTAAATAAATAAATTAAGTTAGTAAAAGAAATCAGATATATCCAGTGTTTGTTTCAGTGTGTCATTCCCCTCAACTGTACCCAAAGAACTCATTTATCAACAAGTAAGTTCTCACTCAAAAATCCCAGTCATTTAGGTTGTCAAAAAACATTACCCCTCTATCTTGTCCTGAAGTGACATGTGCCTGCTCAGGATGGGAACAGTTGAAATCTTCCATCATTACTCAGGTGTTTTTTTTTTTGTTTTGTTTTGTTCTTTTAAATATAGCCTCTCTAATCCCCCTGAGCACTTTCACAGTAACTATCAACCATCCTGGTCAGGTAGTAGGTAGTATATGCCATATACTTAACCAAGAAATGTGTCACTTGACAAAAAATAACTGACCACCCTGGTTCTAGAATATCTTTGAGAATGTGAATATGATTATAGCCTTAGTCAATGCATGAATTTTTTTAGCTTTTACATATGCATGGATAATTGTAACTTATCAATTCATTAAAGCTTTTGGTATAGACAAGACTTTAAGCTTGGGCTTGTGTCTGTGATCACCATCCATCCTTCTGTGTTCCTGGAATCTCCAAAATTGAAATAAGCACCAGAGGTGATTTTCACTCAATTGACTTATAACTGTAGCATCAAGAGCTGAACTCATAGGAGCTTAATATAAAATTACTAAATTTAGTTTAAGTAGGAAAAAAGCTACAATACAGATAACTTGCTACTAAATTCTGCAGCTGTTCAAGAGTAATTTCTATATATAGACATCTATAGTTTAATTCCAATTCCACAAGGAGATTTTGACACATATTACATTAAAGACACAATCTGTGAAGATCCTGACTGTACAAGTTTGACCCTGATTACTAGATGCCATGTTAATTCGAATAACAAAAACAAAAAGTGTACATACATCTATATATCTAGTTCCAACTGTAATCTACTACAGCTTAATAATGTGTACTTATTTGTATGGTTTATACTCTATATAAATATCTAGGAAAAAAATAAATTGAAGTGATATTGTACTTACTTTCCAAGCTCACATTCTATTTCAGGTAATGTAGTTGGCAATGGTTTCTCTGAAGTCAGTTTCAGCGCATACCAAAACTCCCCAACCATCTCTGACAGGAATATAACACTGAAGACAGAAAGATTAACAAGCTCTATCTAAGATTTCCTTTTCTGTAATGTCCAGATTGATAAAAGCAGAAATTAGAATTTCAAGAAAAAATTATGATTTCAATACAGTGGCCCTTTTGTTAGCTAGTAGAATTTTCCACTGAATCCTACATAGCTCTGCAGATACAGTGGCATCTGGATACTTTCATCACAAAACAACAGAGATTTTTAAGGCGCTCCATGGCCAATCAATTGGCTTCAATTTTCTTACCCGTTCAGTTGAAAAATGGCCATTTTTATATAACAAGTAGAAAAATTAAATATATCTCAAACTTTAACTTACAAAATAAAAAATTTAATTTAATTCATCAATTACATCAGTTTGGTAGTGGACATTCGGAGAGGGCTACATATTTGAGATGTAAAATAATAGGGAGGAATCACTATCACAAAGAAAAATACTTTAAAAACTAATAAATCTAAACTGAAGAATATATAAGGAAATGACAATACATATGTACATATGACATTTAATATTCTACAATCACAGCTTGTCAGGTTTGAAAGCTATTTGTTGCTATGTGAGATATTTAATGTATTTTTACAGCAGGCAACATAACACATTCCATTCCTATTAAAGATCTGTTTTTCTAGTTTTCATTTTGTAGCCAGGAGAGTCACAAAACTCAGTTAAATAAAATTGCAGTGAACATGGTAAACCATTACAACACAGCTAAAAATAGATTATGCAAACATGAACTTCTCTATGGATCATCTCCTGTTTGAAACAAAGAGAAACAAGTTTTGATTTTTGCATGTGTAGTAACTAAGAGGCAAACTATTCACTATGGCTACTTTACACTGAGACCCTGACTTTTAAATCAGCATAAATTAGCCTGAGGAGATCACCCAAACACAAAGCTGACAGTGCAGCTACCATTAGGGCTTTTTAGCACTTTCTTCCCAGTTGCTAGCATAAACAGGGAAGCATGATGACAGTAAAGAGGTAGTAGCCTGGATACACCTGGTCATGCCAATTCCTTTTTGCAATTCAAGGTACTCAGGGCTGCTACTCAATGATCTAATTTAGGACAGACCACGGGCTGCTCTAGCATGACACAGGCAGTTCAACTTTTCAGAGAACTACAACTTTACACCACTTTTACCCATGACCCCTTGACCTCCATGCTTCAGATCTGCTGATGCCGAGAACTGCCTATAGAATTGTCAAGTTAAAGACATTTTGTATGATCTGAAAATTATGAACCGAAAAAATATTCCACCAGAATATTCTGACAGCAAAATAAAGTATATTTTCACTCTCAGTTTTCAGAAATGGTCTCTTCTCCATCTTGTTTCTGAAAATTTTACAAGAATGTTAACAGTAGTCATTTCTACAGAGTCATAGCCTCTGAAAGCTGTAGTGCAATGCTACTTGGCAGTATTCAGTTCTTGAGAAAATCAATAAGAGCAATTTGAACAACCGCTTTTGAAATACATGGGACTGCTCAATTTGGTGATGAAAGCCCAAGGTTTACTGCACACAGGCAGGGTTGTTGCTCCACAAATGATACTATAGCTGTGCCATCATAACCAACAGCTATTGTTTGGAAATTAAGATCCTTGCTTTCAATCAGAACTTCAGCCAACTAATGCTTAATTAACAACGCCCTTAGAAAAATTCTCAAAATTCTGCAGTGCTCAGCAGCCTGCTGTGACTAGTTCAGCTGAGAACTATGATCAGTGGCAGCAACTCTGAAATCAAGACCAACAGGTCATCAGTCTTATCACTGTTAATTATCATTCTGTACAGACTCTTCTGAGTTTCTACTGCTGTGAAACATCTTTAATTTAAATCTTCTCCATATTCATTAAGTAGATCATTTCTAATTAAGGGAGAATTCTGAACCTAAATGGATTTTCATAAAGAGTGATAAAAGGTTCTTCACCTGTTTTTAGTGAAATCATTTTAGTTTAGCTCCCTTTCTGCAGAAAGATGGCTTCAGGTTACTCCCTTTATGGCAACTAACAAAACTGACAATTCACTTGAAGCTCATGTTTTGAGATAAATTTTCTAATATTAAAATAACAGCATAAGAAACTGTACACATAACCTGAGTGTTATCCACCAAAGAATAGCTATTTGCGTATCAGTCAGATTTATCCAAAGAAAGTGGCAGATTTGTGTAGAATATAACTAATGCTGAAAAAGTAATACAGAGAATACAATTTTTTTAAGTAACATTCTAGTCTCAAGCAGTTATTGTAGGGGCTAGACGCAGTATAAAGCACATATTAGTGTCAACACTCTGCATCTTACCTTCCATCTGAAGTGCCAGTACTAGCTGGGGAATACTTTACTTCATAGGAAATAGTTTCTTTTGGCTGAAGAACAAGAGCTGTTTCTCCACTAAGTGCAGCACCCATTAACACTACATCTAACTGTAGAGTTTCATGCGTAGGATTAGTAATGGGAATTTCAATGCAAATGGTATCCTAGAAACACAAAATGAGTTATAGGATTTTCAGTGTCAAAGAAGTTTGTCAAAGGTGATCTAGGGATGAGGCTCTTATTCTAATTTGAATTGAATGACACATAGCCCATATTTAATTTAATACTCAAATTAGCACAGAGTGAATACAACAAGAGACAGATATAGCTAACCTCCCAATTAAAGGTCACTTCTTGTTCCAGCTAGTGCCCAGGGGTTCTCAAAGCCTCTCCAGTCAACTGTGCACACCAATATGACTCATAGACTATCAAGGATTGGCTTACATCATAAAGCCACCCTGCGCCCATTGCAAAAAACTACAAATCCAACTCATTTTGCTCTCTGTCTTCTTTAATGTCTATTTTCTTGTCTGTCTTTTTTTCAAGTGTGAACTGTTCAGGAAAAGAGTACTCTTTCTTTAATGTCCAGAAAGCATGAGAGAAGCACATCATGGACACTACCAAAGATAAATAATACATAATGGTTGCAAAAACAAGAGGGTGCCAAATTGTGATCTTGCTGGATGTTCATTTATACCCCTGTATTGGATACCTACAACATGACTAACTATACTCAGGTTTTATTGCACATTAAAGATCAAATGTTTCATTCAGATAGAGATGAAGTGTTTTATTCAAGGAGGTTTTTATGTGCGTCACACACACTTTCTCCAGAAAATGTACCCTTTTTCTTGTATTGCACGCACTCACTTGTGCTCATTAATGCATTAACAATTTCTGCTATTCCTCAACCAAACCTGTTAATGTGCACCACATTCTCTTTTTTGTACATAAAACAATGTGGTTCTCAGGACAGAATCTCTCCCTGCAGCTTCAAGTACAAAAGCTGGGATCCTATCTCAACAAAAAATAAGACAAAAAGAGAACAAAATATCTAGATAAGTAAGAGGTGGTAAAATATTACCAAGGACGTTTTTGCATCCCACACTTAGCTGCTTAGCACTCTCATGCATGCACTTACAATCTAATCAGTTCTTTTACATTTATAGGAAATTGCTGCTGGAGTGAAACACACAAAATGAATTCAATGTTCTACTGGTGGTAGGAAAACACCAACAGTTTAAAACATTCACATTCAGGAAGATACAATTTAAATTTGCAATATAATACTTTAAAACTCAGATTAGTACTTTTTTGTGGTTTTAGTTTTTAGTAAATATATATTTTAGTGGTTAGAGTTTTCAGCAAATGCATTTACTATTTTATCACTAAAGGCTTCATATTAAATGCATCTGTATATTTGAATTTCAGAAATACTTCTATAGAGAAAGGAAAATACATGAATATCTGGCTAAAAAGGGAAACCATCAAATTTTTAAAACCATTTTGCTTAATATAGTGTATAGGATTCTCCTTAGAAGCTTACAACAGAAATTTATTTCCATAGCAAGCACCTCCCTCTGTTGTGTGCATGAACAACTCACATGCTCACACCTTGGTTATTGCAGGGATAGTCATAAGAGGTGTACCACTGGAACAGTTCTTGAGATGTATGGACTTTTACACCAAGCCCTTTATGCAGAGGCACAATACCAGGAGAAACTACAAGATTTCCATCTACACTTTTAGGCAGGTGTTTCTCAAACAATAGGCCCAGGGCAATACCCACTAGACAAGAAACAAAAGAGACAAAGCAGCAGCATTTCCCCAGCCAGATGTGCAGTACTTAAGCTGGATTTAAAGGTGGTGGTTCAATTTACTTCCATGCTTGAGAGAAACCATCAGAAAAAGGGAAACATGCTCACTATGCTGCTTCCACAGCTGCTGCTGCTCTGCTTCAAGATGGCAGCCATCTAGGACAAGTCCATGACTAAGTCACTCTTTTTATCAAGGAAAATCTATAGGCATGTGTAATGGTCACCTACCGGAAGACATTGTTACGTGTCAGGTCAGGTTGGCCAGTGGATGGTAGACCCCGATAGATTGACCACCTCATAGTTATATTGGGCTGCTAGCTTGAAACCGCAATCTTTTCAGTGTCCCCTGGAAAAGGGGAAGTCACCACACATACAGCCCCCCCAACCCCCCCGCGGGGGGAGGATTTTAAAAAGTCTGTCTGTCTCGGTTTTTCTCTTGTCTCCTTACTTCTGCTTTTGGCTGATAAGCACTGTCAAGCTGTTTGTGTCTGGGTATAAAAGGAAATTCCTTAGGAAGCACAGATGGGAGTCTCTCACGGGTCAAGGGACGCCGTGGGTAGGGGGTCTCGGTCCACGCTAAGGGGGCCACTCACCCCGAGGTGGTGGTGTAGCCACTCACGCCAGGACAGGGCCCCCCCCCCAGGCTACGTGATGGTGAGTGATAGGGTTTAATTTGGCTGTATCTTTAATAAAGTTGTAGTCTGCTTCACTTCTGACTCAGGTGTTGCTTATCGCATGGGATCCTCGAACCTGTCCCGAGCCCACTCGTGACAGCATGTATATCCTGCCCATTGCAGGAAAGAAAAAAAAAACCAAACCCCTCCAACAAATATTGAATAAAACTCATTCCTTGAGGAAGCAAGGACATGAGGCAATATCTTCTATTGGACTGCCATCTGTTGGTGAAAAAGACAAGCTTGCAAACTTACACAGAGTTCTTCTTCAGGTCAGAGTACTCATAATGTATGTTCCCTGAACCTGAAGAAGAGTTTCTCATGCATCTTGTCTCTTTTCCTGGGACAAACCTGGCAATATCATCCTTTGTGGTTGAATTCCACTGAAGTAAGTGAAGTTACATTAGAACAGTTGAGTTTTCATATTTTTTAAACACACACTTTTGAAGAAAGTATACCATTTCTGCATCGCTAAAGTTTTCACAAATGATAATCAAAGTATTAACATAAAGAACAAGTTTTAGGTATACCAATTGCTAGAATATCCAGACATCTGTGGATGATAAACTGATGGTATTTGATTTTGCAACAGACGGACCACATTTGTCAAATAGAAACTGAAATACTGTGAATTTTTAATAGTATTTGTTTTAAATATTTTTCTGATATATAGAATGTCAAAGACTTTATTACTTTTCCTCATTCTTTATTGGAATTTGGACCTCAAAGATTTGCTGCCTTGGCATTGAAAGATTAACAACATTTTAAACTGTTGACTGATTCATTATTTAAAAAAAAATAAAAGCAAGCTGCTGGTAAATAGCAATTGTAGAAAGTGTCCATCATCCTGTAAGGTAGTTCAGCTTTGATGAAACAGTCACTACATTCCTTTGAATGTAATACCAGATTTTTCTTGTACTTGAACCAAATGCCAAAGTTTAACCACAAGTAATAGAGTAATTTTCACCATATAAAAGCTTCATAGAGCTCAGGAAAGTAAATCAAGAGGGTCTTTTTATGGTAGTGTGTGACAGAACAGAATTATGTAGATTTATTTCCTTCTCATGATACATTAGCAAAATAACTTACAATTTAAAAAACTCAGCAGTAGTATGCAATAAAGTTCCAAAGGGGTAGCTGTGTCAGTTTAGTTCAGCAAAACAAACAACGAGTCCTGTGTCACTTTTAAAAACTAACCAATTTATGTATGGCATGAGCTTTCATGGGAGAAAATTGCACTACATCAGATGCTTGAATATGGAGAACTTATAGAATAGGAGAAAAATAAATGTAGGCAGGTGTAAGTCATAGGATCAGCTCAGACTGTTACAAATAAATACCATGCAATAAAGATATGACAGATAAGAGAGGAAGTGTGAAAAAATACTAAATGACAGACTGTCCTCGGTGACCCTTCAAATTAAAATATTTTTATTTCAGTCTACTGATGACATTAAAAATTTACCACAGAATACTTTATATAAAGAATAATGTCACAAATTTTGAAAATATAAAATTCATCTAATTACAGAAGGCTTTTCAATGTAGATAGTAGTTTTGATGACCTGATTTCAATTTAACTGTTGTCCATTTTTTACTTAGCACCACATATATTATTACATAGTACTTTTGCTTACCCACTTTCAGACTACTCTACTTGGGTATGTCAACACTGAAGCCGGAAGTGAGTCTCTCAGTCTAGATAACAGACTTGTACTACTGTGGCTCAAGCTAGCACGCTAAAATAGCAGAATTGATGTTGCAATGCAGGAGCTTGGACTGTCAAGCCTGCCTGACCTTATATGCTTGAAAACCTTAGCTCTGCCTTGAGGTGGAATGTTCATACTGATATTTTTAACATGATAGCTGGAGAACAGATAACATGAGTCTACCTATCTGAGCTGGAAGGCTCACTCCCAGCTGCAGTACAAACAGCCTTCCAGTTTCTATTATAGCTAGACTTCTAAGGATTATTTTTTTTTCTGTAAATGTTGGTGGAAATCCATTTCACTTCACACACACAAGCCAATGAAAAATATTTTCATTCCTAGTAACAGAAATTTACAGAGAGGCAAAGTATGAAGAATGTTTCTTGAAACATTTGAAATCAACAGGTGTAGACAACTTACATCCAAGAGTTTTAAAAGAGCTAGCCTAGGAAATATTGGTACTAGTGTTGATCTTACAGTTTTCTGTAAGTCATCTAACTAGGTACCATGTGACATTTTGATTAAAAAATTAAAACTATTTAAAATTAACATGACACACATTAAACAGATTTAAAACTGACAGGTCTCAAAATGTAACTGTAAATGGCAAATCACCATCAAAGAGTATGTTTCAAATGGGGTCCAGCAAGGATTGGTTCTTGGCCCTATACTATTCAACATTTTTATTAGTGACTTGAAAGAAAACAAAATCATCACTGATGAAGTTTGCAAACTACACAAGAATTGGGGGAGTGGTATGTAATGAAGAAAACAGGACACTGATTCAGAGCAATCTAGATTGCTTGGGAAACTGGGCATAAGCAAACAATATAATTTTTAGTATGTTTAACTATAAATTTGCACATCTACAAACAAAGACTACAATTTATATTTCAGAATGCGAGACTCTATTCTGAGAAATAATAACCCTAAAATGATTTGAGAGTCATGTTGGATAATCAGCTGAATATGAGCCTCCAGTGTGATGCTGTGTCCAAGAGAGTTAATGCAATCCTGGGCTGCATAAACAGGGCACTCTTGAGTAGGAATAGAGAGGTTATTTTATCTTTGTATTTGGCACTCTTGAGACCTGTACTTGAATACTTTCTGTCCAGTTCCAATGCAGACAGTTCAAGAAGAATGTTGATATTTTGGAGAAAACCACAGGAATGAATAAAAAATTAAACAACATGCCTCATAGATATTGACTCAAAGAGCTCAACTTAGCCAGTTTAACAAAGGGAAAGTTAAGGGGCAACTAAACTACAGTCTATAAGTGTTTTCATTGGGAACAAATGTAATAATAGGCTTTTCAATCCAGCAGAGAAAAGTATAAAACAATCCAAAGGCTGCACTTTGAAGCTAGACAAACTCATACTTAAAATAGGGTACAAATTTTTAACAGCAAGATTAATTAACCATTGGAACAATTTATCAAGAGTCATGTTCGATCTGCTGTCATGGACAATTTTAAAATCAAGAGTGGATGTTTTTTTCTAAAAGACATGTGCAAGGGATTATTTTGGGACATTCTACAGCCTGTGTTACACTGGAAGTCAGACTAGAAAATCACAGTGATTCTTACTGACTGGAATCTATGAGAAAGGAATGGCTGTCACTCTGCTCAATGTGACTGCTCCTAAGAGAAGTTAGTTTTTTGCAATCTCTTTGCCAAGAAGCAAATGGCAGTGTTTCTTTTTAGTGTCTCCTGCCATATGTGCAAAGACCTTTTATTTTTTCTCTATTATAAAATCCTGTTTCTGCTGTTTCTGTTCCACATTGGCATAAGTGAAATGAAACTGTTCCTTTACCTTTGAAAATGACTTTCCAGATAAAATTCAGTTTTAGCTTTGTTTTTATGAATATATTGATGAGATACTTATATGGATCTTAATCTCAAGTACTCCACATACCACAGATACTCAAACAGTGGAGCTCAAACATTAATTAATTTGATTAAGTGTGATCTTGTAGCTACTTTGATTCCATCACTCTGTAGTGCTATAAATAAAACTTAAAATCATTATGCTAACATGCTTCTTTGCAACTATCACAGGTCAAAGAGCCATGGTAGAGTAGCTATTAATGATATTACTATATATAGATAAAATGTAAGAAATAATCTTGTGCTATAATTGTGGAATTTTTGAATGTATAACACACCATAAATTATGCATCAAGATGACTGTATTCATTTGACTTTAATGATAAGGATGGCCAAAGAGGTTTTGATAACGTCTTCTTCCAAATCTTGGACTTACCTAAAACTCAAAATGTTTTGTGACTTTCCAAATTTTCCATTTTTGCTCACTGATGCAGTTTAAGAATTTAGGCAGTTTTAAAATGCAGAAACAGTTATTAAGCTCTTTATTGCCTAACTGCAAGCTGGAAAAATGAAAAATACCAAGAAAGATTCTGCTCTTAAAAATATTCAGCCTGTTTTTGCAAGTTCAATAACGTTGAAAAGTTTAGATAAGTTTCGAAAAGAAGCACGTTACCTCATAGCTGTGATACTAACCAAAACTAACTGCTGAATTTTTGAGATTTGCCTCTCACGATTTAAAGTTTCATATACAGAAAAAGAATCGCATTAACAAAGTTAGGTTTCAGCCATAGTACAGAGATTCACAGAAACAAGCTCAACAAACTTTCCAGTATATTCATCTGCCAAAAAAGCTTTTCTAAAATAGTTTTGTCAAGAATTTCCATATAATTCACTGATTAAAAGAAATAATAAATAATAAATTTATAATGAACCTATTATCAATGCCTTTCATTTCAAAAGATCTCAGATTAGCAACTGGAGCAACCTGGGAGTGCAGACCCAGAGATAAATTATTTCTCTGGTTCTCTCTTACGTGACCCAGCTAGTTCTGCTAGCCTTGCCTTTCCCTACTGGAGCTGATGTAGCAAAGGTGCATAAAAGGGAAAGACATGAATGCTGCAGCACCATAAGGGGATGACACAGATTTTTAAATGAGAAGGATTGCCTCTTAGTTACTGATCCTTTTGTGTTTTCTCTTTTTCAGGTCTCAGGACTGAGGGAGAAGCTGCAGAAGAAGTGCATAAACTGTCATGGAACCCTTCAGTAAATTAAGTTTGTTGGTCTGTTCATGTATCTACTGATAAATCTGATTTGTCTTGCTTTACTGGAGACTCTCAGAAGGAAATATTTTTTTTCTTATTTGAGTTTAAAATTTCAGTAGATAGTAATAATTTTTTCTCTCCATTGAATTCCTCTGCTATTTGGGGATCAATCAGAGCAAAGTTAGGAACTATGATTACTGTTCTCAGGTTTGCCATGGATGAGTATGTTTGGGGTCTAGAACAGGATGAGACCAGCTGGGCAGTGCCCTGGTTCCTCTCTAACCAGCTGGCAGGGAGTTTGACAAAAGGCAGGCAAACTTGCAAAACTGTCAAGGAATAGTGTACAAAAGCATTGCAGGGTTCCTTTGATAAGGTTAAAAGTACCAGTGCAGGGTCTCTGTCCGCATTTTACATTTTGCATTACTACTTTAGGAAAAGCATATTCTCAAACAAATTATCAGGAAAAAAGAAACTATAGTTAAAGCTAGTGAATGTTATTTGGAAGGTCACTAGCTAAAGACCTGATTACCTAGTTAAAACAAAGGAGCTTTCATTTTAACACATTTAAAGGTGCTATTCACATTAATAGTTAAGACCTCCAACCACTTTTTCTGACAATCTGAGAGATTAAATGAAATTTAGTGACAGAACAGTTTACTGATTATAATTTGTTAAAATACCATGAATAAAGATAATAATTACATACCAAATATACTAACCCTGTGGAAAATAAATTCTTTCTGTCTGTGTATGAGGACACTTACAAATAGCTATATTGATGCATAATTGGATATTATATTTTGATAACTCAACCATTTGTAATTTTGCTTAAAGGAAGAAACTTCCCATTTTCTGGCAGTCTCTAAAAAGCTGCAGTTTTTCAACAAATATTTGGAGAGTATAGCTATCCTGGTTAAATGGATGGCGATAATTCACATGCCACAGATCTCTTGTTAAGTACTTTAATAAGATTATTATTTACCCAGCTGCTGCTCAAATTGAAAATCAATTGTCTCATCTGCAGGTAAGTGTTACACAATCACCCTGGGGCAAGAAGAGGTCAGTCTATATGCTCATTCAAATCTTGGGCTCTCTGCAGAGCCCGCCAACAAAGATTTCAGTTGTGATGATTTCTGTGATATGTGCAGCTACTCACCAGGTACAGAAGTGAAACAAACTAATTTCAGAAAGGTTACGGAACAGCCATGAGACAGTAATACCCTGTGGTGTATATCACCTTGGCCAAAGATACTTATATAAGTGCCAACAATATGTTCATGCTGTAATAGTACATAGTAACAGTCCACGCTCTGGCTCAAACAGGGAGCCTAGAGGAGAAACACATTGTATCCCATTTCTGGATACCTGACTTACCCAGCCTCAGTGCAAACTTTTCAGGATTGAATGAACTACTTCAGTTTTAAGGACATTTCATGATAAGCTTTTTTGAAAGAGGGACTAATGATCTCATTTCTCATGAGGACTAAGTGTTTCCACTAAGCCTCAAAAGCCAAGAATTGTAAGAATCTTTCAAAAGAATGTTCTTCCAATCACCTAGGGCTTCTCTTTAGGTAATTACTTCAATTTCGGCTAAGATAGAGGACTTGGGCAATAACCTACTGCCAGACTTGGTGGACTTTATTTCAGTGAGGCCCTTTCTAATGTTTGAAATTTCATCTGTGATTTATGATGAGCTTTCTTTGCAGTGGACAGAGCTTGCACCATGAAAAGTAGTAGGCATTCTGGTCAAGTAATTGGATTACTATAATGAATCATTTCTGCTTCTTGTAATTTGATTAATGTAACAGTATCCAAATGAATATCCTTTGGTTTCATTTGTAGCTGCAGTATATTTCTGCAGTTGGGCCCTGAGCTATTAATGAAAAATTCTACTACTGTAGAAGAACTCAAATGTGCAATGTTGGCAATACAACAGCAATTAACAACAAACAGGGAACAAAGGAGTTAAGAAAGATGTTTTGGCATGGTAAGGTACCACTGAATATATTTATAAGTGGTTATTATTTTTCATAACAAAGACCATTTATTGACTGAAATGCTGTGGAAGTTTTGATTAATCCAAGTGTCATGCCTCTTTTTTAAAAATTAATATTTTCGTCTCTCTCATACATGCATAGCATAATACTATAACATTTTTGGGGAAACTAATTTCTTATTAGTTTTTGGGTGCCTTACTCATTTTTTTTGTGCTATACTGGCATGTTTCCCGACTTTCTTTTAATTTACATTAAATGAAACAAACTGCCAGCTCCACAATAAACTAGCCCCTGGGACAAATTCTGACTTTCTGAAGATTTTTGGTGCCCCAAATTATGTTTTATTTTCTGCATGCACCCAATACCACAGTCTGAAGTTTCACAGAGTTTTGAGAGCTACACTTCTGAAATATGATTAGTGTAACGAACATTTTCTACAGGTTTGTTAGCAACAGGAAGATGATCATGGAAAGTATGGGCCCCTTACAAAATGGGGAGGCAACCTAGTGACAGATGATAAGAAAAAAAGCTGAAGTACTCAATGTTTTTTCTGCCTCTGTCTTCACAGACAAATGTCACTTCCCACACTACTCCACCGGGCAGCAAAGGATGGGGAGGTGGTGAGCAGCCCTCAGTGCTGAGAGAACCGGTTCAGTACTATTTAGAAAGGCTGGACATGCTCAAGTCTGTAGGTCCAGATACAATGCATCCAAAGGTGCTGAGGAATATGGCTGATATGGCTGCAGAGTAATTGGCCATTATCTTTCAAAAATCACGGTGATTAAGGGAGATTCTAGATGACTGAAAAATTGAAAATAAAGTACTCATCTTCAGAAAAGGTAAACAAAAGAAAAGGAAAGAAGAAAAGCTAACTCATTCTTCCCGTAGAAACCATGCTTTAACAACACATACCAGGTATCTAAAAAATTGTTCCCCACTATTTATTTTCAACCAGTTCCTCCATATGATGGGACAGAGTCCCACCCCAGTCTTCAAGGGGTTAAGAAGATCCTCTGGCTACAGTCAGTCAGCGTATATCTGTGAGACTTCTCAAGTCTGGATGTGGACTGGTCTGTCATCAAGGGGCTGTCATCCAAGGGGAAAGATTTGAGAGCTTTGGCTGGCCAGGCCCTCTCAGAAAAGAAAAGATCAGTATTTCCCCCCCCCCTTTTTTTTTTGTTCTCTCTTTGGCTTCCTGAAGCCCTAGGGAGATGATGCTTTTTGTGGGCTTTGGAAGTGTACTGACTTTCTGCTTGGACATCTTTAATTCCCTGTATCTCCACCCACCCCGCACTGCCCCCACCCTCAAGGGGGCAGACACCTTGAACAGTGCAGAAGACTATGCCCTACACTCAGGCAAGAGTACTGTTCACCCTTTTCCCTAAAAGAATATTAAAGGTATAGCATACTAACCCCCACAAAAAATGGATTTGATTTTTTCACTAGTAATAATAAAAAAACAACTATAAAAATGGTTACTAACCACCTGTAACTTGTTGTTGTTCAAGATGTGTTGCTCATACCCATTCCAAACATGTGTGCATGTGCACTGTCTGCACAGTTGCTGGAAGGTTTTTCCCCTAATGGTACCTAGACGGTCAGCTCTGGAGCCCCCTGGAGTCACACCTTCATGTATATAGGGCCCTGCCAACTCCCCAGCTCTTCAGTTCCTTCTTGCCAGCTGTTTCCAATTCCAACAGAGGAGTAGGCAAGCCAGTCTTGGAATGCACATAAGCGACACATCTTGAAAAACAACAATTACGAAGGGTTACTAATATTTTTTTTCTTTGAGTGCTTGCTCACATCAATTCCAAGTAGGTGATTCCTAAGAAGAATCATAGGATGAGGGGCAGATTGCACTACTGCTCCACCAAATGCAGCAGCATCTCTGATGTACTTTGTAATAACACAGTGTACAGCAAAGGTTATTGGTGGATGACCACATTGCATCCCTACAAATGTCTTGGATCCAGACAAGATCTCAGAATGGTACCCAGCATGCCTGCACCCTTGTGGAGTGAACTGTCAGTCATGGAGCTTGTGCTTTTGACAAATCATAACATGTCTGGATACAGGATGCGATCCAAGAAGAGAGTCTTTGGAATGATACCAGAAGGCCTTTCATCCTGTCTGCTATTGCTGTAAAGAGCTGCATTTTTTTATCCTCTAGGGTTTAGTCCTTTCAATATAAAAACGCCAAATCTGTTTGATGTCTAGAGAACGTCACCTCTGCTCTCAATTGTTGACATGTGGCTTTGGGTAGGAGACTAGGAGGAATATGTCCTGTTTGTGTGGAATTGTGACACCACCTCCAGAAGAAAAGTCAGGTGAGGGTACAACTAAACTTTGCCCTTGTAAGAAAATCACATAAGACAACTCAGAAGTGAGGTCCCTGAGTTCCGAGACTGTTCTGGCCAAAGTTATGGTCATTATAGAGGCTAACTTCAGGGCTGGTAGAGAAGTGAGAATGCTGTTCAGAGGACCGATCAGTTCTGAAAACATGAGGCTGAGGTTCCATTGGGGAATTGGCTGATCCATTTGAGAGTATAATCCATCTAGACTTTTAAGAAAATGCCAAGGGTTGGCAAAGACTAAATGGCCTGCAACCCAGGGATGAAACACCAAGATAGAGGTTAGGTGGACTTTAACTGTTGATATGAACAGCCATTGCTACTTGAAGTATAACAGATAGTCTTAAACATAAGGTATGCAAGACAGCATGGGGGAGAGTACCCTTCTGCACCGCACAGATGTAGAATCTCTTCCACTTAGCTATGTACATAGCCCAGGTGGAAGGTTTTTGGCTGCCACAGAGGACCTCTCTGACTGGTTCCAAACACTGTAGCACCAGATGATTCAGTCAGGGATCTTGGGATGATGAAGGCAGCCATTATCCAAGGTGAGCCAGAGGCAGACAGAGGGGAGTTTCTGCTAAGAGGTTGAAAAGAGTGGTTTACTGGTCCTGGCATGACAGTGTTGGGACTACTGGAATTAGAGGACTTTTCCTTTCTGATCTTCAGCAGAACCTTGTGGATGAGCAGATAGGGAGAAATATGTGGAACAGGTGACCTGGCCCTGGGATGAGGAATACATCTACAATTGCTCCTGGACTCTATTTCTGGAAGGATCAGAATTGCACGCACTTCCTGTTTCATTTTGTCACAAACAAATCTATGTGGGGAAGACCCCAATGTTCAAAGATGTTGTTCACCACAAATGTGCAGAGAGACCTTTTGTGGTTGAAGCAAGACCTATTGAGAAGTCCTCCAACTCTTTCTGAGACTCATGAAGGTATGATGCCTGAAGATGTATCAAGTAGACTAAGCCAAAGCTGGAAGGCTTGACAGGCAAAGCATGCTACCCTGAATTCTCTTAAGTTGATGTGAAGTAAGAGCTCTGCTTGAGACCAAAGGTCTTGGGATCTGAGTCCCCCCAGATGAGCTCCCTTGTTCATTGCTGAGGCATTGGTGACCAGGAGCAACCAGAAGTAAGGTGTGTCAAAGGGGACTCATCACCATACTGATTGCAGATTGAGCCACCAGTAGAGAGTCTGTTACCAAGGGAGGAAATGAGACTACCCTGTCTATATGATCTCAGGTAAGATACACTGAGGCTAACCACACCTGGAGCAGTCTGAGACATAGTCTCATGCTGAATGCATGCATACATGTTGTTAAGTACCCCACCATCTTCAGTCAGTTTTGGGCTGTGGTGGTCAGATAACATTTTAGCTCTTCTAAAATGGAGCATATTGTCTGAAAACAAAATTCTAGAAGAAAAGCTCTGGCCTGGTTTGAACCTATCATTGCCCTCTGTGAATTCTATCCTCTTTATGAGGGTTGACTTCTGCAAGTTTACCAAGAAACCTAGCTTGTCAAAGGTTGATCTTATGAAATTTACATCTGCTTTCTCCACCTGTGCCTTGGTGTGACCTTTGACCAACCAGTTGTTGAGGTTCAGATAGACGTGTACCTTCTGCTTCCTCAGGAACGTGGCAGTGACCACTATGCACATGGTGAACACTCGTAGGGCTGCAGATAGGACAAAAAGATGTACTGTTAGTTGATAGCGGGTCTGGTTGATTATGAACTTCTGTGACTTGGAATGATCAACACGTGGCAATAAGTATCTTTCAAGCTGAGCGCAGCAATTCACTGGATCAAAGGGAGTGTAATGGAGGATTAAGAGACTATGCAGACTTTTAAAGGGAAGGCCCTGGATCATTTGCTGGACCTCATATGGGCGGCCCAAGGCTTGTAGGCGTGAGCTTCAAAGCATCGCTACCATTGATAACATGGTTCAAGCTGCAGTATCTGTCACATCCAGCGCTGTCTGAAGTGAAGTCTTTCCAACGGCATTGCCCTCCCCAATCTGCATTCAATGTCAATGACGAACCCACTACCATTTCAACTAAGAATAAAGAAGATGAAGTTCTGCGTAGGGCAAAGCAGTGAGCTTGATCCTATGCCCCAGGGGGCTTGTGACACCAGTTCCTTGAATTCAGTACTTGGACTGATTTCCTTCTCGGTTCAAGGCTCAGTTTCACGTCTGGTGCTGGCTCTGGTCCTGTGTGGTCAGTCACCATCTGCCTGAGATGGATGATATGTGCTCCCAGAGACAAGCGATAGTGACCATTCCAAGTGCAGCTCCTAAGCCTGATGGTACAGCCAGTGGGGTCCAAAATGTCCACTGACCAAGCATCTGTCACTGCCATGGCCAAGACATGGAGAAGGGCTCACCAGCCTCAATTCTCTGGTGCTGCCTTTCTGACCAGAGCTGATTTCCTTTGGAAGAATAAGACTTCTTCAGAATTGGAGCCTGACAAGTCACTTCATAGGGACCAGGGAGGTGCAGGTCCTGATGCCACTAGGAAGTGGTATCCATTTTTTCCTGCTTTTTATGAAGTACAGGGGCTCATGACAGTGCCACATCCATGAGTTGCTCCTTAGTGCTGATGATCTGTGACAGTCCCAAGATCTAGCTACAGATTCTTTCCTCAGTGCCCTCTCTCTTATGGACACACCAGTGTGCTCCACTCTGAAGTGGATGTATGAGGTGCTGGCTCACTCACTGAGTGTGGTTGGAGAGTTGCCTCCATTAAAATGATCTTCAGCCAGATTCCTCTCTGTTTTTGTTCTCGGATGGAACCCTCTGCAGATATTACAGTGATTCCTCTGATAGGTCTCCAAGACTAGAGACACTTTAGACTGGTAGTATGGGGATCACACTTGGGCTTGGGATCTTTCAAGGCCCTGCACTGTTTAAACCTAGGGGAATGAGGCAGGCTAGGAAAGCACTTGCATATTAATTCTGTAAATTCCCCCATCTTCAAGCATCTGATGAAGTGGAATTTTCTCCCAAGAAAGCTCATGTGATAAAAGAATTTGTTAGTCTTTAAAAGTGCCGCAGGACTCCTTGTTTGTTGCACCTTAAAAGCAGATCATTGTTCCAGTGGCCATCACAGGCAGTAAGAAAGAAGAGATTGGGGATCAGAAGAATGCTGTATAGGGTGACATGAAGGTGTGATGACTTCAAGGGGCTCCAGAGTCAACCCTGCAGATATCACTAGGGGAAATCTTCCAGCAACTATGCATATGGTACACAAACACCACCTTAAAATCATCATGAGCTAGCACTCATAAAGAACTAAATTATGTATTAATCAGACAGTTATTTGCCTTGTAAGAAATTCATAATACTATCCAAGCTGTGCTTTTAGATAACATCAACCACTTATTTATACTTAACTAGTTGTGATGTTCTAGGATGAATTAAGAGGGGGAAACTATATGTAACACTGGGTTAACAAAGAGACCATGAGTTCACTTCACAATTTCTTTTGTTTACTTTATTTAATTTACAAACCAAATTCTGAAGTCTTCATTTAGGTTTTACTAAATCCTTATTTAAGCAAACTTCCACTGACATTAAAAAGAGCTTTGATAGAGGATGGTGGGGAGACAATGAAGTAGCAACCTCAGGATTTGGCAGCATATTTTTTAAAATGAAAACTATATTTAGTATAGCAGGGAAGCCAGATTTATTTTCTGCAATTAGGCAACTTGGGCTGAAAAGCAGCCTTTCATGTTATTCTATACTGAAGCTGCTGGCTGCAAGTTTGTACTGTTTTTGCAAAATAATGAAGAATTATGACAAAGGCAGCTTCTTTTATATAGTGGAACTACTATCTTGCTGCTGCATTGTTAAATATATTTTGTAGTCTTTAAACTACCTTAGTACAGTCAGACAGTTTCCCTTTCTTACCTTATAGCAAATCATCAGCTTTTAATATTTTAACAGAAAATTTTTAAAATTGCACAAAAAATGCAATTTTTTTGATTGTGGAAATCACAACAAAAGAAAATGGATTTTTTGCCCAGTTATCCCAAAACATTTTTTTTCTTCCTAGATGCCAAGAAAGTGCAAAGTTTTGCATATTAAAACAGTAATCTTTTCTCACAGTTGCAAAATATCTGTTAAGCATCCTATTTAAATAAAGATGGACTAAACCCACTGATGTAATATTATGGTTGGAAAAAATACAGTAAAAATGGCACATTGTTATTGTGTTGCTTTCCTTCCACTGAGTTACCCATATTATCTTGGTTTGCTGACAAAACCAGGATTTTAGTATTGTCAGCAGTTGCAAGCCAATAGAGCTGAAAAAGAGTACCTAATTAGAACTATATGAAACTCACTGGTTTCACTTTGAAGAGTTTTGATCTTTATTGGTTTTGATCCATGTGGCCACACAAACCCTGAGTTTCTTTTGGAATTTTGGGTTCAGATGAATCTTAAACCTGAAAGTGACATTCAGCCAAAAGATTTCTGTTTTATATAACACTGTATCCAAAATAAACAAGGAGTCTGGTCGCACTTAAAAAACCCAACAAATTCATTTCTCACACAAGCTTTCATGGGAGAGAATTCCACTTCAAGATCATCTGACAAAGTAGGATTTTCTCCCATGATAGCTTGTGCGATAAATAAATTTGTTAGTTTTTTAAGAGCCACCAGACTCCTTGTTTGTTTTGCTGAACTAGACTAACACAGTAACCCCTTTGGAACTTGTATCCATAATGTGAAACTACAAGTTTCATATGAGTCAATCAAAAACCTTAAATCTGCCTGAAAGTTCTGTAAACATTTTAAATTATAGGTCTGAATTTAAAAAGTGAGAAGCACAACACGTACGTCACAACCCGGTCACTAGTAACCCTGACTACAACCCTCCTCCCAATTCTCCCAGACTTTATGAAAATCTTTTTCAGCTACCAAACAATGTACAAGTTGGCATTCACAATGGGCTTCTTCAGCCACAGAATGACAAACATTAAAAGTGACAAATGATTAAAGCCATTTTTAATATTTCACAAAATTTACACATGAAAGACACATACAGCACCATTTTGTAATTCTTCATTAAAGCAACTGGATGGCTTCATTGCCACTATAAAACTCTAGTATTAAGTTGCATCCTTTGGAAAGCTACATAGTCAGTATCATTAAGCCCACCTATCAATAGTCCAATTTCTAGTCACATACAATATTCATTTTATTTTTCAATCTATTTTGCATATTTCTTTGATTTACCTATAATCACAATATATTCAAGACCAAAAACTATCTTAGGCATTAATACAATACTGTTCCTTTTGCATAATTTTAAAGCACTGAATGTATGATACAAATCACCATGTAACCAGAAATGAAACTACTAAATACTAATTATTCAAATTAGAAATCAGTAGAGGAGAGAATGGCAGGACTGAGTGCAGAGAGGGATGTGAATTCTTATTCTACAAATCCAAGCCACAGTATCAGTTCTGTATTTTATTAAGGAAAGCTTCTTGCAGCAAAATAGTACAACTGTTATTCTATTCATAAAACTTATCAGCATCCATTACAAAAGCCAATTTTTCTCAGTTGTTTACAAACCAAACAGAAAGTAGCTCTTCTAGATGATAAAATGAATATTCATCTAAAGAAGATGAGAAAAACATTAGCCATGGAGGAAAAAAAGCAAAACCAAAAGCAAAACACTAACATATCTAATTGAAAGGCAAAAAATATAGACAAAAATAAATTTGCACAGGCTAATGTCAGTATCATTATAGCGGAAAGCCTAAATAATGAACTATTCAAGCCTTACACTTTCAAATGTTGTATAAAATACACTGTGAACCATTCTATTCAATAAAACAGAACAATAATTCATCCAAGCTGATAACACTGTTTTATTATGTTTTGGGTGGTTAAAGGAAATATTTATATAGTAATCCCAAAAATTTTCAAGTAATTTTTAACTATTCTTGAAAGCTTGAGCTTATTAATAGTGTGCATTATATAAGGGTGAAAGGCACCCAAAACAGATTTGTCTTGTTCTATGTGGCTTTAGTACAAAGCTGGTTGGAGGTTTTTACTGAACCTTGCTCTATCTGAGCACCAGTGTGTGAAATAAATTACAAGAGAATAAAACCCGCACAAGAGAGAGACTGTGAAAGAAGGCAGCTAATGAATGAATATACATGTTTAAAGTTAGGAAACAAGGGCGTACTTTTAGTTCAGGTTACTGAGCTTAAATGAAACCCCAGAACATTGGATATTTTTAGCCAAAAAGTGAATTTGTGTGGTCTCTCTATAAATGTGTACAGTATTCCATACTATGGAAGTTATAGTTGTTTATACTGTTAATGTATTTCTGCAAAACTAAGTTCTGAAAGTTATCTTACCAGAGCTGCACACTTCACATCCAGGGTTCTTTCAGGTGCACAAGGTATACTATTGATCTCCAAGGAAAACCACATTTGGCAACATGAAGCATTTTCTCCTGTGTCAAAAATAGAACAAAGTGGTTTTACAAAGCCATTCTTGAGCTAATATGTGAAATCCTATCTCCATTCAACCCAATGCAAGTTTTGGCTTAAACAGTACCAGGATTTTACATATTAATCTTTGTAATTAGCGCTGAGGCATCATTCCAAGAAAGCCATAAACTAATGCATGTATTGCTAATCCACTGCATTTCTTTTTCCTTTATCTTGCAGATTCAAACTGGTAATATATTTAGCATATGTGCAATTTGAACTGAAATACCAGTTTTAAAAAGTCACTTAATCTGATACTTACGAGCATTATGTATTTTTCACACACGTCTTGCATAAACACAACTCAAGAATAATTAATCAAAGTAATTTTTGCATTAAAAGAATGTTCTTCTGTATGAAACAAAAGTATTAAAGAGCAAAGAACACCAAGAATAAAATTTTAACCTTAGCAGGAACACTCCTGCCTTGACAAAGTCTACAGAAATGTTTAGTTTTACAATTACATCAAATTTTAGATCTAGTTTTCTAACAGAATAGCCTAGTTCTAGGTCATGTGATAATGATGTTTAAATCAGAGATATTAACAAGTGCCAAAAGTTATGCATCACAGCATTAGATGATAGGAACTGCCATATTGTACCAGATCAGTCATCTAGCCAGTTTTCTTTCTCTGACAATGGTTACTATAACTTGCTGCAGAACAAAAAATGAAGAAACTCTGCAGTAGGCAGTTATGGAATGAACTGGCCATAGGCAAATATTCTTCCAAAACCCCATTAGAGTTTGGTCTCTTTTCTGAAATATGGTGGTTTATCTCTCAACTGAACTTCTTGTACATCTCCTACTTCATGGTCCAGAATGGAGCAAAGAAGTCAGAATCAGAGAATTTTGTTGCTACCTAAAAGATAAATAAATAGTACTAGAGTCTCAGAAGCTGTCTTTCTGCACAGTCCAGAGGAGAAAAAGCTTTATTACCTTCTGGTTCCCTTTTCAGATGTCATTTATGCAACTATAACAATTTAACTTGAAACTTAATTAAAAATAGGAGCCAATTCTGTATAAATTGATGGCTTAAGGATTTACAAAGAAAGCTTGACACTCAGCACTATGAAGTGGACAAGTAGACTTAATAAATTCTGCTTGGCGTGTGTGCAAGTTATGTCACTAGGAACAGTGACAATAGAGGGGATGCTACTTTAAATGGTTGCAAATTGAGGTAAGTACTGCCCTAATGCTGTATCTGCATAGACTTGGGGTAGAAGGATCCATACTTCTCACTGAAGGTGTTTTACTAAATTCACAGTTTAAGGTCATATAGGACCAACAGATAAACTAGCCTTATATGTATATTTCAGGCTGTTAAATTTCACACAGTTACTACCCTATTGAGCTCAGTAGCCTGTGTTTGGCTAAAAATATCTTTCAAAAAGGCATAACAGTCTCAATCTAAAGCCACCAAGAGATGGAGAATCCACCACTTATCTTCATAGCTTGTTCTGCTGGTTAAAAACATTGATTAAAATAATTTGTGCTTCATTTCTAACAGAATTGGCAAATTCCAAAGAGATAGCTGTGTTAGTCTAGTTCACCAAAACAAACAAGGAGCCCTGTGGCACTTTTAGGCTGTGTTCACACACAGGCATTATTTCGATACAAGTTGTGTCGAAACAACTTGTATCGAAATAATGCCTTATTTTGAAATAACTTAATTTGAATTAACAGTTTGTTAATTCGAATTAAGGAAAAAAGCTCAAAGTGAAATAGCAGTTTCAGGCAACAGTTATTTTGAAACAAGTCACTGTTGTTTTGAAACAACATGTTCGGACGGCACTGTTTCACAACAATCGTTTTGAAACAACATTGTTTTGTCCCCACATGGGGTTTAAGTTGTTTCGAAACAACGCCGTTGTTTTGAAACAATGGGTGCCGTTGTTTCGAAACAACCATGCGTCATGTGAACAGGGTATTTCTTCTTTCGAAACATCTTCTGTTGTTTCGAAATAAGAGTGCTGTCTGAACACAGCCTTAAAGACTAACACATTTATTTATCGCATGAAATTTGTGGGTGAAAAGCTCACTTCATCAGATGCTTGAAGATGAGGCATGTACAGAAGCACAGGGAAATGTAAGTCATAGGATCAGGTCAAACTGTTACAGCAAATCAAAGCAGTTGTTTAGATTCAAACAGTGGAAAACAGCATACAGGGGGAGGAGAGTTCAAATCACCAGTTGTAATAATTAAAAACTTGAGATTCTTATTCAACCCTATGGCAATTCTGTCAAATTTGCATGTGAAGTCCAATTCTGCAGTTTCTCTTTGAAACTTTAATTTTCTACCCATTTGTTTATGCACAGGTGTTAATGAATCATCAGTGGAATGAGCATGGAGATTGAAATATTCCCCTACTAGTTTTTTAATGTTATTTCTGATATCTGATTTGTGCCCATCTATTCTTTTGCACAGAGACTCTCTTGTTTGTCTACTGTACAAGGCTGAGGGGCATTTCTGGCACATGATGGCATAAATCACATTGGTGGATGAGAAGGGCAACGAGCCCTTGATGGAGTAATTGGTTTAATTAGCTCCTGTGATGGTGTCTTTGGTGCAGATATGTGGGCAAAATTGGCAGCCTAGTTTGTTGCAGGGATATGTGCCTGATTTAACGTTTCTGTTGTTTGCTCTTAGTTGCTCGTGAGTATCCACTGAGGGTTTGGGGGCTGTCTCCCAGCGAGGAGAGGTCTGTCTCCCAAGACTTGAGAGTGAGAGGTTGTCTTGTAGAATAGGCTGTAGATCCTTCATGATGTGTTGTAGAAGTTTGACTTGGGGGTTGTAGATGATTAACAGTGGTGCTCTGTTGTTTTCTTTCTTCAACTTCTTCTCTGTAATTGACTTTTGGGTACCTGCCTGGCTCTATTTCTAACAGAAATGTCTCTAACTTCAGATTCCAGATGTTGGATATTGTTATGCCTGTCTCTGCAACCTAAAAGTTCTGTACAGTATCTGGTATTTTTAGCTTGTGATGGTACTTATATTTTGTAATCCAGTCACCTCCCAATCCTCTTTTTTTATAAATGAAACACATTGAGTTTTTAAATCTCTCCCTATCAAGCATTTTTTTTTCCAGCATTCACATCATTTGCATGGCCTTTTTCTGCACCATTCAAGTTTTTGACATCCTTTCTGCAATGCGGGCAACAGAACCATATGCAGTAGTTCAGCATCAGTCTCATCAATGCTACATGCATTGGTAAAATCACTATCCTACTCCACATATACGCAAAGGACCACATTAGCCTTTTTTGCCACAGCATTATACAAGATGCTCATGTGGAGTTGCCTATCCACTATGACCTCTAAATTCTTTTCAGAAATCCCTGCTTTCCAGAACACTGTCTCCCATTCTGTAGGCACGTCTTGTTCCTAGATGTAAAACTTTGCATTTGGATGTATTAACATACATTTTATTTGAAAGGACCCAAGTTCCAAGAAGTCCTGATTCTCATGACTAGTCTGGAGTAGAGACTCCAACAATCTTCACGCAAATCAAAACTTTGATCAACTGTGACTTTATATTTACGCTGATTATTTCACTGGCTTTTTTTAAAGATATTTCAGTTAGCAAGTTCAGCATATATTAAATGTGTTCTCTACTGATACCATAGAGAGAGAATTTTTAAAATCAGAATATGAGGTGTGTCAAACACCTCCTAAAAGTTCAAATATATTAAATTTATGTAGTTACCTTACCCAGTCAAAATTGTAATCTAATCAAATAATGAAAATAAAGTTTGTTACATATGACATATTTTCATAAACCTATACTGACTGCTATTAATGATTTGCCTATCCTTAATCATTTATTTTGCCTGGGATTAGCTAACTGGCCTATATTTACCTGCATCATCCCACTTGCCTTTTTAAATATTTGAACATTAACACTTACCCAGGCTTCTGGAATTTCTCTGATATTTCAAGATGTATTACAAATTAACACTGGTGGGATAGAAATCTCTTCAGCCAACTGCTAAATGACTCTTTTTACAAGTTACATTAAACTGTTGAATTTAACATGTTTGTACAAGTAAATTATGTTCAATAATGTCTTTGATTACTAATATGTTAGAAACTATTTCATCATCCTGCTTCTTTCCAAATACATAACAATATTGATTGAACACTGGCTTTTCTGCTTCATTATTAACAATTTTACCACCTTTATCTAGTAGCTGGTTTATACTGTTACTAGAAATTCTTTCAGTCCTTATATATTTAGACTCCTTATTTTCTTTACATCTCCCAGCCACCCTTTTACTCCCCGTTGTCTTTAACTTCCTTTATCAATTATCTGCTCTTCACAACCCTTGCTACCCAAAAATGATTGTGGTGTGATCACCGCAGAATGTTGCTACTGCTACTGAGTTTTTGATGCTACTAGTACTGCTGTTCTTGTGGCAAGTGCTAGCTGCATTAGAAGAGAGTGGAATGTGTTAATACAAGCAGACCCTGATGTTATTCAGAAAGAAATACCATAGGCTTGGTTCAATTGCAAAGGTTTACTGATAACAAAGTATAGTACTAGCACACTGACTCAGTGATTACAGGTGCACCAATACATGTATGCTCCTGACAATGGTACAAACTCAATATGCAAAACATTAAGCTGTTACCTCAGCTGCACAAATGTGCCCCTCCTATGACTTCTCCTTTTATACATTGATACAAAAAAGTTACATATTACATTCTGTATGTTGCTAGTTATCACCCTTATAGCTGCTATTTCAAACAAACATCCTCATCCATTATCCTGTCATCCCATTCTTATCCAACAAGGTGTCAGTGTGTTCCTGTACCGTGTCTCAGGAATTGGTTTATATAATTACTTGAGAACTCTTGGGCTATGTCCACACATACGTCGTTATTTTGAAATAAGTTATTTCGAAATGAGTTATTTCAAAATAAAGTCCTTATTTCAAAATAAGTTAATTCGAATTAAGGGAAAGCCTGCTATCGAAATGGTTATTTCAAAATAACGCCATTTGGACATGTTTTGAAACAGTTGTTTCGAAACAATGGTGTTGTTTCAAAACAACATGCCCAAACGGCATTATTTTGAAATAACAGCCGTTTCGAAATGAATGGGGTTTAAGCTGTTTCGAAATGATGGTTCTTATTTTGAAATGACAGAGCCTGTCATTTTTAAATAAGAAAACGTCGTGTGGACCTAATCTTTTTTATTTCGAAATAACCAGCGTTATTTCAAAATAAAAGAGACATGTGGACATATTGGTGTTGTAGTGCCATCCCCTCAGGTCAGGAATGTGCTTACTTCATTAAGTAATACCTTTGTGTGCAACTATTTTGCAAAGGCCAGGTCTACTCCGGTGTACTGCCATTAGCAAGGGCTCCAGCAAGGCCCATGCAAATTATACTAAATTTCTTCTCATCACTGAGAATTTCCAGTGCCTCTAGCTGGTTACTCAGTTTCTCAGAATTGGTATGTAACCAACTGAAAATATTTCTTCTCTTCACATTATCTGTAACATGCATCCAATTTACTGTTGAGACACAGAATTTGAGCTTGTGCTGTATTTGCCTTCCTATCACCCACCCTTTACATTATTAGTTTAATGCCCTCCTGACTGCTCCAGAAAGTCTCCATCTGTGACTAGTTCCACATCCATGAAATGTAGGGCATGCCATTCAAACAGCTCTGCTCCCACTGGAATATCTCCCAATGTACCCCAGAACTCACACATTTAGCATCTTGACATACACAAAGCCAAAAGTTCAACTCCAATATTTTATGCCTTTTTTCTTCTCAGACCTGTGAATTTTTTTTGGTTTTTTTTTTGAAAAAGCAAATCATCTGCATCAGTGAAACCAACCCATCTTTACCCCTGAATGAAGTCTATAAAATGCAGTTTAACTACAGCCTCATGAATGTACTAATTCCCAGTGCCTACATAGATATTATATTTCAGTTCAGTGGGTATGAAAGCATGAGACTCAGCATGAGGAATAGCACATTGTGGGCAGTGGATAGTTTAACTATCATTAACATAAGCAATTCAGCAACTTCCATTGAAAAGATATTTTCTTTTATATTTGTTTTTGGGGGGTTTTTTGCAAGCTGACCTCTCGGAAAAACAGATGTGCACATATTGTTGAATATCATACAAGCAGTTTTTATAAACGCTGAAGAGTTGGTATCTTTTATTCAGGGAGCTGAGTAACCCTTCCCTGAGACAAAAGCTTATTAATTTTTTGTCATCATCTGCACAGATTTTTGTAAAATCTTAAACCTAATCTTGTAACAAACTCAAGTGATGATGTGATAGCTGTATAAGTGCTTACGGGAGGAAATGGATGATAGTAGTTTCAGAACTGTAACTTACAATTTAAGGAACAGCAGCTGGACACTTTAAGGCAGATGGCATGTGTCAGTAGATCTCATCTTTTCTAATTTTCTTAACTTTCATGGTTAAGTACACAATAGTTCAGAAATTCCAAAGTTGAGGTTGCATATGCAACTATCATTCAAATTCAGTGGTTGAAGAACAATAAAAATGAAATGTAACTCAAACTTTAACTTCTATCCTCATTCCTCCATAAGCAGTAAAACTGGGTGAGGATTAAATTTGGGCACTCTTTCCATTCAACCTAATGCCACTTGTGATGAGGATGAAATCAATAAAAAGATGTAACATTTATGTCCATGACCTCATTTCTAAAGAAAACTGTTCATTAAAATGTAATCGAAATACTATATTCTGTCTGCCATGAAACTATGTCATGCACTCAGAATATGCCTACATTGCTGGATCATGGTGATTGACACAATGGGATTGATTGAGTGGGACGTGAAGACTCACTCAATCAGTCCCAGAAGTATTCCCCAGTTGACACAATCAATCCATCTCTCTGAAAGAAGGGTTCATTGGCCAGAGAATGTCTTCCTTCACTGCAGTGCAATGAAGATGTTGCAATACAGTGACTGTACAGAAAACAGTAAGTAATTCAACAGACGATACATAAGCTACAGTATGTAGCTTGTGCATCTCCCATGAGCCAGCACTAGCAGTGTAGACCAGGTCTCAGTGACCAGCCCTAACAGAGAACAATCAATCATGCAGCTGCTATGAAACATCAGATGCTCTTCCTTTCCTGTCAAGCAGATTCCTTGCCCTTGGGCAGCCCTGTTCTTTTGAATAATATGAGCAATATATCAAGCCTCAGAAAAAGTAAGGTACAAGTGGCCAAGTAGAAAGGACTAGTATGTAATATGGGAAGGAAGGAGTTTTTAGACATCCTCAAATCCAAATATTTGCAGTTCATCTTTTTGGACCTATGCACTCCTTGAAAATGTGATTTTTTTTAAAAAATGTGAATGTATACATGTTCATGCCTTTTTGTCAATGAGAACTACTTATACATTAAGTTTTACAGTTTCTCTGGTTTTGTGATATAGGTAAATATAAAAAGGTATGGTGTTAACAGTTTCCCCAACAGCAAAACAGATTGTTCTTCACCATCCATTAACCACAAAAAAAATTTAAAACAAACATTCATCTTTCCCCAAATGTGGAAAGCTTCACTTCAAAAGGTGACATGTTCAGACATTTATGAGCAAAACAAAATAGGCATTCCTAAAAGAAAACATATTGTAACTCTGTATGTCTTTGCTCAGGGGGTTAAAATTATCCGGAATGTGGAGAAATGTCATTCTGGGGCCCAACACTTTTAGGGGCTCAGCATTCTGGGCCCCCTAAAAATAGAAAACAGAGCCAAAATGCTGCTTTCTAGGACCCACCATTTAAAAATAGTAGGCCCCAGAACACAGCATTCCAGCTCCATTTTCTATTTTTAGATGCCAGAATGCTGTGCCCCTAAAAATAGCATGTCCCAGAATGGCATTCCTGCAAGGTCTAAAAACTCCACCCCCCCAGCCTGGTCTCACTGAGCATGCTCAGAAGCTCTGAGCATGTTCAGTGAGACCAGGCTGTAGGCTGAAGCCTCAGCTTGGGCCGGGGCCCCTCTCCATAGCACCCAGGTAAGAGGGAGGGAGGTATGGTGAGGACAGGAGCTGGGGTAGAGGCAGTTATGGGGGAGCAGGAGCTGGGATGGGGGGCAGGAGCTGGGGTATGTGAGGTGGCCTGCACTGGCACAAGATGGGCCTGCCAATTTAGGAGGGTTTCAGGGCCAGTAAAGATATACTTTAACCCATGTGTTTGCTCAGTTATAAACTTTCATCATTTTAATTATATTCAATGCCTTTCCTCATGATTTCATGATAGTATTTTGAAGTGTTATGAGGTAAACCTGTGTATGATTTTAGCCCCATTTGCTGCCACTTCACATTCTGAGGTTTCAGCAACAATAAAAAAATCTCTAATTTATCTGCATTCAACCACAGGGCTGTGATCTTGTCAGCTCTAATAAAATAAGGAAGATTGAGCTTTGTCAGTATGTGGATGGGAGATGGGAAATGGTTGGAAAATGAATTCTCTTCTTTTGAGCATGGGAGTGCATCAACTAGATCTTCTTTCTGTTCTGGTTACAACTTTTCATTCTTCATAATCAGGAGGCCCTGGCACTTAGGACAAGATTAGATTTCAGGACAAGTGGTGTATATGCCAGCTCACTTCATTTATTCACCAACAATAACAAATGTAAGTCTATTGCCTCTACAAATCTTACTTTCTGTAAAGCTAAGGGTTTTTTTCAGGATATAAAAATCTGTGATTTTCCACAACAAACTCATATCCCATGTGCAATAGGACTCACAGGGCAAGTTTTGTATTATATTTCTACAAGAGTTGTGTAATACTAACAAATACTTTTCTTTGATTCTGAACTTATCTGCCACAAATCAGAAAAACAAATAGAAGTTGCATGAAATCCTAAGAACATTTATTCATGTTGTTTTGCAAACTGAAAGAATTTACCTCCCCCTTTAAATTCAAGACACTTGAAAAAGTTTAAACACTTATTTCCAGCAATCATGTTCGAGAAAGAAAGGTTACTCACCCTGTGCAGTAAGCAGAGCTCATTGAGATGGGTGTCCCAGTGGGTGCCCCACAGTTGGTACTGGAACTTCCACTCACAGGCCAGATCAGAGGCTTGTAGCATTGCTCATCCTGCCATGCACTCCAACCAGCTGTCTCATCCCGATCTTCCATGTGTCTTATGAGCACACATGGTAGAGACCCCCCTCAGGTCGCTGTTTAACTGTTAAATCCATTCCAAAGTAAAGGGGAAGGAGGGAGGATGTGGGGCACCTGCAGCGACACACATCTGGAAGAACTCCTGTTACTGCACAGGGTGAGTATCCTTCTTTTCTCCTTTGAGAAGTCTCCCTTTGGGTGCCCCACAGTTGGTGATTCCAAGCTGTATCCTCAATGTTTAGGAAGGACTTCGGAATCTATATCTGTAATAGAGATAGCACAGAGCAACCAAGTGCTGTACCTCTACTTGTGAGCTGGTCAATGGTATAATGTTTGATAAATATATGCATGGAGGACCATGTCGTGGCCTTGCATATTTCTGTTATGGATACATTCTTAAGAAAAGCCATTGTAGTAGGTATGGCTCTGGTAGAGTGTGTTCATATCTGTGGTGGTGGAGGAATATTGGATAGTTTATAGCATTTGTGAATGCAACCTGAAATTCATTTAGAAAGTTGTTGGTTTCAAATGGTTTATCCTTTACTTCTGTCCACTATTGCTATGAACAGTCAATTGGTTGATCTAAATCATTTTGTTCTTTGAAGGCAGAAGAAAAGAGCTTGATGGGTGTCCAACGTATGGAAGATTGCTTCTTGGGAATTAGAATGAGGCTTCAGCAAAAAAACAGGTAAGTTTATTGGTTCATTGATGTGGAAATGTGAGTGTACTTTAGGTATAAACTTAGCATAGGGACATAGGATGACTTTGTCCTTGTAGAAAGTCATGAAGGGAGGGTCAGCCACTAGGGCTGCTAATTCACTAACTCTCCCACCAGATGTAAGGGCCACAGGGAATGATACTTTCACAGAAAGGTACAACAGTGAGCATGTTGCAAATTGTTCAAAGGGAGGTTTAGTAATAAGCTTTAGGACAAGTGTAAGGTCCCAGGATGGGGCAGGTTGTTTTACTTCTGGGTATAGGTTTTGTATACCCAGAAGAAATAATTTAACTAGTGGATTGGAGAATATAGAGGAATTATCAAAACCTTCACAAAAGGTGCTAATTGCAGTGAGGTAGACTTTTAGGGATGCTAAAGACAGACCCTTGTCTTTTAGATGTAAGAGATAGTCAAGGAGATCATGAAGAGGCACCTTTGTTGGTGTGATGTTGAAGATTTTACATCAGCATATGAATCTGAGCCATTTTTGGAGGTACGTTTTCCTTGTTTAGTCCTTTCTAGTGTTGAGTAATGTGTTTTACTCTTTCAGAGCATTTCAGTTTGGCCCTTGTTGAACCATGGAGGAACCACGCTGTCAGGTGAAGCTTGTGTACGTTGGGATGGAGAATTCAGCCATTGTTTTGATAGAGGAGATCGCAGTGGAGAAGTAGTACTACTGGTGGTGTTAGAGACATGGAAGTGAGGAGTGTAAAAATGGTTTTCTGGGCCATGTTGGCGTGACCATGATTACTGTAGCTCTGTCTCTGCATATCTTCAGCAGAGTCTTCATTATTAGAGGAAAAGGTGGAAAAGCATAAAGGAGAGACTTGCTCCAAGGGAGGAGGAAAGCATCTCCCAGAGAATGTTTCCCTTTGCCCACTCGAGAGCAGCACAATTTGCATTTCTGACTGTGCGGAATTGCAAAAAGATCTATTGCAGGATGTTCCCATTGGTCAAAGATGTTGTTTATAACATTTGGGTAAATTTCCCATTCATGATGGGGAGGAAATGTCCTGCTAAGCCAGTTTGCTGTAATGTTTTGTGTGGGAAGAAGCTTTGTGTCAGAAATTGTTACATGATGTTTTACAAACCACTGCCACAATTTCATCAGTTCCTGACAGAGGGCATTTGATCTGACTCAGCCCTGTCTGTTGACGTAGAACATGCAAGTAATGTCGGTGAGAATCTTTTTATGTTGGAAGATTAGACAGTCCCTGAATTGGCAGCATGCTTTTTTGACTGCATGAAGTTTGAGTTGATTTATGTGTAAAGTGGATTCGAGAGGTGACCATTGTCCCTGTGTTGACAATCCTTGTAGGTGGGCTCCCCATCCTATTAGGGATGAGATAGTCGACATTATTAGAGAAGGTTCCTTTTGGGTAAAAGGTATGCCCTGCATCAGGTTGTTGTGTTTTGTCCACCATGTGAGTGACCCTTTGACTGGAAGTGGTATGGAGATTATTTTATGAATGGAGTGGTAGTGAGGTCTGTACACCTTTGCTAATTGTAGCTGGAAGGATCACATATAAAGTCTTGTGTTTAGCACAACTTGTGTGGTAGAGGCCATGTACCTAGCAACTAGAGACACTGGATCACCTGAACTGTGGGAGATTTGCAGACAGTTTGTGCAAGTTGTGCTAGCCTATGGAACCTTGGCATTGGGAGGAAACCTTTTGTCTGGAGGGAATCTAAGTGAGCTCCAATGAAGTCTACTGAGTGAGTTTGTATTAGGGTGGATTTGTTTGAGTTCACAAGGACCCTGAGGTCTTTCAACAATTTCATTGTAAAGGACAGATCCGAGAGAGCATGGTTTTTGAAGCTGGACTTTATCAAGCAGTCATCTAGGTATGGGAAGAACGAAATCCCATTTTTGTGCAGGAGCACTGCTATGATTGCTAAGACCTTGGAAAAGACTCTTGGGACAGTTGGTAGGCCAAATGGAAGAACCATGTATTCGAAATGCTGATTGGCCATGATGAACCTGAGAAAGAATCTGTGTGCTGGATGTAGAGTAACATGGAAGCATGCATACTGGAGGTTGAGAGACATAAGCAAGTCGTTAGATTCCAGAGGTGGGATGATGGAGGAAAGGGTGACCATGTGGAATTTCTGTACTCTTATGAATTTGTTCAGTTTTTTCAGATCTAGGATGGGTCTCCAGCCTCCTGACTTCTTTTGAGTGAGCAAGTAAGAGGAACAGAAACCTTTCCCTTTGTGTTGTTTGAGTACTCTTTGTACTGCACCGATATTGAGAAGTTTGGTGATCTACCGTCAGAGGAGGTGTTCACAAGGTGTGGCCATGAATAGGGAGGAGGGTGACTTGGGAAAGGTTCTGTGATGAATGGGATTGTATATCCCATGTTTATTACTGAGAGTACCCATCTGGCTGATGTTATTGCAGCCCAGGAATGGTAAAAGGGCTGTAGTCTGTTTATGTAGATCAGGGATTTTGCGGGCTCTGAACATCTGAGGATGTTTGACTAGCTCTTGACCAGCCATCAAAACTGAGATTTGACTGACAGAGATGTTTGGGGAGCAGATTGTTAGTTATGGATGTTTTGATGATGATGTTGTCTTTGGTGACCTCTTTGTTGATCCTGTCATTTATTTTGTTGTCTGGATTGGAAGTAATATTGGTATCAGGAGTTGTAAAGTTGGAATCTATATGACCTCTTTCAGAAGTTTTGAGGGCAGATTCCGAAAGGTTGCAAAGTGGCTCTAGTTTCCTTGCATGTATGCATCATGTCATCAGTTTTTTCAGAAAAAAAGTATGTTTTCATCAAATGGTAAAAAAACAACAAGCAGTTGTGTGGCACTTTAAGACTAACAGATTTATTTTTTGCATAAGCTTTCGTGGGAGAAGATACCACTTCCTCAGATGCTTTGAAGATGGATGAACTTATAGAAAGGAATGAAACTAAATGCAAGGGGGTGTAAAACATAGGATCAGGTCATAAAGTAACAGCAAATCAGAGCAGTTTACAGGCTCAAACCATGGAAAGCCTGAAGTCAAAATACCCTTTGTGATGGGAAAAGAACCCATAGTCTTGACTGAGTCCTGCTTTCACAGAATTTACCTTGCATATTAATTCGAGTTCAGCTGTTTCTCTTTGAAGTCTTGATGTCCCAGGTACATCTCTAATGACAGTCGTTAACAAATCCATCATCGAGTGATTAGGAAGATGAAAGTGCTCAGCAACTGGTTTCTTTGTTCTTTGATTTCTGATATCAGCTCTGTGCATTCTTGAAACTACAGTACCCACCTGGGGAAGTAAGAAAACAAATTGACAGAGCTAGATGGGTTCCCTGAAGTCATCTACTACAGGAGAGACCCAAGAAAGAAAGCAACAGAACACCACTAGTCACCACATACAATCCTCAAGTCAGACCTCTGCAATAGATCATTAAGGACCTACAGCCTATTCTAAAAGATGATCCCTCTCTCTCTCAAGCATTAGGAGACAGACCACTCCTTGCTTATAGGCAGCCCCCTAATCTTAAACAGATACTCACCAGCAACTACAGATCTAACAACAAGAACATTGAAGCAGGCACACACCCCTGCAAAAAACCACGCTGCCAAGTCTGCCCACATATCTACACAACAGACACCATCATAGGTCCTAATCAAGCCTGCTACTCCATCAAAGGCTCATTTACCTGCTCATCTACTAATGTGGTCTATGCCATCATGTGCAAGAAATGCCCCTGCACCTTATATATTGGACAAACAGGACGATCGCTCCATAAGAGACTGAATGAGCACAGAGCTGATATCAGAAATCGAAGAACAAAGAAACCAGTTGCTGAGCACTTCCATCTTCCTAATCACTCGATGATGGATTTGTTAACGACTGTTGTTAGAGCTGTACCTGGGACATCAAGACTTCAAAGAGAAACAGCTGAACTCGAATTAATATGCAAGGTAAATTCTATGAAAGCAGGACTCAGTCAAGACTATGGGTTCTTTTCCCATCACAAAGGGTAATTTGACTTCAGGCTTCCCTTGGGTTGAGCCTGTAAACTGCTCTGATTTGCTGTTACTTTATGACCTGATCCTATGTTTTACACCCCCTTGCATTTAGTTTCATACCTTTCTGTAAGTTCACCCATCTTCAAAGCATCTGAGGAAGTGGTATCTTCTCCCACGAAAGCTCATGCAAAAAATAAATCTGTTAGTCTTAAAGTGCCACACAACTCCTTGTTGTTTTTTCACTGGACTAGACTAACATGGCTATCCCTTTTGAAAATGATCAAATGGTAAGCCTTCAATAGTTGATTGTAGTGATTTGAGTAGGTCATCTGAATGTACCAATGATGAGTGGCAGATAACAATGCTCATTGCCATGGTGCAAGCAGCAAAGTCAGCAACATCTAAGGCTGCCTGTAGTGCTGTGTGAGAGATCAGCTGATCTTCCTTTATCAGAACATAAATCTGTTTAAGTTCAGGTATATAGTCTATGAATTCTGCAAATTTCATATAGCTGGAATAATCATAATTAGCAAGTAAAGCAATGCAATTCGCTACTCTGAACTGAAGGGTGGAGGAAGTACATACTTTTTGTCCTAGCAAATCAATTTTCTTATCCTCTTTGTCATGAGAAGTGGATTTATTAAAATGCTGTGTAGGTCTCTGATTAGCAGCTTCCACCACAAGACTGTTAGGTGGGGGAATGAGTCAACAAGAATTCTGACTGCATTGGTGAAACATAATACTTATCAGCCTTTTTGCAGGTAGGCTGAATCGTTGTTGGAGTTAGCCAGATTTTGTTTGCTGATTTTAATAGGGCCTTGTTTATTGGAAGTGTGACTCTGATGAAGATGTCTGAAGGATTTTCAGTAATTTATGTTCAGATTGAGGCAAGTCTTTTTAAGAGAGCTCCAGAGAATCTACAACTCTTTCAAAGAGGTCTTAAAAATGTTTGAAATCATCTGAAGTTGTGGACATGGTAGAAGATATTATTTCATCCAGAAGAGATGTGAGGTCATGAGAAGGAGAGATAGTGTTGAGTATTTCCCCTTCTCTAATCATATCTTGTGTCCCAGTTGTGTGTTCTGGGGGAACAGCTCTGGCTTTAACTTTGTTCATTTCCCTGTGTCCATGGGAAGTGGTGGGTCTGTGATGATGGGCAGAATACAGAGATACAGAGTCATGGCAGTGTCCATGATGTCAGTAATAGCTAGAGTGTGGGGACTCTTACCAAGTCCGGAGTCAAAGGTCCCAGTAAGAGTCGCATTCACAGGATTGAGATTGTGTTGATCATGACTGTGGGAAGACAGACTGCTGCTGCATAATCTGTAAAGTCATCATCAGATGAGTAATAAGTAAGCATAACTGAACCTTCCTTTATAAACAGGGAAGGGGATCTTGCAACATCAGAATAGTGAGATAAATGGTGACAAGGATGGACAGATGTCCTGAGATAAATGCAGGGGTTAAAGTATGCTGGAACACCTGGAACACTGTTCCAGGGCCCACTATTTTTAGGGACTCAGCATTTCGGGGCCCCTAAAAATAGAAGGATGTGGAGCCGGAACACTGCGTACCAGGGCCCACCATTGAAAAATAGCAGGCCCCAGAATGCTGCATTCTGGGTCCATGTTCTATTTTTAGGGGCACAAATGCTGGGCCTCTAAAAATAGAAGGTCCCAGAGTGGCATTCTGCTGCATTCCTGCAGGCAGAGTCAGGGTCAGGGGCTAAGGGTGTTACTAGGGGCTCAAGCCCCACCCTGAACCCATCCCCTTCCAGGCCACGCCCCCAACCTGGGGCCTGCTGCCTGTGCCCCAGCTGTGGCACCACCCTGGGACCTACTGCCCTCACCCTCCCCAGTCACACCACTGCCAGTGAGTGTGAGGATGGCTGGGCCATGCTGGGTGGGGAAGGTATTGCGGGTGGGGGGTGGCAGAAGCTGGGCTCCAGAGGGGCCCACCAGCATGGGGGGGGGGCCACTGGCATTAGAGCATTCCAGGGCCCCCTAATTTATACCTTAACCCCTGGATAAATGTTTCTTTTTAACCCGTGTTTGTGCGGTGCTGGAGCAAGCTGTGAGTGCAGCACTGTGTAGCCCTCCTCTGAGTGTGTTAGAGGAGCAGCTGCTGTGAAGGTTGATGGTTCTTGTGTCAATGTTGTTGGCTGCTGTGGAACTGGGCCTACAGTGCTCAGTTCCGGAGCCATTGCTGCATGTAGGCTCATGAGCGGTTGTGGTTACGCTGCTTGCCCTGGTATCTGAGGCACAGCTTGAGAGCTGAAATTAGATACTGGTTCTGGCAGTGCTGCAGCTGTCTTTTTATGGCACTGTCTGTGCCCACAGTCACTAGCAGAAAATGTCTGTTTCCATGTTCTGGCCATTCAAGTACTTGAGGGACCACCAGTCCCATTGGTACATGACAATGTTGGTGAAGAGGCAGGAGTTTTTCTCTCTTTTCCCACTTCAGAAGGAACTGCCTCATAGTTTGTTTTTCTGCTGACTTTCCCTGGCCTGGTGTCTCAAATGGCCGTAGGGATTTTTCCATTAAGAATAATTTACAGTGGAGCTCTCTGTCTCACCGTGCCCGGGTACTCAAGGCTTTACAATGAGAGCACTTCTGAGGAATGTGCTCTTCCCCCAAGCATTTCAAACAGACAGAGTGACCATTGGAGGCTGGCACTGTTTCACAGCATGAGTCACAATGTTTAAAGCCCACCAGGGCTCACATGACTAATGAGTTGTTGTTTTTTTAAAGGTCCACGAGAGGCAGCCTGAAGACCTGCAATGTCCTCAGGAAGAAAGGAGGGGAGGAGTAAAGGTAAGTTGTGAGGAGAATTCCTGATGAGCTGTGGAGAGGCTTAGCTCCATCCAGTGCCAAGGGAACTAAGGGGTGGGGGTTCTGCTGTGCACGTTGATAAGATGCAGGAAAGACTGTCATGAGACAGCTGAGCCAGTGTGTGCAGCAGGACGAGCACTGCTACAAGCCTCCAATCCAGCCTGTGCCCCAATGCTCCAGCACCAACTGTGGGGCACCCACAGGGACCTTCCTTGAAGGAGAAGTTGTAGCTTGCTCTGTCCAAATCACAACATCACACAACTTAAGTTTACATTAAAGTTCTAGTCAGACTTCCAAAATGGACTACTCTGGATTAATACCTTCAAACATTTCAGATAGATAGCCTATCCTTATTTCTCTTGATTTGATTTTCCATATCATTAATTTTCTCCAGGTGAACTTTAACTTATGTTTCCAGTCTGACCATTCTGTTATCTTGCCACATTTCTTCTTTATATTACAAATGTGTTTTTCACACGTTCTCTTACTTTCATTATGCAACTTCTCAAACTGTTATAGAGAGTTGTTCAACACATTAGTGGTAATAGCTTGATATTTATAATCTTCAGTTATCGCTTATGTGACATCCTAAAGAGCTAGAGATCATGCAACCTCCTCATTACTGACCACATCACACCACACTTCTCCTTTCTCACTGCGGCAGAATATATTATCACCATTAACTTGTCATTTTGTCTCTCCTCCCACAACAACAAATTTTTTTCTCTCTCCTTCCTAAATTTTTTTTAAATGTCCTCTCCTCCTAAATCTATGAAGCAAGACATGACTTAACTGAGCTGAAAGTTGCCAAGAACTATTTCTGATAGTGCTGTTGATCCAATAGTGCTGTGGAAGAATACACTATATTTTTCTAGCTAGCATATCATTGACATTTTCAGATGAGTTCTGATTTTAGAATATTTATTACAGAAGATGGGGCAAGATAAAAAACAAAACAAAATCTTGTGTTTTTCATCTTATGCTGAGCTGCTAGGAAAAGCAATTTGAAAAACAACTTTCAATATGCAAACTGAATAAACTTGATATGGAAATAATTGTAAGCAAATGAATGTGAATCCTCATAATGCTAGTTTTACAGACCATCATTGTGCTTTTAAAGACACACAAACAGGATTTCACAGGACTGTAATCCTTTCAATGCACATGTAGAAACAAGGTTTATGAAGTAATATTGTTCATTGGACTAACTTCTGTTAGTGAAAGAGACAAGCTTTTGAGCTATACACAGCTCTTCTTCAGGTTTGGGAAAGGAACATCCAAAAATGCCAGGTCAAAGGCCACTATGGATGTAGAGGATCTTTACACCAACATTCCATTAAAGGATGTACTACAAGACCTCAGGAACAGTATCTCAGATGATGTCATGGCATACCTAGTGACTAAACTTTGTGACTTTGTACTTACCCACAAGTAAACCCTCATGGCTCCAGAACATGCCAACATTTTTATGGATGGTTTAGAACAACTCTTCCTCAGCTCTCATCCCCAAGTACTACTTCTTTGGTTACACTACATTCATGACATCTTCATCATCTGAACCCACAGAAAGGAAGTCCTTGAGAAATTCCACTGACATTTCAAAAATTTCCACCCCATCGTCAACTTTAGCCTGGACCAGTACACATGGGAAATCTACTTTCTAGACCCTACAGTAGAAACAAACAATCACATAAACACCACTTTATGCTGGAAACCAACTGGCCACTATACCTATCTACATCCGTACACTTTTCATCCAGGACACATCATGCAATCCATTGTCCCCAGCCAACCCTTAAGATACAACTGCATCTGCTGCAATCACTCAGACAGAGAAAAGCACCTTCAAGATCTCTATCAAGCATTTTTAAAATTACAGCACCCCTCTGACAGGTGCCCAGAATTCAACTACTACAAGACAAGTCCAACAAGGAAAACAGAATGCCACTGGTAATCACCTACACACGCAAGCCAAACCTCTTTAGCACATCATCAGGGATCCACTATGTATCCTGTATGATGATCCCTCACTCTCAAGCCTTGGACAGTAGATCACTCTTTGCTTACAGATGGTTCCTCCTACCTTAAGCAAATCCTCACCAGCAACTACATACCATACAGTAGGAACACTACGCCAGGTAGTTATCCCTGCAACAAACTCCATTGCTAACTCTACCCACGTATCTACTCATATGACACCATCATAGGAGCTACTCAAATCAGCCACTCCATCAAGGACTCATTCACCTACTCATCTACCAATGTAATATATGCCGTTACATGCCAACAATGTCCCTCTACTGTATACATTGACTGAATTGGACTGTTTCCGAGCAAAAGAATAAATGGACACAAATCAAACATCAAGAATGGTAACATTCGAAAACTAGTAAGGGGACATTTCGATCTACGCAGCCATTCTGTAAAAAAACATGCTAGTTACAGTACTTCAGCAAAAAAAAAAAAAAAAGAAAAAACCAAAACAAAAAAAAATCTTCAAAAAAAGATTACAATGTGAAATCACAGAATTGGAATTTATATGCAAACTAGATACCTCCCAACTGAGTTTGAATAAAGCTCTTGAATGGCTAAGTCATTAACAAAGGTGATTTCCCCTCCATTACCCTTCTCATCTCTTGCTTCACTATCCACACTGTTTGAATCAAAACAGCTTGAGTATTTTGTAGATAGGCTAGCAGACTATTCCTCTGGAACTGTTTGAATTTACCTCATGACCCACCCTTCTCTGCATGTGTGTACAAACGCACACACAGCTAACATGCCACATTTTCCAGTTCATGCATCTGATGAAGTGGAGCTGTGCCAACAAAAGTTTATGTAATGAATACATTTGATAGTTTTTAAAAGTGCCACAGGACTCCTTGTTTGTTTTACTGTTACAGACTAACATGGCTACCCCTCTGGAACCCTTACCATAAATTGTTAGCATACATTGTTAGGGACTGTTCAAGGTAAAGTGGCCCATTAACACCACTGCCAGTATAGAATAAGAGGATGGTTAGTGGGTTACAGAATACTGTAATAAACCATAAATCTACTACATCTGTTCAGTTCATGATTTTTGGTGTCTAGTAGAGTTATCACTTTTAAGTTTCAGACTTGTCTTTTGAAAATGTATCTTAAAAGCTTGTCTCACCAACATAAAGCTGGCCCCATAAAAGATACTACCTCATTCGCCATGCCTCTGATATCTTGAGATTGACACAGGTACAGCTACACTGTATAATGCACATGGAATTCACCATTACTATTTTCTTTTCTGTTGGGGGAGAGCGATAGAGCAAGGCTGATACTATCAAATCATACAAATTAATTTTAGTATATTAGCTCTTGAATGCATAAATTCTGCATACAATTTTTATGCTTATTTTTCAGCAGTATTTGGATCTAGTAAACTGAGAATTACAAAGACCTAAACTTCATTAATTATCTTCTCCTTATATTTAAGATAATGTTAAGTTTATAGTCTATTCTTCCTTGAATTCTTAGGAAATGAATACACTTTTATGATTACTTTACTTTAATTTACCATGTGACATTTACTGTAAGAGAAACATTTTAGATTTTGGACACCTTCTACTATAGTTTCTCTGGATAACTAATCTATTCACATCTGCTAGATAAAAATTATAAAATTACTGCATTGGGAGAGCTAGAAATCTATTAGAAACTATTTCTAAATTAAGTCTTTCTATTATTGGTCCCAGTAACCTCTTTCTCTCTCTCCACATTTAATTCCAAATGCAAAAAATTGGTATGTAATATATGGAGAAAACTGCAAGTTACACACTGATTAAGAAAATTTTACAATGCTGTGATGTTATAAGACTAATCTGATGTGAAAAGGAAGGCACTAATGTTCAGTTCTGCCATGCAAAAAATCAGTGATGCTTGTAAAGGCAATGCAGTACATTATATTCTTCCAGTGAAGTTATATTGTTAGAGTTTTTACCTTTAAACTTTAGGTATGAGCTCACAAATCATTTAGTCTAATGTTCATTTTATCCAATAAAATTTGTTTTATACACAGAATGCAATAATGTAAATGTCTATAGTTTTATGTCTTTTCCAAAACCATTATTGGTGGTATACATTTTTGCTTGGTTTCAAAAGATTAATTCTTTAAAAAGTTGTATGGAACACCTCCATTATAAAGTACCATAAATATAAACATTACAACTCCATTTAAACACAGTTCCAGTTAAATTTACAAATAGATACAAGAGTCCCATTGCAGAAGCAACTACAATATTCACTACATGCTAAAAGAAAATAAAAAATAAAAAAAATGAGGAGTCTTGTGGCACTTTTGAAGATTAACAAATTTATTTATTGCATGAGCTTTCATGGGAAACTATCCCACTTCATCAGTCTTTAAAAGTCCCACAGGATTTTTTGTTTGTATGGCTGAACTAGACTAACATGGATACTCTTTTGGAACTTACCTGTTAAAAAGTATCAAGAGAGATATTCAAGTAGCCAGGTTCCAGGCTAATGTAGTTTGTCATAGCTCAATTAACTTCACTACAGCTACAATGACTTATGATGATCTAAACCAAGAAATTTTCATCACCTAGAAACAGTGACCAAGATTTTCAAAAGTGATTTGTAATTTGGGGTACCCAATGTGAGGCACTACACTTGTTTTTCTTTAGAGGGTAGGAACTGCAAAATGAATATATATGGTGCAGCTCTACTTACACAAGTTCTATTCCAGTTAAGATAAAATGCATTTTTGGTTATTATTCTGATTTTAAATTTATATTTATTAATTTTTGAGTTTTAATATTTTTATCAACTAAAACAGAGCGTGATATAAAATTCAGTGGGCCAAACCACAGGTAGCCTCACAAACAGTACATCAGAAACAAGTTATTCTGTATTTGGCAGCAAACATCATCATGGACTAAACAATTCTTTGTTCAGATACTTTGGTGTTGGACTCAAGTGATGGGACCAGTAGATGGGACAGATCCAAAATAAAATAAACTGTTTATATGAATGCAAAAAAGAATGCAAATTTCCTGAGCAAGGCAAACAACTCAGAAAACGTGTGGCTAATGGAAGTGTATGTTTAAAAATGAGTGCATTCCAAGCACTGGGTGGCTAGATTATTTGACTGAGTGGTGTAATTTACAGTATGTTACAACCATTCTGCAGTCATGTCCATACATTTTGGGAGTAGCTGCAATCAGTTTGTTCATCCCAGTTAGTGTAGTCTCACTATTAAATTCACACAGATGCAACCCTTAGAAATTAAGAGCTGGGATTCACTCCTGCAGCCAGAGGGAGACAGAGACTTGGTCATACTAGAAACTTATGTCAGTATAACAACATCACTCGGGGTGTGGAAAATCCATATGTCTGAGCACCATAGACAGCACTAGGTCAATGGGAGGGTGCTCCCTTCAACAAAGCTACAGCTTCTTGGGGAGGCTGCGCACGCTAGAGTAATGGGAGAAGCTCTCCTGCTGTCATACACTGTCTTCACTAAATGCTACAATGGTGCAGGTGCATCACTGCCTTATCATAGAAGATCCCTGAGTCACCAGAAGGTTCCTTTTTCTTTCTTGATCACCCATGCTTTATAGAAGAAGTCAGGTGAGTTTTGGTGTTCTTGATAAAGTCTCATTAACCTTCCTCAAAAAGCTTTAAGCAGCTTCCATACAGAAATGACAGAAGTAAGGATTTTGTTGAACTGGATAAGCTAAGATATCAGAGAACTGTTTTACACATTTTTCCTAAAAATACAGGGGGGATCAAGTCCAATGGCCTTTGGTAAGCTTGCACCTTACTAACTAAAATACCAGACAGAAAGAATTCCCTAAACATAAGCATCATTTGCATCCTCCACAAGAAAATTTAAGGCTATGTCTACACTGATAGTGGCAAATTCACTGCTGTCAGATCTATTTATCCAGACTGAATGTGTGAAAGTGGAGACCTGCTCCATTGACCTGGAAATTGATGCTACTAATTCACATTCACCCGATGGAGAAACTCTGCTTCAGCAAAAGGGTATTTTCTATTAGTGCAGTGAACTGACGACACCATGGCAAATAGAAATCAGGAATTTGATGGGCGGTATGAAAGCTGCTCTAGGAAGCTTGCATCTCTCTCATCAATTCCCACTGAATTTTGTGGCAAGTGCAGAAATAGTCTGAGACACTGTCTTCCTTAAGCAGCATATGTGGTACCTAGTAGTATCATTTTCATGCCCTAAATTTACTGTGTGACCTGATCCTATGACTTCCCTGCATTTATCTTCCTCCCATTCTTTAAGTTCCCCCATCTTCAAAGCATCTGATGAAGTGGGATTTTCTCCCACGAAAGCTCATGTTATAAATAAATCTTAGTTTTGAAAGTGTCACAGGACTCCTCATTTGTTTTAAGGTTAAAATATGTAAACATTTAGCACATGGGAAATTATGTAGAAAAAAAAAGATTCGGCTATTATCTGTAAAGTGTAACTGTTTGTATCCTATTTTATACACATGACCATACCTGAATAATCCTGCTTTTTAAAACTATGACAATTTATGCTCATAAAACGAATCTTCTTCAATCTTTAAAGCAATCTTCATCAATTTACACATTAGCGGGCTTTGTAACCAGACTAGGAAAGTGTCCATCAAAGAAGTGAAATGGATGCTGGAAGTTTGTTCTCAGTACTTTGTACACCATTTCTGGAGAAAATTTACATAGCAATATATTCTAATCTGTCCTTTAAAGTTACACACATGAATATGTCAAATTAAAATGATATATTCACAGACAAAATATGTTTAAAATGTGTGGGTGTGTCTGTGTGTGTGTATAAAAATGGAATTAGACCTTTTTAAATTGTTAAATTACAATTACAAAAATGGAATTAGACCTTTTTAAATTGTTTTAAAGTGTTAAATTACAAGATTGACTGGATAGTGTAGTGGTTAAGAGCACCGTAATGGTTAAAAGCGACGCACTTTGATACAGGAGACCGGGGTTCAAATCCTGGTGGGTACCTGCCTAGCTTCCCAGTAGGGGTCCTTAGACAAAAGACTCCCTAATGCCTCATTTGCCTACCTCAAATATGAGAGGGACACGAACTAGGAGAGTCATGCCAGCTCGGATATTGCCCGGATTAATAAGGTCCGCGCCAGAGGTTGGGGAACCAGGACAATCTGACAATAAGTGGGCTACTGGAACAAACCATGCTTGGATGAGACAAGAGAACCTGGGATTGATTTGAATGCTACTACAACAGTAGACCTAGTGAGAGGGGATATATGAAAGGGATGAGGGAACTATGGATGGACAAAAGACCTACATCCACACTAACTGAGAAACAGCTAGTTACCCAATGCTTCAAGATAGTAAAGAGGCAGCTCCTCTCACAACTGGAGATAGACCGACTCCACATTACATCCCGGACTCAAGAAGAAGACTCAGAAGAGCAACTAGATGTGCAGCCACCAGCCGAAGCTGGAACTTCACTGCCACCCCCTCCATTACAGAGCACAGCAGCTGATATGAGGCATAAGATCATGGATAAACTAGCTACAGCCAACACTTGAGACCTATTACCAAGGCTCGTTGGAGAAGTACCATCAGATAGTATGCTAGAAGATGCCAATAGCACCCTAATGACAATTCCTACTACCACCATAACTCAAACCAATGAACTGGTAAACACTACAGCCTCTGTAATCCTGGAGATGCTTGGCTACATAATCAAGAACACCAGTACACACCCCCACTGGAAAATGAGGTTGGAGGATAAGATCAAGGCAACCCGGAGAGAAGTGAGTCAGCTGGTGGAACTACAGAAGGGTGTAGAGATTAAGGATAAGACTCGGCTACTGAATAAATACAAGGGCCTGACTCCATCTGAAGCCCTAGAGACTGCTAAGCAAAGGCTCACAGCACTGGCCACCAGGCTAAGGAGATACACTAGAGAACCAGAGGCCAAAAAGATAAATGCCCTGTTCTCCAAAGAACCATCCAAGGTGTACTCCCAACTGCAGTGCAACAACACAATAACAGCAGAGCCACCACCAGCAGAAACTGAACAGTACTGGAAGAACATCTGGGAGAAAGAGAAGACTCATAACACCAG
>ML681989.1:47673442-47702408 GCA_007922195.1 Podocnemis expansa
CTGGTGTTATGAGTCTTCTCTTTCTCCCAGATGTTCTTCCAGTACTGTTCAGTTTCTGCTGGTGGTGGCTCTGCTGTTATTGTGTTGCTGCACTGCAGTTGGGAGTACACCTTGGATGGTTCTTTGGAGAACAGGGCATTTATCTTTTTGGCCTCTGGTTCTCTAGTGTATCTCCTTAGCCTGGTGGCCAGTGCTGTGAGCCTTTGCTTAGCAGTCTCTAGGGCTTCAGATGGAGTCAGGCCCTTGTATTTATTCAGTAGCCGAGTCTTATCCTTAATCTCTACACCCTTCTGTAGTTCCACCAGCTGACTCACTTCTCTCCGGGTTGCCTTGATCTTATCCTCCAACCTCATTTTCCAGGGAGTATGTACTGGTGTTCTTCTTGATTATGTAGCCAAGCATCTCCAGGATTACAGAGGCTGTAGCGTATACCAGTTCATTGGTTTCAGTGATGGTGGTAGTAGGAATTGTCATTAGGGCTCTATTGGCATCTTCTAGCATACTAGCTGATGGTACTTCCCCAATGAGCCTTGGTAATCCGTCTTGAGGGTTGACTGTAGCTAGTTTATCCATGATCTTATGCCTCATATCAGCTGCTGTGCTCTGTAATGGAGGGGGTGGCAGTGAAGTTCCAGCGTCAGGTGGTGGCTGCACATCTAGTTGTTCTTCTGGGGCTTCTTCTTGAGTCCGGGAGGTAATGTGGAGTTGGTCTATCTCCAGTTGTGAGAGCAACTGCCTCTTTACTATGTTGAAGCGTTGGGTAACTAGCTGTTTCTCAGTTAGTGTGGATGTAGGACTTTTGTCCATCCATAGTCCCCTCATACGTTTCATATATCCCCTCTCATTAGGTCTGCTGTTGTAGTAGCATTCCATCAATTCCAGGTTCTCTTGTCTCGTCCATGCATACTATATATAGTAGTGGTTAAGAGCGCCGTTGACTTTGCCGTAGTGGTTAAGAGTAGATAGTGGAGTTTCAGACTAAGTGTACAGAAAGGAGTGTGTTTTTTTCTGATTAGGTGTGTCTCTACACTAAGCAGAAGATATGGATGATGAGAAAACAATCGCTGACACCTGTCTTTGAAAGGAAAGGTTTTCGTTTCTACTACAAGATAGAAAAGATTTTTGGAGCATAAAGTGCCAGGCAGTGGACATACTGGAGGAGCAAATAAGTTGCCTAGAAGCAACATTGCAATGCATCTGGCAAAATGAGAACTTCTTGGATAGCATGATTTAGAAACTGTAGCTACAGATGTCAGTAGCGGAAGGATAAGGGAACTGGAAAGGGTAGAAACCAAAAAAAGCAGCCTGGCAATTTGTTACCAAGACCTTAATGAGAATGAAGTAGTATTCAAGCCAGACAAGAGTAGTGAATCATTATAAGATACTCAATAAGTCAACTACTGAGGAACAGGGAGAGAAACAGGGGACATACCTGATAGTGATTGCTGCCAAAAGAATTTCTTCAACCATCTCAAGAAGGCAAGCAACCATAATCAGAAACTCCATATGAAGAAGAGTGAACAGATAATTCAACCTGGGTTATAAGGAACACAGAATGGTGCACCGTCTCCTTACATCAAAAATATGAAGTGTGATACCCAGATTGAATAGGACTAGGAAGTTGTCTGGTATGTCTTCACTGATAAGACACACTGAAACCAATAACATGGAATTACATGGAACTACAGAAATTACAGAAAACTCGGGGATCCTGGAAGAGAGCTGAAGTGAAAATTCTAGTAATATTCTCAAAGATCGTCCCCAGTAGCAAGACAAGACTGAAAATATCAAATGTGAACCATTGACTGCATAACTGAAGTAAAGCTGAAAGTTTTGGTTTTCTGTGGACTACATTTCAGCAGGAGAGGAGAGTTGTACAAACAGTACTGCTTCCAGATATAAGGTGAATCTTTTTGGTTACAGACTACCAAGAAAATTAGAGAATGTTAAAGCAGCAACACAAGATGGAGGGGCTACACAGAGGAATGTGCTATAATCTCAAATTCATTACATGACAAACAAATTGAATCAATGTTGAAAATAATGGGAAATTTAAAAAAAAAATCAGTTGTTTTATATGCCAACACTGGGAATCTGGATAACAAGCAAAAGGAACAGAAAATCTCTCTGATGAACAGCAATTTTATATGATTGCCATTACTGAAACTCAGTGGAATGATTCATATGACTGGAATTCAAGTTACTGGATATAACCACTTTAGGGAGAAAATGAGCAAAGAATAAACACACCATTATCCATTTTAGATTTATTGATAACTCACAAAAACAAAATCCTGGGTGCATATGAATAACTAAGAATTTTTGAAAAACTAATCCTTTTCTCATATATCTTCACACAAAGACAGTGAGAGGAAATCCTGAATAAAAATAAATTGAGAAATTTTTACTAAATTTAAATTATAAATTATATCTAAAATAAAATTATTGAGGGAATATGTGTTTGAATAAAGTAAAAAAAAACCAAAAAACCTTCAAACCTTATTTGACCCTTGGAAAAAAGTTCCATATGATTTGAATCTCAAAAAATCCACCTCTTTTAGAAGTATCATTACTTAAATTTCATTACTTTCTGTATTTATACAACTTGAACGTCCAGTTCTTTGTTTCTCTAAGTATAGGAAGTAGAAGTGTCAATTGTATTGAAAAACTCATGGTATTTAAACTCCCCAGATCAGTTTTGTTCATAAGAGAGGATTATATAAGTATCCATCTTTGGGTATTTATCCAAACTGAACTTCTAAAGCTTTTGATATTCATCCAGACTTGTCAGTTTGTATATAATCACCACAATAATGACATTCTTCAATAATGTTCATCTAATATTATGCATTAACTGTCAATTTTTGCCAATAACATCACCTTTTTATCATCATAATTTGTCTTTTCAACAATAGAAACACCTTTGCATACTCAAGCCAAACAGAAATTTCTGTTAATGTAATTCACATACTTACTCTTTTTTATACAATACATGTATGATTGAGGCTACATTTTGAAACCTATGTATAAATGGAGACAGGGCTGACCAAAAGTATTTTGGTGCTCTAGGCACCTGAGTTTCCCTCCTTCCCCCAGTGGCCCAGGCCAGGCCAGATTGTGGACCCACCGTTCCTCCCCAACCTGGGCAGGTGGTGGGTGGGCGCTGCACGGGCTACCAGGCTGAATCACGGTGGTGGCTTCACTTCCCCAGCCAGGGCCAACTCCGCACCTGCAGTCAGATGCCAGCAGAGTAGGTTGGAAAACTCACTGGCCCTGGCCCCAGCCCCAGCCCAGTGCTTGGCATCCCTAGGTTGCGTCTATGGGTGGACCAGCCCTGAATATACTGCAAACCTTAAAATGCAAACATGAGCAATTTTGTGTACATTCACCCATGAAATACTAGGTAAGTAAGTTGCATATGCAAATTTTCCATTTTTTACATGAAGTAAAATATTTTAAGTACACAAGTTAGAAAACGTAGCTTGAGTTGCTGAAGTCATAGAAATATTTATTTTACACTGCATGAATCTAGAATTTTTCCTATGTTATTGAGTTGCAGCAAGTGCAGACAGGAAGCTTTTTAGTCATGTTAATGAAATATAAAACAGGCACAGTTTCTAGCACAGTTTACCAAGACTATATTGCAATTGCCATATGAGGAACAAGAACACAAATCAGTGGAACACTGATAATTCATGTATCAAAAGAGCAAGTCTTACCAATTTGATTGCAAAGTCATGATCACCTTCAATGAGCAGTTCAATATATAAATGTTTTCTAGGAAAGATACTGTAAATAATCTTTTTTCTAAAGGGACAGATGACTTTCCATTGAAAACCCAAAATATATAATTAAAAAGAAAATAAATTTCATGGAGAATATCTAGAAGATGCAGAATTAAAAGCACAAGACTTTATTAAATTATGAAGATTATGGATACACTAGCTCTCCATAATTTAATTTCATGCTAGTTCTCCATAATAAACTCAACATTGATGTCATCTCTTTTCTTCAACATTCCCAAAATTACACTGTCTAAACTAACATTTCACATCAGTGAACTCATACTAAGACAGAATTTTATTTTTCAAAGTCTGAGGCAAATCATGGATGATACTTGCAAAAAATAAAGAACAAGGAGGGAAAATAATTCCCTTCAAAAAACATGAAAAACAAAATGTAAGAGAAAAAACATCTCAGAAAAGTTAACCCTCAAACCTGAGTTTAACTCAGGTGAGCTGACTGGGTGGAGTGACACCCCTGCAAGAACTAAAAAGGAAATCTTCCTTTGGAGATTAGGCATCTTAAAATGGCATCCATTCGTCCCCCTAAAATGATTAACTAGAAATAATGGATTTTCCCAAATTAATAAAAATATATTTAGGGAGGGGACAGGAGGACAACTGGTATCATTAACCTCAGAAACCAGCTCTAGATCACGGAGAGTCTCTATTAGAACAGGCTTCTCTTGTGTCAAGGGTTCTGGCACAGCCAGTAGCAGTGCTTCCGGGAAAACATGCAAGTTTCCATCATTCCAACCTGTGTTCCTGGAGAGACCAAAGTGTCTGGGTGAGGAGCTGTTCTGAATGGGTTCTCTATCCCAGATGTGCACACTTTAGTTTTCATCACAAAAATGGAAAGTATTTTGGAAGTCCATTCCTAATTGCAGATTGTCCCTAAACTAACACCAGCCCAGAGAGGGGGGAGATTGTCTTTAATATTGATATATCCAGAGAGGTAGAAATTATATTGGTATGATGTAAAAATATTTATTTTCTATTTGTCTTAGTTCCTGCTCTCTATTCTGATTGGAGAGAGCCGCAACTTCTTCCTTACCTAGGTGATTAGCCCTTGGGATCACACCTACAGTGTAAGAACAAAATAACTGGGCATTAAAGAAAACCACATTGCTCTGTATCAGTGGAAGATGGAAGGTGACAAGTTGCAGGCCATTTAAAACTTCTGTAGGAGATTCAGCCTCCCTATAGTCTTTCTGAGGTAGATTTAGAGTGACCAGACCTCCTGATTTTATAGGGACTGTCCTGATAGTAGGGGCTTATTTATACAGGCATCATCCCAATTTTTTGCATTTGCTGTCTGGTCACCCTTGGTAGATTATTGAGCAAAGTATAGAGAGAAAAGTTCAGAGAATTATAATATACAGTTTCTTCCAAAGCCAAAAAATAGAAAATTTTGTGTATACACGGACACACATAGAACCTTGTTCAAAGATGCTTACAGGCAAAGGGCATATTCAGTCTTCAAAATGAAACTCAGGGAATTATTATATTTTAGTAAAAAACTGGAGAAACTTGAATTCATCTGTAGAGGTTGCTATAGCCACTCTAACAAACATTTTGCAAACATTATATAAAGACTGACAGGCATATCATGGTACAGCAAAAAAAAGATCTGCCAGAACTTTCATTGTAAATCAGTACAAATTTTGGATGTGTAGTGAAGTGTGATATTTAACAGTCAGATAATGTCACTGCAGTATAATGTCTGAAACATGTACCCAGCTAGCATGAAGGTAAACTGACTGCTAGATGAGTACACTCTAGGAGCCAATGTTTCATTTACCAATTGACTGCTCAGGTGTGTAATCTGGAAAAAGTCTACATAAAGATTACATACCTTCATAAATCTGAAGTTTAATCCTTTTTCTAATACATGTATCTTATGATTCTGTCTTTTATTTAATACAGGTTACACACATCATAGGTGATGGGTTAATAGACCTCTAAAATGGAATCATTTACTCACTCACAGTATAGGTACAAACATGGATGGAGGCAGTGTGGACCTCCCACTTAGTCATGTGTTAAGATTACTAACAAGATTGCCACTTGGGGTTATGGTTCTATGATTTAATTGATATATATTAAAATAACATCAACTAATTTCACATTGTAGCAATTTTCATGTGGCATGCACATTTTGACTATATTAAATATACATTTGTATTCCACCATAAGGCGGTGTCCACAGACTGAAAAAGAATAGTTCTTGCAGGATTGCTTTAAAATCTAAGAAAAGTGACATACAAAATTTTGAAGTGTGTGATGCAATCAATGTGTGCAGTTTTAAATGTGCAATAGCACCACTTATATTTAAAGTTGCCCTACACTTTTCACTACAAAATCATGTTGTCAATTGCCAAACAAACTGTATGGGCTGAGACTGTTCATACCAGGAGTCTTCCTCAAGTTATTTTGGTTTCTTTAGAAAGAAAAATGTTTCAGCAAAAGCTTTGAGTGCTTTCCAGAAATGGGGCTAGTGAAAAATTAGATAGTTTGGCCTATATTAAAAATTCCTTCAAATCATTTTGTTAAGTAATTCTCCCACCACCATATTTCAGAACAGGACTTTGAAATTTGGCAGTGGAGGGCCATCCTAGTGCTGTAAGTTACACAATCCATCCACATTTGGACAACTGTAAGTTTTCGCGGGGGGGGGGGGGGGGAGGAATCTCATTGTGCATGTATTCAAGAGGTTTATGACAAGATGGGTGTTAAATACCCTGGAGATCCCAGCTGTACTGAGCATGCTCCAGACACTGAGTGTGCTCCATTCCAGGACTGCAGGGACTGAGCAGGATTTTCCTGCCATTGCTCCTCCTGGCCACCCACAGCTGCTGTTTTGCCAGACGTCAGCCATGAAAAGCCAGGAAGAACTCTTTCTTTGTCTCTCATTGCTCCTCTTACTGCTGCCCAGATAACGAGGAGGAGGAGGAGAATGAAGCTGTTTGACAGAAATTCTATGGCATGAGACGTGGGGGGGGGGGGGGGGGATATAGGTGTGGAGAGTAATAAAGGGCAAACTCAGAGCAACAGGAGTGGAGAAGTAGGAAGTATTGGAGCAGAAAGTGCCAGGAGTCAGGGAGGAAGAAGTAGGAAGAGAATTGGTGGAGAGGAATGAAACGACAAGAGATAGATTGGGGAAAAGCATGACAGCAGGATGGCCACCAGACATTCTGCTATTTCCACAAACAAAACTTCCAGCCTATGCTGCCTGTGTGATCATTCTCCTACTGGTGGAACCTCATATGCATTGTGTGTGTAAGGTCATGGCTTATAGGGTATGCCACTTGAAAGAGTGCCCTACTCCTGCCAGCATGATCTCATAGGCACCACTCTGCTGGGATGGAGCAGCATGCTCTTCAAAATGACATCCTCCATACATGACATCAGACAAAACCAAGACCAGATTTGTCTCAGGGTCAGACAGGACAAACCATAGAGAAACAGAACTATCCATTATCTTAAAACCAGATTAACAGCCTTCCTAGATGTCAGGGCAGAAGATTAGAGCACAAATGTGGTCCAGAACCTGGAATTAAAACCAGAATTCCTGAGTATCAAGATTCCTTGGCTGTCAGCAAATAGCTGTGGCAAAACATGAATCTCTTCTACAATCAATACTAATTATGGCATTTCCTATCTCAAGTGCTTGACGGCAGATTTGATTTTTAAAAAATAAAAAGCATATTAAATGACATATATTCTCAAAGATTAAATAAAGATGCATCAACTATATCTCACTACTACTCAACCTATTCTTTATTATCCAGGCAATTTCTTGTAGTCACCAAAGGAAAAAAAAGATTTTGGAATGAATAGCATAGGGACTACACGGATCAGTGCAGGGACATACTATGCACAGAGGACAGTACTGCAGAAAAACAGTGCCAGTTATGGGGGAAGCACTGTCGACAAGAACAACAGAAACAAAAGTGAATATGCAGGGAGTAGGAAAGTTTTGAAGGGTCTACAAAGTAAGGGCAGGAAATTTAAAAATGATGAATTAAAAAAATGGAAAGCCAGTGGTAGTATTGAAAGAGGGTTTGTCATGGTCAGGATGACAAACAAAGAAGATAATCTTAAACTCTGCATTTTAAATGACATAAACAGCGGGGAGAAAGAGTGGTGGTGTGGGTTTTGGACAACCTAAAAACACAGGAAATGATGTGGGCATGGAGAAGATTTTTTGATCTGTGATTAGAAAGAAAACCATCATCTTCTATGCAACATGACCACTACCAGCTGCACAACACAGAACAGTTGTAGAGCAGTTCAGATCAACTCAAAACACCAACGTTTTGACTTCACTTCTTTCTTAAACTGTGTAGGCGAGTCAGCAGTTGTTACTGTGTGTCCATGAACTGGGTGCAGAAACATCTTCTGAACTATTTCTACCTTGTCTGGTTAATTGTATTTGCCAGAAGGGTAGCTGTGTTTGTCTACTTAAGCAAAACAAACAAGAAGTCCTGTGTCACTTTCAAATAAATTTATTGATTCCATGAGCTTTGCTGGGTGTAATACTGTTTTATCAGATGTGTCAGATTACACCCACAAAAGCTTATGAGATCAATAAAAATGTTATTCTTTAAAAGTGCCACAGGACTCCTTTATATTAGTATTTGCATATCTTTCCAATCTGTTTAGTATTCTAGGCAACCCTTTAGCACTCAAGCTTGGTTTGTATTTAATATGTCACAAGGGGCAATTCAAATAGTATTTCCCTCATTTTCCTGATGGGCTGAACCTACCTCACATGATCAGGAAGACCATTTCACCTTGAAATCACCTAAGCTGCTAGCTGAAATAGCAGGTGCACTGAGGTTCTCAGTGGCTTTTTATGCCCTAGAATTTGCCTGGAGGGCATAACCATTCCCTGTTAACCTAGACCCTTATTTGTTCATGAATGCCTCTGTCTCCTCTAGTATAGAAATATTATGCTTTACTCATCTTTAAAGCTACCACTTGAAAGTTCATTTACCACTACTAGAGGTCACAAATTTCATTGTTTCTGCAGGCCAACATATGCATACAATAAGAGAGACAGGTATAATAAGCTGCTTCCTGTGACAACTGTTATATATGTAGCAGCCGTAGGGAATGCCAGAGAGATTCCTTTGCCTGCAGCACCAGATGTATACACTGTGGCCTGATTTTTCCTCTTATCATTGGTAATCAGGCTTTTTCAGTTTTCAAATTTTTACCCAAATCAATACAGCTCTACCCACTGATGCCTAGAACAGTGATATTTTGCAGGGTTTTGGATGCAGACAAAGAAATGTCTGACTTGACCCTAGGACCTCAGTTCAGACAGTCAATTATTTATTATTTTAATTGAAGTTCCTTGTTATGGAAGAAGGTGCTGTAACAACAGTTAATATAATAAATGTAGAACAACAGCATCCAGACAATATCTCTCTCTTGCATGCATGCAGATACACACAGAAGACAAAGCCGGAAACACTTTTTGCATTTCTGGCTCACACTGGTAGCAGACAGCTCCTTAACATCTGAATAGCCAAAATTGTTAGCTGTTAAGTAAAAATATAGATATAGTTCCAACTCTGAAACTAGTGTATCACTAGAGGCAGTGAAGAAAACATTTTGAGGAGGAGATGGTAGGTATCACAACAAAAGAAATTACTGTAATTTTTGCCTATAGTCTAATAGAACTGTTCTGTTGCTATTCTGTGGCAATATATTAGTACCCTATGGGTCACTTAAACAATTCTACCATCAATGAATACATAAGAACACAGAATTCTTTACTACAAGGTTGCTGCAATAGGTTAGTAGTTAATAGGCAATGGCTAGTTTGCACATTTTGTACTAACTAAAAGCAAATATTATATGGACCATTTATTGTGGAACTACTGTAGAAAAACAAATCCTGATATAAAACCCTGACCACAGGCTATTTATGAACAAGGAGAAATGTCACAGATAGTTGATGTTTGTTTCTGCTAAGCTAGGCAAGTTGACATAATTGGTGATGTGAAGTTATAAAACTTACCAGTGTGGAACATGATTTACACCACTAGAAGGATTGCTGAACAACCAGCTGCAACATTTAGAACAGACTTAGATGCACACTCTTGACAACATACAGTATTATGTGGATGTATCATGATTATCCAAAATACAGAAGCACTATGAGAGTTTTCTTTCAATTGGTATGTAATTTTCAACTGCTCTTTCAAAGAAAGATGGAAATAAACAAAGAAACAACCTGAAGTTTTTCATAACTAAAAGTGAAATACACAACACAAATAGTAATTAAGTTTTAAATTAGTGGTTTCATGCTAGAATTGTTACAATAAACTTAACCGCAGTAGAGCAATGCAAAGGACTGTCCTTTTTATCACATCACAAGAAATCTGCCAACATTCCATGATGATGCTAGCTACTCATATAATCACACCAGTTTCCTATTTTGAAGTGAGAGATTGCTTTTCAGTTCAAAAAGACACTGTGAATAAATAAATAAATAATAATAAACCTTCTGACTGAAAGTATTTTCCTAATGTTATTACATGTAACACCTAAATATATGATACCAAAAGAATAGAAAAATACATTTTCTCTGTTTTTTCCCCAAATTTATTTACTTGGCATACTTGAAAGTCCTTTGCATATAGTAAGTTTCAATTGTTTTCATAATATAGGCAGTCAATTTGAATGCATCTTTCCTCTGTTTGAATGGGTCTTTCACATCGCAACAAGGAATTAAAAAAATATATAAAATAGAAAATTCTGACTGCCCAGCTATACAACTTACAAGAGATTCAGAAGCAGGTGCAGACCCAGAAACTGACTGAGTTTTATGATTTCAAGCAGGCTTATCCAGTGTGACCAGCAGTCAGTACTCACCACCTGACGGGGGCCTCCTGATGGTATTATAGCCAATTAGCTCAAGTGAGCACATCCTGTACAGTCTGTGCTCCCTCTCTTCTTGTCAGTTGCTGAACACTGTGACTGAGCCCCTGTCTGTATTCTCCCCTTCTGGGAGAGGTTCTACCACCTCAGCTCAGTCACTTCACCATCAGCAGTAAGCCCTGTCCTGTTGCAGCTCTGGTTTAGTGGAGGTGCGAGGGACCCTGGCCCAGGGACCCTATGTCCAGCAACATCTGCCCCATTTGTTCCCTCCACTCCTCAACTGATTCCGCTGGCCACTGCTCTGGCTTTTCTACCCTTCTATCAGGTCCCTGGTGCCTTACAGAGCCCCAGCAGTCAGCCACTGTGCTGTCCTGGATGCTGAATCCTTCAGCCAGCTGAGAATCCAGTCTTTTCTCCCTGGGATCCTGGGAGCTAATGCCCTTATTCTGGCTTTAAAACTCCCTTTTATACAGGACTCCTAATAGTTTCTCAAGCCGTTCTTGCCTGTTGGCTGTTCTTCCAAGGCCTTAATCCCTTCCTAGCCTGGGTGGGGCAATCACCCCATCACACTCCCTCTCATACTGTCATTTTTAGAATCTGAGTTTCAATCAATGATCATAAAACTTAGAAAAAAAATAACTGGTTATTTTTACCTTTGTCTAGCCAGACACAGCGTATATTACTGTGATGAAAACTATTACAGGCATTTCACAATTATGACTGTTGTGCATACCTTTGTGTGTTTGTGGTGGCTTACTCGCTAGGAGATGAGATCAAAGTGGAGCTGTTAGAGGAATTCATTATTAATAGGATAAGGCATTCTACCTGTGCAATTCTTAGGCAACCCACTGTTTTTCTTGTTGGACTAAGAGCTGTCCTTCAGCACAGGCCACCAAAACAGATCTTCCACACCTGTAGAAGCACTACAGCAATGAATTATTAGCATTACAACAATCTGATATGATTTACTGAATTAACTTTAAGACAATTTATATTTTGGTCATTTACAAGGCATCAAAGGAGGGTTAAATTTGGAGAGATGCTGTTAACAGAAAGTAAAGTATCAGGAAAGAAATTTCTCGTTCTGTTGCACATCTTCTCTTCTTATGCATTATTCATGGGAAGAAGTGAACAGTGAACTCCAGTAGTAGGAGCAAAAAGATAAAACAGAGTTTAATTATTTTAGAAGAGGAGGCAGGAATGAAAATTCCCTCTACCGAAAGCAAAAACTTTATAAACTAAGGAGTTACATGAGAACCAACCCAGAAGCACTTTTCCACCAATGGATGCTTCTGAAAAGGAATGAAAATGTACTTTGCAAGTCTTCCCTATATGAGTCTCACACAAGGCTGTCCTTGAGGGGGGTGAGGGGGCAATCGCCCCTGGCCCCGTGGTTATGTAGGACCCGCGCTGTCCTGCCATGAGCAAGGCACCTCTGGGCTCACACTACTGCCCCACAGAGCCATGCTGTCCTCTGCCCCCCTCCCCACTGCTTTCCATCTGGAGCCGAAGGAAGCGAACGGCAAGGGGGAGCACAAAACCAGCCTCTGATCTGAGCGGGCTCACCCTGCCCCCGGGGCAGGGAACAGCTGGCCCCATGGGCAGAGTGGACCAGCCTAGAGGCGAGGCTCCACTCTCTCACCCCTTCCATGGGCTGGTTGTTCCACCCTGGGGGTAGGGAAGGCTGGCCCAGAGGTGAGTGGGAGAGTAAAGCCTGGACCCCAGACCAGCCCGCTCCACTCCAGGGAGCAGAATGGCAGCTGGCTCAGGAGAAGAGTGGGAGCCAGCCTCTGGGCCACCTCACCTCACCCCACTCCCCCAGCATGGGCCCCCACAGGCTGATTGCTCCAGGCCCCTAGGGGTGGCCCTGGTCTCACATTTCCTTCCACTCGAGTAGCTCTAAGGCTTCTATGAATAGTTTCTAGGTGCCTAGCATGCCAATTTTTGTGGGACTTTTACATCTTACATGCAGCAACTTTGAGGCTCTAAGACCTTGGCATCTGGCATACAATGAGATGAGCAGGGTACAAAGCACATATGTACATCAGGTGCTTGAGATGTATCTTTAGAGACCACGTAGTGCCCACTTATGTCACTATTTTCAAAGAGTTACAATAAATGACTATTTCAGAAGAACTGTAGAACGAGGAACTTTCTTTGAATGAAAAGGTTTCTGGAGTTATAAGTATAACCTTTGCCTCAAGAGAAGCTTGTGGCTGGCCTTTCTAGTTGTCATTACCTCCAAAAGTCAGTGTTTGCAATTAGTTTCTCTACGCTTACCAAAGCCTTCTGTTGACAGGCAATTGCCACCCCATTAAGGCATGTAGGACAAACCTAACTCACCTTTCCAGGAACAAAGAACTGGCCTAATGGAGGACTCTTGAGTGAGTTACTTCCCTTCCTTTGGCCAGCTTGGAGCCATGGAAAGGTAATGCTCACTGACTCAGGATATGAATGAGTCCATATAAGGACACTGTTTGTAACTTGACCCTGGGGGGTGGGGGCAGGGAGGGAAGCCCCAGAGGAGAGAAGGAACATTATAAAAAGGGGAGACATTTGCCAGTCTCTCTCCCACTTCCATCTACAAATACTACCAGAGAATTCAAGTGCTGACCAAAGGGGAGAGCCTGACTAAGAAGAAGCCATCTGACCTGTGGTGAGAATCACCTAAATTTTAAGGTTCCTAAAAGCACCAGCCTCAGTCACTCAGGGTCATTCTGGATACAGGAAGGAATTTCTGATTTACCCTTCTGTAATCTCAAGAAGGTGCAGCTTCCTTAGTAGTGGAAGCCTTATGGGTCTGCTTGGGCACAGCCTACCTAAAACTCCTAGAACTTTAATGTGGAGCCAGTATGCCCTGTGTGTGGAGCAAGAAAGGGGTGGAAGGAGACATAGGGAGAAAGCCTTTCCCACCTTTCAGAGTCTGAGGCCCATTCCGTGGCAGAGTATCGTTGCTGATCAAAAGGCACAATTCCCATTCCATTATTACCTGAAATCTGAGCCCCTTCCCCTGGCAGAATGTGAGTCCTTAGGCTAAAACTCAGATCCAGCTCTTCTGGATTGCAGTTACAACTCTTCAGGGAAGGGTGGGGACTCACCATACAAGCCCAAATGCCCTATATCTTGGCAATACGAAAACAGGCTGGAAACATGCAGAGCATAGTTCACCCTCTGTAGAGCTTGCAAATGTTACCTCATGCAGGGAATGCTGCTTAATGAACTTGGTGCTGTGTTTGCAAAATGGCTGAGTGGTGGCAGAGGAGTCCAGAGGGCAGTACTGCAGCAAAAAAATACACAAATCAGCATGCTGCTATTTATCCAATCCAGGTGAGAAGAAAGAAGATTAAGTCACAACTGCACACAAACAAATAAAAATGGTTCTAAAACAAAATGGTCAGGAGAAACTGAATCATTAACTGAAGCAGAAAATATAGTGGCCTGAGCTATAGGACAGACTTTAGTCTTGAAACCTCCAACAACACTGGACTAATTCAGAATTTCCTGGGAGGGAGGGACATTAGCCTGTAATGAATGAACAGAGAAGTTGATCAAGAGAAAGGCATAGCAATCACATAGATAAAGAGCTCCCCAGCAAATAACTCAAATGCAATAGCCAGATTATTAGCTGTGAAGAAGCTCTCTGCCTTGTGCCAGGAAAGTTACACAGCTATTTTGCCAAGGATGAGAAAAGAAAGATCATGAGACACTTGACCCATTCAATTTTAAGAATTTATGCTGCAGAAATGGAGATGGATAAAAAATATCCATAGTCTGAGGCTGACATAGAAATTGACAGGAGTACACTGAGAGGGACTATAAGGATGCCAGCTAATGCTCTGAGTCAGAAGTGGAGGTCCGGAATAAGTTGAACCTAATTGAACTATGGATAGACAGGTTAAACTTAGGTAAGACAAACACTATATAGGATTCTGTTTTAACTCTTTTCCTCAGTACAGTGTTCCCACTGACAAATAAATACAACTTTGTTCTGAAAAAGCTGTTTCTGTGTCATGGCACATTCATTCTACCACAGGCTCCGAAACTAAAAGGGCTTACAGGTATACCACCCAGCTGAGCCTGTCAAGTTAACACAGTTGGTAACCAGAGGAGATGCAGCTCAGAGATGCTGTCCAGTGGTGGTAAGGACAGGTAGTTTCATCCCACATGAGGAGCACACAACCAGGCTTTGTCACTTGCAGATGCACCCAAAAGGTACTGAAAGTGCAACTTACCCCCTGACAACTATACAGAAAGACTGTTCGGAAAGAAAGGGTAGTGGCTTGAATATTTTCTTGTTAAACTGGCTACAAATCTTTTCAGTGTCAAACACAAAAAATGCTCATACACATGCAAACATCTGAAATCTATGGGACATGCTAGAAAGCTGTTCATAACAGTTTGGTTTATTATAGTTCACTTCTTTTAGCTACACAACACCCAAGCAAGCAAAATGCATCTTTCAAGCATTGTATTCAAATAAGAAAATTCAAAAACCTGCATATAAGCAAATGAAATCCTGTAAGGTATGACTGCCAAAAACATGAAGAGATACAGACTTACAAATGAATTGACTTATTTATGGTTATGGCACACATTACAAGACTAGCTTCAAGAGCACAACACTTGCTGTAAAAAAGAAGATTCAACTTAAATCTCAGAAGATGCATATGGGAGGTTGACTAACAGCTAACAGTTTGCTAACAGATTCATTCTATTTTTATCAATAATTTAACATGGACAATTACACTCAGTTTGCAGAGACTCTCACAATGCACATTCTTTTGCTGACAAAATTCCACATGGCTTGCAGGTCCATAAAGCATCACTGAATTTGAATTGCTTCTGTACAACATGTTAGTTTAATATCAAAATGAAGATGTTCAAATGAATGGTATAATAAACAACAAAGGGCACAAGAAAACTCCAAACACTTCAAAATGAATTTGAATGCTGTAGAGAAGCACATATTAATTGAACACTTTTCAATACAAAAAAAGAAATGACAAAATTTTTCAATCAGTTATGTTATACATCTGAATCACCCTGAAACCACATCTCCACTGAGTAATATTATATTAGAAGCCATAAAGATTGTTACAAAATGCAAACAACTGGAAGTCAGTTGGCAGCTTATGGTCTTAAAAAACATACTCAGAGCTTACACAAGAATTACTTGCAATTGCTTACAGAGGTTACATCTTCTTCTAAGCAATCTGGGACGGGGGGAAGGAAAGAAACTCGGTTAAAATAAATTAATTGTGTTTATGGACTTTGATCACAGTATTTCTGAAAACTTAGTGTGTAGGCTAGACTCACGGGCACATAATCTTAACTAAACAATCTAAATTCATGATGTAGATAAATCAAGATATCTGGCCGGTACCAGTGATTAATGTATTTGCTGATATTAACTGTTTTTAAAGCATTTGACAAATAATAAATAAATGAATGCTTTCTTTCAACATTAGAGGGCAAGTTAATTATACATGCATATATTTTAAACTCCACTTGTGTTTAAATTCCTAAATGATTGTTTTAGACTAAAATATGATACTGTATAGAATCTCATTTTAAATTATCTCTGAGCTTATAATTTTTCATTGTATTCTTATCAAATTCACACCCTAAAGTTGGGGAAAACAAAGTTATTTTACCTGAAATCAGAATTCTCCAAATTCACCATCCCAAATACATAGTGTTCAAATATGAGAACCTGGAAGTCTCTAGTCTTAGGTCTGAAAAGCAGCATTGTGTTTACCTTTTAGAATCAGCAGCTGCCAAACTTATGGAACTCAAGAACCACACAAGTTGATTATTAACCTTCAAGAACTACACTGAGGCATATAGACATATACTTTTACCTACTAAATTGATTTGCTGATGTTCTTCCGTGAGCCACACTTTTTCATTCAAGAGCCACATGCGGCTCCCAAGCCATAGTTTGGCCATGCTTGTTCTAGATCAGTGGTTCTCAACCACTGTGTCGAGATACATTACTGTGTCACCAGACAGTGGTAAGTGTGTCACAGAGGGTTGGGGAGATGACCGGATTTGGCCTGGGGGAATTTGGGGGGTAGGTGGTATGTCCTTTAAGGTCACGATATGCCTCAAAGGGTGTCACAAACCACAAAAGGTTGAGAATCATTGCTCTAGATACATACTTTATAGCAAGAAACCTCCCTTAAATCTACATTTCCAATCAACACTTCAAATCCTTCATCCACCTATCTATAAACCTGCTGTTTCTAAAGATAGTGGGCAGAAAGGCGAGTGAATCTGTGAAGAATGTAAATGGCAAGAATTCCAATTATAGATAAGTAACCTACTTTTATCCTACTGAGACTAAAAAGTAGTGCCTGTCATTGAAGGAGGACTGACAGAGAAACATTCATTTTAAAAGAATGGAGAAAATCTTTGCTAATGTGTATTGCAATATTGCTTATGACAAATACATACAAGCTCCAACAGGGTCCAGCTTCCTGAGGGCGTACCTTACAAACTCTCGGAAGTTCAAAACTGGTAAAAGAATACAAGAATTCTAGACTGTGAATACAGCTGGACAGAAGATATTTTGTAACAGGTTTATCTTTGATGTAAACCAACATGAGACAAGAACATATACAAAATGCTTCTCTCCTATCAACATAAACATTCAAAATCCAAGTCTTTCCTGAGTTATCAGACTCTCTCCAGACATGAGCATTAGGTGTTCTTTTAACACATCACTGCTCGTTTTTCAAATTCTGTGCTATGGCTGCCAGGTGGTAAAAGAGGCTCAAGTTGGTGGGGAGAGAAGCAAGCTTACAATGGTTACATAACTGTTGCTCAGGATGGCGGCAGCAGCAGCCTGATGCCATCTTCTTTCCTCTCCCCATGTGCTGCTGGATTGAATAGCTTCAAAAGGCCAAGGTGGGTTTCAGGGCTAAACCAGGCATTCCATCCTGGTACTGCATGCAAGAAGGGAGTTGCCCTTGAAACAGATGTTGAGGTTGCCTTGGTAATGGCCACATTTGAAGAAGGCTCCATGTTTTCGTGAGCGTAGTAGACCTTAACATTTTGGATAGGTTATGTGGCAGGGTTGCCCCTCCTGGGGGAGGGCCTGACCCACCAGCCCCAAACTCTCCCCTGGTGGTACGGGCCTGAGGCCGATCTGCCCCAGCCCAGGTGGGTCTTCTGGGAAACTTCCCTGGGCATCTCAGTTAATTCCTCTCTCTCTCTCTCTTTCTGTCTGTCAGCAAAAGGGGTAGGGGTGACAGCTTTCTCCTCAGCCTGAGGTGGCTCCAGACCTAGAGGCAGCTTCAGTCTCTCCCCCCTTCCTTCTGGTAACAGCAGCCTTTATAGGTCTGGGGCAGCCCTTGACTGAGCCCAGGTGTCTCTAATTGGCCTGCAGAAACCTTTTCTCTCTAGCCAGGGTAAAGAGCCTTTATCAGCCTGAGGCTTACATATCTGCCCTGGCACACCCTTCTGTAGCCCTCTTAGCTGACCTTATCACAGTTATAAAAAAATGTTTACTGCCTAAATGTAACCAATATCTGACCTTCAGCAAGTCATTTCCACTCCCTGTGCCTTTGTTTTTATAGTCATTAAATGGAATGATGATACTTACTGCTTTGTAAAGCATATTGATGAAAAGCACTATGTCAGAATTATGTATTAGTATATCACAATGGACAGGGTCAGCCTAAAAACCTGTTTGACTTTTGTTTTATGTCTTCTGATATGCAGTCAATAAATTCTAAAATCTTTGTCATGGTCCTAAAGTGATAACATCATTGCATAATTTGCAATCCACAACTGTAAAGTAGTGGAGGTGTATACTTTCCTGCCCAGCAACCCTAGTTTTTTTTATCTTCTTTATCAAGTGGTGGTGTAGCCCGAGATTTTGCCGTCTAAATTGGCTTTCAATTAGTGAATAAGGAGAATCTGGTGAAAATAGGATAAGGCAATCTAGCAGAGAAAATTAAATTAAGGATGCTATATTCAAAATGGACATTAGATAGTGCCTAACAGAGTTATGCATTAAGAGCAATGGTATGAGGAGTGAGATAAGCTCACTCCCCCTCCCATCAGGCATCCACCCACACATTCCACCTCCCCCATCATTGACCGCCTCGCACCTCCCCCACAGCTCTCTATCTTCACACCTCTGCCACAGCTCTTTATCCTCACACCTCCCCCACTCCCTTTTGTGATTGGATAGAGCAAGTCAGCTGGCTTATAGAAAGGTGGAGTTTTTACCCTCAGATTTGTATATAAGGAGCAGCATTTCCAGCTAAACTTTGGAGATCTAGGAGCTCCTTACGGGATCCAGCGGCCTTTTGGTGCTGGTTCCCAGTGCATTAGGAGTCTCCTCTCCCACTCCCTACTGGGTTCCACTAGCCTCTGGCTATGTTCCCGCTGCACTAGGAGTCACACTCTCACTCATCCCCAGAGAGAGTTGTGGGACTTAGTCTCAGAAGGGCATCTCTGGACTTAGTCTCTGAGCAGGGACTCAGGACTTAATCTGAGCTAGGTCGCAGGACTTAGTGTCAGAGCAGGCTTCCTTTCCAAAGGGCTGCACCACACAGCTAACTGAGTTCTGCCCATAGGTGTTGGTTCCAGTGGAATCTGAGCTAAGTCACAGGACTTAGTCTCAGAAGAGCCTTTCTTTCCAAAGAGCCGCACTACGCAGCTAACTGAGTCCTGCCTATAAGTGCTGGCTACAGAGGAAATCCTATCCAGTTGTGTGAAGTCCCAGTTAGTTCGACTTACTGCTCAATGAAGGGTCCAGACCATGCAGCTAACCAAGTCCTGCCTCAAGGTCTGATACTTGCAAGCATACACTGCACGTATGCTGAAAGAGCTAAGTTCCAACTTAGGCTCTGAAAGCTCTGACTCTGCACGCACTCTGAAGGACTTAGTGCCACCCAGCCACTGGAAGGCAGCAGTCCTAGAAGCACCTAACAACCACACACACACACACACACACACACACACACACACACACACACATTTGCATGCACGCAACTTACCTTCCATCGATACGGATAGACCAGCATGGAGTCTACAAATAGAGCTGTGACATCACTGCCGTGAGCCCTGCTGAGTCTAAAGAAACCCTGTAGTCCTGTCATTAGGGCAACCACAGAGAAAGAGAGGGAGCAAGACCGTTACGCCACAAGCCAAAGCCCACTCAGCATCTAGCTGCATCAAGAGGACTCTCTTTTCCAGCTGAACTTTCATCAGGTGTTTTTGGGTGAGGAAGATTACATCTTGTAAGAAGTTAGGGTTTTAAGAACTGATCAACCACAGAGAGAGAAAAACCATCAGAACGTTAACTAACCCAAGTGGCTGACAAGGGCCCAATCCTTACAGAAAGTTCCTTACTGTAACAGAGACAGCTATGAAAGTACTGATAGTCCTTACCCCTTAAAAGTGAGAAAAATTGAGATCTCCCAATTTCACATGTGATTGATCCCCACCTGTGAAATGCTTCTATTTGTAACTTCTTATGTGTTAACTGTTGTTTGTGTGATCTTGCCCTGCCTTCTTGTTAAATATTATTGTGCCTTTTAATGTACCTTTGCTATTAGTTATGCTTGTCTAAATATGCTTATATAACTAATATTTCCTGCCTCGTGGTACCTTGTTGGTTAGATTGCCTTGCATCTTTCCTATTGTATTTTAATTATTGTGCTAATTAATAAATATTGGCATTCGTTAACTCTGTGGCTCCTGGTTTTTCATTGCTTTCCTTGTCTGTTCTTGAGTGGCAGACTGTAGCCGTATTTCCACCAGAGGCATTGGGCCATTTGGGTAGCACAGATCCCATCTCGCTACCTCAGTGTTTATTATCTAATTAGACTGTGGGACAGTCTGAAACCAAGTCCTGGGGTAACAGAATTGGCGCCCGAACAGGGACCCATACTGCCTAAATTGGAAATTGAATGGACTTTGAAGCAATGAAATATCAAATAGAGATAGGTCCATAACAGTATCTGTTCCATCTAAATTGGGATCAGTCTAGATAAATTTAAAGATTGTGCCTTAAGAACAGGAATGCCTTGCTTGATTAACAGATATTGGAGCAATGGAGTATAACAGCTGTTAAGGTAAACTACATTTAGAAATTGAGAATTCTAAAGCTTAATTGCAGTATTGCAATATTGATTTCTATGTGCACACATTGAGAGAACATCAACAGGTAAGTGAAAGATTTATTTTAACTAAAAAAGAAGTAGAGATTCTATTGTTTATTGGCAGTATTACTTAGAGATTGAATGCAGGTTAATTTCAAGGAATTATTGTGATCCAGAAAAAGTGATATACGATCTAGCTAGATAAGAAAATTCTTGTCTAGCTGGAGGACAACCCGTGACCAAGATAGTAAGGGTAAAGGACAACCTTGCTTGAGGAAACAGAGCCTGTGGCCAACTGGGAGTGGGACGCCGCTACAGGTTGAGAAGGGTTTTTAAGTTAGTTTTGGAGGAATATGGTTGGTAGATAAACTAATTTAGGAGTCTTAGGTAGAAGCTTTTGGCTTTGATTTCTGAGGTTGGCCGGTGATAGAAATCAGCCCAAGGATTCCAGGGGTTACTTAGCCCCTGTATAAAATGAGTTTGTTATCCCTTGGTCTTGCACAAAGGGTGTGTGTCCTAATTTTATAGTTGAGGTTTACTTTTAAGAGGATTTGGCAAACAGGTAATTTTCCTGCTGGAAAAGGTGTCCAGTATTGTTGAATACGCCTGTCCTGCTGTAGGCACATATCTAATTAATTATTGTTTCAGAAATAATGGTTTTTTTACGATGTCAAAGAGCCAGAAGCAAATGCGTGCTGAAGCTAGTTTTTGATAAATCTGACAAGATGTTAGGAGATAATCTGGGAGATTTTGTGCAGAAAACAGGCAGAGGTCCATGGAAGGAGAATGCCTTCATGGGACCAGGAGCCCTCCAGCAACTTTGTCAGCAATGGGATCAATGGATCCATGAGAAGAAGAAAGGAATTTTTAAGGGAGGACCTAGTAGAAAAGAAAGGAAGCAAGCTGCTATACTGGGGTTATATTTGGCAGCAACTATTTTATATAAAGAAGTGGGAAAAGTAATGGAAGAGAAATAGAAGTTACAGGAGGAAAAAGTAAAAAAGAGCACACAGATCAAGAAATTAGAAGCTGAAGCTAATAATCTGAGATCAATAATACTAACACAGTCTACTCAGCTAAGGACATTTCAGACAGAGACTGAAGAAAGAAAAGAGGAGGTAGAAAAATGTATAGAGAATATGAAAAGTGGAAATGAATGGCTACGGATAGCCAAGCTGCAGTCAGAGTAATGCTTTCGGATGCTGGAGAAAAAGAAAGATAGAGCATATGCAGATTGTTTGAAGCAAAGAGAAGCCCTAAAAAGGGAATTAAGGGTCAGTAAAGGAGTGATTTCAGTAGTTAAAACCAACAGCAGTTATCCTTGGAGTAATGAAGAAATAGAGGAAGATGAAGATGAATGGGAGGACATTCAGGAAGACTTTGAGAAACCATACAGGAAAGCAGGATTATATAGTGCCTTACGAGAGGAATTGAGAGAATTGGATAGACCACCTCCAGTAACACCAGTTATAACTACAAAGGTAATAAAGACAACTGCAGCTGGTAATAAAGAAGGGACGGAGGAATGTAGGGAAGAAAGACGATATACACCTGAACAAATAAAAGCCTTAGGAAAGACATTAGATCCCTTAAATTGAAGTTCAGTGATTAAATGGATAACTAGAACAGCAGGAATACCAGGATTAAAGGAGAAGACATCTCAGCAATCCTAAAAGAGTGTATGGGAATGGAAGAATTTGCAGGCCTTCGCTATGATATACAAAATGGAGGAGAGAAGAAGAGGGATACAACAGAGTTGGAAATCTTGAAATTTTTCTTCCCTGGAGAGGATCCAATTGTATGGTTTCATAGGGAGAAACAACAAGCAGGAGAAAGACCTGAACCTTAGAAGAAATTGCTGTTTAAACACTCAGGGCTTGTAAGAACAGAGGATGAGGAGGAGGAACAGGGACAGACAAAGGGAACAGAAGTGGAATGTGAAGGAGAAATGTCTGTGGTAAAGGAAGTACAGACGCCGATAGACTATGATGTATATCAGTTCAAGAAGGCTTTGTTACTTGGATTCAATCCAACCACAAGAACTTTAATGGTGTCTACAAATCCATGGCACATGCCTTTAATGTGTATAGAAGCAAGAGCAAAAGAAATATATGAAATCCAGAGAGAAACCTTTCCTGCTCCAAGGAGAAAGATTGAGAAAGTAGCAACAGTGACTTTCTCTAATAATGGCCCACTAAGAACAGAAAATTCCTCCTCCAAGCAAATAAGGAATGGTAGGAACAAAGGATTAAATGGAAACAGGATTAGGACTCTGTACACTCGTTAGAGCAATGCCTACTCTGAAGATAAATCAGATCCTACAAGATTACGGGCATGGAGGAAGTTGCTTAAGTATGAATCTAGAGATAGGATTAATGGATTATCTACTGAAGAACTGCTAAGGAAATTAGCAAAACATGAAAGTCCACCTCCATCTGCTCCTCCTCTCCCAGAAAATCAAATATAGGGAGTCCGAGCGCTCCCTATTTCCCCTATAACAGCCAAGGAACACTCTGGCTTAGTGGCACATTTAAACCAGGATAAATGGGGAAGACCTACAGTTCATGTAGAGTTTCAAAAGGGAGCGTTCGGACAAAATATGTTAATTGATACAGGTGCTGCTTTTTTCTTAGTTAGTACAAGGAAGAAAAATTTGTTTGGAAAACCAGTTTTGGTAAGAGATCTGCAAGGATTTAATGATGCTACAAGGAAAGTTTCATTCAGTTCGATAGTAAATTTCAAACTTGGAAATAAATATGGAAAAGGACAATTCGGCCTAATAAATTTAGATGGAAATGGAATATTAGGCAGGGACATTTTGAGAAACCTTAAACTCACAACAGATTTAGTAAATAAAGTTCTATGGAAAATGCCTATAGGTGATGAAAATATTCCAACAGAATCAGAAATTATAGAAGCAGATTATATGCTGTCTGCAGTGAAAGCAGCTGAAGACATAAAATGGCCTGATTGGCCACCAGCCATCTTAGATATATCTTTAAGGCATAAAGAAGTGTGGGCAAAGAACAAGGCAGAATGTGGAAGGATCAACGCTGAAGTTTTAATCACAGGACCTGATCCCCCACCTCAAAAGCAGTACAGGTATCCTAAGGAATCAGAAGAAAGTTTAGCGAAAACCATTCAAGGACTTATAGATCAAGGAGTGCTGGTAGAAAAACAAAGCAGAAATAATGCAGCAATTTGGCCAATTTTAAAGGCAGAAGGAAAGACATGGATAACAACAGTGGATTTTAGACCTTTAAATAAAGTCACGCCGATGACAGCACCAGTTGTGGCCAAATATCCTGATGTAATGGCTTCCATAATAGGAGGAGCTAAATGGTTCACTGTGTTGGATCTGGTGAATGTTTTCTTTTCAATACCATTAGATCCAGACCGTTGGTACAAATTCACATTCACTTTTCAGGGAAGACAACTGTGTTTTTGCCGAGCCCCACAGGGATTTTCTTTGTCACCCACGATATGCCATATACATGTAATTAAAATGTGGGATGACACGCCTAACAAGGATAATATCATATCTTATGTTGATGACATCTTGATCAGCACAAAAACCAGAGAAGAGAATTTAGAGATCTTGGATCAAGTTTTACAGAAAATTAAGGGAACAGGATTTAAGGTGAGCCCTGAAAAAGCTCAGATTTGCCAACAGCAAGTGAATTATTTAGGAGTCACCTTAGGACAAGAAGGACATTCTCCTGATAAACAAAGAGTAGAACTCTTGCAAAAATTGCCAGCCCCTACAGATGTTTCCACTCTCCAATCATTCTTAGGAATAACAAATTTTTCCAGAGATTTTGTGGAGAACTATGCAGAAAAAGCTTCTCCATTATACAAGTTATTGAAGAAAAGCACTCAATGGGAATGGGGTTCAGAACAGCAAAAAGCATTTATACAGCTGAAACAAGCATTAGCACAAGCTCCAGCTTTAGCTTACCCAAAAGTAGGACAACCTTTTGTGCTTCAATTAACAACCACAAATACTGAAATGAGTGCAGTCCTTAGTCAAGATCATGGCACTGGAGTAAGACCTGTGACTTATGCATCCAGAAAACTCAATGGGGTAGAACAAGGCTTTATTCCATGTGAAAAGGAAGTCTTAGCCTTGGTATGGGCCTTGCAACATTGGGAATATTTAGTGGGATTATCCCTAGTACTGTTGAAGACTTCTCACTCTCCTGTAAAATATGTCTTGACTGGGAAAATCAACGATGGTCATGCATCCAGTCCTCAATTAGCTAAATGGACATTAGCTTTACTGAATAAGAATGTGAACATGGAAAAAGTTCCAGCATTGTCTCCAGTCCCTTATGGACTTATTATAGAGGGAGAAAACATGAATGCCCGCTACCAGAGATTCTTCCAGAGGGCCCTATTCTGTTCCAAGGAGGAGAAGTATTAAAGGAAATAAGGGCTGAAATAGATGAAATTTGGTCTGTGGATGGATCAAGATACCACAAGGAAGGACAAGCCTTTACTAGCTATGTGGCAATCAGAATCTCTAATGAAAGTTATAAAGGGTCAATGTTCCCCACATTCAGCTCAAAGCAGCAGAGATAGTAGCTGTGATTGTAGTATTAGAAAATGTCCCAGAGGATAAACAAGTTGCTATCTTCACTGATTTGGATTGGGTATTAAGGGCTATAGTAGATTGGATGCCTCAATGGCAGAAGAGAGGAATGAAGTCAGCAGATGGTAAATCCATAGGTCATTCTGAGAAGCTAATATATTTGTGGAATCTAACTCAAGGAAGATCACACCCAGTGTTAATGGGAAAAACAAAAGCACATAGGAAGAATACAGAAGAAGCTCAGTGGAACAATAAAGCAGATGAACAAGTCAAACTAGGAGCCAAGGAGGGGACTCCATTGGAACCCAAAGTAAAGTTTCCAACTGTCCCTATAGCCAGCAGAGGAAAAGAACAAGTAGAAAAAGATGACTTACTTGCATTACAATGTAGAGATCTGGAAATAAAGAAGTTGGTCAAAAAAGAGGAATTCCAAGGATGGCGGATTAGACAACATGAAACAGGATTAGTATTGGCAACTAAAAAGGAAGATGACTTACCTGTATGGATAGTACCATCAGATCTTAGAGCAGAAGTGGTATCCTTAGCACATGATCATGGACACTTTGGCACAGACAAAACAACAGAAAGGCTACAAATGGCAGGTTGGTGGTCTAATATGAGGACAGACATAGAGCAATATGTGAATAACTGTCTACCTTGTGCAACAAACAATGCAGATAGCAGAATATGAAAAGGAAAATTGAGACACCAAAGGACTGAAGGCCCATGGTCCAGAATAAAAATTGATTACATCGGTCCACTTTCCCAACAGGTAAAGGAAATAAATAATGCCTAGTAATAGTGGATCCATTCACCAAGTGGGTGGAAGCAATCCCCACTAAAAATAATACAGCTCTGACTACTGCAAGAGTATTAGTAGATCAAGTCTTTTCCAGATGGGGAATTCCAAGAGATTGACTCAGATCAAGGTCCACATTTTGTAGGAGAAATAACAAAAGGATTATGCCAGGGATTTGGAATTAAACAAAGATTACAAATAGCAAGGGATCCTCAAAGTTCAGGACAAGTAGAAAGAATCAACAGAACTATAAAACAGCTTTAAGAAAAGTAGCTAACTTACAAGAAAAAACTGGGATCAAAAGTTACCTTTAATATTAATGGCTATTAGAGTAACCATAGCATTTCATGGGGTAACACCATTCAAGGAGATGACTGGAAGAAACAATTGAATGCCAGAGCAATGGTGGTTAGCTGGGAATCATAGAATCATAGAGTTGGAAGGGACTTCATAGGTCATCTAGTCCAACCCCTGCCAAAGGCAGGACCACTCCCACTAAACCATCCCAGTCATGGTTTTGTCCAGCCGGGCCTTAAACACCTCCAAAGATGAAGACTCCACCACCTCCCTCGGCAGCTCATTCCAAGGCTTCACCACTCTCCTAGTAAAAAAGTTTTTTCTAATATCCAGCCTCGACCTCCCTAACCGCAACTTGAGAACATTGGTCCTCATTCTGTCCTCTGTTATTACCGAGAATAGTCGAGCTCCATCTTCCTTAGACCATCCCTTCAAGTAGTTGAAGGTTGCTATCAAATCCCCCCTCAATCTTCTCTTCTGCAGACTAAATAAGCCTAATGCTTTCAGTCTTTCCTCATTGGGCTTGTGCTCCAGCCCTTTAATCATTTTGGTTGCCCTCCTCTGAACTGTCTCTAGCATGTCCCTGTCCTTTTTGTAGTGGGGAGCCCAAAACTGAACACAGTATTCTAGATGTGGCCTTACCAGTGCAGAATAGAGGGGAATGATCACATCTCTTGATCTGCTGGTAATACTTCTTTTGATGCAGCCCAGTATGCCATTGGCCTTTTTGGCAGCAAGAGCACACTGCTGACTCATATCTAGCTTCCCATCCACCATGACCCCCAGGTCCTTTTCTACACTGGCATGCTTCCACTTCCATAATGGAGCTCTGAGCAGTCATAGAGCTCTTTTACATATAACGCTACTCCTCCCCCTCTTCTTCCCTGCCTGTCTTTCCTGAACAGTTTATACCCATCCATGGCAGAGCTCCAGTCGTGCACACTATCCCACCACGTCTCCGTTATTCCTATAATATCATAGTTCCTTGTCTGTGCTAGTATTACCAATTCTTCTTGCTTATTTCCCAGGCTCCTCGCATTAGTGTACAGGCACCTAAGATACCCGGTCGATTGCCCTACTTTGTCATGTTGATTTCCAGTTCTATTATATAAACCTCCTTGCATTTTTTCTTGGAGTTCTCCTCCCCCACTCTCCTCACATATTGGGGATTCAGTAGAGCATTTAAGACATTTATTTGATTCCCCCCCCATGTTCCAACTACCTTCTCTTTTATTGCTGTTGATACAGTCCCAGCACCCCCCAAGTTCCATCCCTTCCCCCAGATCACCCATATTGTTACTTACCTGTGGGCTTTGGTCTCCTTCCCCCATTGAACCTAGTTTAAAGCCCTCCTCACTAGGTCAGCCAGTCTGTGCCCAAACACGCTCTTCCCCTTCCTGGACAGCTGAAGGCCATCTCTGCCTATCAATCCTCTGTCCTGAAACAGGACTCCATGGTCAAGGAAGCCAAATCCCTCCTGACCACACCATCTTTGCAGCCAGGCATTCACCTCTGGATGCATCTGTCTCTCCTCAGGCCTCTAGCCCTGACTGGAAGGATCAAGGAGAACACCACCTGTGCTCCAAACTCCTTCACCCTCGCTCCCCGAGCCCTGAAGTCACCTTTGATCTGCTGAGGATCACGTCTCACAGTATCATTGGTACCCACATGGATAAGAAGCATGGGGTAGTAATTTGAGAGGAGGATGATTTTAGACAATCCCTCCATTACATCATGGATACGGGCACCTGGCAGGCAGCATACCTCTCTAGAGGCCTTGTCAGGGTGACAGATGGGCGCCTCTGTTCCTCTCCGGAGTGAGTCCCCAATCATCACAACCCTACGTTTCCTCTTAGGTGAGGTGGCTGTGGTCTGCCCAGCCTTTGGGGTGGATGGCAACTCCTCTACCTCCTTTAGTGTGTCCAGCACCGCATAACGGTTCCTCACCACAGTGGATGGTGGGATGTGAGCAGGCGTGGAACACTGTCTACTGCCAGAGGTGACCAGCTGCCAGTGTCCTTCCTCTGCCATAGGCATTCCATCCATTTCCAGAGCTGTGGCAGTAGCCCTTGGCATTGGGATAGGGACCTCCTCCTTGCAGGTCTCATCGTGGACACTGTCAAGGAACTTTTCAAGGGCATAGATACCCCTGAGTCGTGACATCTCCTCCTGTAACTCTCCTACCTGTTTCTTAAGAGATGCCACCAGAAGGCACCTATCACATAGGCTCATCTCCCTAGCCTGATCATCAGTGGCAGGAAAATGAAGGCCACACTCCCTGCAATTCCACACCAGGGTCTGGGTGGAGATATCCATGGACAGACAGTCTGTCTGGCTACAAACAGAGGCAAAGGAAACAGCAGGGGTGCTGGCTCCAGCAGTACAGCTCCTCTTCACCATCTTGGCCTCACCAAACTCCCTCGTAAACTCCCCTGTTCGCAAGCTCCCTCTGGTCGCTCAAGCAGTGGCTTTTAAAGGCCTTCTC